>OX393564.1:16213323-16430823 GCA_947652115.1 Blastomussa wellsi
ATGTTTTGCTCCTTTCGGCAAGATCCAAGAAACATTTAACGTAACAGGAAACAAATTGCTACGTATGAAACAAACCTGTTGTTCATTGCGATGTTTTGCACAGTGCTGTCTCTTACCTTTCCTGACTAAGCTTTATCAAATTTCCGCATGAACCTGAAAAAAAGCGAGAACTTTCGCTAGAAATTTTTCGCCGTGTGCAGGATAGACGAAAACAGTGCGACCGGACTATTTGAAGCTGCTTTCCACCAAATCTCTTTTAGTAATTGAGAATTGCCGAAAGTCTAGAGGTTTCGGACTAAGGCGGTGGCAAACGAGGACACAGATGTTGCGGATACCGTTGTTGCTCATGACGATTTGTTGCGGACACAAATTTTGTGTCTCGGACACAAAATTTGTGTCCGTGTCTGATGATCAAAATGCGTATAATAGAAGCATTGTTTTTATAACGCCAACTCCACCTAAACTCCGCATAACGTTGTACAATTCAAATGTTTAAATATCAAAAATAGAAAAAAGGTAAAAATAAGCAAAATTCTATAAAAACAATCACTTTCAAATGTTTCTTAAGCGCTACTTTCACAGATAAGCGTACGGGCCAGGATGGGGATTGGGGGTGAAAATATGCTCAAAAAGTTCTCCCAAGTTGCCTTGCCAGAAATTCTCTTGCTGCCCAAAAAATCTGAGTTACCCAAAATTTACCCCCCCCCCCCCTCCAACCCCCGGTGGTCCGTACGCCTATGCTTTCACATGTCTTACCTTTCACATGTCTAACCTTACACTAGATCTGAGTCCACTGGAATATTCTTCCTGGGCAAAAGTTCTTGGCCTACGTGAAGGGCTCATGATCGCCGAAATATCTTACGTTTTTGGCTTAGGATTGTAATAATAACGTATCGTCTTAAGAATTTATTGTTTTCTTTTTTCAATATGACACAAATTTTTGGTAAGCTCCTGTAGACGCTATGTTGTTCATCTGTTTTCCCTTTTGTCTCAATGATTCGAAAAAATGTGTCATGAAATTTGACCTCTATATTTTCCAACTCGTGGCTCGCGGTAACATGCATGTTGGATTGAACAAGTCCTGCGAAACATTTTCAAATGCAACTTCATAAAGTTGCAATTGCGAAATTGCATTTTAACATATTTGACGTGCGAAATGTTTTTTTCTCAATCATAGTATTTACTCCAAAACTCTGCATCAGGTCGAGTTTCTTTTATTTTGTAAAACACTATATGGGAAGTAATTTGATCACTCATCGATTCTGATTTCAAATATTATTCTCCTCGACATAATTTTATGAAATATCCTTTTGGAAACATGGTTTAAAATTAGGTCCGTACATTACGACTCTTTTAATTGAATTTGGTTACTATGGTAACCTTTTTTAATGCTAATAATGACGACCATAATAGTAAGCATAAGGAGATATCCAATCTACTCAAATCTTTTATGCATTTACTCGTTTCCGTTGAGGAGGCTTTCGCGACATTTTATTGAGTTTTACGCTGTAAAACAGCGCAAGCTGTATCGTGCTTTTAAAGCTAAATCGTCGAGCCCACGTTCAATGCAAATATGAAATGCTAATTGTTCGTACATTTTTCTTCGATGGTCTAAAATATATCTTCAAAACAATACGCTTGCCGAAATCGATTTCGAATGAGTAAGAGTCGATTTCACTTAACAATAGGTGGTTTATTTTGAATTCGCGTGTGAGTTCCGAATACTTCGAAAATCGCTGAAAATTTGACAGAATTGCGATTCTCGAGTACATAATTTAGCGCGGATACGATGTGGCGATGAGTCTACAGCACATGAAAAGCTGGTGTTGTCTTTAATCGACATCTTGTGATAATGAGGATTTTCCAAGAAATATAGTTCGCAGATGGGCACTGGCTGTTCAAAATCGGTTGTGGATGTGTCCAGCTCAAACTGGAAGCCTGATAGCCGAAGTTCTGCTTCGGCTACATCGACTACAAACTGTTCTGGATCTACTATAAAAACCCTCGCGGAAGCCGCAATGTGAGTAGACATTATTTTTTTTTAAAAGTGCTATTATCTTGCTTTGTAAAACCCAAAGCGACTTAAGGCAATCCCGTACATATTGTCTGTATTGTGAGATTTCTTTTACCTAAAAGACAATTTTAATGACAATCTAGCAGTGATTAATAAAAAAATTTAATAAATGCAGCGCTTTCTTGAGGCTCATGGCCGCGGTAGTTTCGTATCATTCGAGATCATCTCGCCGAGATCTGTGTTCCTGTCACCAGCGAATCGAAATCCTGTCATAAGATCTCAGTCAATGAATCGTCGCTAACAAGATTCAAAACGCTTTGTTGTAAGGACCTCTTCTAACAGTATAAGTAAAAAATAAGTTTAACTTTTATTTGCAACAACGGGTGTATGACTTCACTGTGATCTTTCATCCAATTGACGCAAGAAAGAACAACCTTTTTCAGTGGCAAACACTACTTGGGGAGTAAAAGTCAGACTAGATATTAATGGCAAATCGTGTGACTGATTATAAAGAAACTCGACATTTGCTAAAACTGCAGCTGCCATATCGAGCAAGAAATACTTGACGTAGGCCAAAACGACATCTATGTTGCTGGATAGGCCGATTGGCACCTGTAACAAGCCACTTCCCTCACTCCAATCTCGTTTCTCCGCTCCCGTTAACAGCTAATCATAATCTTAGCATCTTCCTTTTATGATAGCACTGTTTGCAAGCCCGTTCCGGTCGTTGACAATGTTTGAGCGCTGAAACAGAAACGATTTGAGCAACTTTCGTAATGACACTTTCTTCACGAACTCTATTTATATGCACATAAATTTCTTTGTTTGGCACCAAGTTTTTACGAACCCCCTTCTACATTTGCCAGCAGTGAATTTTCGATGAAGAGCAGACGAACTACCTATTAATGTACGTTTACCCTCGTGCATCTGCGGTCGATGTTAGGGGTTAGTGACAGAGAAAAAAAGCAATTTCTAAAATAGAAGCTTTTCGCTATAATGGATCATTCAACGAACTTCAGCAGGTGAAAAAACAAAAGTTATGAAATTCATATTTTGGCGGTGGCGGCAAAGCTAAGCACTGTACAACCCCACAAGGGCATAAAAAAATTGTTTCAAGGCGAAATTGCTAAAATTATTTCAAGGTGAATTTTCTCTCACGAAGTCGTATCCTGATGACGAACGGCTACAAAAGCCCCTTCTCTGGTCAGTAGCGGGTAAAAATTTCATCAGTTATAAATTTAAAAGGTAATTAAACTGCCATTGTGGATTTACATCTAACAATGTCGGAACGACTATCAGCGCGCTTCCTTTATTGTTGGTCCTGAAAATATTGTGGAAATTCAAAACAGTCTCGCTGTCAATTGTTGATGACTTTCTTTGTCTCGCGAAATGAAATGTTTTCCTGTGCATTTTACTTCTCGGTGCTACCATTTAATGAAAATTATCCCTTCAGAGAAATGTTTCCTGTGAGGCCTTTAAATTTATTTTATCACCAATATTTCGGGAAAAAGTGTTTTTCCCTCAAATTGAATAGCATCTTGTTTCGAAAATTAAAGACATGACAAACTGTTTTCCAACTGAACAAGCTTGAGCATTTAATTTAGAATGTGTACACAAGTCATGATTTTTGACAATCTTTGATAAGCGAACAATATTGTAGGAAACAATAGATATGGAAACGTTTGGAGTAAGGTAGCGCGGTTTTAATTACGTGTCTAGTAGTAAGGGATTTGAAAGTTTCCTCGTTAAGTAAATAAAATAATCAAAATCTTACAACAGAGGTCGAATAATGGAGGGTACTTCTACAGAACGCTATTCAGCAAGTCGTTCCGTGCCGGGAAAACCGATAAACTAGATAAGCTTATAATTTTAACTGCTTTTCACGTGCGAGCAGTTTCTCTCGCGATTTATAGGATTTCAATTTATTTAATCAAAAGTTGCACATGACAACTTATACTTATACACAAGTAATAAAAAACAGGGCTTAAATTTGACTGCAGTTCATTTTCTCTGCTAAACATTATCAACAATCAATCAATTTAAGAGTATATAACTTCATCTAAACCGTATTTGTGAAATGGAAACAACATAATAACAACGGGCTGTATGTCCGCCATACATCAAACAGTCGCCGGAATGGCGGAGAATTATTACTTTTCAAACAGGCGTGACGATACTACAGCTGCAAGAGATTTTCCGGGCGGGAACCAGTTCACTTAATGGTCTGTCTCCTCACTCATCATATGTCGCATTTTTTCTTAAAGGGCCTTTGACACTTTTCTTCGCAGGTGTGGTGATTTGATTTCTGGTCATTCTCGTCCCCATAGCCCTTTTCGTTTCTCTTAGCCGGCGAGGCCTTGGCACGAGAAACGAAGGGCTCTGGAGACATAGGATTTCCAGTCCGAGATTCTTGGCTTTCCGGACTTCATGTATATAGCACTGATGTTTCTACATGTTGTGTGTTGTAATATGGCGGCCGGCGAACATTATGACTTCCGTTTGAGATTTCTTTGTTCTCAACAGCCAATAAAAAAATTCGATTTTTTTATTGGATGTCCCAGAGCCCTTCGTTTTTCATGCCAAGGCCCTGCCGGCTAAGAGAAACGAAAATGGCTATGGGGACGAGAATGATTTCTGGTCCGACCAATCTCGTCCCCAGAGCCTGCGCAACCCTTATCTACAGGAAGAAGAAGAAAGTGGACTTTGGGAACGAGGTCCGACGGACCAGAAATAAAAGTTAATTTATGCGATTAAAATCCTTTTCCATCGATCTTGCGAGGCTTGCAAAAGCTATAGAAATTGTGGTAAAGGATAATTTGGTCATTTGTGGAAGTTATATAGAGGATATTACACGGTGGCGTGAAGATATGAATTTTATGTTCGAGTGGCAAGAACAATATCTCACGAGTGAGCGCAGCGAACGAGTGAGGTATTGTTCTTGCCACGAGAACATCACGCGATAGAATCTAATTGTTAAATACAATTCATCTTGTAGTTGGAGTCCATTCAAACTCAGCCGTTCTGAAGCAGAGGAATTGCTGTCTAGAGCGGAGCCTGGTGCTTTTGTGTTTTCTCATGACATGACATCAGAGCTATTTCTCTCGATATGGTAAGAAACTTTGTTTTTCCCATTGTAAATTCGCGAATCTGATTGATTCTCCCATTTCTTTCCATCCGGTGATAGAACGCGACCGCGTGAGCGCTACTCTTCATAAGGGACAATTTTTCTTCATTGCAAGTAAATACTGTTTTTGATTGATTTCCAACTGAATGACAGTTCGACCTGGATAGAGGACCCGCGTGAAAACCAGCTCAGGTTGATGTGGCTTCTCTCTAGATATCGTTATTCATTTATTTAGAGTTTCTAATAAAACAACTAGACTACTCGGCCTCGTTTTGAGCCGGATAGTCAGCTCGAATTGTTCGCTATTTAAACAATAGAGTGTTTCTGTCGAGGAACTATCGGCTGATAGTTGCCCGCGGAAATTTTTAAAACAAATATTTGCCCAAGAAGCGAAGCTTCGAGGGAAAAAAATGCTAGTTTTAAGAACATCAAATTTCTAAGGGGATAAATACACTATATTGTCTTTATTGTTCACCACGAAATTTTCTTCCGCGGGCACATTCACAAACTAGCATCTTGAGTTTTTTGCTGCAAGCCGAAATGTATGAATAAACGAGAATCAGGCAAGAAACCCTCTAAATGAAGATCAATCAAATAGCGTTTGAATGTCTTTCTTAACCGAAAACCCGCTTGTTAACAAACAAATTTCACGGACGGGCACTATCCATCCGGGCATTTTCCTCGGACGGGCACTATGCGCTGATAGTGCCCTCCACGGATGAACACTATCGAGTCACGTGTTCGATTTAGACCACTGAGAATCGGAGAAAATTTAGTGGTGAACTATAATCGCTCATAGAAAACTCGGGCTCGTTGTCTAAGAAAGAGGCTTTTGGCGTGTGCTTTCTTACAGGGTGTTTTCTAGATGCCCTTGCATTGCTGTCCATCTCACAGCGCCCATTTCTCGTGTTTTTATCGTTTTGCAGCGTTGGAAAATACGTTTGTCATCACGCAGTCCTAACACGTGACCACGGCTATTACGTCGGTGCAAGACGGTTCACCACAATAGGCGAGGTAGTTGATTATTTTACAGACCACCCTCTAGGGGAAACCACTTTAACACAAGAGGTAAGATGTCAGCAGGCATACCTGTTTAGGTATGGGGTCATATCGCTTATTTTTCCTTCTTTTAATTGAATAAATGCAGCTCTAATCACAGGTGACCAAAGAGTAAGTTATACGAGTTTGTATGAGAGTGTGTACGGATTTATAATTTAGAATAAAATATCTCTTTTTCCCATAGGCGTACGGGCAATTTTTTGCTAGGGGGGAGGGGGGACGGTGAACCATTTGCCCAAAATATTCTCCCAAGTTGCCTTGCCCAAATTTTCTCATGCTGCCCAAAAGATCTGATTTGCCCAAAATTTGGAGGGGGCTGCAGCCCTCCCCCCCCCTCCCCCCCCCCCCCCCCCTAGCTGCAATAAAGTTTAAAGCCTTACCTGGAGTCCATTTGTAGCTTTTCTAGAGCTTTGGAAAGCCATATGCGCGATTTTCATTCCACCAGTCTCTTCACATACTAAAAGAGAGACAAGGTTGGAAAGCAAATTTTGAAAATCTGCCGAGCCCACTTCAAAAACACTCGCTAAAAGTAGGTTTTAGCCACACATACCTCAATATCTCTTCCTCAAGTTCCAAAAGCGATGAATATCCAATCTTCCTTTCTTTAGTAATTTAAAAGCAAAAAGGTTGAATTTTGGAACTAAGAACTTCCTTCGAACTCACAACTCCGGCCACGAATCGGCCGCCAGAGACACCGTTTGAATGAAAATCGCGCGTATTAATTATAAATCCATACAAACTCTTATAGTACGCTTTGGTCACCTGTGCTCTAATACGGACACTGTGCAAGATGTTCATAATAAATAAAGAGACCTATCACCACACACACTCGCCTCATTTATAGAACGAGGCAGGTCTTATTTTTGATTTTTGATATCCATCAGGCAAAAAACTAACATATTTCTCTTGATAATGTGTTAAAGAGATGTACGGCCGGTACATAACAATTTTGTTCTCCCGGGATTACCATTTATCCTCTCTTGGCAATGTAAATATCCCAAGTGGAGGTTTCTTATCGGATGTAATTATTGATCATTATTTTATCAAGACAAAGGAAACTACTGAATCGAACATTGTGCCACATCTCCAAAACGTATACACCATTTTTTTTATTTTTAAGTTCAGTGGCCATGGTGGCTAATGAAACTGCCAACAGTAATCTCCATCCGTGACACTGTTCTGCATTTTTGAGTTTTTAAAGTTCCTTCAGTGATCACTACACAATATTTCGGTGTTTTTGCTTTTTTAAGCGTTTCCCCCTATTAGCTTCCTGGCCATAAATAGTTTGAAAAAGAAACACGCTAACCAATTGGAAAGCTGTTTTCCGTAAAGTCGGAATTTAACCTTATGAACCAGCGATTTTTGTGAGAGCTGTTGCTAATTAACAAGACTTGTGAAATGGGTGTTTATTTTCCTTCACTTTTCGATAGTTTGTGATTTTTTTGCTTCCTTTTTGAAAGAAAAACTTTCGGGTCTCTTGCAAATTTTCCAAAAAAGACCGTCCCACTCTTTGTAACTAAAGAAAAAGTTTCGGGTCTCTTGCAAATTTTCCAAAAAAGACCGTCCCACTCTATGTAACTAAAAATACCGCACCTCTCCGGTTCAGGTCCAAAGAAAACATCTTTTGTTTCCTCTTTTTTCAGTGCAGGACCCTTCCAAGATGCACTTCTCAAGTACAAATCAAACAGCATCCGGATATTTCTATCCCAATACCGGCAAATATCACTACGAATGGACAGTGCGCGAGTGAGCTAGAAAACAGTCAGCGGATTTCCACTGTACAAACGTCCGTGTTTGTTAAAATTAACCAATCACAATCACCCAAAATAACATTGACGTCACATCTATCAGGGGAGGATAAAACTCTCACGGAGGAGGATGGTTTTGTTGTGGTCTCTATGGAAACTAATGAAAAACAAACCCCGAAGCGTAATCCACGAGTTGATTCGTTATCGAAGAAACCGCTGACAAGGAGCATGGCAATCGATAGGAGCGACTCATCGGGAGGTAAATATTGTACTTTTCATGTGGAGGGGGATACAGGGGGCGAGAACTCGGAGAATAGGGGCGGGCTGGGGGATTAGACGGCACGAGAAGAAAGGATGCACAACGGGAGTCAAGTGGCCAGCCTAAATAAAACAGGGGGGGGGGGATTTTGCGCAACTCCGGCAGATTTTTTTAGCCTAAGATTTTTTGGACAGCAAGAGAAGTTTGAATAAACAATCTTTCAACACTGCTCAATATTTTGGCATAAATGGGAGCTATTACCAGAAGGAAGCAATTCAAAGCGTCAAACATAGCATACTCACGATCGTTAATCTCAACAGAATTTCAAGAAACAGCGATTTCACCTCTGTTACCTACAAGAAGTTCAGCAGTGAAATGAGATGTGATTTAGATCAGATATGCCCTACAACAGTCTAGTGACGTTTGAAAAGGAACAAGCAGCAGTGTTAGTTTGAGCCAGTCACGCCTCAGGTAGAAATGAAAAAGCATGGACGCTGGCAGAAAAAAAAATGTGGAACTGGTTTTACCCGTTTCCAATTACCAGTCAGTCATGTAGAGTTCTTGGAACATTATTTTTTGTAGTGAGATGTGAAGATGTGGCTATCGTCTTGTAAACATAGAAGATGAGATGACTTTAAAAAAGCTACGCCACTACAAGAGACGTTGTAAAATTATTGAGAATGAAGATATTACACTTTTCGTCCTTTATCTTCCGAAAACAATGATAAAGCGATACATGTAAATGCCCCTTCTATCAACATGAAGCATCCACGTTTTTTGCATTTTGGCGGCAACCCCGAGACAAATTTCCTGATGGAATATATGAAACGTTGCCCCTGCTAGCCAAGTCGAAGTTCGAAGTTGACCCGGGATGGTGCCAGAGGGATTTTTTTGTAGCGAAGGCGCTATCATTGAGCGGCGTGCAAACAGGAGAACCCTCCCTTTCATTTTTCATGGTCAAAATGGCAAGCGGTACGGCTCGCGGGCGCGTGCTATGTACGTACTAGCTCGACCAAGTTAACATGATAATTTTGTTTTATCAATTAGGTTGATAATGTGAATTGGCCACCGTAAAGAGATTCAATAGCTGACGTTTCGAGCGTTAGCCCTTCGTCGGAGCGAATCAGGGAATTGTGGGTCGTGTGTTTTTTATATATAGAAAGAGATGGAGAGATGGAGCTTCGCTATTGGCTGGTGCCTGGTAACGTCAAAACAACGGAATAAATTAGTTGAATGAAAAGCGTTCGTTGCTACCGTGAGGATTAAGAGTGCCGATTTGGAAAATAAATTTTTGTTCTAGAGTTTTGCGGCTTTCCGTGTTTCCGTCTTTTCGTAGGCTACATTGAACACCAATTTTTCAATCAATACAACGGCCCAAAACCTGAACTCTATCGTCGCTACATTGACGACTGTATCGGCGCTACCTCTTCTACCAGAGAGGATCTCGATCAATTTATAACCGCTGTTAATTCGTTTCATCCTGCCCTTAAATATACCAGGGAAATTTCCGATACTTCCTTAGCATTCCTGGATATCAAAGTTTCTATCGAAGGCAACGGTTTATGCACCAGTGTGCACTACAAACCCACAGATTCTCATAGTTATTTGTTGTATTCTTCTTCACATCCATCACATGTCAAAAATTCCATTCCTTATTCTCAGTTTCTTAGATTTCGCCGTCTTTGTAGTGACGACTCTGATTTTTCCTTAAAATCAGAGGAAATGTGCAATTTCTTCGACAAACGCGGCTATCCTGCTTCTATTGTTCAAGCTGGCCATCATCGCGTTCAACAAATTGATCGACAGTCAGCACTACAAACGTCACAGAGAGAAAACAACCATAGAATTCCATTCACCCTCACATTTCACCCTCACAACCACGCAGTTAAATCCATCATTCTCAAAAACTTTAAATTACTTCAAAATGATCCCGACACTGGTAGAATCTTTTCGCAACCTCCATTAATTTCATTCAAACGCGACAAAAACATAGGTAACTTTTTAGTCAGAAGTGCATTCCAAACAAGTGATCAACCCCGAACTTTTAAATGCGCTCGTGCAGGATGCAAAACATGCCCTTTCATTCACAACGTTGACAAAATATCGGGACCCAAGCGATCTATCAAGATCACTGATCATTTCACCTGTACCTCAGCCAATGCCATCTACTACATAACTTGCACTCTTTGCAAAAAGTTATACATCGGCGAAACAGGGAGATGACTTGGCGACCGATTCCGAGAACACCTTCGAGGCGTAGAGAAAGACGACAAAAATGCATCGAAACCGGTCGCGAGACACTTCAATCTCCCTAATCATTCTAAGCAACATATGGCAGTCTGCGGCCTTTCCCTTCACCAAGGAAACACGGAAAGCCGCAAAACTCTAGAAAAAAATTTGTTTTCCAAATCGGCACTCTTAATCCTCACGGTATCAACGAACGCTTTTCATTCAACTAATTTATTCCGTTGTTTTCACGTTACCAGGCACCAGCCAATAGCGAAGCTCCATCTTTCTATATATAAAAGACACACGACCCACAATTCCCTGATTCGCTCCGACGAAGGGCTAACGCTCGAAACGTCAGCTATTGAATCTCTTTACGGTGGCCAATTCACATTATCAACCCAGTTGATAAAACAAAATTATATTGTTATACTTCCCACCGACGCAGCACCACAGTTTCTTTAGAAACTTACCCCCTCTATTCAAGTCAACATGATATTCGGCATTCGTGTTATGGACAGTTGACAGGTATCCACTGACCAGTATCACATGACCATATTCGCGGGCTCAGGTTAGAACTCATCGAGGTCACCTTTTTCAGTTGACCACTGGCCAGGTATTGGTTTTTCACTGTTCGCGGGCTCAAGTCCGAAGTTTTTCTAGAGTCCTGGCAGGATTTTG
The DNA here is from genome assembly GCA_947652115.1 of Blastomussa wellsi. Lineage (NCBI taxonomy): Eukaryota > Metazoa > Cnidaria > Anthozoa > Scleractinia > Plerogyridae > Blastomussa > Blastomussa wellsi. The sequence goes on from OX393564.1 coordinate 16,224,435, forward strand.
CAAGTGTTCGTGGTCAGTCTCAGCAAAATTTTTGCAATTGGAGATGATTTTTATTCTGATTTATCTCGGCTGTGGAATCTTTCTTGAGTAATTGCACACGCTAGTATTTTTAACGAAGGCATTTTAACAAATTATTAAGAACCAGCAAAAAATATGGATCTCCGCTTTTAGGCTTGGCTAAATCTATACATTCAGTTTATTTGCAGCTGTAAATACTAAGGAGCACTTTGCTTGCTCATAGAATGCATGCGCCTCGAAAGGTAACTTCTGTAAAGGCTTCAGGATGCATTTAAGATGGGTATCGCTTATTGTCAAAGACTCAAAAGTAACAAGGTAACTTCTATAAAGCACAATGGGCCATTTCCGAGTTCGCTTGAGCCTCTATTTCAAGGCGAGTCTAAGTGCAAAGTCTTTGTAATGAAAATGAGTTTTCATTCATATGGAAAGCAAAACTAATTACCATCACAAAACTTTCGCACTTAGACTCGCTTTGAAGTAGAGGCTCAAGGGAACTCGGAAATGGCCTATTCAAAACTAATATGCAGGGACGGCGGAGCGTATATGAAAACGAACGCCAGGGGCGCGAGTTTGTAGGGGGTCTGGGGTCCTCCCCCAGAAAATTTTGAAATCTAGAGGCTCGGAAATGGTGGGCGCTTTCCATTCGACCAAAAATTCCGGAAATTCCGGTTGGGGGAGCGAATGGTACAGACATTTTCCGGAATTTCATTCCGAAATTTTGGGTGTACCTCGCGAGGTTGGCCTAAAATTCCGGTAAATCGGAATAACCGGAAAATTCCGTTCCATTCGACCATTCCTGCTCGGGCCAGTTTCTCCGAGCCAGAATTGCAGTCAAGATGGCTTCGTCGATGGCTTCTCGATATCGGTGAGCGGTTTGGGATTGCTTATTTGCCTTGGAAAGCTTTTTGGTCTTACTTCCGTATCATTACACACGTAATATATATAGCAGAGTGGTAGCACAGAATTTGTGGAAATGAGTGTGATGGCAATTTTTTTTTTCAACTCGGTAAATTGAATGTGAAAGATTAATTAATCAACATGACACGAGCGTGGGACAAAGAAAAATTCTGAGTCCCCGAAGAGGGATGGAACCCATGACCTCCCGAACACCGGGCGGGCGCTCTATCCGCTGAGCTACGAGAACTCATGGAGAGCTAAGTCATTTTTACTGAGTTCTTATGTATTTTACGTCTTTTCTCAAATAACTACTGAGCATGAATTGAATTAACGTTAACGGTAGTATTTTGTTTGCCAATAACCTCATCTCGGGGATAATCTGTAGTGAATCGGACTTTTTCCGTTTACGTTTTCCTTTTTCTTTAGTATTCACATTTTCCTGTTTTCATTATTTCTTCATATGAACCATATACTAAAACAAAAAAATGTCAGTCGTAAAAAGTGGGGGGGGGGGGGGTGAAGCCCCCCCAGCTCCCCCGGCTCCGCCGTCCCTGATATGGGAAAAAACTATCAGCTTCAGGAGTCTCCCTTTGATTTACCTCAAGCTTTTAATTAAAAAGAACTTAGCCCTTCTATTTTTTTAAAAAAAATAAGTAAAACATTATCTTCTCTCCATACAAAAATAGCATCCAAGTATACTCCCTTACCTTATTTCAGTAATATATTTACTACTATTATGAGTGTTTCTATATATTATTATGTTTTGTTGTGTCCGTTGTTTGTGTAAAGATGTCTACATCTAAATAAATAACGTGGCACGACTACTGCCTAACCATTCTTGTCCCCAGGGCCACTTGTCCCTCTTAGCCAGCTGGGCCTGTGCACAAGGAACAAGTGGCTCTGGGGACACATGATTCAACTGGCTGAAATCTAACAAAGGGAGTCCAATCTTAGTCCAATCACATCTACCGTTTTAAATGTGCTAATGATTTGGGATTTTAAAACAGCTGATGTGATTGGACTCCCTTTGTTTGATTTCAGCGAATCAAATCATGTCCCCAGAGCCACTTGTTCCCCATGCACAGGCCCAGCCGGCAAAGAGTGACAGGCGGCTCTGGGGATGAGAATGGTGCCTAACTAGAAAACTACAGTTAATTTAATTAGGCACTAGGCATTTCAATCATACAAAAATATTTACTTAGCTATAATAATTCCTATTAAGAAGAAATAATTAATTACTAATAGCGAACTTAATACCTTCTAATGTTATTAACTGTAACTGAGATACGAATGAAATTGTTGTTGTTGTCATACGTGCAATCAAATTATATATACCAGTAAATCAGTAACATATATTGTCTTGAACAAAATATATTATTATTAGTATTGTGACGTGCTGATTTGATAGTTCTAGAAAAACTAATTATACTTGCAGAATGTTCTTTTTCATAAATAATGTTATTCACAAGAACCCTATAATTAAAGGTTTTGAATTTTAACTTGGTTGAAATGAAAATAGATGTTTGAAGATTGACTGAGACCCTGGTTTTTGGAATCCAGTTCGGTTGCTAAGTAACATGATGTCTCATTTTACAGAGAAACTGTTGACAACACTCGGAGTGCTTGTGCAATTTGTTGTTGAACAAAAACAGTCAGAAACATTTCATGTACTTCAACAAGGAATAACCGAAACGATGAAGCGTGAACTAGGGTGCGAATACAGACGGTCCAAGGGTTATCCTCATATCAAACAAACAGAGATGCTCGTCAGATTTTTTTAATTAAACCCCAAAAGAAGGCGCGGTGGGAGGTGCAGTAGCCTAATGGTTGGCGTGCTGGACTCTGGATCAGATGTTCCAGGGTTCGAGCCCTGGCCGGGACACGGTGTCGTGTTCTCAAGAAAGACACAAGGCTTACCTTAATTAATAATAATAGATAAGACCCATGGTGGGTGGCCCATCCTTTTTCTTACCCCCAAATTGAATAAGCACGCTTTTCACTAGTAGTTTTTAAACTTTAATTCAAATTACAGCAGCCCCTTATGTAGTACATTAAACGAAATGTCACACATCTCTCGATCACAAGAAAATTCTTAATAAATACTAAAATCATTTTTTCCTGATCAGTATTCAGTGTCCTCAACGCTGATCAAATGCACGTCACTGATGTTACTAACTGAACTACTTGGTAATAGAACTCAATCAAGTGATTGGGTTTGATGAGTTTGATAATCGAAAACAATCAAACCAAAACATTGTCAATGAGTTTCATTGGGTTTGATTTCTGAACTAATCAAACATTTGATTTAGTTTGAATTAGCAATATCAGGACAAATCACATTGATGCCATTTACAATAAACTTGCAACACTGGCCACTGATCATGGATTGCGAAAAGATTTGCAACAAGTGGCAGCTTTTGTGTGGCACCGTTTGGACAGCCAGCATCTCCCCTTTATAGTAAGTGGCAGTGAATTTTAATTTTGGTTGCTATTTCACAACAGAGTACTTCCTGTAGCTCTGGTAGGGGCCAACTAAGTATAACCAAAAGCCTTGTATGCAATGGAGATAGTCACTCAGTATCAGTTATTTAATAACTACTATTAACAGATTGAAAAGATCCCACTGCCCTTCCCTCTCAACCTTGTCTTCACGTTAAATGCTAGCTTCAAATCTGCCACTCTGAATGTACATTGAACTCTTCTGGTACTGTAAATTAAAATAAAAAACTCACCCAGTCAACTGCCCACTAGCTGGGGTTCTACATATATACATTCCAGTATTCTGGCCTTGTTGTTCTCAAGCCTAGTTGTCAATCACAAAACAAAACAGTAAACACCAGCTAAACAACTTGCAGTGCAATCTCATCCCCACAGCTCGCTCTTCTAATTGGTAAAGAATGTTATTTTGAGTATGTGCAGAATCCTAATTGTCAATTGCAGCCAATCAACTGTTAGTTTAAACAACCAGAAGTCTATGAATGAACCTCAAATCTGACTTGACCAGTGTCTGTGTTCGAAGTTCTGACCAAAAGAAAAGCAGGCTATTGGAATGAGATAGTCTGTGCTTTACAAAAACTGTTCAAGAAAATACAATCCAATACAGTCAATTTTAGTGCAGTGTGCATACCCGGGTTTTTCGATCATTCACCCAAGGCAATCACAAAAGTTGTGATAAGTTTTATGCCTGCACAAATGTGGTAAAATGGGTGATTCCAGAAAATACCCATACCCTACCACGGGCAGCATCAACATTTTAGCCACCCCTTGCCTTTGGAAATTCCAAAATGCTCTACCTCCCCATGCCTTAAGAATTGCAAAATCGTTAACCCCCTCCCCCTCCCTTTCAGAAATTCCGATTTCTTTTTCAACCCTTCGGAATTCCTGTTTGACTGCCGAACAGGAAATTTTCACTTTCTCGTGTCAAGCAACTCAAGTTGTTGTTGATGTTGTGTTACACCATAACTTTCCCCATGATAATGAATACTATTTTGTTTCTTCTTAGTGTTATCTTTAAGCTGCTGACCACCAAATAAAACTTCTTGTTCTCTTGTCATTAGCCTTATATTTTCAGGAGAGTTGATTATATTAATACTGGTGGAAGTCCAATGTTACGGTTCACGAGCAGTTAGCCGCCGCCATATTTAAAATGATGTTTAAATCTGCCAGGTGTCTTATTTGGAATCGAGAGACTGGTGCAAGTTTTCTACATGCAACAAGACCAACATGATCGTCGATCGACAATTGGAAAGGAATGTACAGTTTTTTATATCTATAATATTATCAACCCAAGATCTTATTCATTGACTTTAAGGACTCCTCAATCTGGAGGTTGCTGCACAATCTACTTTCATCCACATGGACGCTGCCTTATCGATCTTTATCCTGCTTGCAGTTGGCGCAAGCTCATGCTAGACTAACGAACTAGAAAGGTAAACAGATCAGCGATTTCAAGCGACGCCCTCACCATTGCCCCCCCCCCCCCCCCCTCTGGAAATCAATAGCTGAACCCCCCTCCATGCCTTTGGAATTCTGAACTGTGTTACCCCCATGCCTTCAAAATTCCAGGCCAAGAAACACCCCCCTCTCCCTCGGAATTACAAGATGCCGCCTGTGGTATAGGTATGGATATTTTCTTGAATCACCCATTTAATTTTTGATATATTAATAACAGTCTTTTTTAAAAGTTCAGAGAGAGATAAATTTCAAGTCTATGCACATATTTATCACCTTTGTACTTGGGTGAATGATCAACAGGCAAATGAAGTTTTAAAAACCAGGTCTACACACTGCACTGAAATCGCCTGTAATGTATCTGGATCCTACATCAGCAAGAAAACTTCAACACTTGACTTTCTATAATACCAAAACCCTCAATAACAATAGAATCATCTTTTACGTGCAGTGAGGCAAATGCATTGGAATCTAGTGGTGCTTCAACCACAGCATCAAAAACATAGTGATGAATGCCCTTTTTATCCATTGCATAGCTATATTCATGAGTGTGGCCATGAAAACAGGCAACAACACAGTGGAACTGCCATAACACCTCAAGGACATCCTGGAAGTTCCATAATATTGTCATACTGTCGACATTTTTGGGGTAGATTGGGACATGACTAAATATAACAACATTTTGGCCTTGTTCTTCTGCCTTTTTAAGAGTAGTTTGAAGCCATAACAGCTGCGCTCTGCCAATGGCACCATTGAATTTAACAAAACGTCTGTCCAGACCAGTAAGGCCACTGGGGCTATCTAGGTCGTCATTCTTGTTGCATTCACGCAACCATTCAAGACCTTGCTGGTACCGAGGACTTTCTTCATCTACACCAAGGATACTTATGTCATAGCTATCCAAGTACACAAAGCAAAATTTCGGATGTGGTGTAAAAGAGAAATAAAATGGCTTGGTTTCCTCTTTGCTGACTGTTGGATGACTTTGATGCCTGCTAAGGTAAGAGGCACTTTGAAAGCTGTTAAAGGGATGAAGAACTGACCTGGCAAGTTCCTCGCGAGAGAAATTATAAAGCTCATGATTTCCAACGTTATGAAGAACGGGTATTTCATGAGGAAGCTTTGAAAATTCGTTAATCACAGCGTCCAGAGCTTCTTTTGAGAAATTTCTTTCGCTATCACTCGCGTCCGTTACACTTGAATTAAAACCATCAATGACATCTCCTAGCTGTACTATAAATGATGGTGAACGCTTCGCTCCTTTCCAATGTGCTACAGCTTCTTGGAGGCAAAACAGAGCGTTTCGGTATCGACGCCATTTTGTGTTTGAATAGTTTTGCCGATCACAAATGTCAGCATACTGGATGTCGGTGATTAAACCAAATGAGAACAAAATATTCCTCTCGTCATTTAGTTCATGGTTCATGATGGCTTACTTAAGCTTCGACAACTAGTCTACAACTGAAAGCAACAAACAGTTACGTACTGTTACTTGCGGCTAAATACAGGAATCGATCCGACCTCCGAATGCACCGGGAACTAGTATGGTTAGCTCCCAGCTCTTTCCCAGCTCTATTGTTTTAGGGCTAGGGTCCATTGTTGCTGTTGTTTATTTATATATTTCAGCCAATATTGTACACCCCCCTCCGGTTAGCCTACTATAGCACTATAAATTTTTAAAATTTTAGGGTTTGGTTGGCTGGGCCTCGGTGGTGTAGCGGTACTGCGAAGCGCTTGTAATCTGAACGACCCGGGTTCGAATCCACACCTCGATGCTTTTAAAATTCACCTGGTCTTTTTCTCTTTGTTAGACCAAAATATCAAAGTTTAAAAATTTCTAAGTCCTGTATTTAGCCGCACGTCGTACTGTTCCGCTCCGCCATCTTGGCTAAAAGGACGAATGGGAGTGCATACACTAAGGGACTTTCCCTGGGAAAAGCCCCTATGACGTGAACACGGACAACAACAGGGAATAGTCCCTGGGGCTTTACCATCGTCCAAATGTTGGTGTTAACGTGTTTAATTTTTGGATTTTCTCGGTTTGAGAATAGTCCACGAACAGTCTCTCTTTTGTCCCGGGCAAACGATCGCAATATTTGTACGCAACATATCGCAAAATAATTTGTTGGGGCATGTAGCGAAGGACCTGGCCAAACCCGTGGCCAAACGCACTCAACATCCGACGCAAAATCACGCAACATATTTATGTACTATGATGAGTATGACCTATTTAGACGTTGCGCCATTTAATTTTGGCTTTTTCAATTAAAATGACGGTGGATAGCACCTTTCAGTCCTTTCACGTGGCATTCAGGTTTCGTCGCGGCTCTTGCCCGGGCGGGACTCCCCAATAAAAATGACGGGGTCGGGTGCTCGTCGGAAATTTCAAAAAGAACCCCTAAGGACCATTAACTTTTGTGGGGGCTTAGGATTTCCGGTCAGCCATTTGGCTGGACCCTTAGTACTCGATGCTAATGCAGCCGACAACTGGAGAAAGTTTTTAATGCAGTTCGAAATTTATCTTGTGGCGAAAGGCAAGGATGACAAAGCGGATAAATTGAAAGTAAACTTGTTACTTCACTGTGCTGGACCCGAAGCAATTGAGGAATACAGTCATTTTGTTTACAACGAGGGAGAAAGTAAGGAACGCTATGCAGATGTGTGCAAGAAATTTAAGGAGCTCTGCGAGGGAGCAAGGAATGTGATCTATGAGAGGTTAGTGTTTAATCAGCGTAACCAGAAAGAGGGGGAGAGGATTGATAATTTTGTCAGCGAACTGAAACGTTTGTCTTTAACGTGTGATTTTGGCGATCTGCGAGATTCGCTAGTAAGGGATCGAATTGTGGGAGGTGTACTATCAAATGAGCTGAGAGGAGAACTGCTAAAGAAACCTGACCTGACCCTTCAGAAAGCTCATGATTACTGCCGAACCTTTGAGGCAGCAGAATTGCAAAAGTACAAGTTTAGCACACCAGCAGGTGCTGGAAAAGACTGTTCAATAGGAATTCAGCCTGTTGATAAGTCAAAGGGACAGGACAAGAAAACCCCTCGTTCCTGTAAGTTTTGTGGTTACAAGCACCCATTTACTCGTCCATCCCGTTGCCCAGCATTTGGAAAACAATGTCTTAAGTGTAAGAAAGAAGGTCATTTTGCCCAGGTGTGCTCAGCAAATGCAAAAGGGGGCTCGCAAGTTGATGTAGTCCAAAAAGGAAGTCCACCTAACGAAGACCCTCAGAGCTCAGACCAGGAAGTTCACACTTATTTTCGATCGATTGAACTTGGAAGTGTTTCAGATGCCAGGAAATCCAGAAAGAGCATGGTCACTATTCAGATTGCAGGGCAAGAAGTTGAAATCAAAGCAGATACAGGTGCAGAGGCTACAGTCATTCCTTATCATCTGTATGAGAAACTTACCAAAAAACCCCTCCAACAGATTCAGCAACCTTTGAAAGGGTGGCTTGCAACTAAGCCTATTCACCCTAAGGGCTGTGTTCGCCTTCCAACTCAATACAAGAATTGTCGAATGGATTTGCTGTATCTTGTTGTCGATGGAAACTTTACACCCTTAATGGGTTGTGATGCCTGCTTGGATTTAGAAATCCTTAAGTTTATGAATCTCCAACTGATTGATACCCCGAAGGCCAGTCAAGCCACACCAGGAACACAGAGAGCATCTGGAGACCAGAGCATTTTCCAGAATGATTCAGTTTTATGTGAGTACCAAGATTGTTTCAGTGATAAGCCTGGTAAACTTCCAAACAAAGTACATCTGGAAGTTGATACTTCAGTGCCACCAGTTGTACACCCTCCCAGGAAAATTCCAGTTGCTATGTTAGAGCCTGCACGAAAAAAATGAAGGAGATGGAGGAAGATGGAATTATGAAGTTGATGAGAAGTTGAGAAGAGTGCTGGACAAGAGCAGAGAAGTTGGATTGAAGTTTAACCCCAAGAAAGTGAAACTCAGAGTTCCAGAAGTGAGCTATGTTGGGCACCTGTTCTCATCCAAAGGTTTGAAACCGGATCTTGAGAAAATGAGAGCCATTAATGAAATGCCACCCCCAGTAGACAAAGAAGGTGTCCTTCGCATCCTAGGAACTGTCAATTATCTTGACAAGTTTATTGAACACAAGGCTGACATACAAAAACCTATTTCACAGCTTAACCAGAAAGATGCAGCATTTGTTTGGGAGAAACCACAACAAGAGGCCTTTGACAAACTGAAGTCTGTCATCACAAGCGCACCTGCACTCACTTACTTTGAGAACACCAAGGAAACAGTGCTAAATGTAGACGCAAGTAGCAAGGGCCTTGGTGCAGTGATTCTGCAGGAGGGCAAACCAGTTGCCTTTGGATCAAAGACACTAACGAGCTGCGAGAGGAATTATGCGAACATTGAGAGAGAGATGCTCGCAATTGTCTGGGGGACAAAAAAAGTTTCACACATACGTGTATGGGCGCAGAGTGATAGTAGAAACAGATCACAAACCTCTGGAGTCAATCTTCCGAAAGCCTTTAAATGATGCCCCTCCCAGATTGCAAAGGATGCTATTGAAACTGACTAAGTATGATCTTGATGTACGGTATGTACCTGGAAAGCAACAGGTCATATCTGACTGTCTGAGCAGGGCTCCACTTAGTGACAGTGAGCCAACCACAGAGCCGGAATATGTGATTGGTATCAATCTGGTGGAGGAGCTTGGATTTGAAAGCAACACACTGAAGAGATTTAAGGAGACTTCAAGCACTGACGAGACTTCAAGAGTGGTGATGGAGTATGTCCTAAAAGGGTGGCCATCTGAAAAAGAACAGGTTGATCAGCTTGCCAGAGAGTATTGGAGCTTTAAGGAAGAGTTGAGTGTCGAGGATGGCCTTCTGTTTAAATCAGATCGAATAGTTGTCCCAAGACCACTGAGGGCAGAGGTGCTAGATGAGATCCATGGAGCACATTTGGGGGAAAGCAAGAGCCTTAGCTTTGCCAGAGATTATGTCTTTTGGCCTTCAATGACAGCCCAGATTAAGACAGAGTCAGCTCCTGTTCAATTTGTAATGCCTTCCGAAACCGGCAGCAGAGAGAGTCATTGCATCCACATGAAATTCCAGGACTGCCGTGGCAAGTGGTGGGAACTGACTTGTTTGAATATGCGGGCCAAACATACCTATTAGTGACTGATTTCTATTCAAAGTACTTTGAAATAGAATTGCTTCGCCAGAACACTGCCAGTTGTGTCATCAACAACTTGAAGAAAATATTTGCAAGGTTTGGAATCCCCGACGAAGTTGTTAGTGACAATGGGTCACAATACAGCAATACCAGAAATCTATTTAACAGCATTCATGAATTTAAGCAGTTTTCTGAAGAGTGGGGTTTTCGTCACACAACAAGCTCTACAGAATACCCCCAGTCAAATGGTGCAGCAGAAAGAGCTGTACAGACTGCCAAGCGCATTTTAAAGAAGGCCACAGCAGACCACAAAGACCTGTTTGAAGGGCTGTTGAAGTACCGCAATACACCATTTGAAGATATTGGCGTGTCACCTGTACAACTGCTCATGAGTCAACGCACACGTACAATGATACCAACTCATCGACGTCTCCTTCTACCACAGGCAGTGGACCCTGATCGTGTTGTGAAAGCACTCAAGCTAAGACAGTTTGTTTCTAAGAAGAACTATGACAAGCAAAGTAGAGATTTGCCCCCACTGGAAGCTGGAGACAAAGTGCGGATTCGCCCAAATAGGGATAGAGAATGGCGGAAAGCTGAAGTATTACCGCGATCATACCTACTGCAAGATGAACAAGGGTGTACCTATAGAAGAAGCAGAAGCCAGATAATTTCAGTCCCAAATGATCATCCAATGAGTCCACAGCTGCATGCAATGAGTCGACAGCCGCATGATTCTCCTAGAGGGTCTCCATGTGCTGATGCTCCCATGAGTCCATCATTATGTACAACTGAGAAACAAGCACCAGGACAAATGGAACTAGAGGACCAGCCGGCAGGAAATCCAGAACACTCACCTATGACAACCAGATCTGGGCGACAAGTCAAGAAGCCACAACGGCTCATTGAAAACTGTTAGAGGGGAGATGTTGTAATATTGAACCTGTGGGGACCCCCCTACGGTTTGGGGCCCCTGACATTTTATGAGGCCGCCCTGTGGCGGAAGGGGCCATGTGCATAAACATGGCGGACTTGCCTGACTTGTTTGTTGAGTTGACATTTAGTTGCATTTACTAAGTTTTCTGTAACACTACTTACAACAACTTACGCTTACCACCAAGTGAAATCGAATCGGAATCGGAGTTGGAAGAATCAGAGTGTTTCCATTTTCTTGAGATAATTTGTACTTATGACTCCGTCACTTACAATCTAGTGAAAACTAGATTGCTGGAGTGGCAGACAGAAGCCTAAGAATAAACCAATCACATTGCTAGTTTCAGGCACTCTGTGTACTTCCTTTCTGCTAGCGACTCTGACAATCTAGTTTTCACTAGATCGTAAGCGACGGAGTCATAAGCTCAAAACTCTGCTTACAACTCCCTTGATTTGATTTTCACTGGATCATGACACTACGACTCCACTTACAATTCCGACTCCGACTCCATCACTAGTGAAAACCAGGCTTTAGGGGTTTAATTCAAAATTTCTGACAAGCATACCCCTTTCATATGGGAGTCCACCCCTTGGGCATGCAACAAAGAGGTAGGATTCAGTCACCAAAGAAGGGGCAGGAGCCAGCAGTAAAAGGTATGAGAAGCGAGAGGCTCAGACACCCCAGTCTACCCCCACTAATAGGCCACCACCCTCCATTTCAGTTATTGCTGCTAATAGTATTTATTATTACGACTACATCCTAGCCTATGAATACAGCCATGTTTCTTTACTCCCTAATAATAAAATCTGTATTTATACAAGGTAACTAACTTCAGTTATGAAAACTGATATAGCAAATAATAGCAACGAAGACACAAAAAAGCATAAAAAAAGAAAGGATAAAGAGCTAGTAATAAGCTTTGTAAACAACACTTTCACCCAGAAATAAATGAAATGTTTGCTGTCCATATTATACTGTTTTTTACTGTTTTTGATTTCATCAGAGTTAGTAGAGCTACTAACTCTGATTTCATCCTACTGAAATCCTGCCTCGCCAGAAAGGCTTAAATGCACACTAGAGCAATTGCACACTTCACATGACTGACTGACTGTTGTGATCTCGCATTTTCAAAAAGTTATATTTTCCCTGTCCACACTAACATCTTGCCAGCAATTTAATTATTTTTCAAATTTATCCTTTCTGGAGAGCGCTCTCAAAACGTTCTGTTCTCAGTGACAAAAAAACATGATTTTGGTATGGATGGAAGGCAAATCAGGAGAAAAAATTCTGTTTCCATACTTTTCTGCTTTAATGTGGACATAGCCTAAGAATGAAGAAAACTGTAGAGATCAGTGTGGTCTTCTGTTAACAACTATGACACTCTGATGCCGTAATGCAGTTGACTGTAAAGCTAAATATAAAATTAATAATACACTGTGCAAAAATCAGGCCTTTACCCACCTACCACCACGAATTATCACATTGTTTTGAGAAGAATTTGCCGATGCACACTCCCAAAAATGACATCAACATGTGCATTTTACTGATAAATTATTATCAGCCATAATAAATAATAATTTAATATTTATGGTGCACAAGTTTCATAGAAAGATGCTCAACTGTGCATTACAAAATTACAATCATTGTGATACTAAAACTACAATAAATATTAAGTGAAAAATTTCCAGCAAAATCTACTGTAAATACCACAAAATGGTAATAATTCCAATAAATATAGAATACATAACAATTATTCCATGAGCCCGCGTTGGATATGAAGTGATAAAATAAGCAACGAGCGCGTAGCGCGAGTTGGTTATAATCACTTCATATCCAACAAGGGGGAATGGAATAATTGTTTTAATAGTAAATTCTCAAACCATATCTCTTGAATTTTTGTGGGAGACAGCTCCTGAAACCTGCCAGTGTCGGCCATTATAGAGGGCTGAAGTTAAAAACTTGGCGCACTATTTTCCATATGACGTAAAACTCCAACTATTGGCTCATAGTCGGAGTTTTTTAGCCAATCAAAAAGCTAGAAATGCAATAGTCGGAGCTGAGAATAAACTAAAATGTAATAGGCATATCTGTATATTGAGGCTACTACTGTAGTTTTTCGGTTATAAGGCGCACTCGGCTAGAAGATGCACCCCTAACTCGACAAGTTGATTGTGTTATGTTTTCAGACTGAAAATATCACTTACACTAAAATACTTGGTTATAAGACGCACCGTTAACTGGGGAGTAAAGATCTGTCGAGTTTATTGCAAATTCACTTAGAACCTTAAAATTAGCTGTGAAAAAGTCGCATGTAGATTTTAGTTTACCGTTGACAAAAGCAAAATTGTCGCACACCATATCTATAAAAGTCAATGACCAACATTGTTTGTCTTTCATTTATCCTTGCAATCATAACAGTAATTGTGATCAGAACACTTTGTTTCTGAAAAATATTCGCCTATAAGACGCACCCCAACTTCGACGCTAATTTTCAAACAAGCAGAAACAAGGAGCAGCACGTTTTGAGATTCGTACTACGAAAACTAAGACACTAATATACAAAAATCAGAAATTCATTGAAACTGCGAGTTACGTGCACTTAGCACCAGATCAATCGTTCCGCTACAATTTGCTTGTGTTAAAAAATATATACAAGTTCTAGTTGATGAAACGTTATATTGGTAGAGACCGATTGATCAATGGTTCCGCTACCACTTTGCTCGTGTTAAAAAGTATGTCTTAGTTCTAGTTGATGGAAACTCGTATTGGTCGATTCAGTGAGCAAATGTTCCGTTACTATTGCCATTTTGTTAAAAAGCATATAAGTTCCAGTTGATGGAAGATTATACTGGTCGAGACAGTGAGCAAATGTTCCGTGAGAATTCGTTTTTGTTAAAAAGTATGTAGAAGTTGTAGTTGACAGAAACTTATATCTGTAGACAGTTATCAATGGTTCCACTACAATTTGCTTGTGTTAAAAAGTATATATAAGTTCTAGTTGATGGAAGCTTATACTGATCGACTCCGCAGTGAGCAAATTTTTCGTGAGAATTTCTTTGTGTTAATAAGTATCTATAAGTTGTAGTTGATAGAAACTTATTGGTAGAGACTTATTGATCAATGGTTCCGTTATCATTGCGCTTTTGTTAAAAAGTATGTCTAAGTTGTAGTGGTAGTTAATGATAGTTGCGCTACAGTTTGATTGTGTTAAAAAGCATGTATTAGTTCCAGTTGATGGAAACTCATATTGGTCGAGTCAGTAAGCAAATGTTCCGTTACTATTGCAATTTTTTTAAAAAGTATGTATAAGTTCTAGTTGATAGAAACTTATATTGGTAGAGACAGTTATCAATAGTTCCGTTTCAGTTGATATAACAAAGGAAATTACGTTTAACCATTTTGTAAAGATTTAACAGATTAAACATGATGATAATGATCTGCTGGTAAAGTGAAAACACTTTTGACAGAGAGACAAGATACATACTTTCAAGATGTTATCTAACGTGCTGCTTAGAGAATATATATTAATTTTAATTTTCCCGAAGAATATAGACATTGCTGTTTCATTTCTGTGTTTGACTTTACCACTAACACCATTCACCGGGTGGGTACATCTGATGCGTCTTCGTCATCGTCATTATTGCCTGGTGTTTCTTTTCCGTGAACTCTGTCAAAGCCAGGATTCCATGTCATCTGTCCTGTGACCATCGTCAATTATATTACCAACGTCATAACTCTTTGCTTCTGATCTGCTTTGGTCAAGAATCATGTTTGAGCCTTTTTTTAGTGATTTCCAAACTTCTTTAAAGGGGTCTTCGTTTTGTAGGTTTGGTGGGGTTATGTACAAAGCGAAGACCCTGGTCAAATTCGCTAAAAACCACCAATCCTGTTCCTCTGTTCTTTTCCCCTTGATAGAGAACTTGCAGCATTTTCTTGACGACGACAGTGTGGCACTTCGTGTCTCCTGCACCTCGGTATTCCGTTGTATAAACATCTCCGAATGAACCTTGTCCTATTCTCTGTTTAATAGGAAGTTCGCCGCATTTGAACCGTGGAATTTCCTCGCCAATTTCAGTTCCACCTTTTCGTAAAAGCTGAGGTAGCTTAAACTTTCGAAAGACAGACATAGCTGAAAATTTTTTCAGCTCTATCTTCACATGTGACTCAAGTTTCGCGCCAAAGTGTTGACGCCTGGCTCACGTGCGATAGCCGACCTTTGTACATGTTTGTACACTTCCGTCACGCAACGCTAGGCCAAGGAAGAGAGTACGCTTGAGGTCACTTCAGCTTGCTGAATCTCTTTAATATTCAAACCCTAAACAATTCCAAACGCCCTATCGACGGGGACGCACTTATTGCATAGAAAAACAAAGCAGAGAGCCGAAAGCGGTTGTAAAAAGGATCAAGAAAACACCACGCGCGAAGTATACAAACGTATTATTTTTAATAAAACCTTGACTGGTGCTAAGTGCACGTAACTCGCAGTTTCAATGAATTTCTGATTTTTGTATATTAGTGTCTTAGTTTTCGTAGTACGAATCTCAAAACGTGCTGCTTTTTGCTTCTGATCTGCGTTGGTCACGTTTGACGCTTTTTTTAAGTGATTTCCAAACGATTTTAAAGGGGTCTTCGTTTTGTACTTTTGCTGGGGTTATGTACAAAACGAAGACCATTGTCAAATTCGCTAAAACTCGCCAATCCTGTTGCTCCTCGTTTCTGCTTGGGTGAAGAATCACGTTTGAGCCTTTTTTAAGTGATTTCCAAACGATTTTAAAGGGGTCTTCGTTTTGTACTTTTGCTGGGGTTATGTACAAAACGAAGACCCTGGTCAAATTCGCTAAAAATAGCCAATCCTGTTGCTCCTTGTTTCTGCTTGGGTGAAGAATCACGTTTGAGCCTTTTTTAAGTGATTTCCAAACTTTTTTAAAGGGGTCTTCGTTTTGTAGTTTTGGTGGGGTTATGTACAAAACGAAGACCCTGGTCAAATTCGCTAAAAACCGCCAATCCTGTTGTTCCTTGTTTCTGCTTAGGTCAAGAATCATGTTTCAGCCGTTTTCAAGTGATTTCAAATCGATTTTCAAGGGGTCTTCGTGGGTCTTCGGTCTTCGTTTTGTACCCACCCTTGTCCTTACACTAAGCCTCGTCGGCACAGTACAGCAAATCTAAATGGAGCCAGTTCCGTACTTTGAACTCTCTCAGGCTTGTCCCCCGAATCACGCGTTGCCGCCTCAAGGGTCAGCAAGATGTGTCTGGTAAAGGGGGCAGCTAGTGTCACGCTATTTCTAGTAACATATCGAAAAGCCAAGGGGCGCTTTTCGGTTAATAGAAGCTGCATGATGATGATAAAAAAATCCTTTGAAAGACTATCGTAATGTATAGAATGTCTTCTTCATGCGTATGCTAAGCTCACACGGTAATAAATGGCAGCAAAATCCAGACGCCACGAGCCTTTTCGGCAGCAATAGGGGACTAGACTGAAAGCCCGTGTAAAAGACGCTCAAAGCTGATTGGCCGTAGAAATAAGCCTGGCATTACACGGCAAACGTCAGTCTCGAACTTGCCTTTCACCATCTTTTTATCTAACACCCTGCTTTTCGCATATTCCAAACCACAGTCTGGGATTAGAAGAATGCAGTTTGAGGTTTACGAGCTTTTCAACTTTAGCAACGCGTCTCTCGTTTAACGGCAAAGACTACCTGAAAGGAGCTATTTTCTATTGGGAAAAAGAGGCCACGTGATATTTTGAGGTTTGCCGTTCGCGAACTGAACTTGATGCTAAATGTCTCTATATACTAACAAACGCCTGACCGCAACCACAGAAGTAGAATTTTTGCCTTTCGCGGGAAAAACAAACGTCATGGTTAATCTCACCTAGCAACAACTTTAACATGAACTTGGTGTTCAAAAGTTCAGTTCAATAACAACAAACTTGAAACGTTCCGTAAAGAGAATGAAGGGTTACCAATAACACTTTTTTGTTACTTTATTGTAGCTTTAAAACAAATAAACAGAAAAAAAAAACGTCTGCATCCGCTCAATAAAGCGGTAAAAGTTTTTGGACAAGAAATAAATCGTCACAATGTACCACAATTATAATATATAATTATAGTGATAATAACACTAAATAAATTTACAACACCAAAGAAAATGGGTTTACGTTATGCCATTTCACGAATAAAACTACTTAACTATAAATTGACCATCAATATTATTCCAATTATCAGTAAGAACCACTTTCATGCTTAATTGTAGGTAAGGGGTAAGTCTGCAGTCGGGCCAAGTGACCCATCAGGCCGGAGCTTATCCCGGTTTCTGTAGCATGAAGCGACAGAGAGTATTTCTACTCCCCCCTGGATGGGATGCTAGTCCATCGCAGGGTTACCCCCCAGCAGTAAATTCGCCGGTACCCATTTATACACCTGGGTGAAGAGAGGCACTGTGAGAGTAAAGTGTCTTGCCCAAGAACACAACGCAGTGGCCCGGCCAGGACTCGAACCCGGACCGTCCGATCCGGAGTCCAGCGCACTAACCATTAGGCCACTGCGCCTCCACATGCTTAATTGTAGTAGCAATAAAATATAAACATACTGATTGTGGCAATACAATTAAAATAACGTAAATAATTTCTTCTTTCAAGATTTCACTATGAAAAAATAATATACAGCTTAATAATGAACTGGAAAAATGTTGATTTAATTCTGCTATTTACACATATATTAGCTATTTTCAGTTGTGCAATAACAGAAAGGGATTTATTTTGTTATTGAAAGTAACTGAAATAAAACTCTCAGTCACATGTTATACTCTGATAAACTGAATAGTGAAAAAAAGACTTCTTTGAGAAACAAACAAGGCAAACGATTTATACATTGAGTTAAAATATATTACAATGCAAACAAAACACCACCTTTGACAAAAACAGTTTCATAAAATATACGGGTACCTTCGTATAAAAAGCCTTTACATTTATAAAGTAAATAGTCTTATTTTTATAAATTGTACGCATTACGTTTTGAGTTAAAAAATCTTAATGCTAGAGATTCTATTCTGAACTTTGTAAACCAGACGTAAATTTGTTCACAACACAACAGTTTAAAACCAGTTACCACTAACGAAGAGCTAACTTTAGTTTCTTTCACAACGTATTTCAAACCAAAATTGCTTCAACTGCTAGCTACTACTTTTATGAATCGAAAAAAAAAAACAGATGTTTACGCATCCCATTAACACAATAATATGTACATCAATTTGGAAACTTCAAAACACATCATTTTCACTGGCACCAAGTACTGTTAAATTAAAAACTCTTTATCAAGTAATTAGCGGTTTATTATATAAATATCAGACATTCGCCTAAAATGGTAATTTTTGTTTCAAGGACAAAGTAATTGGACTTCCAGTATGGACATCCAATTATTCAAAAACCTAGTTTTTGGTACCACTATGAAGAAAGATGTGACAATTGAAGTTGCAAATTGATTGACAAAAAGTTTAAGAAGCACCAGGCTTTACTTTTTACTTGTTTTCTTCATCTGTTCAAATGCCTGAAAAAAAAAACATTCACAGATCTTGTTAGTTCGGGTCAGTTTTAGCCACCGTCAACAGTAAACTGAATAGAAAAAATTCTGGTGTAGCAGGGTATTCCGGTGTTCCTGGTTTTAGTACATGTCATAAATGCTCCTTATATTTTATTTGTTGCTTAGCTGAAGTTTCCCTTTTATTTAGATGAGCATGTCTTTATCACTTCAAAGTCTGGAGCTGCAAATGACAAAATTCCCAAATGTCGCGCCACATAATCTCTTTAAAAAGTACCATGCTCATCTAATGCGATTTGTTTAATAATTCTCAACTCGATGCTTTCATAATTATTCGTAGTCTGCATGCAGACGGAAATTTGAGTATGTAAATTTCCGTCTACCTGCAAGCTAAATCATTCGTGACTCGTGTATTACATTATTGGTACTTAATTTCGCGGGTACTTATTTAGCAAGTTAGCAAGACATTATTTCGCGGGGTTTTATTTTAGTTTCGCGATTTCAATAGGCAAATGTGAAAAAGGGCATTAAATTTCGCGATTGAATCGTTCTCAATTTCATTTTATTCTTAAAAAAGACCGAAATTTTTAAAGCTTCAAGATAAACTGGAAAAAGCAAAACGCATATTTGAAAATTAACTTTCAAGTGTATTATACAACGTGTATACGCATTGTCTTAGCACGTAGTTCGCGGCAATGTTTCTAAACAAATGTTTTATCGGACCGTTCAGTAATTGGCGATCGAATGGATATTCAGGTGGTAGTTAGATTCCTCTGAGCCATCAATTACTTATTATAAGTGAATCATTTTTTCGGTGATTTGAACTTCCTATATGGGTATTAAATTTCGCACATTTAAATTTCGCGAGGACTTTCATTCGCGGGTCTTTAATTTCGCAATTTATTTACAATCGCGAAAAACGCGAAATTAAGTACCAATAAGGTATTTGTTTGTTTGATTTTTGTTTTTATCGTATTGTTTCCTCCATTCAGCATGTTACATCATATTACAGGACATATTTCAAAATAGCAAGAATGGAGAAGGGCACAGTTGGTAGAGCACCAGATGGTTGCTAACATGCCTCTGAATAAAATATGAACGAATCAAATTACTCTTTCCCCCATGACCTTTCAGATACCGATTGGCAACTCTAGTTACTGAGCTCTGGAAAACCCGTAATGAACGAGGTTGTAAACTAAGTTCTTGTCCTGCCATATAGCTGCAAGGCTCAATATGTAAATGACAAATATGAATAAATGGTAAATTCCCATTCAGTATTCCACTTATCATTCAATACAATACGTTTCTTACAGCATGACATGCGAAGAGTTACCACATTCCACTTCCTACCTTAATCTGTGACAAAACGCTTCCCTTCTGTGAAAGTTCTTTTTCTGCCTCCGAAGATGTTACTGAAGAAGCCACCTTAGGCGCTGCTGATCCGAGCTTACACTCTCTGCTATTTTTTCGCAAAAGAGGCTTGTTTGGGTTTGGCGATGAGCTCTTTTCAGGCGTCTTTTGGTACCTTAACTCCATAACTTTCAGATTTTTTGTTTCATTCTCAATTTCCAACAGTCTTTTCTTTGTTTTTGCTAATTCATACTGGGACTCGTGGAATTCCGCATCAGCATCTGCAGTAGCCTTTGACCTGCTGGTGGACAAACTAAAGAATATTTTCCTGTCCTTGGCGACTGTGATCCTCTTTTTCAAGTTTTCCATCTTTTTCAAGAGTTCTTCTTTTTCTTTTAGCAAACTTTCCATTTTTTCCGGATAACTTGCATTCTCGTTAGTTTTTGTAACACTACGAGGGTCTTCGAAATTCAGTCTGCTTAGGGCGACTAAAGAAGGTCTCTTCTCTCTTACACTTTGTCCACCCTCTTTTTTAAGCTGTTTTGCGTAGCTTTGAAAAGCTTTTTCCGTTTTTTCCAACATTTGTCTTTCTTTATCGGGATCTGGAAAAGAAAGTTACTTCACTTCAGTTTGAAAATCCCCATCAATTTTCATCCAGTAATTTTAACATAATGTAACAAGATTAATGACTTAGCTTAAGGAGCACTGTCACAGGGGTTTTGCTGTTTTCAGCTTCATTCGTTGCTAAAATCATTACCTGGTACCTTTACTCGTGCCCAAAATGCTCCTGATAGACTAAAAGGAAGATATCAAACGAATTGTGGCTCAGAGAGAAAGCCATAATGAATTTCTGGTGATATTTTCAATGAATGGCTCTAGAATTTGAAAAAAACTGGCAAGTTTTTTCAAATTTCAATCCACTTCCATCCTTGCCATCCTAAGTGATAGGCGGCAATAAACGGTTTCAGTGTAGTGATATAGTCCTAGGTAACAAACCTACTTCATTATTTTTGGGTTTCCATTGATGCAGGAACCTATTTCAGCATTTTAAAATACCGTGACAGTGCCCCTTTAATAGTTTTTATACAAAGCATAGCAGCTATTTATCAATTAGACTACTCGCCCTCGTTTTCTATGAGCGAATAGTCAACGAGGCGCAGCTGCAGATTCCCAATAGAACACAGCTGAGTTTCTAGCTACTAACAAAGTTTAGTAAAAATCTTCTAGCATTCTATCAGGAATGCTGTTCTCTGTGTGGCTAAGCTACTCACTACCTATTCTGTTATAGAAAGTGAGTAGTGGCTGTCAAAAAAATAGCAGCCGCTTCTTCACATTTGTGAAATATTTTGAGGGTCTGTGAAGAAGATTTGGATAATCCTGTTGTTAAGCTTCTGGTAATTACATTATGAACTCGAGATTTCTAAGTCGTGATTGTTGACTTGGGCTTCACCCTCGTCAACTATCATGATCACGTGACAGAAATCTCGAGCTCATAATCTAATACTTTAAATTATAAATTAGCAGCAATATTAGCATAACTATTTCAGATTACAGTGAACTCTCTCCAAGGCGCACACCACCGACACCGGTACGATCTGCTTGTTAAACAGAGGCGTCCGGTTTATAGAGAATTTAGACACAGTGAAGTCACCTCTCTCTTAATAAGACGGACAACTGGTGTCGGTGCCTGTGTAGCTGTTTCTTAGAAAAAGCTTACTGTACAATGATTGAAAAAATGGCACGCAGGAACAAACACAAGTTACCCGTTGACTGCACGACAACCTTTTTTTTTTACAATGGCTACAAAACGTGCGAGTCTGTGTACCTTGGTTGGAACCCGAATCCTTTCTTTCTCGTGCTTCGCCATTCCTCTTCTCCACAACACTAACTTCTTTCTTTGTTATCACCACAGTTTCCTTTTTAGCATTTGATACAATACTTGTCTTTTGCACAGCGTTCGGTGCACTTTGTTGACTGCTTTCATACAAACTCTTCTTGGCCAAGATGCTTTGTGAAACCTCGTGTTTGCCAACCTTAGAAAAGAAACATCAGTGGTGTTAAAATTCACAAGGTCTACATAATCACACACTTGTGTAAATTTCATAAGTTGTATGGTTTTACTCTGCCTTGTGCCTTGCAGAAATCACTAAAAACTGACCGCACTTTGCTCTCTCTTGAACAATTCGTGTTATATGTCTCGCAAATGAGCAAAGCTACCGTACTTAGTCAAGAGTTTAGCTGAAGTCGTTATGACCGAAAACAGATCAAAATCATTGTGAAAGTGTTCCTTTAAAATATGGAGTAGTATGTTGCAGTGTATAATTTAGATGCTTACTAACCAGCTGAGAACCTTCCTCCCCTTTCTTCAGTGCCTCTATTTTCTGTTGAACCTTCAACTCAATTTCCTTCTCCTCATTGCTGGGTTCCCTAACCAACTGAAGGTAATCGTCAGTCGACTGCTCTTCATCATTTTGTAGCTTCTCTTCTGTTTTCTTCTCGTCATGTCCATTTAAAAGATCTTCTGTCGAGGATTGCCGATCAACATAACTGACTTGATCATCAAATGAAACTTCTCTTTCCAATGGAGGCTTTGCAGGTTTTTTGTCCTCTTCCTCTTGGTTTTCTGTTGGCGAGGTTGGAGTATTTTGCCTATCAAATGATTTCTTTTTGGCTGTTTTGGTGAGGGAGTCAGCAAGTTTGTGGATTCCAGCAGTCAATTTAGAACCTACAAAACAAAAATTAACAATTTTCCAAAACCAAATTCTGGAAGGTTACATTTTACGAAATAAACGAGCTACAAGTTGTTTAAAGAGGTCTAGTGATATTCTAATTTATATGGCCCTAATCTCTCAGAGAAGACTTAGGGTTG
Organism: Blastomussa wellsi; assembly: GCA_947652115.1. Classification (NCBI taxonomy): domain Eukaryota; kingdom Metazoa; phylum Cnidaria; class Anthozoa; order Scleractinia; family Plerogyridae; genus Blastomussa; species Blastomussa wellsi. The sequence goes on from OX393564.1 coordinate 16,247,150, forward strand.
AATAAGTCATGAAGGAAATATTACGACGTTATAATGAATGTAACAGGAATATAAATTGATCAACTCCAAAAGGGAGTGGAATTATGTCCGCATCCCAAGGTCTGTCGTGTAATTGTAGCACCTTTATTGTTACAGAGCAGATATTTTTCATGTCTTGCTGCATGAAGAATGTGTTAACTTTATTCAAATTTTCTGTTGTGATCAACTGACACAGTCATAGAAGAAACGATGAAACTAGTTTAAATTGTAAATCGTGTATGTTGAAGTGTGAATGTGGTCATTAGTGATCTCCTCCTAACATCAAACGATTGCCAAGCAAACTCTGGGCTGCAAATAATTACTGTACTTACTTGCTTCTCCTTTGTAGACCTCAACACGCATTGCTATGTGGTTGTGCCATGCCTGGGGCTTTATTCTCATGTAATGAGCATTCACAGCCATCTTAAGCATGTTGGTTACTACCGTGTCAGGGTCACTGTTACCTTGGAAAACCTGTCACCACAAACAATATCATTATAGGGGCGTAGTACTATAGGAAAATCCATTACCAGACTAGGGAATTCCACGTTAAATTTCACGCGAAAAACCGATATCGCACGAATCGCGAAGCGAAGCATGGAATTGCTTTGATGAAAATTTAGATGACTTCAGTCATGGTTGAAGCTAGAATCGCATAGCTCATAGAATTCTCGCACTCTGATTGGCTATAGATGCAGGGGTATTTCGCATGGAATTGCGACTTTGAAAGCGAGGCTCTGCGCGATATTATGTACAGCCAAATCTGGTTTTGTTTCGATTTTAGAATCTAGTTATGTTCATCAAAGGACCCTTGGTTAATACTGTATGCACAAATTGAAGATCTACATTCTGGATGTTTATTAGAGAATTTAGAGATGTTTAGAGGTGCGAATATATCTGTAAGGACTAGTGATGAAATTTGGCCCTACCCCATTAATACCGCCAAATTTTCCTGGCGTGTTAGTGACCATATTAACGGGGTTCCAACAACTATAATGCTAACTAGTGTACATGCCAACAAAAAGCGCTTTACCTTGGCTATCCCAAATTCTTTGTAATTTGCCCAGTTTTCACCATCCTTGCTGTAAGCGAGAGTGTAAGTCTTTACAAACCAGCCTCCTTGGTCTGTGAAACCTGGTCTCCCTTGTGAAGCCACTCCGCATACCTTGATTACCTCACCTGAAAAAAGAACATATTGGTACATTTTAATGACCCATGATGAATCCTTACAAGAATGACTTCCTTTTAAAGATAACAAACAGGCACAAAGAAGACACATGTAGGTAGGTTACAGGGAGATGGGTGTGGCTTTATCGCGTCCCCAGAATGGATCACCAGTTACATCCACCAATCGCTCTCATATGGGTACCAGAAGGCAAAAGAAATTAGGGTCAGCTATGAGAGACCTGGAGAAGACATGGAGGAGAACACTGAAAAGGGAGCGAAAGAAGAAAGGAACAAGAACCTGGAGCAGAGGCAGTTGAAGAGGATAGGATATCCTCGAGGAAGAGAGCCTACAGACCAATTTGGCGGCAGGAGAATGGACAAATGATGAGGTAGGTTACAGGAACGATGACTTGCAGAGATGTATGCAGGGCTATACTGTTAAGCCCACTGAAGAACACAAAAGCTAGGCCAAGCACAAACTCACAACTTCCAGATCTGTAAGATCATAAGGCTCCTGCTCAATCACATAATCAATAAATTAATTGCTCTCCTAGCAAAGAAAAGTTAATACCTTCACTGCAGATAGCTTTTTATGGGCGATTTCTCTTACTGCGAGCTTGAACAGATAGCCTGCATAACAGTGCCAACATGCCATGTGTGGCATACCCTGCTACACCACCTGTTCTGCAGGCTAGTGTGAACAGTCCTTAAATCGAATGGTAAAAAATAATATTCATTTTACTGCACTGTTACCTAGGTCAATCTGGAGATACTGCTGTTTGTCATTCATATTTGCACACCAAGCTCCGTCCGATGAATTGAGTCGTCCAGCAGAGGGCTTTGAAGAACTGTCCAGAAATGATGATGCTGTGATAGCACTGTCCTCTATAGTGCCATCTGACACACCAGCCATAACTGGACCTATAGGGAGAACACATGACATTATATTTTCACTTGCATGAGTGTGTTGTATCACAAGCCTGGGTTATAATCAATAATTGTATAATTATGTGTGTGTGATGTGCCTTACAGCGCGACGCGCCTAACTGTGGCCACTCAACAAACTTTTTTAAAAAGTTATGATTAGCCAATCAGAGAGCACGAATTTGTTTGAGCAGTCCCGCCTCCTGGGAATCTTCAAAGCTGTTCTCACAAAGCCTATCACCCTTTTAACAAGGAGGCAAGACAACTCAAACAAATTTGCGCTCTCTGATTGGCTAACTTGTCAAAAAACTTTGTTGGGTGGCCACAGTTAGGCGCGTCACGCTGTAAATTAGTTATCACCTCCCTGAAAAGTCACAGAAAGTCAAGATTAACTAACAGTTAAACCTGTTCAATCTCTGGTTATCGACGGCTCCTACAGGTGGACATTGCACACACTTGGTCATGGTCCCAGCTATACACACAAACTGTACATGTATGTACTTTGCAAACATTGTTTCAACTAAGTTTTGGAATTAACTATAAAATTGTTTCCTGGTATTCATGCATCCTCATCTACAGCTTTTAGTATATAAAAGCTTGTTCATATTTGCATTGCAATGCATTCTGCATCAGAAATACCATGTTAACACACTCTATGCATGAATACTGGATATACAGATTATGGTACATGCTGTCCAATGTGAATTGTATTTCAAAATCTATTACTATGACTGGCTATGACTATATGTACATGTGCTCCAACATTGTAAAAAGCCACATGTTCAATTTATCAATCGTGATCAGACTCCTGGATTTTGTTAATCACATATTTAAAGCTGTATTTACAACTTTCAGCATAACCATTTAATTAGCATCAAAACGGTGTGCACTGACCTTTGCCTGCTTTGTCAGTAGGCTTGTTCTGAACACCAACAGAGGCACCCTCTAATTTGCCACTCGTGACACCATCCCACTTGATTACTTTGTCCGCATGTGCCACTGAACTGGACACCTCTTCATAAATCTCGTCCTCATAGCTCCCTGAATTGTCACCACTCTCATTGTCAGCCTCTTCCTTTGCTCCTTCATGGCTTCTTGGAGGAGGTAGATCAGGTGGAACAGGTGGAAGAGGTCCCAGTTCTAACTGACTTGACGATGGAGATATTGTTTTGACATCCTCAGCAGCGGTGGCTGATGGTACAACCTCCATGTAAAGATCTTCTTCTGCATCAATGCTTTGATTGTTGTTTTCTAGGTAATTTTTTTGTGTATCAGCCATGTCTGTTGCTGGAGAAACTACAGGAGTCTCATAATCATCTTCATCTTCTTGATCAAAAACTCCTGAACTTGTATCTGTTGGTGATAAAGCAAGCTTGATGAATCCAGATTCTATCAGGAAAGCTTTCTTCCAACGCTCCCAATGTTTTGCACTCTTGGCAACAAGAGTAAACTGTGTAGAGCCATCTTTAACTACATGAATGGCAAGCTTGTTTCTTTCTTCCTCTCCCGCCTTAATTTCACATCCATCCAAGTCCACCATGACCTCAGGGTCATCATCTTTTATTGTCTTATAGCAATGCAGTTTCTGCTCTCTGATCAAGAACCAGCGTTTGGTGTTATCATTTGACTTGTACGCATACCCTGCCAAGGCAACTCCATCCTTGGGGCTGGAAAACAGCTTGTCCTTCTTTGCTTTTTTCTTAAGCCAGTGAAAGAATTGTTTCTTCTTTTTAGCTTTCTGTTGTACTGGTGGTGACTGAGGACTTGGTGATACACCACCTTCATCAGAAGAGCCTGAATCAAATTCATCTGTAGCGAAGCCATCATCTTGAAACTCTTCACCTTTCAAGTTTGCCACTGCTTCATAAATATCATCACCAAATTGCTCCCCATCAACTTCATCTGGTCTCTTTGGTAGTTCAGGAAGCTCTTTTTTCTCAGGTCCATTTTCCAAAGGCTCTGCATTCACATAATTTACAGGAGGATTGTCGTCACTCTGGAAAGCCAAGCAAAGTAGGTTCAGTGGCATGTATAAAAGGAATTGACACAAATTATAAGACAGAATGACTTAAAAGTTTGACTATTTTCATATAATTACAATTTATTCTGCACATATCCATACAGCGATTTTAAACAAAACAACTGGGATGCAAGTCTGTACACAAACGTAATACACAAATAAGTACATATTTTTGTGCAACAGGAAATAGCTGAACAAATACTTTAATTTAAACATGGCAAATTAATGTTACAGTTACTGAGAGGTATACACAACAAGATAATTCTGTCAATAAAACCATTTTAACTTCATTAAATTGGGTTAGATCAAATTGAATTACATAACATCAAACAATCCACACTGAAATTTCCTTCTTTCAATTCACTTATAATTAGTTGACAAAATTTTCTCAGCCAATAAAGGATAAACCTGTTCCTTACAAAACAACAGACGTCTTTCCACCAAGCACGCACCATCTTCTTTTCTCTAAAATGCCATAACTGCTATAAATAATGTTGTGAAAATACACTGTATTTTGGTGACATTAGTCTTATCAAAGCATATCTCATGCCAGCTACAATATTTCCAAATATCACTTTTAAGATCTAAATAAATTCTATTAAGCACATACACGTGTCCTGATAAAGAACCTCTGGAAATAAGCAACAAACTTAATAAGACCAGCCATTCCTCAAGACGATGATTGACCTTTGAAATGTAATGTATGAAACAAACCCTAATATTTTATTAACAAACTCCTTCTTAAGCCAACAACATTTTTTATTTCCAAAGTGCCACATTTGCATATCGTTTACCCCAATATAGAAAGTTGATATTGATTTGTTCTAATTATAAGAACTTTACTTCAGACTTATGGCTGGTCAATGTGGCAACAAATTGATTCTTGGAACTGAAGAATCTAACATACTTCTAATAACTTTCAGTTTGTGGGCAGACCAGTAAGAATTTGTTCCAATATCAGGAACATTTTGCCAGTTTGTATTGTTTTTCAGAATAATTCTTATGTACAATGGACAACAGTCAGATGAATTGGACAAAATTTTGAACCAATAATAATATTGCACTGCAGGTCCACTAAATATCACATTTTTGATTCAGTATCTGTTACTTAAACAATCATTTTAAGTAATATCACCTACAATATTTTGACCCACATTTAAGAGTTGTTTCAACGAAAATGTCCTATTATGAATTTGATGATAACACTTGGTGATATTAATTTCATATTCTGGGACCAACCCTTTTCTGGGGCAGCGTTGATTAGCTTATCAATATCAATGACTAAATTGGTAAATGATTAGAGCTGCTTGGCAAATAAATTTAATTTAGGACTAACATCTGAGACTTTTTGGCAAATTCAAGGTAGCACATTCCCTTTATCAAAGTGGTTTCTGATATCATTTAGGTTAAAACACTTTCCATTCCTGAAACGTGAAACACTAGTCATTGTGTATCTGTTACTAAAGGCACATTTATTTGGGAGAATTCCATCTCATTGTTTGTCGTGTTGTTTTTTATGAATTCGTCATCACATTGTCATTTGAAAGAAGCTGTGGAGAAAACAAGGCGAACTTAGCCAAGTTTTATCTGCAGACACTAGCATTACCCAATGAGTGCAAAATAATTTGTGAAAAAAGGCATTCGTTCGAGAGCAAATATTCATATATTCATATATTCATTCATATATTCAAATATTCATTCATTTCTAGAACCGATAAAATGTACGCCTTTTTCTCGAGAATCGGTGCCCAAATTTGGAACTCTATTCCTTATTCGATTAAACTACTTAAACGTTCATGCTTTCGTAAAAAGATAAAGGAATTGTTACTAAATTTCTTGCGGTCTGAAGATGATTATGTCCAAGTTTCCCGTCTTATTAAGTTATTTAATACTTAATATATTTGTTTTTGTCTTATGTTAGTCTATTCTATGTATTGTATAGTAGTGTTTTCTCTGTTTAGTCCATCTATAGATAAACCTTGTATTTGTAAAATGTCTTTAGATCTCCCTGCCTCGATTAGTTTGTAAGCTATTTGCGGGGGGAAACTAATGTAATTACTTATATTTCTAACCAATAAAATTTTGTTGTTGTTTGTTGTTGTTGTTAATCCTGAATTCTTGGCTTTCTAATATCCAAGAACCACAAATGCCAGAAAATAAGAATATAGTCTTATTCTGGAATATCCCAAACAAACACGCCCTAACATTATCCAAAACCACATCTACACTCCTCTCCAAATGTCCCCTGCCATATAGAGATCACTTGAAATTCAAATTTAATGGATTGTTTTTAACCATTAATGCCAATAACCAAGAAAGCAGGTTAAGCGAATGCTTCTAGGCTGGTTGAATTTAGACAAAAGTTGTAGGATTGAGTTAATAAAAGATGGATTTAACTTTAATAAAATATTTAATTTTAAAGGGGGAAGTGTTTGTTAGTACTTGGTTTTATTTTAATGTTTTATTCAGTATTTTTATTTATTTTCGTCCAAATTAACCCAAAAAACCCTTTGATGATCTAATTTTTAAATCACTCTTACACTCTTGAGGGAGGGGGCCTGAACTTTAAGAGTTGTTAGCAGTTGTACAAAGAATATTTAAATCATCGTTAGCAACGGTTATTAAATATTTTAAAAGGATTTTACATTAGGTCCCTTTACCTTATTTAACCCAGACGAATTCTTGTATAGCTGAGATGAATCAGGATTAGCCTCTGATTTAAGGGAGTTAAGAGAGGATTGTTCTTGTTCATCTGCAGGCTCTTCCTCCTCCTCCATGATTGATTGCATTACAGGCACTTGTGGGGCAACAGAGAATTGTTTTTCATCAGAATTTGAAGCCTGTGTGGGTGAGTGTTTACCAGCAGATGCTGCTATTGTAAGAACTTTCATCCACTCTTTCAGTTCATCATTATTAGAAGCGATAAAAACCCAGGGTGTCATGCCAGACTGTGTCAGTCTAAACACAGGTGTCCGCATAAGTCGGTCATCCAATGAGATCTGACAACAAGGCATGATGATAACATCATATGCCACTTCATCTGGATCTTGCGAAGGAAATATGCACAAGTGTTGATCAATAAGAACACACCACCATAATTTTTCACTGTGTTTCTCTCGTAGGATGCCTGCAAAGTCTGGCTCAGTCAGGTCCTCGAGGGAAATGTCAAACAAGGCTGCACTGTCTCTTTTACGACTCTTTCTTTTATTGACAGGGGAACTGTTAGATGTGTTTAATTGACTTGATGCATTTAGGTTTAAATTACTTTGATCATCATCGTCTGATTCATCTTCCTCTTCGTCAATTGGATGATAAATAACAAGTTCACGTAAGTCATTTAAGTTTATTTCCTCGTGATCCAAATAAGCAGAACCCTGTTCATATTGGAAGTTAGAAGGTAGAAGATGAAGTGTTAGTAAGTTTATTTTCAAACTTTTAGGTAGAAATGTAACAGTCCTTTCAATCATTAATTTTAGTTTGATTCTTTATTTTGTACCATTTAAAAACAGTTAGCTGGGTATGTTTGCTCTACATTAAAACTTTTTTTGCCCCTGTTTAGCTATACCATACTACAGGGTATCCACAAGCCACTCACTAATCCTGGATTATTGGAAGCCAAAATGGATGAAAGCAATTTCTGATTACATGTTTAATCATGTAGTATTACATGAAGTATTTACTTTGTACTACTGCTGACCACTGATTGGCATAAGGGTAAATTGCCTGGATTCAGCCGCTTTTAGAAAGATAAAAAGGTAAGTGAAGCAATATTAAATTCAACAAGATCAGAGAGATCTTAAACCCACATGATTAAAATGCAGCTATACATTTGCTACAAAAATGGTTATCACTTATCCCTTAAATAACCTTTTATTGTTTATTGTTTTAAGATCAAATATACAGTGGTTTACAGATCATGTCAACTTTCTTAAACTGGGAATTTTATGGGTGCCAAAACCATTTTTTATTGACATATGGTAACTAAAATGGTTGGAGAAACAAAATGTATTTATATTTATTTCAATATTTCATTGTATTAGCATGAAGGGTTAGCCAGATTTATGATACTAACCTTACTTCATGTCTTCAAGGTTTTTGATGATTTTTGATGTTATTGGACTTAATTTATAATTTGAACAGTTTCTGCAGTTCACAATCAATTAATTAAAAGGACTTCCAATTTGGGCTGCTTAAAACCATGTTATACTTTTGTGTTTATTACAATATAAAGTAGCTGAGAGTTTTCAAAGTAAAGTAAGAAATATAAAAGATAAAAAATAGCATCAAATAAAACTCCCAAAATAGATTTGCTCCCAGGACTTTCTGTGATCTAGTCAATAGCTCACTGCGATCAGTGGTTAGAGCAAAATTGTGGCTAGATCTCACAGAGGATCGTAGGTTTAAATTCTACTGACGCTATTTTTATCATGTTGAAAGTTTTCACCAAAAAATGCCAGACATACTCTGAACAATTATTCATTAGGACTTGAATTATCAGTTGATAACGCATTTCTTCTACCTGAAATTACCACAGGTAATAATAATATCCATATCGTTCAGAGTACATTTGTTGTAAAAAGAAACTAAAAATTCACACCTTTTTTGCTCTGCTTGTTTGCCAGGATTCTGAATTCTCAGATTGACCACAACTGGACATATCTGGAAGAGAACCACTACGAGCAATCCCCTCTTCGCTGATGCCATTGAACTCGCTTGTGTCATTCAGGGATTGACTTGAGAGAGACAGTCCAGCATTGAGTAGATTATCATCCTTTAGACTGCTGTTTTTCATGTTATTTAAAGAATTATTCATTCCTTGCACAAGGGTGATGCATTCTTTTCTATGTGCATCAGCTTCATAGCTGAGTGATTCCTTTGGCAGAATGGTCTGAAGAAAAGTACTTAATTTGGATAATCCTGTATGAAATTCTGCAAAATAGAATGCAATAACAATGGACTAGTTAAAACAAGTAACTATCGTAATATTGCAATATTTCCTTTGGTTTGGGATGGGTATACTTTTTAATCAGTGCCAAATGGTAGAAATTGAACTTTTCCCATTTTCTAAAATTTATGTCTTTATGGTTGGCAACCTACAGCAGAAATCTGATTTCTCAAGCATCCTCGGTTTGAGAAACTGGCAGTTAATTATGTTACAGCTAGCCGGCATATGGATCTGCAGAGATAACAACTAACAAACCAAGGGCAGATGTACTAATGGTACAATCATGTAGTCATAAACTTCTATTAAAAATGGAGAACTTTTAATTTCAACCTTCTGGCTGTAATGTCTACTCTGACTAATAATTAATTCAAATAATGTATATCTGAAAGAAATATTAACCTCAGCAAATGGATATTTAGACCTGTGTACCTCCTCAACAGTGACTTTTTGCTTTGTTCTAAGCGCTCTTCAGTAGATAAAGCATTAAATTATATCTTATATCCTTTCAAACCTCAATCACAATCTTTAAAATGATGATTATGTAAAAAATATAATATCAATTACAACTGTAAAATGATGGATATTAGTGACACTTTCTGTGAATTTTTACATGGTAATGTACCCAAGGCAAGTTATTATAATTTTGTTGCACCCAACACAGATTTAATGTAAGTAGTCTTTATAGTGAAATTAACATACAGCTCTAGATCCTTGTTTTTTTTTAAATAAACTGCTGCCTTTTAACAAAATGGCATAAAACTCATTGCACCTGAAAAGTATAGAAAAAAGCATTTAAAAACATCAAAAACGTCATAAAATTCCATATTCAAAGCTAGATATAAAGAAAAAATTATGTTGGAAGACCACAACAGGGCAATAATATTTTAAAGAATTATCATATTTCCTGTATTGTATGAAAAAGCACACTAAATTAAGGCTGTATGATTTGATAACCTGGCAGTAATGTTTGAAATTGAAATCTATTGCCATAAATGGGCATGCAAATACTACCTTGTGCTCAATAGTATTATCAAACTGCTGCAGTCATCTTGTATCATGTCGTGAAAAGATTTTATGCTTGCAAACACATTTATTATTTATCACTTCCATTTCTATGTCTCAAAGAACTATTCTGTTGTTAATACTTTGAATTATTAAAGAGCTCAGTAAAATTGAACTCACATTAAATTGGGATTTTCACAATATAATTACTAATTCCAACATGAAAAAGGAAATTAACAGAAACACACAAAAATATCAATGTAATATAATGTTAATTATTTCCAGAACAATATTTCAAAAATTAAAGTGAAATAAGGGTATACATGTATAGTCATAATAACTTGAAGTAAATACACAGGTCCCTGTGAATTTATTGTAAACAGAAACTTTATACCTTTTTAAGGCTTTAAAAAGCATACAAATTATTAGATGATGCCAATTTTACAAGCTAATCAAAATTGATTACTCATATAACATGGCATCCAAGTGTTCTAAATAATGATCCACAAAAAATAAGACATATGTATTTCTAGATACCAATAAAATGTGATTTCAAAACAGTAAACGAAAATCTGAATTTGATTCTCCCAAAACTGAGAACTGGTGTTCATGTGACTTGTAAGTTGTGGCTTAAATTTATCTTTGATTTTTATTCCTAATTGTGCCATATTGATTATCATAATCTAAAACAATAGAAAAAAAACTGAATTTAAGTATTTAAACCAAGGATGCAATCGACAACTGGAACCATTTCATATTAGATGACATTTGATGGAGGTTCACTTTTGATGCGTAAATTGTCAATTTAAGTTCACTTGATATCTAATAATATGTAAAAAATTTAACTTCACGTCATTATTGTTCAGCAGAAAAGGCTGGCTCTTCTTAAATTGTATTTGAGCAACAGAAAACTTGAAGATTTCCAGTAATTATTTAAAAACCAACAAATTATATAAAATTGACTTTAAAACATTCAGAATTATTACAATTGTTATCCAAGAAATTGGAGAAAAAATTTGTGTGCTTTGATTAGCACCATTGGCATCAGTTGATTTTATTGCATTAACATATAGATATATATATAATTCAGTTAAGATAAAATGTGCATTAAGTGCAATATTTTACAACATTTATAGGTACCAGTTGTAGAGGAAATAAAATTTCAAAAACACCAAGAGTTTGTTTGATCATATTTAAAACAAATTTCTGTGAAAGCAATGCTAATTTTTTAAGATTTTTTTAGTTTCAAATCATTACCACGAAAAATGCAATAGTTATCTTTTAAAAACACCTCTTAGGGTATTGGAGTGTAACAAATTTTATACTATCAAAACTGGGATATCTAGCCGAGATGGAATTTTCAACTTATCTACAGCAAAATCTGCAAAAATGAAACACTGTAAGAAAACGCTCAGAACCAAACATGCATGTTAATTTCAATTTCATTAAATAATTGTTTATAGTAAGAAATATAAAAATATGAAATTATTAAAAATTGGTATTTAACGCTTACATGTTGCTAAGAGATCAGAAACAACAAACCAATCTCACATCTGCTAATTTCCCAGATTGCACAACTGATATTCTAATAAGCTTGGAAAGAATCGCTGTTTAAAAACCAACATTTATCAGAATGTGTAAATATTTTTCTTTTTTATAACTACAATACAGGAACACCTCTTGTCCAGCACACTGCACAACTTATAACTGTGTTAACATATTTTAGGTTTTCTAAAACCTATACATTGTTTTATACATAGCATCTGGCCTGAAAGTCAACCATCCAATTTTGCATAAAGTGGTACATGTTCCTGTTTATGTCAAACATTTTCAAAACGTTTCCAATTTTTTACTCGAATTTTAGACTTCTAAATTTGAATTTAGTGCAACGGGTCTTTTTTCTCTGAGACACATAGGCCGCTGAATTAGTTTACCAGACGAGGGAACGAATGAAATATGATAATTTCATTTTATGTATTTCACTATGACTATATATCCGACGTCGCCTGACAATACAGAAAACGTTTCTTCAGATATTACTGCATTTCCTTTTTACACTAAAGATATTCCTTTCATATTACGGCCATGACTTTTGGAGAAACAAAAGAAACTAATTCTGTTTATATTTTATTCAAATATTCGTTCACAGTGCCGCTGCATATGCATATCTTTAATGTTCATCATAAAATATATTTTAAGCCTTCAGGGAATGCAGCGACTAATAAAAAAAAAATTTTCGCGGAAAATGAACTTATGCTTCCAGCTGGCACTTTAAGGCAGAAAAAATGAACGATTCTTGTCTCGGCGAAGAGGCGTGAAAAATTACAACAAGAACGCAAATGTAATGTAGATTTTTCGTTGGTGTCTATTTATATATATTGACAAGATATCAAAAATACATTGCAGGGTATACCTTAATTCGATTCAGATTTCAAAAAAAGCAAAATATGTTTTCAGTACACGAAAAAGAGAAACAAATTTTTTGAATACAGAAAGAAAAAAAGGCAGATACTTACCATTTAGAAAAACCAATGATATGCAAATGAACTGATTTTATATTCAATACAAGCAAAGGCCATAAATATTATGTCTTTGCGGCAAAACAGCGCGTAAGCTGTTCGTCAGAGAATAAATTACTCAGTTTTGCTTCTGAAGATCTACGCGGGAATGACTAACCATATTGAGGGTTAGGTCGCAAAAGCAAGCGTGCCTGTTCTTTTTAAGTATACAAGGCATATGTATATTTATGTTTTTTTGGAACCAAACTGAAAAATTTCCTCATCAAACTGTCAAAGAAACAGAAACTTTCAATGTAAGGAGAAAGCACAACTAGCTAAGACCAATAAATCACACAACAGAAAGTCGAATCTGAAAGTTTTTGTAAACGAAACCTCCCGTTGTTCAAATGATTTAGCGTAAGCTGCCAGAGTTTACAAAATAAGAGAATCCGTCCTTCGCTTCGGTTCAATGATATATAAACAATCGTTGTCAATGACACACAATATTAATAAGTTTAGGCATCCTACTATTTCAAAGATTTCTGTTGCTTGAATAAAAACCCTGTTGGATTCCACAAACATTCAAGAACGATTCGGCACAAACTGAGAAAAAACTACTTAAAACCAAATGACTGCATCTAATTTTGTATTTTGCCATGCTGATTGACCCACATTCTGTACATCTCATGATCATGCCTCCATCAAGCGAGTCTCACAGGTCATGTCAACACAGTGAATGATGTATTCCAGGCAAAAATGCCAATGCTTCACATTAAAGAACAGTGCTACATAACAAGGGAAACTCACCAACAAGAACATCCGCGGATAGTTCAGCCATAACTGCAAACTCTTTTAACGACACTTGTTTCAGGGATGGCTGATTCCGAACAAGCACAAACGTTGAAAATCGCGCTCCACTACAACTGAATCAACATTGACGTTCACATCGAAATTTTGCCACGCAAACCCGAGAATCTATAAATTCACGCACACAGTTCATCCACTTTAATACCCGATCAGACGAATAAAACAGGGTCTGCTGACTTTCAAGATTGTGTCTTGCGACTGATTTACGGCAGCAGTGTTACTTGCCCGATTAATTAACCCCTGAGTGAATGGGCGACTTTTATTTTGTTCTTTCCAAAATGATTGGCCATCAATGACGTCTGAAGATAAATGTCACACCATGCACAGAGGTGAACATGACGTCACTGTCTCTTAGCGTGACAGGCGATTGTTTACCATATAAATTTGACGTTTCTGTAAATTTATTAAAGGAACTGTTTTTTTATGCGTGTGAAAACTTTTCTGAAGCGGGAGGTGGCTATTATTTTTAAAATGCAAACGTGAATGAAGCGGACGTCCTTGAATACTTGACAAGCCATAAAAGGGATGTTATTGTTTATACACAGTGAATCGGGACGAAAAATAAACAAATAAACAGGAATTACGCATTGATGTGCTTCTTTGCGGAATTTTTTTAAGTAATCGTATTACATTCCTTTTATTAAAAAGATCTGGAACTACAACTCACGGTTAAAATCAAATATCCAAGAATTCGCTTGATTTACCAGATCGCTATGCAAGCCGGTTAGCGAACCCCAAACGAAGTGCACGTTTCCTGAGTGGCGGATCTTGTACGTTCACTCCACTGAACGTCAGTTTTTGTGATTTTACTTTGAAACCTAATATCTTCACACAAATCTATTTACATGGGGCACTATATATATCTGATAACGCAGTTACCTATCGCCAAATTCTGCCGGGTTCACTCCAGTATATTCTCATACATGATTGTGTATGTAGTCTATGTAAGGCTTATCTGTGTTGCATTCATTTCACGGATTATTGGCAGTTAACCCCTTGTTTGTGCTTTGACCCGTTTCCTGACGTCGGGACCGTCAACAGTTTAATTAATCCAAGAACATCAAATTTACAACAAGTATCAAGTTCACCGCCGGCAAAGCTGACCCCCAAATGCTCAAATAAAGCTTGGCGCAGAAGGAATAATTATGTCAACATTGTTGCAATCTAAAAACATGAAATCTATACAAGCGATTCACACACATTCAATACAACCAACTTTTCACAGAAAATATGAACTATGTATGACGGATGAAAGTATGACGTCATAAAATTCTAGGTCAGTACTGTCGAAAGACTTGAAATCAGTGAAGGGGTTCGTTAGCGCCAGTATTACAAAATCCATGCGTGCTAATCTGCTATGAAATGCCGCTTTGTTCCTTGAAGTGGTACGGTATGATTTGCAGACATTTTACCAGGAATATGACGTCATTATCATTCGATTCAGTCGGACACGGCCGACTTTCTTATGGGAATAGGTGGAGGGGAAATATGTACTCTGGCTCCATAAAAAAACAATTTTGGATCTCACGGGACTGAAAAGCTACTAAATGTAGCCACATCACCATAAGCTCATTCTTGAACGGTTCGCATTCCCTGACACTTCCTGAAACTGAGGAAGTGCTGTTAATCAACACATTACTGTTCAGCTTTGCGGTTTTTTCGCAAAGTAACGTGAACTACGTTCTTTTCAATGAAAACTTCTGCGCTAAAAAATTAACTGAACTTGCAAGAACTCCATTAATGTAAAGATCGTTACAAAGCTACACGACAACAAACTTGCTGACTATTTTAAACGCTTTTTGTTCTGTAGTGCTGACAACTTCAGATGTCGATTAGGGTGCGGTGGATTCTGCAGTTTAGTGCTTGGATGAAGTCTTTAGACTTCATCTAACGCCCCTTAGTGGTCAGGGGCGGATTTAGGGGGAGGGTGCAGGGGGTGCGCACCCCTCCCTGAGATGACCTGCGACTTTCTAATATAACTAGTATTCTGCTTACGTCACCCATCAATTATGAATTCCCTAGTGGTGCACCCCCTCCTGAGAAAAATCCTTGATCCGCCCCTGGTGGTGTACAAGTTGTACGACTTCTGAGGAATTAAGAACCAAACATAACTTGTGTCGCATTCCGTACCAATGAACGGCAATGCCGTCACAGAATTCTAAGCAAAAACGGCTAATTAAACAGATGACGCAAACAGTGTTCTCTCCGGCTCGCGTTGATGTCATATCCGTTCATGACTGTTAATTGGTCAGAAGTTGAAATGAAGAAAAAGGGCGGAATTCCGCTATTCCTGTCATGAGTTTGTGTGGCTATTCAGAGGGTCTTTGGATGAAAGAGTGGGAAAATATCGAAATCGCGAGACATCAACATATAACCAGAACCGATAAAGGAGGGTGAGATCAAAACGCAGTCCTGGTCGGGATGGTCAGTCTCGCAAAGTTTACTTTATCACGAAGTATCAGCTTTGCTTTATTGTTTGAACTGATGTATCGTCATTACATACTGAGAAAAAAGGCAGCAATGTCCTGAATGTCCAACATCAAATACGCATGTTAAAATGTGCGTTCATATCACAAGCATACTTATTAATAGAATCATTTCAAACTATAGGGAAGATATTTGTTTACAAACATTGTTTTTGTTATTTAAATAGACAACAAGTTAAACAAAGGAGCTCTTTGTTTCACTAGCCAATAGTTTTCTGGTTGTCACATTAATGACAATGGGTGACGTCACGGATATATTCCCTATATAGGAGCTAGATTATTTCTTGTAATATAACAAACCAGTTTTGTGGCGAACAGCAGTCGGACATCGGACAGGGCCGACCAATTTGCTACTGTCCAATGAAACACAGTCTCGAGGTTGATTCCAACATGGTCTGGTCGGACAATAATTTTTTCCTGTCAGGCAGACGCCAGTGTTCGCGTTGACAACGCGTGCCGGCCGCGCGTTAGATAGTAGGGACCTTAAGATACCCTGGACGCGGCCTAGGACGACGGCAACCGGAAGTAAATCCGCAAGGTCTTAGTTTTAATTTGCATAAATGTCACGCCACTTGACGGCCTCCACCTCAGTTGTGGCGGCGACGAAGTTTATTTTGGCGGCCTCTCAGAAAGGTGAGTTATTTTTCCGAAATTTTCCATTGAATTAACAAGTCTTGCCCAAAATTTGCAAACATTATTATAAGAAAATAGATTCCTAAACTGTCTGGTTCATTTTTGTTTTCAAAATTCAGTCTTACCGAGCATATAGAGGGTTTTTGTGAGAGCGTGAAGTCTTCAGAAGGAATCCGAAAAGCAGGTAAATTTGGGTAAAATTTCCTTGCTGCGTATTGCTTTATTTCTAATTTTAACCTTGATTTTTGTCGTGTAAAATTAATCAGTGGCAGTTTAGGACCGCTTTAGTAACTGATTTTGCATTATTTATATAATTTTGCCTGTTTGCGTCATTTTTCTTCGACTCGTGTTTTTAATACGATTGTTTTGATAAAAGTGGCGCCAAAGATTTGATTGAAATTCTACTTTCTCTTCCTTTAGTATGGCAATGGAATGGTCAAACAACCACGACATTGCTCTCGCTCGGGAGGTTTTGTTATTGGAACCGTACCGTCACAAGGCGAGGACAGTTGAAAGAGGGAAAGTGTGGCAAAAAATAGCCGATAACCTCAATTCGCACGCTGTATTGAGGTTTCTTGTCACAAAGAAATCGGTGAGGGAGCATCTGAAGCTTTTACTGGACAAGTATCGTGCAAGAATTCAGAAGGAACGGAGAGATAGTGGAGTGGAAGTGGAGGAAACAGAGCTGGACCAAGCCCTCGAGGAAATCAACGATAAGTGGGAAGCAGCCGAAGAACAAGATATATTATTGCTGAATAACAAGAAAAAGACAGAGGAAGACAGAGCGATGGGAGAGGAGGTCCGAATGAGGGCGTGCGAAAAGCTGAGTGAAACGATGAAACGGAAAGGAGAAGGTGAAGGTTCGTCAGAGCCGAAGAAGAAAAGGTCAAGAAAGGGTGGAAATGATACAATAGAGTTTCTGAGGGAAAAAGCAAACATTGATATGGCAATGAAACAAGAAGAACAGAGAGCGAGAAGGGAGGAGCACGAGCGGCAAACAAGGCTTTATGAGCTAGCACTTGCTAATCAACAACAACAGCAACAACAGAGCAATCAACTCATGAGTCTGATGCTTGGCCTCATGCAAAAAATTGCAGAAAAAAAAGACAGTTAATGATGACACGAAAACATTCCAGAGAATATTCTTTAATGTTTACTTCAGATTGCTTGTTTTTATTTAGTTTTACACTTATATATATAAATATATGATCTATGTCACGTCTTGAAATGTTGACAACTTGTTAAGTTTGAAAAGCTTGATAGCATTTTAGGATGGAATTCCCTTTTGTGTTCTTTGTTGTATACATGTATGTTAACAGCAATAAAAGCCATTGATTGTTCTTTCATTGAGATGGTTTTTATATCATTAACTCATAAAACTAATTTGTGAACATTACCATACCTTTCTTATGCGAAATAGTCCTGAAGTGTGGGTGGTTGTAAATCAAAAAACTCTGAGGTGAGATTGCCATACAAACAAGTAAGAGCATTTTGTAACACAGCACATACTATGTAAAGTTTTCCAATGTTACTTAGCCCAATCTTCAGGTTTTTCTTAAAGTCAATAAATTTAAAGTAATTAACTATATCACCAAAGAGCCACTCCACACAACTCCTTACTGAGCTCATTGAAGAATTAAATGCCTGCATCTGTGGAGTGAGAACTACATTTCTGAAAGGGGCTTGAAGTTGTACCCTTAAGGGGTATGCAGGGTCCCCATATATGCACATAGGTTGTCCTGCTGGAGAATGTGCATACCGCTGTAGCTGCTGAAGTAGTCCAGAATCACACAACATGCTCGCATCATGCTTCTTGCCTTCTGAAATTCATGACAGTGAAAAGTTTTGAGTTTTAAACAAGACTTGAGGTATTGGTTAAAGTTGATTAAAATGTAGTACCCACCTACAGGTCCATACATATTTGCTATGATGCCATTTGGTAGTGCTACAGACTGAAATTTCAGGGCATGCACCCTTTTGTGTCCATTATAGACCACTCTTTGATTTTCATCTGGTCGTGCAATTGGCCTAACAGTACCGTCTACAAATCCAAAACAATTTTCAAGGGCTGCGCCTTTTGCGTACACAGCATCTGCATACGTTTGTAGATGTGCTGGACTGAGAAGGTCGTGATTCCATTGCTTGATTCTCCATCCGTGAGTGTCATAGATAAAGTCAATTACCTTGTTTGTCACCATACTCAACACGGGGGCTGGTCTGCCAAATCTTGGTATCATATCCGAGTACCTGCAAGGGTATGAAAGCCTTCGAAGTAGCATACAGATAGCTTCCATACCCTCACAAACGGAGCCCTGGTTACATACAAAAGCATCAGGTATTTGTAAACGCTCTGCTAAATGCGGTAGATCGCGTTTATTAACACGGAACTCTGCTCTACACTCCGAATCTGCCATTTCTTCGAGGTCAAATCTTTCGTACTCTTCATACGGTAACTCTAAGTTCTTCGAAAAGTTGCAGTCATAGAGGACCACGAATTCTTCGTCAGAAATGATGTCAGCCAAATAAGATCCTGCTAGAAGCTCTCGGGTCTTCTTAAACGACGTCATAACAGCAAAATCGCCTGATTCCAGTGATTCTTTGATTGAATCCGTTTGTTGTTATGTGTTTCGGCGACCGCTTGCACAACGTAAATCTTAAGGCTCGTATTTCCCGCGCAAAGGTGGCGGTCGCGACCCATGCCCTCTCGGACGTGACCGCGTTCTTAAAGTCCGCCGCGTCCAGTATCTTAAGGTCCCTAGTTAGTATGACGTCGAACTGCAGTTTTTGTCCGCACAAAATGGTGACTTAGTAAGATCCATGTCTTTTTAAGGGAAAAATTTACTTGTAGCCTTAGACGGGTTTAGCTCGTGCCGATCAGGCAAAAAAAACAAAAAATAGCAATTCATTAAAAAGAGTTGTACTGATCTTAACCAAGATCTCTTAACCCAAAGGTTTCTTAACCCATTGGCACCCGTGCCGGCCAAAACCGGCGCGAGAAAGAACATTGCCCTTTGTTCCACTTCTGAAGTCACTCATCTTTGACCAAAAAAGGCATCACTTATACTCAATCTCTGCAAGAGAAAACGTTTCCAAGGATACCCAGATCAGAGTGACAGAGTTAATTGAGCATGAAATACGCACGGAAATCCTTAGGAGGAAAAATTGCCTCAACGAGCCTTGGTTACTCCATGGAGGGAATGTCCTGTTTGGATTCACTTTCTCGGCCGGGTTTTTGGACTGATGGAAAGCCAGCAACTGAAGCAAGTTAAAAAGATAACAAAAGTAGACGGAGAAAAAGCCAAAAGAAACACTTTGCCTTTTGTACATGTCCTAGCAAAAAATGCCACAAAACGCGATGCTCATGGAAAGACAGGCATGTTTTCGTGTCGCAAAATGACGTTTAGAGTAGTTAAACTGACCATAAATGACACAAATGCCCAAAAAGCTGCACGCGCGATGAAAACTTTCAAAAACAGCTCCAATCGCTCAAACTGTTTACAGTCTTTGGTGTTGTTAGTTCAGAAATAACCAACAAATTACATCCAAAGGGACTCCTTTAAAGGGGAAATCATCAAATTCGTTTTCAAGATGAATATGGATCGGGATTGAATTAATATGTGAAGGAAAGTTTGACGGCCCAAAATTTGACAACGTGACGAAGAAATTCGTGGTCGATTAGAGACCATACCACACCAAGCTCACGTCTATTTGTTAAATATCAGGCAATTTTGAGATTGATCGTTAACACTGGATCGTGAAAATTTTCCCTTTTTGACAGTTGACTACATTTTTTTTTTCGGCAGTTTGATGGTGACATCCGTTGAGACCCTCACAGAGGGTAGTTCACTTGCCTAAAAAAAGACGCTCTGATCAATCAAATAAAACGATTGTTTTGATCGTGACTACCAGACTATTAATTGCACGCCACAAATTTTGTTGATATGGAAATACGCCCGCAACAGACACCAATCCAAAATTAGATTTTTAAACATAAAATACATATAATGTAAATATTCATTGATAATACAAAACAAGAAACACATTACGTGTTCCTGTGTAAGAAAGCTTTTTCTACATTAACATAAGCTGACCACAAACGCCCTTTTAAGGTTATAGTTTATTACTTCTCTATTTAAGACTAACGATTCAGTAGCAATTACTGAAAGCAACAAGTTCTAGTATTTCCTTTATTGGTGATTTTTTTTCGCTATTACTCAAAGAGCCATTCCCCTAGGCTAGCAGATGTTTATAGCTCTATAATAATCTTTCGACTTCTTAAATGGGCTTCGACCTCATTTTACGAATTTTAAATGTGCAGAGGAGGGATTTAGTTTTGCCTTTCCTACGGAATCGTTTGAAGTTGAATAAGCGCCAAGCTGATGCGTGAAAGGAGAATGAAAATCAAGCTTTTTGTGTGTTTAACAGCGGAATTAAGCTTGGATGAAATGTTCAACGATAAAAGGAACACAAATTTCATGTGCGCCAGAGTTTGGGGATTCAGTGGTTGTCGATTGCATTGAAAACAGGGCGAGAAAGAAGCCGAAAAAGATAAAAGAAACAGTATAGATGGAAAAGCATCACCTCATCAAAGCAATTACAACTTCCTAAGGTAACTAAATAAGAATTTTTTATCGTTTGCTATAAATCTAGTTTGTTTTTCCGATTTATGCAAAGCTCGGTTAGCACACAAAACTTTGCTTCCGCTCATACAAAACAACCGATCGAACACTTTCACTTTCGCCCCGTGCGACGATCGCGGTCGTTTTAAGCAATTCTAAACCATTTTTGTCTTACCTTTTATCTTTTTCCTTCCTTTTTCTGCCACCTACTGGAATTTTTCTTTAAGCTTTCCACCAGAATTTCTGTATATTGTGGGATGAATGACGCTCATTAATCCATTTCACCTGCATCTAGTTGCGCTAAGGCTGATGGGATTGAATCTTGCCGTGGCATCTGTGCGACTGGCGGGAAATTCAGTGTTTGTTGTTTATGTTGTTTTTTGCTTTGTTTTGCATTGCTCCATTCTATATCTTTCCAATTTAAAATTTAAATACAAAGAACCCATGACACTTCCACGGCAAATCCACCATCTTTTACACATTTCATTTTCTACTTCCGTCGACAGGGCACGGTGAATAAATTTGTGCATTAGGCATTTTTCATAATCATCGACTGATGGCCAGCCATCCTTTATACAGATTTTAATTTTTTCGTTTAAAATCTTAAGGACTAAAAACTATAGTTTATACAAGTAACATGAGTGCATTTGCTCTGCGATGATTTTTCAAGAGCATTTATTAAACTTGAGTTAAGCGTCACACGCGTCATAAGCATCAGTTCGATTCGCAATCTACAGTTGTTCTTTTTCGAGCGTTTCATTATTGTAAACAGGAGCAGAAAGCTGGCTAGAGCATGATAATACGTGATAATGTATGGATTACGGAATGTTTCATTATTTTTTATTCAAAGTGTAAAACACTGAAGAACACTCCATATAAAAGTCAGTGAGGTCGGACGGTTGGGGTTAGGACATGCATAACAACCAGTTGTTAACTGAGAAGTAGCCAGAAGTGGTCCTTGCTAGTCCCGCTAACCATCGCAGTCATCGGTGGAAAAATGAGCCTGTGATTCAGTTAATAAGGGGATTGGCCTAAAAACCGTTAGCTTTACGCTTATGCGATATAGGTCTCTCCGGTCTAGATTAATTCTGTTATTGAGGCCATAGAAAAAAGTCTAAGAAACAGAATTTAAAGGGCAAAGTCTGCGCCAAGCCAAACCGTGTCCATAGCGCTGTAGCTTATCCTAGTTTCAGTAGCAAGAAGGAACAAAGAGTATTTCTACTCCCCCCTGGAATCCTCCCTGGATTGGATGCTAGTCCATCGCACCATTTAAATACTTGGGGAGCGAGGCACTGTCTGACTGTCTGAGGAACGTGTTTTTCCCTGGAACACTACACGGTGATCCCGGCCAACTTTTAGCTTGCATTGAAGAAAACGGAAGAGTCTCCTTCCCAGCAAAGAACAAGGTGAGAGTTCACGACATTCCATGCATGGACAAGTTTACATGCCTTGAA
Source organism: Blastomussa wellsi (assembly GCA_947652115.1). Lineage (NCBI taxonomy): Eukaryota > Metazoa > Cnidaria > Anthozoa > Scleractinia > Plerogyridae > Blastomussa > Blastomussa wellsi. Next base: position 16,269,783 of record OX393564.1, read on the forward strand.
AGTGTGCTCTGAAAGTGTGCTCTGTGATGTGAAAGTCAGCAAGCTGCAGTGGGAAGTCGAAGGTTAAGATCTATCACAACTGTGTGCTGTCAACCCTACTCTGTGGATCCGAATTCTGGCGAATGGCCTAGATCTTTACACCCCTCTGTAACCCTACCCAGTGGGTTATTTTCCCCTACCCAGCGGAATTTAGTCTATCCAGTACCCAGTGAATATTTTGACTTTACCCGGTTATTTTTTTTTTGCTTCCCCAGTGACTGTGTGGTGTGACCCAGCGTATTTTGTTTGCAAAGTAATAATAATAATAAGATTCCATTGGGTCTGTTACAGAGGGGTGTATCCTGAAAGCTAACGGTTTGCCATGCAACTATAGTCTTCGGAAGGTTATAAGAATCTTCTGGTCTCGAAAGATCTCTAATGCTCAGCTTCTGAACTGCAAGCTAAAAGTCTGTATAAGAGCCAAGTGGCCCATCAGGCCGGAGCGTATCCCGGTTTCCATAGCTTGAAGGGACAGAGAGTATTGCTACACCCCTGGATAGGATGCTAGTCCATCGCAGGGTTACCACCCGGCACTAAATTCGCCGGAACACATTTTTACACCTGGCACTGTGACAGTAAAGTGTCTCAAGTTGCCCAAGAACACAACGCAGAGTCCCGGCCAGGGCTTGAACACGGACCGTCCGATCGGGAGTCCAGCGCGCCTAATGGTTTCTGAACAGGGGGATATTAGCACGATGATCTAGAGATGGATCGGACATGTTTTAGGAGAGGATATAACAACAGCGTACGTAGCTGGAATTGCAATGCGCTGGATGGAATGCACCAGAGGGTAAGCCTTGGAGAGGGCGCCTAAAAATCAACTTGGCGCAGAACGGTGTATAAAGAAATGAGTAAGCTCATGTACAACTGGAGCACCACTGAAAAACTGGCTAAAGACAGGCAAGGTTGGCGGCACTTCGTTGCTGTTCTATACGCCACATCTGGCATAGCGGGCAGTAAGCCAAAAAAATAAGCCGACCGTGAGGATTATTTCTATTAGACTCCTCCTAAATCCGTGGAATCTTACCTGGATGGCATGCTAGTGGGTCGTTAGTCCATCGTGGCTTACTCCATCTCCAGCATAAAATTCGCCGGTACCCATTTTATACAGAGCCCAGCGTCGATTGTTGATCCATCTCATTCCGTTCTTCACAACTATTCAGCAATCTAGCTCAGCGTGAACGTTCTTCAATGATGCCCAGCAAATGAAGATGGCTGGTGGTGTAGCGAAGTTACTGAATAGCTACACTAGCTACGCTGTTCCCGTCCTTTGTGATCGGCAAAAGTAATTACTTTGGGTTTGGTTTTAAAACGCTCAATTGAAACTCGCTCTAAATACCTCAGTGACAGTTTCCCTTTAGTTGCCGTTGGTATTGTTACTTTTACGTAGGTGGTCTTAGGTGGCGGTGAAATGCATGCTACCGGTATCTACAGGGGCACCAAGTGAGTCTGTTTCTCACTTTATCTGTTCCCCAGCGCAAATCATGGATGCTGGCTGGCAAAAGGTTCTAGTGCATGCTTTCTCAGGGAAGTTGTCACTGAAAAAAAAATATATATTTTTGCGCTGGCTGATTGAAACTGGAAAGGGCGACTGACGAAACTGCTCGACGAAGGATTGAGTCCTGTCGAGAAGAAGGTTTTCAGACGACGATCATTTCTGTACCATTTTCGCGCGTTCGTCATTTGTTGTAATTGCTGACTGGGAAAAAATTATGGAAAAAATTAAAAAACTATGGCAACACTCAAGAACACTAGCTCTGAATGTTTTTAATATCATATATTTTCATTCATTTGGGTAAAAGAATGCATTCTGTCACAGTCAGGGTCTGACTGGTGTTTATAGCGGAGCTCCAGCGGCCCGAAAGGCCGCAAAGCGGAGCCCCATAGCCATAGAAGAAGGACAATCGCGCATGCTTAGAAATAGGAGAACCATGCGTTCAAGTTTTCATGGTCGTTTTCATGGTCGACATGGCCAGTGGCATGGATCGCGGTAGACTCGTTTTTTCTTTGGATCGATAGGCACGGTTGAGTTATTTTAAAAAGATCGTTTTGAAATCACTTGTGAGAAGACAAAATCACTTGAAAATAAAGCGCGAAAACATCGCGGAACGCACGAATGGCTTGGAACGAGCGACTTGTGTCACTTGCCGGAAATCGCTTCCAGCTGACAATTTTTGCCGCGAATTGACATCATTTCATTGGGAACGAATTGGTTTCTTTTTTCATATTGGCGTCATGGTCATGTGCCGTGTGCAGTTTGGCGCGCGCCATGGCGTGTGTTGAGATTGCGATTAGCGATTTTTAAGATTTTCTTCAAAGCTTTGATGAAACCAATTATTTCGACCCCATAACTAACTAACTTATCTAATAAGGCTAATAATTATTTGTGGGCAAACTTGTTTGCTTTTTTATCTGGAAAAAATCTGCTAAAAAGACTAGCAAACAAACAGAAAAGTACCAGCCTCACGCGAGCAGAGCGCGCTAACCTCGCAAGTTTTGCCAACAGAGCGTGCGCTTTCATTCGCGCGCACTATTTTGATTGACAGCCAAATGTGGCGTCACCGGTGGAAAAATCCACCGGTGGCGTCACATTTTCAGAAGTGGCGCGCTGCAGGTGAGACAAGTCGCTTGTTCCGCGCCGCTATTTTGATTTCAAGCCAGCGCGCGTCCTCCATATCTAGCGCTCGGTCTCCCTCACCATGTTAATTCGGACTCCAGCGCGCCCTCCCTCCTGCGCCCTCCACGAAGCGAATCAAACGAGCGACTTGGAGCAAGTCTAGGATCGCGGGCCCGTGCGCCCTACGACGACGACGAAGTCGCGCAAAATGGCGGCCGTTGGCGTAGCCATGTCTTGTCAGCCTTATCAGCTATTGGTGGTTTTCACTGTCACGCAATCAAAAACTAAACTCAAAACAATTCAACTACAGAAGCTTAGAATTCCAGAGTGTGTAAATGATAAATAAATAAAAAGTTTCTCCAAGTCTCAGGCCTGTGCGGTGTCCCGTTCGCGAGTTATTTGCCGAAACGTTCCACGTAAATTTACAAAGCTTAGTATGGAGACGCCATATTTGTGTCCTTCCGAGGGGCACAAATATGGCTGCCGTGATGCACGCGAAACCATCTGGAATTTAATTGCGCAATAATATCGACTACTTCTGGCTCATGAGCTATTATACTTACACATAAACACCACTTATTATATCTGAAATGTTTAAACATCTGTAAATCGACAGGTTAGGCTTTTTATAAACAAAACAGTTTTGTCACGATTCTCAACTTGACGTCACATACGGCTGAGAACTCAAATGTTCAAAATGCTCTGTTTTCAAAACGATGGGTAAATATCGAGCTGAAAATTTGCGAGAAGATATATTTTTAGTTAGCCGTACACCTAGTGGCTACGAAAATTTAGCAGGCCTAGCGAATTTTGATTTAGCAATTTTATGACGTCACGTGAAAACCAAGAATACATCTTTGGTATAAGCCAGTTCAGAGTTTCAAAAACAAGTGCGCGCGTCGAGATAAAATCAAGCATATATTAAAAATACAAAAGATTTTGAATTCAAATTCGTGCAAATATTTTGCATGACAAAAGAAGAAAATTATATGTTTCTGTTTTATCCCGACGCGCTGTCAAATCGAGGTATCCGCTGACTAGTATCACATGACCAGATCGCGGGCTCAGATTTAGAACTCATCGAGGCAAAGTGTTTTTTAAGTTGACCGCTGACCAGGCATTGGTTTTATCTTTGATCGCGGGCTCATGTTCGATGTTTTTTTCTTCTGGCAGCATTTTTTAATTTGTTATGGTCATTTTCAGCGGAAATTCTGCAATTGGAGTTGACGTTTTTAATTATTCTTATTTATTTCAGAGAAATTATTAACCAGCAAAAATACGGAGCTCCGCTTTTATATTATTCAAGTAAATTGGTACGCGACTACATCATTACAAGCCTGATCCTTGCTCGCACGGTTTGTGGGTCTAAAGAGCATGCACCTATTATTCCTGCTTCATTTCTATATGGATCCATGAATATTATCTTTAACATGAATAACCACTGTGTATTTCTTGGCTGGATCCTGCATGCATCCTGTACTTGATAATGAGTGATCACGTGCTATTAATTAGCGCTGAATTTTCGTGTCTTGATCGCAAGGAGAATTTCCGTGTGCAGACAGTTACATCATTGAAGAAAAATGCTCTGAGCAATCAGCTGCGGGTAAAAACCATTCTGGGCAGAATCTTGTCATTTCTGTCGGTATTTCTGTATTTGATAAGTACAGAGAATTCGAAGAAACTTTACCTGCATCACATCGATCATCGATCTATACATTGCTGAGAATATAAACTTGGTCTCCATAAGAGAGCTAGGGAGCGCCAGTCGTGAAAAAAATGACTGTAAAGTGACCGGAATTTTTGGAACATCCTCAATAAGACTAAAAGTTGTTTGGAGCACCTTCTGATCTAGTTTACTCGAGATCATACTTATATTTCTCTCTCGAGGTTTTCGCTTCATGTCAGATGGTCGGAGGGAAAGTGGACAGTGTGCGGCGAACAGCTGCCTAAGAGCAAACTAATGATATGGGCTAGACGAAGCGAGTCACCCGAATCTCGTACGCGAATTCTGCGTTCGTCTTTCATAGAAAAGGAAGTAAAATGACGGACTGCTCGCGTGCTACTGATTTCCGTTAGTAAACACACACTGAAATAAAACTCGCTTTTTTATCGCTAATATTTTTTATCGCTAATAAACTATTCCAGTGACTATTCAGTTTCTCTATAAGATAAAACAGATCCTCATTGAGACATGAAAGGAAAAAAAAACTTGCTTAATAAGGGCGGACGGAAAAGATCATTTCATTTTAATTTTGCGTCTTCAATGTCTAAGGAAACAGATATATTCTGTTACCACAAGAGAATTAGATTTATTTTCGTACATCGAAGCGAGAACTAATCATCATATGCATGTTACGGTTACGACTTACTACTGCCCACAAAAGATGACAAAAATTCGCGGTTATATGTTATCCCAGAATATCTCTCTATTTTTTTACTGCGCGTGCGCTCCATTCAGTTCTGTGTGCCTCATAAGAGGAAATCAACTTGGCACTGATATATAAGAGTGAGGCAGGCAGCAAAACTGCTCCCACAGTAAAGGGCCTGCAGGGCGGTCCCGGCCTAGCTGCAATGCATTCGGGCCTTATCACGCCCAGCCCTCAAGAGATGATCAGGGATGACATTAGGTGTCAACGCAGAGCGGAATGTATAAATTACATGCTGACGTCGACCACTTACACGAAGATTGTCTTGAAAGTTATATACCCAACATTGAGGTCAACGTTTTCTGTACTAGATGCAAGATTTTTAATTCACAATTTTAACTTCCTTAACATCATCGATAATGTTTATCTTTTGTCGTCATTTAGCGCTAATTTGTTTCATTTTCCAAGTGCAAAAATCCTTTGAAATTCGCCAAATGGTTTCGACGGCTTCTTTCATTCAAGTGGCGTTTGAGGATTACATATGATCATGCATTCTTTGGTCTTTCGATAATCTGAAACTTGCAAGGATTGTTCTGGGCGTGCCACAGTACCAATCGATACTTAACTTCCGGACTAAATGGGCACGCCAATAAACCAATATTCTGTGAAACAAAAGAGAGAAATAAAAAATAAGAAGAAAAAGAGCAGTTGCATGGCTTTAATACTTGTTTGATAAAATATTGGACACAGCTATTTGACCCAAGCCGACCGGGTACTATATCATATAAGTTCCGGTGATTTTGATTTGAATCTCGTCTTCTCTCTAATTTGCTGTGTTTTCTATATTTTTGCTTTCTTTCACCTTTTTTTCAGCTATTGTTGCTACCAAATTATTGCTAAAACAAATATAATATAAAAAGGCTGCTAACAGCCGCTTTTCAAAACCGCAAAACCTCTTTATTTCTGCGTGGAAAAGCGCTGCAGAAAAGCCTTTTGAGCTTATGCTTTTGTCGATATGCTTTACATTTTCTGTGAAACCAGTTTATTCCATCCATGAATCCGTCAGTTTTCATCAAATCGTTCCAGGTGGAGGAAGCGGTTGACGAGCCGTCAATAAGCAACGACCAATCAGCTTGCGAGTTGTCGGTCATCTGATCGCAAAGTCAACGCACCGCAGCTTTTTTTGAACAAGAAAAACATGGCGGTGAAATTAATAACTCGTTTGTGTTTTAAGTAGAATTTTTAACGTTGGGACGGTGGATAAATGTTAAAATGGGTTGATTTATACGATGCAGTGTATGGTTTGGCCAACTAGACCAGAATGGATAAACATGACCGCTTTATCGGTAAGGATTTCGTCCGTGATTTTGTGCCTGTTTTACAACGACTACGTGTTTTGTGCCGTTTTCTTCGTTCGTGATTTCCATATTTCTTATTTGTCTTCATAATCTTCAAGGCTTGGGCTTGTTTATGTAACTATATTTAAGACATCTAATACTCAAGCGATCTTTTAGTGTACATTGTTTTGAGGAAGCTTTCTAAGCGTCAACCAACGTGTGTAAACTATGTTCTCACCGTATCGCTCGCTCTTTGTCAACAGCAATCAACCAAACGCTACCAGGGTTGGAAGATTTTCTCAAAGTGGTCCTTGGTAGCGAGCCATTGAGTGATGAAGCGAACAGACAACGAATCGAGTTTCTGAGAAGGTTAGAAAGTGTATCGCGACCGCCATCACTGCCCCCGAGACCTGCAAATTTGAGTGAAATTTATCGCACTCGAATCCAGCAAAACGAAGGTCCGTCCGGAAGCTACTCGCAAGATGAAACCAGTGTGTACAAAAACGACAAAGCGACAGATCCGGTTGAATTTGCCTCGCAGCAACGTGAATTATCCAGAGTTACAACCTTTTACAAGACCTATGTTCCACAAACGGTTATTTTCGGCGATAAAGGTGGTAGAAATGGAGGCTTGTATTTTGCAAGACCGGGCAACTCGAGGGTAAGTTGAGGCTTCTGTGAAGTCTTTCTTGAAGTTTCTTAGCGTCTGTATCAACGCATTTAAACATACAGATTCGTCTGTATTTTGAGTTTATCACTTGTACGTGACTATATTTATTATTCAAAGCAATATACTTGTCCTCCCTGCGGTGAATTGCAGTACAGAGCAATGAATCATTTCTCAAGCGTTAACGGTAATTCGCGTAACGAAACCCTATTGATCTTCTGTTCCAGTAACGTAAATTACAGACACTGCACGGTTTCAATATTGCTGTTGTTACGCATAAATTCATGTAAGTTAATGCAGGGTGTCGAATCGGAGATTAATATTTGGAATTTTGTATCTGATGAAGTTATCGCGTGTAAATAATCGATCAGCTCTGCATTCAAGTGTAGATTTCGTTGCTGATAAAGGAATTGAAACCAACAAGGTCAGTGTGGTGTGGATTCTTTCTGCCACGTTTTTTCGTTGAATTTTAAATCGTTCCCTTTGTCGATTTAAAACTCTGTTTATACAATTCGGTGTTTTTAATCAGGGCATCCAGTCACAATTTCTTTTCAAAAGACACAAAAGACCTTTTGTTCCACGTATGCTAAATTACTGTAGATCAATAATAAGTCCTGAACCTTGAAAATTTTCAGTGGTTGTGTGAATACGTTTCAGCAGGATATTGCAGGCACCCTCAAAATTCTATTCTTATCCAATGGTTGACCTTTCCACAATACTTTGTATTTCAGGCTAATTTTAATTTGCAGTTTTGTAAATTATACCACTACCATATAGATTGGATTCCATTGATTTTCATTGTAACAATTGGCTTGTTGATTTATCATTCCATTAACAACCAGTTAGCTATAAAAACATTATTTTGAGTCAAAATCAGTTTAGAAGCTGAAATCAAAACTGTTTGCCATTGAATAGAGGGGGTAAGTTTCTAAAGAAACTGTGGTGCTGCGTCGGTGGGAAGTATAACAATATAATTTGGTTTTATCAACCCAGTTGATAAAACCAAATTATATTGTTTGCCATTGAGTTGCTGAAACCCATAGATTGAGGTAAATTTTTTTAATTTGACATTTACATATCAAAATAAACCTGCATGCTTTCACCATGAAGGCAGTGATGTTTTTGGCAACTGCCTGAGTATCATTTCAAGCACATCTTTAAGATCAATGTCTAAATGTAATTCTGGAATCTTCATAATATTAACAAAGATTATCTGCAACCACAAACATAAGAGGCTTAAGAATTCCTCAGGTTTTGTTTCAGCAGTGTTTCCTCATGTGGTTTCTACTCTCAGACATAAATGGTTAAACCTCAAGGAAATAACTGTCCATGAACGAACTTTATTCTGCATCGTAATGGTTTCACTCTAGACTACAAGATAACACTTCAAATATGAATAATAATCTTAGCACAAACTAACTAATTACAATATCTAGGCACACTTACATGTATCCAAATTAGTAAAGAATTATGTTCCACACAAAAGATAACAATAAATGCTAATCATATGTAACCTTGCATTATAACAAGCAGGGAGATGAAAACTCTTTAGAAACATCTTAATTTCTCTATCTGAAAGTTATTTCAATCTGAAATTAATTAACTGTTACCAAAAGTTGTCCCATACTCTCGTTTGAATTTGTATACAAAGTTGGAAGAATAACAATATATTATGGTTAGAAAGTATTCTTTAATACACTTTTCTTTGTTGGTGTGCCTTATTCAAGAGCAACATTAGAATCTTGAGAATTTTTGGAAATGGTTCATAGGCAAAAGATACTATACAAATATTAATTGAAGTGTGTATTGTCACCATGTCATCAGGCCATTTCATTGCGTCAGACTTTCAGAATAGTTGCTAAAAGGGTTGGGGGTAAATTTTATAAACTATGAATATTCTGTTTTGTGTACTCACAAGATGTGAACATAATATTGCACAGGTAAATTTTTTAACATGAAATTCAATTATTGCATCAGTAGCACTCAGACATTCTAATTGCCAGCGTTTTTGGTGTTTTTGGAGTTTTAGATGAGGAGTCAAGACACCTCATTTTCATAATGCTGCTAGAGCTATGATGTTGTAGATAGTGATATGTACAATCTTTTAACTAGGAAAAAAATCTGGTCGATTTCCTGACAATCTTCAATTAACAGTGCTTGCTTGTGGTGTAAACCACTGTCTTTGCTATTGTGTGTGTGTTGACCTTGTTTGTCATGATTAGCATTTTTGACAAGCCTTCCTGAACTATGGCAATTAATACCTCATTACATTTTTCTAATGACTGACTTCTATTGCCTGTGTTGTACCATGAATGTTTTTGCTCCTTTCGTTCATATAGAATACTGTAATTTTTCAGGAGCTTCTTAATTTGTTATATATCAAAGCCTTGATTTTGGTTTTGAAAGGTTTTTCTTTGTGATCTGCAAGTGATATCACAATAGACAAATTGGTGCCAAATAATCCTCAAGAAACAAGTTAATCCTGGTTAGAAAACTGAAATTACATATACCACAGAACCATCTTATAATAATCCCAAAGCTATACTTTGCAATCACATGAGAATTCTTCTTTGAGTTGGGAGGAAGTTTTGACACAGTTTTTATTTGAAACTGTATTCATAGTGCCCTGCAACTTGTGTTCTGCAGATTCTTTGAGTTCAGTGTGATATATTGCAGCACTCTCTTTCCAGAATGATCCTGAAAATTGCATTTGGATTGTGTGTTGGAGAAATTAATTATTGGAGGATCATTAACAACAACATTTATTCACTGAAGTAGAGGTGGCTTGTCATTTTAATTGGCTACGCTACTAGAGGACTATTAGTAATAACCCCGAGTTGCAATCGAGAGTGACGCTTACTTTCGTTTTATTCCCAAATAAATATTTCTTCAACTTGCATTTGCTGACTTTATTATTGCCTTTTCTGTCCAACCAGTTGAGTGATAGAAATTAGAACCGTAGCCCTTGCAGGCTATGGGTCTAATTGTTAACTAGTCACTGACACTGAGGAAAATAGTTGTTTTACATATATAGTATATGTACTAAAACAGTGAGACAGTATATAGCTCAAAAATGATTTTTTTAACTCATTTATTCAACTCAATCATTTATGTGAGGGCCTGCATGAGACTCACAAATTACTTGGAAGTGAATAGCAAATGATATCCCATGTTTGAATACTTTAGTCGATCAGCACAAAGTAAAACACTGAAAGTCAAATTTCTCAAGTAAACAGCAAAAGTAAAATTCCTCAAAATCACTCAAATTCATCAATTTGAGTAAAAGGAGCAACAGACAAGAGGTAATACACATTTACGTTTATTCAGTAAGCATTTGTTCATATTTTTGCAATTTTTATGCAATTCTGGAACCATTCTGGAAATCCCATACATTCGGTTTAGATATGTAAATGTGCACATACAAACAGTTTGTCTGGGCATCCTGTGATTGTACCTAGAGCTTTTTGCGTGCACTTTGCCAGGTGAGTAGCTAAATAATGGTTTTCATTTGGCTTTGGAAAAAGCCATACATGTGTCTGAGAATTTGACGAATTTCCTCTTATATTGTCCATGGGCATTCCACTATCTCCCATGTACATACAATGTCTTTATTCTGCCTAATGGTAATCAGTATTGTGATATTTTACATTCCAGGATGGCATTCGAGACTCCATCCAGAGTTCAAGCAGTACTGACGATGATATCTATGAGCATCTCAGTTTAAAGAGCCTTTCTCCCACCGATCCTGTTGGCACGCAGGATGGTGACGGAAGCACTAAAACAGAAGACTCATTTGCATTTCCCAGCCCTCCTAAGACTCCTCAGGAACATTTTTCTGGCATTTATGTACCAGCGCGGTCAGGTAGTTTGAGGAGTTCTGGAGGCAAAGGCAAGCTCTCCACAGGGTGGTAAGTGTTGTGTTCTCCTGGCTCAGCCACAAATGAAACAGAATGTTTTCTCATATACATATGTGGGAGTCTAGGTGCTAGTGTGTGGGGGTCTTAATGTAGGTCTCATGGCTTGTCAAAGTATTCTTGATGCCTTGTTGTGTGGTTCGGCTTGGTAGGCTCCCAGTTGTGGCTGAGAAGTACAGCAATCTTTTACTACATGTTTGTGTATCATATGGAAAGCCAAAAAATGAAAATTCAAGCAATTAGATAGCAAAATTTGCGGTTATGCTGTTTCACATGGTCTTTGCAAAGCCACTAATGCTGGCTGTTTTTCTATGAGTGTCATGTTTTAAAGCCCCTACCTTTTCTTTCAGGTTTAAGAAAGAAGCAAAACTGAATGAAGAAGTTTATGTGTCAAACTTAAGGGAACCAGTAATCAAAGGTTATCTTAAAGATATCAAAGCAAACAAAAGACGCTGGTGTGTTCTACAAGGTAATCGCTTGCATATCTTCAAGAATCAAGAAGATCCTGCCATCATGATTTTGTACTTGCCAGAATGCAACATTGGTGTTGATGATAAGAAGAAGATCAGCTATAGTTTTCGACTGATCCCAGCTGACGGGCCAGGTGTGACATTAGCCATAGAAGATGGCCAGGATCTTTCTCCGTGGATGAGTGCAATTATGGCCGCAGCTGTACGACGAAGCAGTATTGACCGGCCTGTCAGTCCTCTAGAAGCTTTATTTACTCTGGAGCAGGCTAGAGCAGAAAAGATGCGTGTAGCTGATGTGGATGGCGGAATAGAAGAAGAGAAAGAAGAGTCGGAAGAAGGCATTTATGAAAGACCTGTGGATGTTATTGTGGTAAGACTTGGCAATAAATATTAACAACTGCATTGCTAAGTGGAGGTTGGTTGCCTGGGGTATTCTGCTCCTGTTTTATGTTCTGGCTATTCTGCCCCCCAGGAGCAGAATAGCCAGAATACATATATATTTCGGAATATATTCTTATTCCTGAATATCCCAAACGAATGTGCCCTTGTATTTAGGGAAGGGCTTTAAAGGGGCATTGTGAGGGTGATTTTGGAGTGTTCAAGTCAATTCTGTGCTAAAGTCATTGCTACCTTTACTCATGCAAAAAATGCCGCTAAAGAATTGCAAAGAAGATATCAAATGAACATTTTGCAGTGAGAGAAAACCATAATAGTTGGTTTCCGAGCCTATGTGTAGCCGTACCCACCCCCGAGGAAAAGCGGGAGGGAGGGGTACAAATTGTGTTATGTTGCGTCACGCCTTTTGCATATTGGTTAATCGCTTGATCTATTCTTTCGAGAACACCGATTGGCCGAGATAGATGTACATGTAACATGAGCGGATAAGTCGGGACTGGTGGCCGCCACACAAACTGAAATTGCTTTTTATGTCGTCATTCAAGATCAAAAAGAATGCAAGAAACACATTCTCTACGGCACACAAAGGTCCACAAACTGTATTGGCTTATAAATGTCACTCTACAACGTCGGAGTTTAACCTTCAAGATCCAAACGAGTGCAAGAAACAATCTCTATGGCACAACGGCCTTCTGAAAAACAAAAAGTTGTGTTGTGGCATTCTTTAGTTATCAAACAAACCGCAAGTCGCCAGGTGGTGACCAGTTCTGAAAATTTAGTCGCCAGTGCTCAATAATTTCGCAAGTCCTGTCTTTCTGAAGTCAGTCGACAGATTAACTGACACAAAATACTTATAATTTCTTGCAAAAAAATTGAATTTCACACTGACACATGCAAATTGAAAGTCCCACTTATACCCCACATGTTAAACAGCAAGGTCCAGGTCACTTCCAGGATTTGGAAGTGCACTCTGGTTGGTCTACGTAAAAAACCACTCGTTTCAGCAAACATTTGTGGGGAGGAAGATTGTGTGACAAGCCGAAAGAACATCTGCTTAGGGGGCTACAATATCTTTGTATCAGTTTCGTTATTTCCTGGTAAATCTTTCATCCAAGGTTGTCAAGGTGGTACAGACACCATGGAAGCAACCCTCCAACTTAATTTTTTTCCTTAGTGGCCATTTGGCCACTGACTGTTTGAGTTTGATCGCCAGTGAAACATTTTAGTTGCTAAAGTTAGCTCAAGCGCTCAATCCTTCTTCTCAATTTTAGTCGCCAGTTGACGACTTCTGTTGCAATTTAGTCACCAGCTCCAAAATATTGGTCGTGTGGCGACTAAAATTGTCCCAACTAGGAGGGTTGCATGGAAGAGAACGTCATAGTAAGGACAATAAGTACCAGTTTCATCAGCTGGCACTTGTTCCCCGGCTGTCATTTAATTCATAGTTGAGGGCATTGATACCTCTAAATGCAGCAACTGTAGAGAGTAGGACTGGTGCAATGATTTTTACTGTGAAAATAAATTGACTTAAGTATCTCTGTTTTCATCATTATAGAGTGGAACACCATCTGCTCACAGTACTCCTAAGGGGGAGGAGGATGAAGGCTATGATGCACCCCTCCCTCCCCTCCCTATTGATGATGATTCCTCATCGGAAAGCAGCTCCGATGAAGATGAAAGCATGGACAAAAAAGAAACTGGTAAAAAGGCTGCAGCGAAGAAGAAAATTTACGATGAGATCCCACCTGATCTCCTTGCAGAGCTTGCAGCTGGGCAACACAAAGGGGGCAAAGAATCAAGCAAAAGCCAAGATTCCATCTGTGATGAAGGCTCAACTAATGACCAATCATTGGACTTCACAGACAGTCACAGTGAACACAGTGGGAATATCAGCAACAGGCATAGCTATGTTGAACCTATAGCAAGCGATGATACCGCTAGCTCTGAACCTAAGGAGGAAAAGATGGAAATCGCGTCACGAAAGAGAACTTCCACAGTACTCAGTGTCAGCATAGAGTCTGTGTGTTCTGATACAGAAGACGGTACATGTAGAACTAGTTCGGTTACTTCAGAAACAAATGTAACATCCAAAGGATTAGGCCCAAAAGTGAAGAGGAGGAGGAAACTTGTTCCGGCTGAAGCCGAGCTTCAGTTTCTTCAAGATCCCAGTGCAATGCATAGTGGCATCTTATATCAGAAGCGCAGATTAGGAGTCTGGTCAAAACGCTACTGCAAGATTATTGACAGCAGATTCAAGTGTTACAGGTAAGTTTTATAACAATTTGGTCAGTAGATAACTTTTATGGGCCTTTGCCGATTGGCCAGTTACATGTATCATGAAAAGTAACCTACCCAGCAGGAAACCTGAAGACCCAGATGGCATCTTTTTCAAACGCTAAGCATTATTTGTTCTGTGAACAACCAGGGACAAATGTTTTGAGTTAGATTGCAGCTTCAGTGTTTGTAAACTTCCAATTTCCACTTTTCTTCTAAGAAATCCAGCTGACCAGAAACCAACCCTTAACTTCCCAATCCTTGGTTATGATGTAAGTTTGATGGACAACAAAGAATCAAAGAAGAGCTACTGTATCAAGATCTCACACCCTAGCCAGGAGACATATTATTTTGCCACAGACTCAAGAGTATCAATCGAACGTTGGATTGAGGTGCTGTCTTTGGCTGCCACAGGGAGGCTAGATGTCATTGCTCCGTATCCGCCATATTTCTGTGCTGAGCAATCTGGAGATGAGCTAAAGAGCAGATCAAGAGAGTCATTGCTGAGTAGCGAGGTAGGATGAGTGAGATGCAATAATTACCTTTGTTGCGGGCTCACAATCATTGTTTATTATGCGTCTATGAATAATCATTACACAAGAAAGTAAAAGTTGCAGCAAAACACATTCTTACTGGCCAAGAACCAAACGATTCAGATTAATCATGGATTTAGTTTGGTGTACATAGACTGCAAGCTTGATTCTACCGGGTATCCACTGATAACTGCAGGGGGCAAGGCCTGAGTCAACTATCAAAGTCAGTTGAGTGGCTGATCTACGTTTAACATCATATTCAATTTGGTAAAACTAATTTGAAAGGAACTCCCCTAACGCAAACCTCACACTTGTTTAATTAATAGTTGTACAGCTGTAGGCACCATAAAGAAACAGAGATGTTATGTTTTCTTATTGTATTTTTCACCTTTCAACAGGGTCGGCTTTCTGACGATGATAGTGCAGACACCTTGGATGAGTTGGACCCGCCTTCAGAAAAAAGCCATAGTCTCAATAGGCTTCAAACAAATGAAGAGCAGAACAGATTTCCAACTGAGAAGACAAATGCTGTGCTGCCTAATGACACAAGGTGTGCAATTGTTACTGTTGTGCCTATTTGCTCGGCCTGTCCAGTCCCTCCTTGTTTCACTCGGCATGTCTCCCTTCTCGTGAAATGTGATACTTTGTTATGAGAGATGCAAGTTGGAGTAAGCTATGAGTGGTTTTCAAGTTTGTTAAAAATTCCAACTGTTTTTCAAACTTCATTGTATCTGGTCATGGAGTGAACGTCATTGAAACATATTTTACAGAGTACAACTGTTGTTGTCTTTCTTTTCTTTGCGGCTTATTTATTGCTACATGCATTCCACCCATTTGAAGCTGCCAATCTATTAGCAGAGCCCCATACCCATAGAAATAGGAGAACCAAGCATGCATACAAAGCACAAACGGGAGAACCATGCCTTTCATTTTTCATGGTCAAAAAGGCAAGCGGCATGACTCTAAGGCACGTGCAAAATGTGTCCGTACATCCGTCCGTACGTGCATACATACGAACGTCCCCCCAATGTAGGGAGGCCATAGTCCAAAGATAGATGACCTGGTTAACATTTTAAAAGGTTGCCACAAGCTTACATCTTTGCCATGTTTTGGTCAATTGACAGCTGTCAAAATAAGGTATCCGCTCACCAGTATCAAATGACCGTATTGCGGGTTTAGAACTCAACGAGGCCACGTTTTTTTTTTCTAAAGTAAACACTGACCAGGTATTGGTTTTCATTCATCGCGGACTCAAGTCCGACTTTTTAGGATTCTGGCAGGGTTTTGTAATTTTTCAAGGTTGTTCTCAGTGGAATTTCTGCAATTGGAAGTTGATGTTTGGTTTATTCAGATTTATTTCAGCCGTGAAGGCATTTTCATAAACAAGCGTGATGGAGTCCAGGAACGGAGCTCCGCTTTTAGGCTTGGCTAAATCTATATATTACATCCTTCAGATTTCAGTATTACTATAGAAACAGCTAGAGAATAATGTAAGTCATTTTTAACAAAAGTTTGACCAGCATAGCATTTTACAAAGGAGTACCTCACAGCAAGATCTGGCAGTTTTAAAGGGGAACTGTCACGAATATCATTTCAAAAACACAAGAGCCTAAAGTGATATTACAGCAAGTGGAAGCCTTCAAATAATGTCCAGTTTCATAAAAATTGTACTATGCCAGTATACTGAAGTTACATCAAGGAGTGAGGCTGGCTTTTTCAAGTTTGGCCCTTGTTTGAATTCTCTCTTCCTTCAGCTTTGTACTTGATACCTTCATCTTCATGTCCTATGCACATTTCATGTATGGACAAAAATATCTTGTCATGATTTTACTAAAAATCATTGCTGTTCAAAGTGGTTAAAAAGCAGTGTAAGCTAATAAATTTGCTTTGGAAGGAATTTCAATACAGCCATATGTAATAAGCACACCAAAACAATAAAACTTTTGCGTTGGAGAAATGTTTACTGTTTTTGTTGTTTGGTCTTCCATTATAGCTGCCTTAAAAACCCCTACATACTATTCTTGCTGTAATAAAATTTTGTGATTTATTTTTTTGGTGACAAGTGGAAAATAAAACAATTCATTTTAGTGAAATTAGCAGCTAAGAATGTGAATTACATCTTTCCCAGGGATGTGGAACCTTCTAAGTCTGCTGAGACTCGAACAAAGGCTTCAGAAGGTGGAGTACAGGCATCTCCAGAAACTGCAGTCAAGGAGAGGACACATAAGAAACGGAAAGAGAAACCGCGAGAAGGAACAAGTAAGAATGACAGAATCTGTGGGTATACGTAGATTTGAGTGATTACTGATAGCTTTTATAATGGTGGGAAAATAAATGCATGGCAGAAAGAGTTGAATTGTTTATTTGTTGTGAGGTATGGAAAGTTGTGAAAATTGCCCTGGAAAGGGCTCTGTTAAAGGAGCACGGTCACGGATGACAGGGTTTGAAAAGTTTAGCCTAAATTTTTCAAATTTGACAATTGCAGTCAAAGCCACCCTTGATTCTTCTTAGTTCATTGGTGCATCTTTAGTGTTTTTCTACCTTAGTAAACTACTATTTCAAGATTTCGTTTGATTTGAAGGCAATTTTATACATTGCCAAAGTTAACTTTATTCATGGTGACTATGCCCCTTTAATATAACTTCTTTGTGTAAGTTATAGATAACTTGTTGGGAGGCAGGGGTGGCTAAGCCTGGTTCACACTAGCGACATAAGGCCGACATAACGACAAGGGCACGCAAATGCAAAAAAGACGTTACAGTTACAATGTATGTTTTATGTCACCAGTGTGAACAACACAACATAACGACATAGCAGGAACATAATGACATAAAGCTACATGAACATAACGACATAAGGAAAAGATTCCCTAAAGCCTAGTTCCCACTAGCGACATAAGGATCATAATCATAAGCGTGAACATAACGCTCTTATGTCGCTTATGTCTTAGTGTGAACGTCCAGAAACATAATTATATGAGCCCTTATGATCGACATAATCATAAGAAAATGGTCGATCATTTTCTTATGATTATGATTATGTCTGTGACTATGACTGTTGCTTTTATTTGTAGTGGGAACGCGAAAATCATAACGACATAATCATAAGCATAATGGCGCAGCGGAGTTATTGTGTTTTGACCAATTAACGTCTAGGTCCAGTACTTTTGGGTCGGTTGATTTTAAGATGGCGTCCAGCTTGGTAAACCGTTCTTTAAGATTTTAGCGCAGCCGTTCCCACTAGAACATAAGAAGCTTATGTTTATGTTTATGATTATCCTATGATCCTTATGTCACTAGTGGGAACTAGGCTTAACCAACTTTTTTGTTCTTACTTTGTTTGCCGCTGAAGTTCTCGCATCGACAGGATCGCTTATTATCGCTCAACTGAATCAAATTTTGGACCCCCCTATCAAAAATTCCTGGATCCTGCCTCCCACCAATGTGGTGCAGTGTTGGCTTCCAGACCCATATGTGGGTCGTGGTTGTTGTGGTTCTCATCTTTGTTTGCCAATTTTCCTCCCTCCTCTCCATTAGAACTTACACTTCTAATTCCCGCAAGAGCCACTCGTTATCATCACCGTCGTCATCATCGTTTTCATTTGGCATTATTTGATAATTATCATTATTATTTATTTTTCAATGCATACCTCAGACAGCTTCAATTTGATCCATAAAATTACGCTCAAAAAGAAACGTCTGTTCACTCACGCCGCATTTACTCTGTGTTCTGTGCAATCCTAGTTGTCACGCACTGTATTGTGTGACTCTTGGATACAAGCTCTTGTTTATTTGGTTGACTTTGGTAGCCTAGTTTGAGCGACTCTACTTAAAAAAAGTCTTATAGTTCGCTGGTTGCTAATAATTTGGATTGTTCTTGTCATTTTAGAGAGTCCCTCGACCATGAGCCCACCTCACAGCATGTTTATCAGTGAGTCGGTTGATGGGCAAGCCAAACCCGAGCCGATGAATGAAGAATACGCTTCTCGTCCTCAAGGCAGTGCCAAGGTCAGTCGATTCACTTCATTCACGCTATACATTATCGAGCATGTGTGCAGAGTTTTCTCGATCCCGCTAGCAAAACCTAATCAAGAGATTATCAAGAGTAGACCTGAGTGAAGAGTGTGGGAAAGAAGAAAAATGCGCACGTTACTAAAACTATTTGCCTGGGAATATGGAACCTTTATTAGTGATTGCAGCAAGAAAAGACAAAGGACCAAGCAATTGGGAAAAAGCATTTTCTTCTTACCCATACATATTGTGAGAGGTGCGGTGGGCCTCTGGATTGGTAGCCCTGGCCGGAGCACTGCCTGGTTAGTTTACCGGCGACGGAGTCGGAGTCGTACCTGGAGTCATAAGCACGACATAATCGGAACGTTTCCATTTTCTACCGATTCCGTTTATGACTCCGTCGCTTACAATCAAGTGAAAACTAGATTATCGAAGTCGCAATCGCTTATTTCCGTTTCGTAAACGGTCGAGTCCATTTTTAACGGTCGATGCTGTAATTGGCAACCAAGCTTTTCGTCAGAACTGGTTATAATTTAGTGATAGACTAATACACACTTTCCAAATGCTTAATTGGTCAATTTCACACTGGTTTGCTTGTGGTTAGCTTGTATTTGTTGGGTAAGGCACTATAGGGTACTATCAGTAAAATAGACTGAGGAAAGTCATCTTCAGGTCAAAGTCAGGTTCAGGGTTCGATTCTGGTCATTGACGAACAATTTTTTTTGTGGGGAAAAAAATTCGATGATGTCTCAAAAATGGCATCGACCGTTTACGAAAGGGACACTTACTTCGCAATCAGAAGTGGAAGAACAAACCAATCACATTGTTAGTTTCAGGCACTCCGAGTACTTCTTTTCTGCTTGCGACAACGACGCAAGACTCCATCGCTTTTGACTCATACTCCATCGCTAGTGAAAACAAAACTTAAGGATAAGCTCTGGCCTGATTGGCCACTGGGCTCGCAGGCAGATTTCCTTTAAGGGAGCGTGCGAATGAACTGAAATTTACGGACATCTCATGTTGTTGTTTTATTAACAGGAGAACAGTGAAGATTCTTCCTCAAAGAAAGACAAGCGATGGACAGAAGCTCTGAAAAAGAAGAAGTTATCACGCGGCCATTCCTATGACTACAGATTACAGGGGAATGTAACATCTTCCAGTCATCAAGCGAACACCAAAAACAAACATCTAAGCATGAGACGGAAGAACTCACAGACAATTGTGCATTTAATGAATTTATTTGACAAGGAAGGTCGGTTCTGTGGCTATCTTACCCAGGTTAGATACAACAAGTTTGGTACCACACATTTACGAAGATGGTGCGTTGTAAAAAACGGAGAATTGATTATTTACAACAGTGAAAGCGAGGATGCGCCACAAGGAAAACTTTCGCTAGTGGACATGTGGCTTACGGATAAAAGCGACGAGACTCGAAACAAATTTGGTTTTACACTAGAAGACAAGGAAGGCAACGAAACCACCTTGCAAACGACAGTCAAAGAGGACTTTCAAAAGTGGATGGGTGTGCTTGAGTTGTTTACAGAGTTGCGCGTGGAAAGACCGCAGCCTGAAGTGGAAGATCCGCTCAGGAAAACGGATTCACCCGCTAGCGAAGAGGCAGAAGGAACGTTTGAGCGCGGTACGTTACGAACAAGGAGTTCGCGGGCTGCAGCCAAACTAATGGACGAAATTTACGCCTTGGCGCCAGGGAAGGTTAGGTCATCGCTAAGAATGAAACTGTCACATAAAGTGAATGTCCGAGATATATTCCGGAAAACTCACAGCTCTTATGATTTAGAGAGTGGCGCGCCTCCCGAGGGATCTTCCCTTCCGGAGGCAGACATTGACACCTTGGCTGTATTCGGCGGGAATCTGTCACAAGTGGAGCCAAGCGGGTCTACAAATTTTAGATGGTGTACAATAAAAGAGAAAGAACTATTAATTTTCTCAGACCGTAAAGCTTCAGATCCACTTCGGAAAATACCTCTGCTGAGATCGGCGTTTAGCGATTTAAGCGACGATGAAAGCAGCCCGAACCGGTTTCAAATCCGTTATGGCAACGAGAGCTTTGAGTTCGACGCTAGCGACAAGTTCGATCACAATCGGTGGCTCCGAATGCTTGCTTCGGCATCCGAGAGACGCAACTCGAGCGACGAAGACCGGCCGAAGTGCGTCGGTCGGTTAACTTCGCCGACGTTCACGAAAAAGAAAATGTTGCATCGGAGGAATCGGAGTGAGGTTCTTTCGCAAGAAGTGGAGACCCCTACATCGGCGACAAAGACGAGAGAGGGTTCTACAAGCTCTACTGATAGGCTTATGAGTGGATATTTACAGGAGGTTCGTGAAACCAACGGAGCTCGAACTCAATTGCGCCGTTGGTGTGTAGCAACGAGCGAGAAGTTTATCGTGTATGACAACCAGAATTCCAAGAAAGCTTCGTTTGAGTGGGAACTCTCAGAGATGTCGGTACAAGATCAGAGCGACATCGATACGGGTTCGTTTGGATTTTGTGTCCTACTCGGCCAGGATAAGCTGTGTTTTAAAGTTATTGACGAAGATTCAGCGCGACACTGGTTGAGTGTGTTAGCGCGTTATTGCCATCCAATTGCGGCGGATGAACCGCTTTTCAAGCCCCCACCAAGGTTGAACAGCAAAGAGGAACGAAGGCGCTCTGCGAGCGATAACGATCTGAAAGCGAAACCGGTGGAGAAAGAATCGAACGTCCTCGAAGTACTAAGCGAAGGGAGGGCGAGTGGACGAAAGCTCTTACGAAGAGCAACCGAAGATTCGACTTTCTTCCGAAAGTTTAATCGCTCGGAATTGTTCAAAGCGCCCTGGCGAGCGTCCACGGAGAAGCTAGAAGTAAAGATGAGAGATCGTGAGCGATCTGGGCGAGCGGCTGCTAATAAGGCATTGAAAAGGTTCTCTTGCGGCAGTCTGTTCGACAGCGATGGGAAATACAGCGGTCATCTGATGGAGATTATTACCAGTAAGTTATACAGCAGCCAAGTACGCAGATGGTGTGTGCAGAAAGACGATTATTTTTACATTTACGACAACGAAGCTGCTGATGATATCGTGAAGATTGTTCCTCTCTTCAACGCTAAAGTTCTGGATACAAGTGACCTCGAAGCGTGTGTATACAGATTTAGAATCGATTATGGTGAGGGAAATACAGTGTTTTTGCGCGCGCGTACCCGCAATGAATTGGAAAAGTGGACTACTGTCATCTCTGTGAAGACCGCTGTCCTGCAAGACCGGAATGAGCGACAGCTCAGACGTGGTCGAGCTCTCAGCTCAGAGAAAAGCTCCAGTGAAAGCGAGACAGCCTCGCCTGCACACAAACCACTCACGTCCGTCACGTCTGACACTGCGTCTTTGAATGAAACAGGTTCAATTTGGTCAGCGGATAGCGTCTTTGGCGCCGCAAGTGATCCTGTATCAAGTACACCCGATACCTTCGATTCAGCTGATTTGAAACCGCTTGGCTCAACTGCCGAGACCGGTGTAACCCCTGTTGAACAGCCATCGAATGATCAACGCAATGATTTGTCTGTAACCGAAAGAATTGCTACTGAAGCTGAGAGTTCGGATAGCAACCTGAAAACTGTAAGTAATCTTTCGAGTATCGATGATTTGAGTCACATATACGAGAACTTCTTGGCGTTCGCCACTGCAATGGTTGAAAAAAGCCCGGAGTTTCAAGAACAGCTTTATCATGTGTATGAGAATGTCACGCAAGCGCTCGATAATGGCGGTCAGGCTAGCACGCAAGCTGAAGGAGAAATTGCGGAAGAACTCCCTGAAGCTCAAACAGCTGAAGAAACAAACGAAGGAAAAGGACTGGGAAGCCCTTCGATGGAGATGTCGTCAGAGTTCGAGAAAATCAGTTTGCGGGAAAATGAGGAGAAAGACAGTTCGTTCGTGTACAGATATTCGGGAATCTGCGGCGAATCCGAGCTGGAGAAACTTGTGGAGGATGCCAACGAAAACGGTCAAGTTGGTATTGATGCTGCGGCTGTACACGAGAGCAGTGTACAGAATGAAGTTTGCCAAGATGATGAGGTACCAAGTGGCGGTCTTGTGGGCGAGACTGAGCGCGCAGCAGTTGCCAATCCGACCACAGTTGATAGACAATTGGTGGAAGATCTAGTTAGTTGCGGTGGTGATGAAGACGTTGTAAACGACATTGTTGTTGGTGAAAGCAAAGAGGAAACACAGACGAGCAGAAATGGGGACGAGATTGAAGAGATTCAAGATGTTGGGAATGACATAGATTGTGTCAGAGCTAAAGATTCTGTCGAAACCAGTGATGAACTGAATGATGCACAATCAGAATCAGCCGAAAATGAGAATAAGGATGTAACAAGTCAGTCGTCGCTACAAGATAAAAGTTATGAAGAAAATCAAATAAAAGGTAATAAGGTGTCTCATTCCAGCCCCCCTCTGGTTCATACTGACCTTGCAAGTACTATAGAAACGAGAGATAGCTCGCTTTGTGTTGAGGAACAAGTAAATAGTCAAGTGTGGAGAGAAAACGAGAGTAGGGAGTTTAGCGAGCCTGTTTTTGAGACAAATGTTGTGCTTGACGCTGTGCGAGTTTCAACTCCGTGTGACGCCAACTTTAAATCCATTTTGGATCAGGATTCTGTTGCTTCGGCTGTTGAGAATTCTGCTTCAAGCGAAGAAGATGAAGATAAAGCCGCAGATTATGAAGTGCAAGATTCCAAGGATATTCTTGAAGGCACTGGAGATAATCACTGCAGTGCAAACGACGATGAAAGTTTCAACACACCCGAGGTTTCTGAATCTTACCTACAGTGTTTTGTTGGAGCTGAAGACGAGGGCTCAAAGGAGGAACTTCCAAATAGTGAGCGTGACATTCAAGGAGACAGAACCTTGAACACTGCAGATCGTGTTATTGACGTGATTCTAAATGTTTGTACAGCTGGATCGTTTGAATCGTCTTTACCAACTACTCTGAAATGCTCAAAGGAGGCTGAAGTTCGCTGTGAGCAGACTCTTGCGTCGGAAGTCTGTCAATCAGAGGACGCACAAACCTGGGAGAAAGCTGTGACACGCGTAGATGAAAGTTCTTCCTCGACAACACAAGGCTTCGAAGTAGAAAGCCAAACGCGACTGGAATTATCGAACAGTGAACTTGAAACTAGAGACTTAACCGCTGTGGATGACATTGCAGAGGTTCAGCTCTATGAAATGTCTAATGATGCTAACCAAGGAGACACCACCCCAACTAATTATAGCGAATCTCTTTCCTGTGTTCTTTCTAGCCAAGCCAGTCCAGAAGATTCCGTTTCCAAACCTGAGCTGGAAACTACTCAGGCGGTTGAGACTTGCTTTGGTACAGAAACAAAGTTCCCAGAAGAAAGCAATACAGAAATGAACCAGAGCGATGAAAAACCTTGGGGTGTGTTCATCGATTTTGATGATCACGATGCTGAGAATTTCCAACCCGCTTGTGCTGAAGCGCAAGATAATTTATCGCTTCAGCAAAATACTGAAGAACCGGAAAACGCTTTGGACGAGGGTATCGAGTTCGAGAAAAGGTGTTCTTCAAGTGAGGGATATTATACGCCAGAAGATACCATAGACCTTTTAGTCAGAAGCGATAGCAGCGCGGAAGATTACTCTGAAACAGACAGTGCGAATAATAGAACTCAAAACAACAACCCTGAAGTTGATTGCATAGAACAAAAAACAGATACAACTGATCTTCAGTCGGAAAAAGAAGATGCAACGACGCCGTGTGATGGATTACAAACGGAACATGTCTTTGTCAGAGAACCAGGAACAGAAAACGAGTGCAATGACTCGCAAAGACCGCCTCTCGACACCTGGAGTAACAACACAAACTTAGAGGGCACGCAGGATCTAACCACAAGCCAAATGGATATTCTAAAAGCTGTGACGGCGGCGTTTGAGGAGATTCTGGAACTTCATGGCGAGGACAGTGACACAGACGACACCAAGCTGTAATAAGGCCAGATAAATTTACTTACATTCGCATAGAAAAACGTGTCAATAACCTGAATAGAGAGCCGCCACTCTTCGCGCTCTGAATATGCCATTTCCGAGTTCGCTTGTGCCTCTATTTCAAGGCGAGTCTAAGTGCAAAGTCTTTGTAATGAAAATGAGTTTTCATTCATATGGAAAGAAAAACTAATTACCATCACAAAACTTTCGCGCTTACACTCGCTTTGAAATAGAGGCTCAAGGGAACTCGGAAATTCTTCGTTTAAGTCACATCTGAGACTGGACCCAAAAGTCCATAGCGATGACGTAGCCGTCGTAGAGACTCTAATTGGTTGCTCACGTAAATTTCCCGCTCTCGATTGGGGGAAAAATTGAGCGCGCGAATTGAAACGTCTGTCTGTGTGCTTTGGTTAGTGGCAACACGCCTTATTTTAGACGCACGGTTCGTGCTCCCTGTCGCCTAGAATGTGTTACGCCCTCCAGTACACTAACGAACCATTCTTGTGTAGAAACCGTTTACGGTTCAGTTAGTCGACTCAAAAATACAGTTTGAATGATGCTATGACCTGGCTAAATCAGGAACTCTTGTGGAAACAATCAATTCCCACTCGAGGAGCTTACCTACGGTGGCAACGCTTTTACGTTAGTTATTTTCCCTTGCAGAAAAAGCAAAATATTTGCTTTAACGGATAAGATAGCTAGAATTAGTGTTATATTTAGATTTTATTAATGGGTTATGTATCTTGCAAAGCCTTCTTTTCTTTCACTGTTATTCGCGGTATGCTCAAACTTTTTATTTAAAATGCTAAATAAATCGTATTCTCCGTTGTGCTTGTATGTTATCAATGAAGGCCTTTGTGGCTAGGTCATGGCGAAGAACGTCTGATCACTTCGGATATACTGTTGAATATTTTCGCTTTTGTTATGCAATCGGAATTGAAGCAGCTAAAACGTAAATTTTAATGTTACAACAAGTATCTTCAGCAATTACGTTAAGAAAATAATAGTGTCTACTCTAAGATACGTTCAAATTCAAACAAAATTGTCACGCAACGTAAAATGTCACACAATCACAATTGTTCTCGCTTTGAAATGATTAATATAATAATTAATGATTAATGAATAGATGAATTCTCCGTTTAAATCCAAATTTATTGAAATATTGCTGTTAATTTTCTAAGATGGAACCCGTGCCATATAGGTTCAAAGATGTCAAAGAAATTTTTCAAAAATGTATGAATTTAATTTAAAGTATAGTTTAGTTTATTTAAGTACAGTCTTTGGAATTTTGCAAGGAGTGCTGTAAAGGTGTCTCAAGTTCGTTGTTGATATATTCGTTCGTAAAAGAATTTTTACCTTTCTCGTTCACCTTGTTTCAGATTTATACATTTTGAGTAAATTTAAGGTTTACTCATATCAGCAGGCTTCCGCAAGCTCTCTGGTCAGTGGTTGTTTTATTTTCTGGCTGAGTTTTAGGTAACCATGGCAACTCGCTTCTGTAATATACGCTGTACAGTTGAAATAATGTTCGTAATAATTTCATAGGAACAAATATGTCTTTTACAGACAATAAAAGAGGTGAAAAGTGGTCATGTTGTCATTGTTTACTCATTTATGATAGAACTTTGATTATAAAACGTGTATGAATTATGGGAGCTGAAGTGAAACAGGTTTCTGGGACCGTAACTGGATTGAAAGTCATATTCGTACTCGATCTCGTACTCGTACTCCGATCTGAAGGTCCCCACTGTTTAAAACGGACGCGGTTTCATTTTTAACCGCATCGAAAACGATGCGTTTACGCGGCGCCGAATTGAAACTGGTCGTTTTGAAAACGCTGTTAAGAGTAGGGGGTTCTATAACGATACGGTTTCATTTCTCGTGTAAACGGCTGAAATGGCGATAAAAACCGCGTCGATTTGAAAACGATTATGTAATTAAGCGTGAAAATGGCCGGCTGAAAGAGTAAACATGGTGAACTTAACACGGAGTGCAGCGCTTTCTTAGGTCCTGTTTACAAGGAGGTAGGGTCTATTATTGCTGCTTTCCAGTGTCACGGAATGCTGTTATGTTACCTTCTAATTTCTAACTTGAAATCGGCGAAATTTAGCCCCGCGGTCCGCCATGATGGTCGTTTATTGTCTATATTCAAAGGGTCTGGAAATCAGTAATCCGTGTGCGAATGTGCGAGTGGCAGGGTAACCCTCTTGCTAGGGTAACCCTAGCACCAGGGTTACCCTACCTCCTTGTAAACAGGGCCTTATACAAAACACTTGCAAAATGGTTAGATAGTCTTCGTGTTAACACTTCGAAACCGTGTCGTTTTCGATGCGGTTTCGTTGTCTTGAAATCGTTGTCTTGAAACCATTTTATTAATTTATAGTGTCCACAATTAGCTTTTAGCTAAATACCCTGACACTCAAATAAAGTTTATGTATGTATGTATGTATGATTGCAAAACGCTTTGGTGGAAACGTGGTCTTCAACTTTGATAGGCAGTACTATCACTGAGGGGAGAGTTGAAAAAACTGACCTCGGTCCGCGGACCACCCACTGACCCCTTGTCCGCGGCGTACTACTCCTGCGGACTACCCTTAAAAAGCAACCAAATTTACTTCTGCGGGTTAAACAAGTACAAGAAACTTACCTAGCTACCGACGCGATCATTCAAAACACCCACCATCTTGCTTTTTTGGTTAAGAATGGGCGAGACTGAAAGAAGACTAGGTCGAAAAGCAAAATGGCGGGTGAAAACCAAGATGGCGGGTGTTTTCAATGATGGCGTCGGCAGCTAAGTAAAGTTTCTTGTATTTCTCAAACCCGCAGAAGTAAGTTTGGTTTATTTTTAAGGTATTCCGTAGGGGTAGTCCGCAGGGTAGTCCACGGACTAGTCCGTAGGGTAATCCGCGGACTAGGTCAGTGCATGGGTAGTCTGCGGACCGGGGGTCAGTTTTTTCAACTCTCCCACTGGTTTACGTTCGATTGTTGAAGTGTTCGATATTTCAGAGAAAATTTCGCCGTGAAAATATCCAAGTAAACGAAAGTGCGCTGAGATTAGTCTACGGAAAAAGCCGCCGGAATATTGGGTGACGAGCAAAAATGGTTTAAGACTGAAATGCCCAATCATTGGTGAACAAGTTGCAATTATTTTTACCATCTACCATTTTTACCAGCTACCATAGCAACAGTAAAACCTATTCAAAACACCCTTAATTTTAGCTTAAAGTGCTCACAACTCGAAACGAGTTTGGTGACTCCCATTTTTTTATTTGATTAGCCTGCGTTGCAGCCGGACGTGCTGCGGCGCAGGCTAATCGTGATTAGCATGTCAAGATACAACTGTTTGTAAAGTTAAAGTGCACCTAACCCCAAAATAACTGGTGAAAAAATATTTTGGGGTTAGGTTCACTTTAAAAATCGTTGGTGCGGAAGCAAATTTATGGTGGCTCTGAAACCGCTCCCTGTTATATACCCTAAACCGCTTGTATGAAGCACAGTAACCTCTGAAGTTTTTAATTTTATTGTTCGATTTGTTCGCTAAGGAGCACATGATCATAATTGTTTCAGCTTTTACTGTAGCTTTTTGAGGTAACATATTTCGCGGGAAATGGAACAGAAGGCTTCTTTTAGGTCAGCGGACTATCACGCATTGGGAAGATACGTTATGTATCCCATACAATTTTGCAGAAACTGGAGCAAACCAAGATGGCGGATGGAAAGAGAAATGACAAGAATGAGCTAGAATTTTTTTACACGCCATTTTGTCTACTTTGCTTCATTATTTTCTATTCCAAATGCCATGCTGTGCTGCTATAGTACACGTATCGCTTTGAGAAGTGTACACTTTAAGGAAGATTTGTTTAAAAAACAAATTCTTGAACGATGATTTTGAGCTGTTTGTGGCCAGGCTTGATAACTCATTCACGCTTCTTATCTTTTTTGCAGGCTCACCGTTAACGTTTGAAGACAAACCGTTCGCTATTTTGAGTCGCAGCAACATCTCATGGATTCCTCAAGAGCTACATTTAATCTTAATCTGTTTGTGTTATATTTGGAATTCTTACATCATGAGCCATAAACGAACTTAGTCATGCGAGCGACTGTTCCTCACAACAGCTCATAGACAACATGACAAATTATGTCTTATCTTCAGGGTCCTTTTACGACCCTATTAGCTCGTTTATTGCAGCTTCATCTTCTTGTCGCAGGTACCGCTCTTTTAGGTTATGCTTTAGACATCAAGAATTCCTTGTGTAAATGTGATGACTTCCCGATCGAAGACCGTCCGTTTGTAGCGATATGGAACGCCCCAACTGGTGGATGTTATGTCAACTACAGCATCAACATTAACTTGAGAGACTTTGACATTCTGGAGAATCCGAAGCAAACTTGGGATGGGAAATACGTTACAGTATTTTATAATGCCCAGCTGGGACTATATCCGTATTTTACGAACGAGCAGGGAACAAATAGCTATAATGGTGGAATGCCCCAGGTAAATCAAGGAAATATATTACCGCATTTACCCCGTTTCCGGTCATTAATTTGCATTTGACTTGGCCCTTTTTGCCCCAAAGTTTTCTGCTAAATCTGAATTATAGTAAACAATTTGGCCAACTTGTTTAGTTGAATTTTATTTCGA
Organism: Blastomussa wellsi; assembly: GCA_947652115.1. NCBI lineage: Eukaryota > Metazoa > Cnidaria > Anthozoa > Scleractinia > Plerogyridae > Blastomussa > Blastomussa wellsi. The sequence continues at coordinate 16,299,042 of OX393564.1, forward strand.
TCTTTCTCGTGTTTGCTCATTGACAGTTCAGTCAGTTTGATGTTATTTGTGTACATTACCTCAAGTAACTATCAAGCTCCTGGCTTGAAATCTAAAACAACATTTAAACTCCATGTTTTAAATACATTTTTATTTGTTTTCAGCTTATAAATTTAGCTGCACATCTAAAGAAAATGAAAAGAGACATTATTAAAAAAATTCCAGATCCAAATTTCAGTGGTTTGGCAATTATCGATTGGGAAGGCTGGCGGCCTACTTGGGAAAGGAACTTTGATTCTAAAAGAGTTTACCAAAGCAAATCGGTTGAACTTGTCCAAGAAAAGCACCCTGAGTGGTCAATGGAAGAACTAATTGAGGAAGCAAGAAAGGAGTTTGAACGATCTGCTCGTGTATTTATGGAAAGCTCTATAAAGTTGGCAAGGCGTCTCAGACCCAAAGGATTATGGGGCTTCTATGGATTTCCTGATTGTTTTGGAACTAGCGAAACAAATTACCGCTGCTCTCATGAGGTAAGTTGAATGGTGTATTTTCTTTTGCAAAAGAAAAATTAGCACTCTTGAATGAGTTACACTTCGGACATTAAAATTTAATTGTGTTGAAGTGATTATAAGATTGGAGCATTTGCAAGCATTTAAGCACAGTGTTTTCCTTTGCGAGCACAAGCAATTGACAAAAGGTGGTCTTGCGAGCAATGCGCACTGTAAAAAACTACCTCCAATAAATATCCAGCATGTGCGCACCTGAAAAAATATGCACGTAGGAACAAACAAGCAGTCACCCAAATTTTGTGAGAATTTTGAGCAGAAGCCTAATTTTTTGAGCGTTGGTAAAATTTTCAAAGACAATTAGCCATGTTCTGAAGGAGCAGGAGACTGGGAACGAATGTCGAAAAGTTAAACCTGTCACCAGAAAGAGTATTCAAACATAGGTATTTTTATTAAATTTGAGTGTTATTGGGTTAAACACAAAGACACATAGCACACTTTTGACAATCTTATTTTAAAGTACACCTAACCCCAAAATTATTTTTTTGCTACAATGAACCTTTGCACCAGTTCGAAACGCTTCACACTACCACTCCTTCTACCAATTGCTGACTTTTTATAGCATTTAAAAGTTACGAAAAACCGAACATCAGTTGTTGCACGACAGAGTCAGAAGGGGCGTGGGTCTATTCCTGGGTTGACGTCACAAACTGATTTGCATGCATGTTTACAAAGACTTGATGCAATGCAAATCAGGGTTGGATGTTCCAATCGAACAAAATTGATTTTAGGCATTTACACCCAGTCCTCTGCTCATTTAGACCATTGCTAATTCATGACCCTTATTATGCACTTGTAAATGCATTTCTAAGAGTTTCCTATAATATCTTCCAACTTTAGCCACATGAATGTTGGAAGAATGCAAGAAGCTTTTTTGTAAATTTCAATAAACTTACTTACTGTCATACCAATATCCTTGTGGATTATTAACAATTATTGGATGAGGTTTTTGTGATATCCAGAATAATTCTTGGTAAGGGTCATCAGCCTCAGGCTTCGGCTGATAATCCTTACCTCGACCTTGATTATTCTGGATATCACAAAAACCGAATGTAATAATTGTTTTATTACACATAAAACATGGAGTAAGTCGAACCATCTTTCTTTCTCGCTTCGACATAAAATGTTTCCAAAGTTTGTGCCAACTCTTTCTTTTCCTTGGGTTCTCTCAGTTTTTTCTCTTTCACGTAATCAACAAACAGCTCTTTTGCCACCTTCATCGACCTTTTTGTGTTTTGTGAGTCCTTGTCTTCAACTATTTTTTCGATGTCTTCTCAGTCAATGAAGCAAACCTAGAAGTCACTTTGCTTCTTCACTGACGGTAAGCAACACAAAGAGCGCAAACTTGACGTGATTACCCTTAGAAATCATGCACCACGGTCATACATGACATGATTACCCGTGACCTTGAGTGTCTTTGACACGATTATTGTATAATCTGCAGTTATTACGTCACATGCACTGATTTCAAAAATTCACTGTAGGCTTTCAGCCAATCAGAAAAGAGTTAGAAAGTTGAATGTGTAATAATTACAATAAATCACAGAGTGATTGACTGATTATCTGAAGTGACTACAATTTCATCTGGCTTTCTGATGCAACAAGCAATGTAGTTATTAAGGAATCATGGTATTTGGAGAATCCAGTTATATTGGACAATTGGACTGTTGAGGGGATTGGGCTGGGAACCTGGGAGTAGAACAGGAACCCTACAGGACGGGGGAGGGGAGAGTGTGGGAAGCAAGACCCCAAAGGTGGCAAGAACCAGGAGCAATTGCAGTTGAAAAGCTATATATATAATAAATTAAATGGCACAAAGTGGTAGAAACCCCTAACTGGAAAGACTGGAATTTCAGACCCTGCCCTCCCTTCTCCTAGTGACTGGCCGTTTTCTATATGCAAGTAGTAGAAACTCAGGGTTGTTCTACTGGTAATCTGTGAATCTGATTGGTTCTCCCACTGTTTTCTATTCACAAATAAAATTCAATCGTGCATGTGTTTCAAAGGCAAGATAAAAAAGTACATAAAATGGTAGCTTTTGAACTGCAATCCCTTAGAGTTTCGACTAAAACAAATAGACTACTTGCCCTTATTTTCTATGAGCAATAGTCAACTCAGCTTTGTCTCATTGTCTATTCACTCATAGAAAACAATAACCAGCATTGCAGGCATATTTGAGGCAAGCAAGTTAAAATATTCCTGTATTGTGTGTTTTGCCATTTTTATTTTCAGGATTTTTCTATGCTAAAAGTGCCAATTTATAAAGCTGTCAAAAACTTTGGTCACAACTATTGAACTCAGGTGACCAGCAGACTAGTGATTTAGCCAGGGCTTTGTGCACTGTTGGTTTCATTCTATGGTTTGAAAAATATAGATCGTTTTAACTGTCACGCAACAAAAAATATATCAAACGTTATTCAGTCAATTATGAAGAAAAGAAGATATAGGAGATAGCAAAAGAATTATTTTCTCTAAGTTTTATGACTGTGCCTTACCCCAAACCGAAGATATTAACCAAAACGTTTTGTCCAAATTTACAGAGCCCAGTACTGTGCTGTCATGTTGGTGCACCTCAGATGTGCACCAATATGGTGACCAGAAAATAGTGTAAACATCTGGAACTTAATTTCGTTATCTAGGCCAATGATAATCTGTTATGGAGAAACAAACATTTACATAAACACATTTTTTATGTTTTCGCACTATTATTATTTTCTTTTTCAGCACCAGGAAATGAACAACAACTTAAAGTGGTTGTTTTCAAGCAGTATGGCATTGTACCCATCTGTTTACATGTATGACCAGCAAGCGTGGAATAAAGCGTATGCCTATGGCCGACTTGAAGAGGCCTTCAGACTAGCAACTTGGGTCTCAAAGGAGAAATGGCAACAATTACCTGTATTTCCTTATTTTCGGCATCTGTATGAAGGAAAACCATTGGAGTTTGACTACCTCACTGATGTAAGAAATCACTGTCTCACTGTGTTAACTTAAAGGGGAAGTGTTACAGAGTTTATCATGAGTTTTGGTCAGAATTAGCTAACTTTTAACTTCTAACGCCTCATCAATACTAAAATCATTTGTAAATCACCAATTTAATAACATCAAGTGAATTCAGAACAGAAGGACAAGGCAAAATATGTTAGTACTGATTTCATACGAGATGCAATGGGAAAACTTGAAAATGTTGGCCCGACTTTTTCAAGTTGGCATCAATCTCAATAATAATAATAATAATAACTAGGTTCGTAAAAATGCATTATTTAACAAATAAAGAAGCCTAAGCCATGTATTATACTGTCGTAAAACACGACGGGCATTTGAGAACACAAGGGAAATGTAGAAAACACGAGCCACAGATGAGTGTTTTCTACATTTCTCGAGTGTTCTCAAATGTCCGGAGTTTTTATGATATAGATTTTATACCCCGCAAGTAAAAACACCAAAACACACATGATCGATAAACTGAAGCAATTTAATTTAGCTTCTTCTACTTTCATCTCGAACTTAGAAGCTTCTTCGACAATCTCTGCAGCTTGACTCAGAATTTTGTCCAGAATTTCTTTATAGAAAATGTTCACCGCCATCCCTTGTGAATTTTCACTAGAGTAAAGCTGACAATAAAACATGTCTTTTCTATGTTTTATACTCTGATAAAACATGGATTTTTGACCAATCAGAGCGTGCATATAGTCTTATCTATATTATAAACAACCGATAGAAGTCCCCATGCTTTTTACAATAGTCTACTTACAAATGGCCTGAATTTAAAAAAGCCTGTAACCTGACCTAACCTAAGAACGCTCTCAATCTTGGCCATCCACCCACAAAAACATCTACAAACAGTTTCTACATATTACAATAGTCTTTCAAAGAAATAATTTATCATTATCATACACTTGCACTCGCTCACCCATCCTCATCGTGCCCATGAGGACAATTAAGGCCGGATCATTATCATACAGCTTCTATTAACCAAAAAGCGTCCCTTGGATTTTTTAAAAATAGTGTGATACTGCCCCTTTAGGTAATACTGTCAAACTTCTTTTCGTACCAATACCAAATTAAAATGGTGTTCAGTTAGCCTGGGATCAGTTTCCTTGATGAGTGAGGATTAATGTGAATCAAAGGAAAGGGATATTAACCTTGTTTGCCTGACTAATGTGTGAACCCCACAAGAACATCTGTAATTTGCACTCATAGCTGGGAATACAATTTTTTAATCTTTCGCAGTTCCACATGCCATATGAACCATACGACACCCCTTAAGCCACCTCAGCTTATCTTCATTTTAATCTGTACTGATTGCACCATCTATTGATCCTTCTTTCAGGTTGATCTGCACAATACAATTGGCCAGGCAGCTGATATGGGTGCAGCAGGTGTAGTCATGTGGGGCAATCGGCGTGATGAAAACACTTCACCTGAAGTATGCCAAGATCTCGATGACTATGTTACAACAAAACTGGGTCCTTACTTTGAATCTCTGAGGCATCAGCTTGAGACCTGCAGTGAGAAGAAGTGTCATGGCCGAGGACGGTGTGTTGATAGTAGATTGATTTCATCTAGATGGATATCTGAGGAGCCAAATTTGTATGGACAAACATGCAAGGGATCCCCAAAGCTGTTTTCTCCTAACATACGAAAACATCATGGTAAAACTTATTCTTTTTTTATTTCAATGTGTGAACTTTAACAAATAAAGAAGCCTAAGCCATGTATTATACTGTCATAAAACACGACAGGCATTTGAGAACACGAGGGAAATTTAGAAGACACAAGCTGCAGGCAAGTGTTTTCTACATTTCTTGAGTATTCCCAAATGTCCGGAGTGTTTTATGACAGTGTAATATATGGATTAGGCTTCTTCATTTGCTTTATGATATAGATTTTATACGCCGCAAGTAAAAACAACAAAACACGCATGATCGATAAACTGAAGCAATTTAATTTCGCTTCTTCTACTTTCCTCACGAACTTAGAAGCTTCTTCAACAATCTCTGCAGCTTGACTCAGAATTTTTTCTGGAATTTCTTCATAGAAAATGTTCGCCACCATCCCTTGCAAATTTTCACTAGAGTAAAGCTGACGAAAAGCAATAAAACACGCTTTTTCTGTGTTTTATGCGCTGATAAAACATGGGTTTTTGACCAATCAGAGCACGGGCAGAGTCCCACAGTTTTATCTATTTTATAAACTCTGATAAAACATGGGTTTTTGACCAATCAGAGTGCACGCAGAGTCCTATCTATATTACAATAAAAAAATTAATTGTCTTACAGTTTCTAAATCATATTTTAGTGAAGTAACAAGGTGATTCATGGGAGGCACGGTGGCCTAATGGTCAGTGCGCTGGACTCTGGATCGAATGGTCCAAGTTTGATCCTCGACCAGGGCACTGCGTTGTGTTCTCTACACCCAGGTGTATAAATGGCTACCAGTAAATAAAATGCTGTGGGTAACCCTGCGATGGACTAGCATCCCATCCAGGGGAGAGGGTATGATAGAGCTCGTATAGTCTAATCACCATGAGCTTTCATGACCATTTGAAGAGATTCAAAGGAGAGCAAGATTTTGAAGTTTTGTTCACTAATGCTCGCTTAATACGGCACATTGAAAAAGTTATTGCAAGATAATTATTTTGTTTGTTTATTTTTTGTTTATTTACATTTTGTTTATTTACATTCCCAAAGCTTATTATTTTCGTTACATTTCAGATGACCAAGCAAAGAACCATCACAAACTTACCCAAAATGGCAAAAAGGATTTCAAGCCATCTGTGGTCAATAAGACACATCTTAAACATGGATTGAACGCGAAACAAAGAAAGTATTTGATAAAAGAGCTTTCACTGCTTAACAATACGGGAAACAAGAGGATATTTCTCAATTCTCGCCCTCGTAATTCTACAAAAGACTTCGTAGTTTTCCTGTCCACATCAGATTCAGCGGTGGAGGTAAACAAAGCTCCTCAGGAGCAGAGGAATGCTGAAAGCGGAGTAGTGGCTACAAGTGGATTACATTACCATGACCAGTATAATGACAGGTAAGATTAGATACGGTATAAAAAGCAATATCTGAAATTAGACCTAAAAATTGGTTCGGTCCTTTTGGAGAAACACAACAAGATAGAAATGGTACCAAAGGAAGTTGGGAAAAAATCCGAGTCCCAGAAGAAATAGCCGGATGCTCTAACCACTGAGCTACTGGACTCCACGTAACTAAGGCCAGAAAAATTCACGCCCTTAACATACCTAAAATTACGCGACAGTTGATAGTTATTTCAGGTGTCATCTTTTGTTCCCGAAACGTGTACGTGACTTAGTGATGGCGACAAAATCAAAAGGGCACGTAATTTGCAGTTCGCTTAGCCTGCGTAGCCGGCGGAATTTGCGGGTGCGAGCTACTCACCGCTCCAACGACGGCCACCCCAGAAACAAAAACACTTCGCCGTGAATATCGCCACCTTCGCAGGCTACAGTTTGCTGAATAAGGAACCTTTGCAAACCACTTGATCGTCACAGAGCATGGGGAAATCTGGCAAGTGTTTGAGCAGGGGTGAATCAAATTCTATTTCTGATTCTTTTGTTCGCTTTTTTTTCTCTAGTCCCAGTTTCACTCAAACAGGAGTCAAGGGAGCACTGGAATCAAACAAGCTCAATATGCGCTGTAATGAATCGTCACCAGAGACTACGAACTGCGAGATTATGAAAGAAAGCCCCGCGGCTTTCACCGCCGGCTTCCATTTCCCTCACACATACGTGGTATTCATTTGTGTGTCTCTCGGCTCCGCACTTCTCGTTTCGTCTGCTTTCATCGTGAGTTATTATTACTGTAACATTCGTAAGAGAATGGAAGAAGATATTCCCCGTGGAGACTGATCAGTCATTGGTGACGAGAGGCCTTAAGGAAGGTTGAATTCGTATATCGAACTGCGTCGTCGTGCGGACGAGGGCCTGGTATATTTAAGGCCAGGGTAGCAAGAACAGCAAAAAAGCAATATCAGAAAATTAACAGGACTTACAGGTACAAGTGTATTAGATGCCTGGCGTCAAATGAAACAGGCTCTCGGAAATGGTAACTGCTGAAAAGGAAGAGGTCGCCAATGAAGTGGCCGAAGAGGGTGGGGTGGGGGAGGACTAGAGATCGTTTGGCGGACACCTTTTTAATAATTGCACAGACAGCGACCAAAGCAGTGTAAACGAGTGGCACTGTGTTTGACGCACGATTAGCGCTTGCATATGGCCGTATTATCTGTCTCGTGCCTGGCTGAAGGGGGACGCTAAAATATAAAACAATCTTTTGGCCGAATTAAATTCTTTGTTTACGTTTTTTTTTTCGTTGGTTATTTGTTTTTACAACTATTTATACCGTGCATTTTGGCCGCATAATTAATCCGGGTGGCAAAACAAAGTACGGAAATGGCCGTGAAGTATCTGCCCGAAAATTAAATTAAAGCTCATTAGCAGTCACTTGCCAAGATCACTAGTCTCAATTACTATTTTTCTTCCTTGGATCATGGCCTGAAACACGAGCTTTGCCTTCTAAGCTTGCGGGTTCAATCTTTGATGATATAATTATTATATGTACGAATTCGGGCGTGTCAAAAACTTTCGAATTGAGTGAAGATTTAAAATAGTAGCTCAGGAATCACGAAAACTTGCAAAGATGTGATCATCGAAATCGAAAGATAGTCACTAGAAGATTCTTAATCTTTTGCGTTGGAAAATGTTTTTCTTGGCTAGTCGCGAATGACAACGAAAGAATATACTTGGGTCAATCACATTCGAGACAAAGAGCCGTCCCGACTTTAACAAGAAAGCTATAAAGCTAAAAAGACGTTAGGTTTTCATAAAGTGACAAAAATAAAACTTCACGGAGCCTCGCAAGGGATTGCCCACAGCTTATCGAAGGGATGGAAGTCGATTAGTTTTAAGGCTGTCGGCCGGAGTAAACTCTAACTTATTCGTAAATCAGGAAATCTTTTTACTTGGCTAATTTTTCAAACTCCGGATACATTATATTAAACGTCTTTGTGAGCAAGACTCGAAGCTTTTAACCAGTCAATGTTAGTTTAAGAAACCTTTTTTTATCGAAACCTTTGCTGCACCTAATCCTTCGCATAAAGCTTATTTACATTTTCCCTTAAAACGGGTATTTTGTATCAAAAGTGATTAAAACTGCTCTTTATCTAACCTTTCCGTGCCGTCAATGGTGTTGTAGAAGGGCAGAAACATGCTATACTAATTCAAAAATAATATCACTTGCGTGCATCAATATTTACGTTTTGGGGTTTTTGCAGATACAGTGTGTAACAGAACCCGACCGAAATGTGAAGGCTACCTCAAACTGATTTAGTGCACGCCAATTTAGTGTTTTTGTAAAGACGCTTTAGCCACTGCTTATTGAGTTCAGTGAAGTTTCTGCCAAAGTCGCCCCACAAAAATTAGCTTATACCCTGAGTGATTGCGCCAACTGAACTAGCCTGATTCTCAGACGTACGAGGTCGATCGCGACTCCTTCGGAAGGAGTACTAACTTTCCCTCTCTGGAGAGCGAGAGAGGGACGCGAAGGGGCCTAGGGACCTAGGATATAACTAAATATGTTGAAAATGGTTGATTAAAAGATTGCATTTCCAAAGGTAATCATAACAAAGTTAGCAGAGCCACGCAATCAAATTTCACCGGTTCGTGCTGAGCACCATCGAGTCATGGTGTACTTGGCAAGTTTGGAGAGCACTCAAGAAACTAACCGGTTACGCTTATTTAGTTCCCTCCAAACGTTTCTCACGCTGAAGCATGAACCAATTGTTAATTGCAGACTGGTTCAGTAGTAAGTTAGTTAATCTTGCATCGTTTCACATGAGAAAAGGAAGGTACAATCGCAGTCTATATCTTCTGAGCCAGAAAAAATATAATGACAATTACAAACACTATGGGAAAGATTCTCGAGAGTTCGGGCATTCCACAAGGAATACTGAATATAACGCCCAGAAAAATAAACAGCGAGGGTAACCAGACTGCGACTTACATAGTCCCCGGTACCGATGTCCCTGCGCCATATTGTACCGAGCCCACCCCATTCCAAGTTTTTCATCGGAAGTCACAGACAACAAATTCACAGGAGCCACTAATCTTGGCGCAAAAGGCACGATACAAGCCACAGAGTAGATAAAGCGGTTGATAGTAAAAGAGGAACTTATCAAAAAGGGAATTTTTATCCCGGCTTAGAAGCTATAATGTTAACTTGACGCAGAACTAATTTAACTTCTTTTTAAACTGATATTTCAAGTATTAAAAGATATCCCTATAGCGACCTAATTGGCTGTTGAAACAATGACTTCTTTTGTTCCAGTGGTTGGAAAATTTGAATATCAAAAGAAATGTTTGTAAACAAGAAATATCGCTATTGGTCAGCCTGCGTTGCAGCCGGACGTGGGACGTGTCACATAAAATAATTGTGAACCGACAACCTCAGTTAACGAAAGTTCTAGCATATGTCATATGTAGCATAAGCAGTCTTTTAACGATTTGGAATTGCCGACATCACAGAACTGACACTTGCTAAAAAGATAAAGAGGATCAGCCCTAAAGTACAATTTCCCATTTAACAGATTTAAACCTTTGCTCTAAACTTTTATTGCGCTTTCAGTGTAATTCTATCTGGATAAAAATGTAGCTAGGGAAAGATGATAAGGACTTTTTGTTCAGGATAGATATATATTGCAATTATCTTTATAATGGACCTGTTTTAATTAATCGCCTTTTGGAGTGAAGCAAAAATCCTCTTTAAATTTCAATTTTACGGCCAACTTTCATACATACATTTCTTACATATTTCAACCTTTAAATAGCCAAGTGCATATCAACAATGGAATACAAAATCAACAGCTAGCGAAAATGAGTCTTCGAAAGGACAGACTTCCTGACTACCAAACGTTTTGTCAGGTTCTTGTATAAATCAGAACAAAACGTTCGGCAGTTTTGTGAACAATAATATTTTTCTTAGCTTGCCGCCCTTTCTTCTGAAAAAAGAGTAAATAAACAACACCCAACCAAGGCCGCACAGTCAAGAAGAAAGCACGAAAGAAAGTATTTAGTTTGTGGAAAGATAACATTTCACTTTCAGCGAGGATAAAGATTGTATCGACTGAAATTTGAGATGTTTGTTTAACAAATTATCGTGTACTTGAGGGAGACTGGAACTAGACTCATGAAACCAAAATGGCGGCAGTGGGCGAAATATTTATATGAGAGAAACATGTGGAGCTAATGTTGATAAACAGGATTTCAAGCTTAATGAATGCGAAGACGTGGAAGATCCTCCGATGAAGCGTTTCGATAATGCGTTTGGGACCATTTTGTTTGCACAAACCTTCGCTGAAGCTGTTTTTGGCCTGCAGTTTTACGTTCGTCGTAACTTTGTATGTGTTTTGGAATGGATGTGAAGTCCCTTCACATGTTCCCACAAAGAAACTCGAAGAGATAAGAGGTGTGCCACAAACTGTTGCAGATTGTTCTAAAGTAATTGCTAAAACAAGCAATGCAAAAGAAGAAGAAAGCGTAAATACAGAATTAAATAAACCCACAGACCAATACGTTTGCCCAAACGTCGAGCGAATTGACGTGGTGGTCAACGGCGAAAAGAAATTAGAGGGACGACTCATCGGAAACGAAGCGTTCGTGCCTTTTGCTTTTGTAAAGGAGTATTTTGAAATTTATGGCGAACTTCAGGAGGTTGATGGAAGAACTGTTTTGGATTGGCGACATTCATATTCAGAAGTTCATTCAGCGAAACCGGGGATTGTGTACAAGACGAAAAGTCCATTTCTCTGGTTTGAAACTTATCATGTCGAAGGTCGCACTCGAGTTAAATGCATTAGTGGAATCGAAGAAGTGCCCGTTTCATCGCAGTGGAGCTCAAAGGGACATTTTTATCCTATTCAAATAGCGCAATACGGCCTGTCGCATTACAATATGCTGCAAATCGACGGCGATTCAGTCGGGAAGGAGAAAATTTTCGAAGATGCCGAAACTGTCTCGGATGTAACCTGGAACTGGGTTGCCCCAACGAGCGCACATATAGCAAATGTGTTTGATATGGAAAGAAATTCACGCGTCTTCCAGTTTTCTACCACAGGTAAGCGTGTATTTTTTATTTGTTTGCTTTTATGTGCGCTTTCCTTGTAGGAACAGTTTGTTGGAATTTTAAGTGCATTTTAGCACTGCATGACTTTAATTTAAAACCATTTGTATTTCGTTGTATCCCCTCTTCTATGCAAATTAGCAACACTTGAGATTTGGATTTTTCCCTTTTAGTTGCAATCTGAAAACTTTCAATTGATTTTTAGGACGCAAGTAGCGATTTCCTTTCTGTTTGTAATCTGTTTGTTTTCTAATTTCTGTCCAAGCGTATTAAAATATCCGGTACAATTTTTGTGAACCCGCCGACAAAGCTACGTAAACATTATCAAACACAAGACCCTTGTCTTTCGCGTCAATCGGATTTCATTTCTTAACACTTTTAAAAGGTGAAAAATCATCACCTAAACGAGTTGAAATAATGCGTGAAAGACCCTTTTCATTCGTTTTGGGCTATCTAATCAGAGTAGTTTATACAGAAAATAGTTCGTTAACTAATTCGTGGTCGCGATGTCCTATGTAAACAAATTCCAAAGTTCTTTCTCAAGATAAGCAAGCTGTATCTGGCCATCTGCCTTGCGATTTCCTTATGTGATAAGTTGCACATAATTGAAGATTGAAACTGAAGAAATGTGCCAACGAGAATACGTGGAATATGCCTTCCCTGCACTGGGTAATGTAATTTTAATAATCCATAAGACAGTTTTTGTCTATTGGCTGTACAAGATTCTTGAATTGTTTCAAGGAATGTACAAAAATGCCATACCTACCGCAAATCGCGATAATCGACTGGCTGTTTTTTCTCTTGAAAACCGATTTGAGCTTTGTGGGAGGTGTCTGCGAAATTAATTCTCTCAGACCATCTTTTGAGGACCTTATATAGATCAAGTCGCCCAATTCTTGACGTTTCTTATTGTAGTGCTTGTTTTGGATCTTACTGCAGACAAAAATCACAAATTTTGACCAACAGAAACTCCTGTATTAATTAATAGCAACAATGTACAACTACTATCTCAGTCTCCAGATTTCAGATTCCCTCTTGATAAACTTAATGTTTTTTGGGGTCGGTGTAACTTGGATACATTTTTTGTGGATGTCATCAAGTTTCACTTGGCTTGTACTAAGTCAACAAAATTGCTAATATTGATGCGGTGTCAGAGAATTGTATGACCCTAGATCTTTGTATTTAGTATATTAAATAATGCATGTTGCTCTCCAGGAAATGCCAGCCCCATACTATGCATTGTATAATTGTGTATTAAATATTAAACAGCAAAGATATTTGCCACATGCAGAGAAATTTTTCATAATGTTATGCTTTACAGATTTTTATTTTGCCAACACTCTTTGTGTCTGTGTAACCTTTATGGGCTTTTGGAAAAAAAGAGAAAAAAGTTAATTAAATAACATATAGTATTTTTCAGTTTAATGTAAAGATTAATTTTTGAAAAAGTTTCTATTCAATTATACCACCAATTTGCCCCTTGCTAGTTGGAAAAGTCTTAGCTCTAATGATAAAAATCTGCAAACATCAGAATGTTTTAAGAAATACAACCTAATGAGAAACACATTTTACAATAATGAAATGATATTGATCTTTGTTGAAATTAGGGACTTTGAATAAAAACGCATACAATTTGTGTTAAAGTTTAATGAGAGTGACATTATGACATTTGATTCAACACAACAAAACCATCCATAGTTTCATCCATAGTTTCCTTGTATTTACTGTTAAAGGTAAAGTGTCTTTTGCTTTCTTATTCCTGATCAGCGTTCCAATTCAGTGGTGAATAATAATTAATTTGATTGGATTTAAAATGAACACTTCATTTGTGAAAACAACCCCAGTGTGTTGTAATCATATAACCATGATATATTAATGGTGTAAAATGATTCAAAGTTATATTAAACAATGTCATTTGTTTAATTGTACCTGTACTTTGTTTGTGGCATTTCTATTTACAGATGCTGGAAAACATTCTTGACTAATGAATTGAGGCTTTATTTCCTAACACCATCTAGAAGCTTTTGCCTGATTTTTTGATAAACAAAATATTACACCACACCATGGTGAAAAATTAAGGCGGCAACAGGCAATTTCCTGTGAAGATCTGTATCTTACTGAGTGTTAAATTCCGAGCAGACAAAGGTCCTCCATTTCATGTACTCAACAAAAAACGGAATGTGTACTAACATCTTATGAATGAGATACGCTCAGGTTTACAATGACATTGTAAGTTAACATTTTCTTTTAATTTTCAGTTTTTCATGACCTTGTTATTACAAATGAATATTGGTGTTAATGTGGGGAGATGTTGAAAATAAGTGGTTAATATTAATAATTATAACATAACAAGCAGAAATGCACAATCAAATTCAGTTTACCTAAGCATGCACAAATTCAGTCGTGCACCTTGAAAGAGGTAAAGCCTCATGCCAAGCGACCCATACTGCCGGAAATTATCTCGTTTTCTGTGGCATGAAGTAGCTAGGAACATTTCTACTCCCCCCTGGATGGGATGCTAGTCCATCACAGGGTTACCCCCCAGTATTATTTCACCAGTACCCATTTATACACCTGGGTGAAGAGAGGCACTGTGAGAGTAAAGTGTCTTGCCCAAGAACACAAAGCAGAGCCCCGGCCAATCAAATTCAGTTTACCTTAGCAGGTACAAATTTCAGTCATGCACCTTGATAGCATTAGCCTCCTTCGCAGCCATTATTAGGGTCGTCACTCAATGCTCCTCCCCACTAATGGCTGCTTAAACCTGGACCACATTCCTTTCCACGGATTAGCCAATCACAACTTGACTCAGATATTCCTGAGTCATTCGCGCCAAAACTAATTGTCCAATCACAACTCGTGTTTTATTGGCGACCCATTCATGATGAGCCGCGCTTTCCCACAAACTAATTATGATTGAATGACAGTTGCTAAGTTCAATTTCCTGTTTTATTTGGCATTTGGTCTGGTGCGTGTTTATAGTGGGGTTGTTTACGCTGTCTTCTGGTGAATCGTATTGCTCTAAAAACTGCTCAACTCGCACAGTTTTACAAAAGAAAAGTCCTCTGATACTTCTGTTTGAAGACATGACCAAACATCGACCTCGAAAATGGACAAATGAAACTCCTAATAGTGTTTCCGCTTTTCTTGACATTTGCGATTGCGATTTGGATTCATTTCCTTGATGTGCTGTTAAACTGTCGCCACTCTTATCTGTCTTATTTGGTTGTAGCAGTCGCTTTGTCCTAGGTTTTTCTCTTGTATTGAATACCTCTTCAATTTCTTGCTTTAGTTGTTTCAGAAAATCTGATGCTCAATGAAATTTTATCAATCGCTGGTTGAGTAGCATTTGTCGCAAGCTCTACAGATGACAGCGAGATCGAGTTATTTCAGCAATGTCGTGAACCTTTCCCAAATTTGAAAATTTTGTTATTCTTTAGAAGGCAATGAACAATTGAAGTACCTGGAGCTGCTGTTGACTATTTTTCTCAGAGTTTATATATCCACAGGAAATCTCTGAGATCTCGTGAATGAGCCGTTAAATTCTCATGGGAAACTGGCGCATCATTGACAAACTACAACTGATACGTGATTGGTTTTAGCGATAATAATAACCAACGTGTGATTGGTGCATTTTGTAATTATCGCGCGAAGTCTAAACAAAGGGAAAGGAATGTGGTTTGGGTTTAAGCAGCCATTAGTGGGGAGGAACATGGTGTGACGACCCTAATAATGGTGCAAAGGAGACTATGATAGCATGAGCAAATTGCTTTTCCAGGAACCTTTTTCTGGTGTGAGTTTTAGCACAGGTTTTGATTTACATTTCCACTAGCAATATTACAAAACAATAAATTGGTTCACTTTTAGGATTTTAGTTGTGCACTCCACTGTCATGTTATGGTTCACTTAAAAACTTTGGAGGGCACTTAAGAAGCTAGAGTTGCTCTTGCTATTGCTTGGAGTAACTCCCTTCTAGCAACTCTTGCTTTTCATTTGTGCTCTCAAAAGTTCCCCTGTACAGAAACAGCATGTATATGGAACTAAAGCATGAACCAATTGTTAAATAGTCAAGATTCTATTATTTTCAAGGCATTTGGCAGTTCAGTAATAAAGATTTTAGTGTAAAATTCTTCATTTTGGTCTGTGAAATAATGGGACTTAGAAGTTTTAGTTTCTTATGTCTAAGAACATATGGTTTTACTTCAATTTAAAATTACTTTGTGAAGTTACCTAATTACCAAATATAAATAAATTTTAATAAATATAATGCCAATGATAATAAAAATATCACTTTTAATAAATAAGTGTATACAAGCAAATTGGAAAGAAAAGCAATTTAAAGACAGTCTTTAAGGGAAACAGATTATATCTAACTTATTGAAAATTGTTATTCTGTGTTAATAAAATTATGTGGCAGTCAAATAAAGTGCTTGCAAATAATGACAGCCCAAGATAAGGCATCATTAAATTATTGATTATTGTTCATAGCTAAAGTTTAGTCATTAATTTATTTACTTAGTTTAATAATCATGCACAGGAAAAGAAAAGGAGAATATCGTGCAATTTGAAAAGTATTTTATGGGCTCCTCGTTTCTTTATACCAATACAAGCTCAAAGATTCTTATATTACAGCAATAAAGCATTGATTAGTTTATACTTGATGTAAAGCAAAACCTCCTTGCAATGATTCCCCCAAAAAACCAATAATGCTAACCTCCCAGGACATAAAAGCCTTACCCACAACCCAAGTTAATTTAGAACAAAGTGAGAAAAATGGTTTGGATTTTAGTTGAAGGTCAAGTTAAAGTGACTGAACACAGTTTCCCTGGGTGGTTTCCCTGGTTTCCAAAACTGTGTTCAGTGACGTTAAATCTACTGTATTCAGAGTGTACTTATAAATTAAATCCAGGAGCCCAAAAGTTTTGTAATTAATAATTTCCTTGTTGCTGTATTGAATGAGAAATGTCTTACAAAGTATTGAATTAGATGGTAAAAATAGGAAAAATGCTTCTGGACTTTAACCATTGTGAGGTGAAAGAATGTTGACTGATTGTGTTTCAGCAAATAGTTGAATCACTAAAAGGAAGGCCACAAAAATGGCAAATTCTCTCATCTTATGGTATTAACATCTGGAATGGTTATAAACTGAACGTCTAAACAGTAAAATGTGCAATGACTTCCATTCTCCGATAAATGAACTCTGTATTCTCTAAATATAAGGATATTTGTGTTTTATTTCACTGTAAAGACTGAATTGATTCACAACATGCTAAAAATAAGTTTAAATTGTCCAAAAACATTTCACCTTTTAGCCCTCTTGGTAACAGCTGTCAACACACTAGTCCAGCAAGGAATTGAAGTAGGCAGAATTTTCCACAATAAGTCGTCTTGTGAAAGAAGTGAACGGCTTGCCCACTGTGTATCTGTAAGACACTAAACGTTTTCTGTAATATAGTTGTAACGTTAAGCGTTGGATTTATCAATAATTTTGGAGGTTTTCAGACATTACTCAACTTATCCGCACTGTGTTAGAAAAGCTTTGTTCACAAGAAATGGGTCGAAGTAGGTCCAGGAGGGATTGTACCACTAAGGAATGACGGAACTGACGGGTGATGTAAGCAGAACACTTGTTATATTAGAAAGCCGCAGGTCATCCCAGGGAGGGGTGCGCACCCTCTGCACCCTCTGCACCCTCTCCCTAGATCCCTTTGTTGTTTCATTGCAGGTGACACCCAATCTCAACGTTGCCATTACAAACGCATGCGCGGCAGTTATTACGTCACCCGGCAGACTCGATTTTTTTTCTCCAGTGTTCTTTCACTAAGAATGTATGGAATGCAAAGAACGTAATTTGGTCATGCGCATCACGCGTATTCGGACCTTGGATCACGTGAAACTCACGCGTCTTCACCCCAGCCCCACCTCTTCGCTCTTCCGCTCGCTTCGCGTGCTCCACTATCTGAGAGCCTGGAGCAGGCTAATGTTCAGCAAGTTTTAGCTCTTGTTAACCGAGCGGGAGGTCCATATGCGAGAATCTTGACTGAGGTCGTGAGTACATACCGAACGCAGTGAGAGTAAAGCGTTCGGTCTGTACTCACGACCAAGGTCAAGATTCTGTTTATTATATGGCCAAACGGAAACTTAAATTTGCTTTAACGACACTGCTTCGTTCTCGCTGACATTTTATTTGCGAACGGCGATGAGCTGAACTTAAATTTGAGGAGACAATATGTTCCTGTTTTGTTTGTAACTTTCTGACCCCAAATGCAACCGGTCTAGATGCCGGTCTTGATGGGAAAATCTAGACCGCGGTCAGTATCGATTTTAGCCAATCAAATTCGTGAATTTGCTAGTTTTCAGTCCACGTGAGACACGGCCATATAATAAAACGAAGATACAAACCTTCAAATTATGCCTCTCTTTTCACGGCTGCACATCATGACTTCCACGTCACGATTTATAGCCAGACATGCTGAGAGTTCCTGTCCAAGTATATTTTAATTATAAGACTGTATAATTTTCGTATGTAAAAAAGGGCAAACAAAATTTATGCTGTCACGCCAGACATGCTGTCACGCTCACGCCGAGTCGGTCACAGCTTGTGAAGTTTTGTCATCGATTTTACGTAACCAAGATAAATTATCATTCAAATGATAAGGCTGAACACCCTACATTGACCTCGCCGCACTGCCTAACCTTTGGTTACAGTCAACTCTCTCTTAACTGACACCTCTATAAGACGGACACCTCTACTAGACGGGCACCTGGAGCTGGTTCCGGCCGTTTCTCAGTCATTTTACAAAAACAAAACTCTCTGTAAGACGGACAACGGACACTTTGAAATCGTCAAGTGACACTTATGAGGTGCTGAATGTTACCGCAAATTACGAATTAGGGAAGAAAAATTCTTAAATTACAAAGTACGTGACTTTTTAACACCAGACGTGTAATTAACAGCTCTTTTCATGTCGGCGGAATACATACAGTACAAGTTAAAATTAAATCAGTCATTGTCCCATTCAAAAAATAACTTGGAGGTGACAACCGAATTGTATTGTAATCAAAAACAGTTATTTTCTTGCTTTCTTAGCTGAAAATTCCTGGGTCATGTTACGTCGACTCTCTATAAGCCGCACACCTCTCTAAGGCCCGGTTCAAACGTCGAACTTTACATGTGCCGAATCTAATAATTAGGTCCGGCACATGTAAGGTTCGACGTTTGAATCAATTAGGTTCGACAGATTTGTATTTGGGTCGACCTGCCGTTCTATTCAACATGGCTTGTCGAATAGAACGGCAAAAGATCGACTTCGTTTCATACGTCGGTCTTTACATGTGCCGAACCTAATGCATAAATTACGCTAATGTATTTCTTGATATAAGAGAGTTTGTGATTGGCGAGTGAGCTGTCAAAAACGCGGTCGTGCATGAAATGACCGGGACATTGCGCGACATAACACTGGACCGCAAAAAATGTAGCCAGAGTTTATCGGACACAATTCGCATACTGTTTCCGATTTTATTGTTGAATATGCGTCTAGACCAAAATAAAACAAAAGACAAGGCTAGAAACTAAACTCAGTAGTTAAAGTTACAGTCTAAACGATACTGAAGAAATTTGACCAAAGCCTGGCGACCACATTACAAGTACGATCTTCAAAAAGTGTTGTTGGTGTTTTTTTTGCAAAGCAACGGAAGCAACAGAGATATGCGGTCCCATTATATTGTAGAGTACGGTGACGAGTATTTATTTCGTTCCATAAAGTGTACAACTGGAAAATTCACCGTTTTCCTCTTAGCCGATATTGAGTTCGGCACATGTGAAAGTTCGACGTTTGAATCAACTGCCGAACTTAATTATTCGGGTCGACCCAAATAGGTATTAGGTTCGGCACATGTAAAGTTCGACGTTTGAACCGGGCCTAAGACGGTCAGCTGAGGCCGGTCCTGATGGTGTCCGTCTTAGAGAGAGTTGACTGTTACTAGTTTCTTATAATAATCAGTTTTCCCTCAATTCCAAATGCTTTAAGTTTAGTCAGACAGAAGTTGTAACTGGCAATCTGCACTCAATAGTTCAATTCACAAATCAAGATTGCAAAATCAGTGTATTTTCTCCGTTACTGTCTTCCTTCAAGCAAAGAGCATTTTCACACATTTGGCCAGTTTCTAAATAAGCAGGGGACTGGGTACAAATATTTAAATCGATTGAAACGAAACAATGAACGTAGCACGTAAAAGATGTAAAAATACCAAATTTCAGCGTTATTGGCTGAATTATGAAACCAACATAATTGTATAGTTGAAATTCTTTATGTGGTTCGGAGGGGCGCAACTTTTCAAACGTGTACTGCATATGTGCGTCAGTTTAGCTAAGAACTCTGAAATTTAGTAAACTTACATTTTGTACGCGTTTAGCCAATAACTCTGAAATTTAGTAAACTTTCACTATTTTGGATGACCTTTCACTTTTCCAGTCCCAATTTTTCGTTTCAATCGATTTTAATTATTTGTACCCGGTTCCCTGCTCGTTTAGAAAATGGCTAGCTACATAACATGAATATTCAATTTATTTTTTTTTTATACACTAAGATAATTTTCATAAGCTTTCATAATATAGGAAAGAGAGGAATGTCACAGAGTCTGGAGAAATGTTGTGGGATTTTTCTGGGACATATATTACCACTAAACAAAGAAAATATTAAGCAAGATAGCTTTAGCTTCGAATTTTCGATTGCAAGTTAGTTGTTTGTCATCCAAAGTAGCTTGGCTCTGATTGGGAGGCTTTGAAGTTAAATTACTGAATAACAGAGTTTGGTTCAACATGATAAAATTTGTGTCAAAGTAGACTTTGTTCATCTAGGATGTCGTTACTATCTCTCGCCAAGATGCCAGATCAATTAACAACTACTTCAATTTTGCATTAACACTTTATCTTGTTATCACAGGTGTCCAATCCCTTTAGTATATCGCCGCGAGACCGCATACTTTGTACTCTGTGTGCTGTTCTTTGCACAATAATAATTGACTCATCTACAAGCAATTCTCAGTGTTTGCAACTTCCCTGTTTTTTAAATAGTCTGTCTCGGTGGGTTCAGTTTATTCGTTCTTCAGTGATCTGACAGGGTTTTATTCCGTCGACATTTATTTAAACAACGAATTGCTATCAGATGTTTTAGGAATTTTTTCGTTATAAAGGTCAACAAACAGAAGAGTGAATAAACTATTAGATTTCTTGTGTAAATTTTAACATGAAATTGAGATGATTGTTTTTTATGTTATGGTTTTATTTTGCAGTTCGTTTCTCTTTTATCTATTTTTTATTTCGCTTTTTAAAGGAAATACGATGAACCAAATTACCCTTAAATAACTTAAATTGCTAGGAAATCTAAAAATAATAGTTTACAAAGGAAGAAAAAAAGCAGAGAGGAGATACTAAACCAGAAAGGAACAAGGATGGTTAAGGATGGAGAAGATTGAGACGGATTTTAAACGACGAATTTGAAAATTAAGCATTTTTCAAAATGCACAAACCGTGACGTAGTTGCTTTAACCCATTGACTCCTAAACCGGCTGTAACCGGCCGTGTCAGCTTTGACCAAAATAGGAATCCCATTTACCCCAGGTCGGCAGAAGGGAAAGAGCTTTCCAATGATACCCAGGTGATATTGATTGGGCTAATGGAGCTTGAAATATGCACGAAAACGCTAAGAAATTGCCGCCAAAAACTAGGAGGAAAATTTCCCCTCACTTACCCTCGGCGACTCCATGTTAAGTATTTCCCTTCTCATTGATGCTTGCGTGGCAGTTCTTGCACCGAAAGCAAGCCCAGTAAAAGGCCAACAAAAGCATAAAGGTCCATAAAAAGATACGATGAAAAGAGAAAGGAAAAGCGAAAAACAAAATAAAGAAATCGAAAAGCCTAAAGAGGTGGGTCACTTTCTCGTCCAAGGGTTTGCCTTTATTTTGCAAATGCATTTTGGACAAATTTGAAGCATATTTAGCCTATAACTGACTAGAAAACGTTCAAAATGTCTAAATAGCACGTTTATTCAAAAATCTCCAGGAGTCAATGGGTTAACGCACCAAGGGACATGGCGCCGCGCACACAAGCAGACAGTCATTAGGTTCCGTGTTCACACAAGGCCGGGAACTCTGGCATGGTCGTGTTGAACACGCACGGGATGTAAACTAGGCCCATACCAGGCAAATGTTATTTAGCTGTAGGCATTAGAAAGTTCACTGAAAATCGAATGTTTATCTGCGAGCGTTAGAAAGCTGACTGACAATCCAGCCCTCGCTTTCACAACGATTTGGCCCGGGGGAGGGGTGGGCACTCCCTTATATGGGCTATACGGCGACGTGCCGCTGGATAGGGTATGGTTTTTGACCCCTCGGCCTTGAACAGGGTATATGTATTAAGGAGTCTTCCTGGACAGGGTATGGCTTCAATCCGAAATCAGGACCGTTCATCAGTATTTATTAAGCCGGTGATCAGTCAACATTACATCATTTCTAGGACTAGATATTAGCACTATATAGTATTATGTATAAAAAGGAAATTTCCTTAGTCTTGAACAGGGTATGTGTTTGAGGTTATTTTGGCCCTAAACAGGTCAGGGTCAGGGTTTCAGACCTCCAGCGGCACCCCTAAACCCAAACATGGATCAAGTGCCCTCCCCCCCACGGGCTTTGGTGGTTAAAAAAGTTGCGAAACTTGTTGACTGTTATGGTGTATTATACTAGGGATCAAGTTTCCGCTTTCACGAGAAAACTCTCACGAAACTGTACCTTTTTTCGTTTGCCTCTAAAAGAAAATGGGGAAATAAGCGAATGAAGTATTTGCTTGTACATGTATTTTGCCTTCACTACACAACCGAACACACTCAAAGGTCGGGGCATGGGCGAATTGGTCAGCCAGGCCCAAGATATGTTTTAATTGCGACAATAAGCTTACAACAAAGTGGATATGAGATACATTAAGTAACGTCCTACGTGGGCCAAAGCCGGACACGTAAACCCCAAAAACCTCTTATCAGGAAAATTAGGGACCGTGTATCCCCGACCAAATGCAACAGAATGGAAAACAAATCAGATAACGCTAATTACACATTAAAAATAAACCTAATGAAAAATGCTAGTTGCAAGGCTCACCGTTGAATGACACAAGTTTCGCAACCGTCTCTTTACAAACGTACTGCCCATGAGCCCTCGCGTAGTACGCCCGCACCCAGTTCTCTGTTCCGTGTCGGCAAAATATAAATTTATGTCAATACCGATTATCACAAATTACATTTTCCAAGTACACAGTACCTCACTTGCTAACGGTGAGCTTCGGTAAGTTTCAGTATTCATCAATTTTTCCGGCACGTTATTTCAACTTGGCATTCTTAGTTATGTTAAAAGCTTTTTCAAGGCATTTCCCTTTTGGTGGCTAGTGTAATTTTGCCGCGGCTGATTGTACAAACAACAGTGCTCGTTAGTGTTTTACGCAGTTTGTATAAATTTGTTGCCGAACGCATTTAACAAATTTCCTTTTTTTTTCAAGTTTAGAAAATGTAAAACACTAAAATTGGTTATGCAAGGAAGAGGTACTTATAATATTTCCGTCCTAGTTGCAACTTTCTTCAGCCGCAAAAAGTTGTTGCGAACAAAGGTCCTTTATTTTAGATTTTCGCCTTTGACGTTTGAACGATTCTGTTTTGTGGACTACCCGGGGGGTTAAGAAAGAGATTATCCTAGGGACATTCAATCCGCAGAACATAAAGGTTTATTATTGCCTTTTATCCGATGAAAGCAGATTTCACAAGCGTTTCAGGTTCACAGTGTTTGACAGTCTTTGTCCTCTGTTTACAATGCAAGCGTCTGTTGGGGTTATTTTTGTCGAAATGTTTATAAATAAAGTTGGCATTTGTCTCCCACTGCTGTAAAGATCAACGACGTTTTTATTCCGCGAGAGAATCTAAGATGAGAGAAAAAACGAATGCGGTTCATTTGTAACCTACGCCTTTTGTTTACACGGCGCCGAATTGAAACCGGGTCGTTTTGAAAACGCTGTCAAAAGTGGAGCGCCGGAGTTTCAAAATCATACGGCTTCATTTTTTGTGTAAGGCCGAAATGGCAAAACTGCATCGATTTGAAAACAATTAGGTATTAGCGTGAAATTGTCCGGCTCCAAAGAGTAAACATGATGAACTTCACAAGGAGTGCAGTGTAACGCCTTCCCAGTCGTTTTGTTTACACGTGACCCGGTCACGCACATCCGGGATCTAGATTTTGTAAGCTCCACGAGGGAGCAGTTTGTTTTTCGCAACGTCGCCCGACGTAGTTCGTTTTAGGCTTCGCACGAAGCATGTTGTAATAGCCATTACAGTCTTTGACGGTCCCTTCGGTCCGTTAACATCTTGTGAACCAGCATTAAACGGAACCACGGATCTTGTTAGACGTTTTGGTCATTGTGGAATGAACTATTCAGAACCTTTGCAACGCATGTTGTCCTCGCGCCGCCTTCACCCAAGAGCGGTCGCTACATGCAGCGCTTGCTTATCCAAAACGCTTTGGGAAATGGTTAGATGGGCTCGGAAACCGTGTCGTTTTCGTTTCCGTGTCGTGTCGATTGGAAAACGCGTCCTTGTAAACGTACCCTCAGTTCTTGATTAGTTACCCTTGACACCGGCTGCATTTTTTTATAAGAAAATGTTTTCTTTTATTGCCGGTCTGCAACCAATCCCGAGAGATTCAAATGACCACAACGTGGCGGCCATGTTGGATGATCTTTTGCTCATGTCATCCAACATGGCGTCACGTACGTCACTTGCAGACCAAGAATTAATTGAAATTTGCAAATTATGTGCAAAAATTTTTCATACTGAACAGATTAACTACGTTAAGACGAGATTAAACAGACGGTTGCCACGCTGAGCTTCACCTTCAGTTATCCTGTTTCTTTTCAATCCAAAATTCTTTTGCTTGGATTTAAAAAAAAATCCCAAATTAGTTCCGAAATTCTGCTAATAATAAACCTCCAAAATCTCACACGCTAAACGCCTCTACGATAATAAGATTAAGCCCTAAAGGGCGAATTGCTGGACCCCCTCTGGTTTGCTTTTTATACACAGTATTTGATATCTATTTACGATTGTAGACCTTAACTTGAGAGTTTGATTTTTAGAGTATTTTTAAGAGTCAATGTTTTTAGTTGATTATTAAACATTTTTATGTTCTTATGTCATCGAAGCCCAACCATGTTACCAACGCAAAATTCTTTCCATTTCTAAGCCTGTTCGAAAGTAAGCCCTTCCGTTGCTTAGCCCACTACCATAAGCGCATGTTGAACAGTTTTGTGATAGTCTCTGATGCATATTTTCTCTTTTAGGCTTAACAGGAGAAGGGATTTCGCTTAGCGTTGACAGTACAACCAAGGATTTCATTGTAGCATTCGACCTGCTCCTTCGCGGCGAGGTGCGTGTCTCTATTGTGATTGAGACGGACAATTCGGATTTTTATACCGTGCATTATACTACTAACAATGATCTGATTTCCGCGACTGGATCGGAGATTTTTTACGGTGTGGGACACTGGAACGGCTGGAGGAGAATTGTGCGAGATTTGGACACTGATTTGAGGAAAGGAATCAAACCTCCTGAGAGGAAGAACGGGAAAAGAGGGAAGATATCGCTCACTGAAATACAGAGCATCACCCTTCACGGGAAAGGCTCAATTGATAACATTTCATTGGTGCATTCAGCGCATGCGCACTCTTTCATGGCAGCAGCAAACTGGTTATTACGTCATCAGACCGCGCACGGCAATTGGCCAATCACGGTGAAGCGGAAAGTGATTGACGGCGTAACACTGATGCCTGATTGGTACTCTGCAATGGCCCAGGGGCAAGGCATGTCCTTGTTAACGAGAGCCTATTTATTCACTAATGATCCGGTGTATTTAAGAGCAGCGCTTAAAGCAACTAAGCTCTTCAAAATCAAGTCGAAAGAGAAAGGCGTTTTGACTACATTCATGAACCAATACCCCTGGTATGAAGAATACCCTACCTCGCCTCCACTGCTTGTGCTTAATGGCTTCATCTACTCATTACTAGGACTTTACGACTTGAAGCTCACCGCGGACCCACAGCACGGCACCGAGGCAGCCGAATTGTTCGACCAGGGCATGCGCTCTTTGAAAGCACTGCTGCCCCTCTATGACGCTGGCTCAGGCAGCTTTTATGACTTGCGGCACGTGACTATGCGTGCCGCACCAAATTTGGCTCGCTGGGATTATCACACGTTACACGTTAGCCTGTTATACTTTCTTTCGAATATTGATCCGGACCCCATTTTAAAAACAACAGCAGTGCGATGGGAAGGCTACACCAAAGGAAAGAGAGCCAAACACAATTAACCTCGCATGTAACATGTTTCAACGAGAACTGCGATTTTTATATACAAAGTTGATCCAGCGTACGCACTTTGATAAAAAAAAAACTGACTATTCAAGGTTGTCAGCGCTGGTTTTGTTGTGAACTTTCCTAAGTTATTTATTGCGCGCAAAGCCTAGTTTGAGGGCTTACATTTTCTCACTGCTAATAGACTCTCATTAGCGACGGTCAAAGAAGTATTTGCAACACGTTTGAAATGTCCATTCTTATGACGTAGTAAAACTCAGGTCTAATAAGTGGTTGTGATTGGTTCCTTCTTTGATGCTATTTATTTCAGCCAATTAGAGCCACTTTGCAGGTCTGGGAAGTTCTGCGTCATCGCTCTTTTCCTCAGAAGAGCAGCGACTGCTGAGACAATGTGATTTTTTAGTGACGCTCTTCTGGGTTACATTGAGTCTTTCTGAAGCATTTTTCTTGAACTGATTTCTTGAATTCTCGTCAGGTGTGAACTCCAAAGTGTTTTTGACTTATTTTTGATAAACTCTTAATCGTTATTATTCGTGTGCAGCTATTATTTATCATGTACTTTTCGTTCAATAGTTAATGGATTGATGTTGCCTTGGTAACGACAATGACACTCTTGTAAGTGCTTGCAAGCCGTCAATCATTTGGAATGTCATTTCTCACAATTTCTAAGAAAAGAAGTTAACCATCTTTAGTAAGTTACATCCCTATGATGGTGTCGAGATTTAGCGCAGTTTGAAACAAATGTTACTAATTGGAATGATTGTCTTAATCCTACATTCTCGTGTACAAGTGATAATGAATCTTAACCGTTCATACGGCATGACACGCTGTTCTCGTTTGTTCATAATGGACGAATCCTTTGCTGGAACGGCTAGAAATAGCTATATATTGTTAGTCTCAAGTGTTGGCGAATTTTACCAGAATGACTAATTTATTATACAGATGTCAAATATACGTAACTCTTGATATATATTTAGTCGATTATATTCTGATGTGATCATCTAATGGTTGTGTAGTTCTTGACTAATAAAAATGAATTGTTAAGGCCCGTTTACACAGGCGATTTTTGTCGCGTCGAAGTTGCGTGTGTACACCAGCTGCGATTTCAGTGCGATTTTATCGCCGCGATATCCAGGAGTTTCGAACTTTCGAAAGTCGATGCAAAATTGCCGCGATTTTTGACTAAAATGCGACAATCGTGAATACTACATTCGACTATCCTTAGTTTTTTGTGGTCTCAAGCCCAACCTCAACTCGTAATGTTCACTTTTCCTTATCAAACTAAAAACCAAACTCCGTGCACCTGCGCTTTAACAAAACTGCAGTTCGAAGTCGCAGCGATAAATCGCACTAAGATCGCAGCTGGTTTACGCACCACTGAAATATCAACTTTGGTGAGTTGCGCGACAAAAATCGTCTGTGAAAACCGTCCTTAACGCTGATAAATTGAAAAGACTTCTATTCAGATGCAATTGTTGAAAGCGACTCTAGAAGCTGAAGTAAAGTGATTTTAGATGGGATATTGCTTTTCTGACTTACTGTTCAAATTCGAGCTCTATAGTCGCCACCTGCAGCATGCCCCAAATTTTGGGCAACTAAGATTTTTTGGTAGTAACACCCTAGTAACCAGATCCATTCTCGTACCTCGAGTCTTCCTTCCTTATTGCGCAGGCTTGACGAAACGAGCGACCATCGAAAGTTCCGTTACATGCTCGATTTTGATTGGTTTTGAAGAATATAAACATGCCCGGAATTAAATTACCATGCAATTCGTTGGGTCAAGCTATTGAAATGTAGGCATGCGCAGTTCAACCGGAAGTCCTATATTTTCGGAGGGTCGCTCGTTTCCCTAGCTACCCTGGTTACGAGGGTGGGAAATATCCCATTTGAAGTCCGAAAATATCGGACTTCCGGTTGCACTGCGCATGCCTACCTTTCAAAAGCTTGACCCGAAGTATATGGTATGTTACTTCCGGTCATTTTTAATGTCTTCAAAATCCAAGAGAAATTTGTGAAATGAATTTGAAACTTGGGAGAATTTTTTGGGCAAATGGTTGACCGCTCCTCCCCCTTCCCGGGCAAAAAATTGCCCGTACGCCAATGACGTTCATTTTAAAGTGCCGATGAAGCGAAATTTTTCTCTACATAATTTAAAAAATTTCCAAAGTTTGAAAGCGCTACGATAAAAATTGTCGATTTTACAAGCGCTTAAAGTTACGCTTTTTTGCCTTAAAAAATGGCAAAGAGACTGGGTCCGAATTTATTGCGAGATAAATGCGTGTGACGTCAGTTTGTTTGCAAGAATTTGTTTACGCTCACTTGACTTCAGTCGCGAAAGATCGGATGGAAACATATGCATGCTAATACTCAGGGTGTAAGGCGTATTTTGGCAACTTTGGTTGTTTGGATCGGAGCCCCAGCAACGCAATATCGTCCACCTCTACGCTTTACTTTCTCACCGTCTGCCATATTTGCTTGCACTGCTTGCAAACAAACTGACGTCAGATTTGAGGTCACCTGGTATTTTGGCCGCGCGATTCAATTTGCCATTTTTCAGGCGAAAAAGCACAACTTTAAACGCTTGTAAAATCGACAATTTTTTATCGTAGCGCTTTCAAACTTTGGAATTGTGTGTTTCAAATAACAAATTTTTCAATGATGCAGAAAAAATTTCGCTTCAGAAGCAGCTACTTGTCGAGCATTACGAGGTAAGAACAAGCAGCTTTCAAAAACATTCGTGCCATACTTTGATAAAGATTAAGTCAGAAGGCAAGGTGAAATTCGAGCCAATTTTATTATATACGGTGTAAAAAATACAGTGTTGAAATAGCTTTAAATTTCTTTCAAACTTTAATTTCTTGCTTTAAAGCTCAGTGTTTTAAACCCATGCAAACTGTTACATTTTTACAGGTCGCCATTTGTATGCAAATATTGTGCTTGTAATGCACAGATTGAACAGGCCATTTCATGTCAAAACTAGTCTAAGTGCGAAAGTTTCACTTACACGTCCATTTCCATGCAAAGCAAACTCATTTTCATATGAAGGGTTTCGCACTTAGACTCGTTTTGAAACAGAGGTAATGGGAAACTCGGTAATGGCCTATTCAACGGAGGGAGTCGTGATTGACATCATACCAGTGTTAAAAAGTAACCGTCTTTTGGGGAGGAGCAAAGAGACTTCGATAAGATTTACTTTGGGTTCAGTTGGCGGACAATCTCGATCATATTTAACAATTAGATTATGAGCTCGAGATTTCTATGGGGTGATAGTAAAAATCATAATCAACTAATCATGTGTCGTTAAAAAAGTTCTTAATCTTCCTGCGAAACTTCGCTAAAGCGCGAATACGTCACATTTTGAAGACGAACTTCAACCACTGCACTCTTATGGCTGATAGTGTGCAGTAGCTCAGCCAATCAGATTGCGACATTTTTCATTAGTATACTAGTAGATTTTTACTAATTGTGGATAGATTATAACAGCTGAATTTGCAGACCAAACACAACACATAAATCACACGTACTCTAACAGCAATCATTGGATTAGGACCCCTCTTTGCAACCCTTATTTGATACATCACGTAACGCTTTGTTAAGTGTTGCGTGACGTTACACAAATATCGTGAATAAAAGAACAAAAAATAATTTGGGCGAACACAAAACAGGAAGTTGTCATAAATGTCAAAGGATTTTATTACAAATCCTTACACTTACAGGAACGTTATAAATAGCACTTATTTACAAATCACATCACCATTTCTCTTCTGAAAGGACTGTTTCGAAATGTGGTCGAAATACTGAACCTATTACAAATATGCGTTGTGGTCTACGAAACAATTAGGGATCTGTTCTGCTGAAACTGGTTTATCAGCAAGTTTGGAGCCCAACAAACAGCAATATAGGTCGTTCTACGGTTATTCAAGCGCTATTTGGGAGAATGAGAATTCCGTTATATATTGATAAATTTTCCCCTCATTGATCAATGTTTGAAAACTCATAACCAACCACTGTAGATTTCTTAGGGCGGATGCTTGTGTCAGTTCAGTATGTCGCCAAACTTCTTTTTAATTAAGAGAACAAAACTTAGGTATGTACAACTCTCGGGTTTTAAATTGTTTTTCGTTAAGTAATAAATTTTTACAGTTCTTTTAGACACTATAACTTGATTTGAAATTATTTCAAGACAATCGTTTGTTTTAGGAAATGAAAAAAAAATTATACCCAAAATCGACAAAACAAAATATCTTAAATAAAATATATTTTAAATCATTTTTTTATATAACCCATTACGATTTATTTTCACTCTTTATAATACTGAACATGAAGGAATGAAGTCTCAGTTCAGACGAAAATGTTTGTAGAAGATCCTTTTTACCATCCGATGTTAATAAAAAGAAAAAGAACGCTATTTTACGTCTTGTGTAAAACTATTAGAATTCACAACAAAGAAAATAAAAAGCACCCATTTCCAAACTCCCCAACTAATTCTATATACGCTAAGTAAGAAATAAGTTATTTCTCTTCGCAAGTACATTAGATTTATAATAAATTTTAAATAGAAACTAAACAGTTCTGCCATTTCTTTATTGACGCGAAAACGTGCAGTGCGCGAAAGCGTTATCTTCACCGATTTACGAACAATATGAAAGAACGATCTTTAAATTATTTTTCACTTTGAATAAATTTCTTTATGGTTTAAATTCAGCTTAACAAACGTTAAATAACTTAGCTAATCATCTGATAAGTCTATAGTGACCGGAGGTTTCTTGGAAGGCGATGAATAAACTCCCGAACTGTCCATACTCTTCTTGAGTACATTTTCAAGTTGTGAAGGACTCTGAAGATTTCTATGTTCCTTTTTAAAGAAGTTCGACATCAAATGATCGTTCATTTTCTCACTTTCAAGTCTTTGTTGAGCTCGATTGTGCTGCCTCCAGCAACGCATGATTTCTTCGTGTGCTAACGGATGCTGAGGAAGATATTTGCTTTGCTGGCTCATCATTAGCTGCTGCTGCAGTTGACGATCAAGTGGTGTGGACCCGAGCCCGTGAACCGGGACAGCGGCGTGCGCCAACTCCTCGGGGAAAATGCCACGCGCACTGTTACCATGGAGGTGCATCAGTTCTGGATGTTGCCATAGAGACGGGTGGTTCCTCCAAGCACTGAGGCCCGGATGCTGTAGATACGCATGATCAAGGGCTGAAAGATTAGCAGCTTGTAAGTTCTGAAGATGCTGTTGCTCATGAGGATGAATGTGAAAATGAGTGTGAAGATGAGAGTGCGAGTGTTGTTGAGGACCATAATACTGAAGTCCTGTCACAGGATCAGTAGTTAGAACACGTCCTGGGGCCCCCTTGAGGAGGGATTCATGTGCCGGGCTTCGTGCATCCAATGCGCTCTGCTCCAGGGCTCGTCCATGCCCCTGAAGAAGGGAGATAGCAGGGAGATGGTGGCCAGCAGATTGCATATGAGCCGTCCGATACGGAGCATACCACTTCTCGAAACCTTCCGAATATTTCGCGGGATTTTCTCGTGAATCCGCACCGGGGACAACGCCCATCCCAGGGAACATGTGGAGTGGAAGCATCCTATAATCCATGCCGACAGCCGAGGGATGGAACCCCGGTAAGTTGATCCCCTGGGATGACATACCCGGCGCGATGTTTGGGGGATACAAATGGTACTGTCCTCCGGCCATCATGTTGCGTAACGAAGCTTCGTAGTGTGATGTAATGGTAGCCGGAGTATCGTACGGTGAATGACTGGTGCTTGAGCGGGTTGGCGGTTCTGACGGGGACTCCGTGCTTACCTAATGAACAATAACAAACACACGTCTTTCAGAAACCTCCAAAGAATAAAACCATGCCCTGGTTTAAAGCGGTTTTCGTTTACCTTCTAAAGTTGGGTGCATTTTAAGTGTTGCCAACAGGCGAGTTCACGTTTTATTCCACGGTATTAAACTATCAAAGTCTCATAAGCAAAGTCGATGAAAGTCCTACATCTAGATGGTTTTCCAATGAAACTCCCTTATTGCTAACAAAAAGAATGCAAACTTGTAACGTTTGATGACGTGAACGCAATTGATTGAAAAACTCGCACACAAAACATGCTGTTTTTCAACCAACCAGAAGCAAAGGAACTTGGTTTGCACGTGTTTTCCCGATTTCCCTGATTGGTTCTTTGCAACAATTGCGTTTGTTGTTATTTGTGAGATGGCATCACAGTTTTGGCATTAAACAACTTTATTTGTAAAGTAGTTCAGAGTCACACATACCTCAGCCTTTGACGCAGACTCCTTAGAAACAGATGTTTGCCGAGAGCACGTCGCGTCCTTCTTCGGCTTTTCGGGATGCACGAAGATCACGTCAGTACGCACACAGCTTCGACCCTCTTCGCCGGTAATGACGCGCTTAAATCGAGGAGGGAGCGGTACAGGTCCAGGCACCTCAATTCTACTCCCGGCCGGCGAGCAGGAGCGGTTACTAGCCGCGTCGTCATTGTTGTTACTGCTATTGCTGCACACACTGCTGACATCATGGTCTGGAAGTACACTGTCCCTACCCCCAGTTGTGCTGCTAGTGTCACTGCCGTTATCGTTCGCATCTTCATCAGAATCCTAAGAGGGTGGTATGAAGTACATTTAGAATTCCCCTCCAAATAAAAAGCGCAATATGGTCTTAATATACGTTCAGTGGTTCTCAATATACCTGAGCTTTCTTTCGCTTGTCTGTCGTTTGATTCTCTGGTGATTGATCTCGTCGACGCTTCTTTCCCTTCTTCACCTTGCCCTATTAAACAGCATTTCAGTTTTTTCAGTATTTGTTGTTGTAGTGGTTAAGGTAAGGTGGAGTCTTCATACGAGCCAAGTGGCCAATCAGGCTGGAGCTTATCCCGGTTTCCGTAGCATGAAACGACAGAGAGTATTTCTACTCCCCCCCTGGATGGGATGCTAGTCATTAAAACGGAATTTGATCTTCAATTTTCGTTTCCAGGAAACTGCGGAAACCACGGATGAAGTTTAGGCGGTGTCACAGTGATATGTGTATCCCGTACAAATATCACTAGCGATATGTGTATCCACTCTAATATAGCGTCCAGTGATATGTGTATCTCCCATCCCCCTCCCCTCCAAAAAATAAATAATTACGGTTAACTCATATTACATGTAACTGGTTTTTAGGACGGAAATCGGTGAATACGGGTGATTTCATTCAAGGTAGTGACACTAAAAACCATTTTATTGCAACTGAATCGTCTATTCCAGAACTGTAAAGACACCACTCGTGTGTCCGACAAATAAAACCAAATCGATTTCATGCCTTGGTTGATTCTCCAGCATAAAGGCAACCTTAAATAACAATTATTCCATGAGCCCGCGTTGGATATGAAGTGATAAAATGACCAACGAGCGCGTAGCGCGAGTTGGTTATAATCACTTCATATCCAACAAGGGCGAATGGAATAATTGTTTTAGTAAATTCTCAAACCGGGTTTTGCCGCCGATTTTTATTTCCACAATTTTACAAAGCGTCCGGAAAGAGCATACAACTTCCAGTCACACGCGCCCCGACTCCCCCCATCACCTGATTATTACATAACAAAAAGCTGAATGAAAGTGACAGCTACACAAACGACAATCTGTCGTCAACCTGTGGCGAAAACCAAGCTCGAATTATTTAACCGGTCAAATACAAGGTGAACAGACTATTTTGGAAGTTTTCAAGTGTGAAGAAAGTGTTCAAAGTTTAGAAAGATTTTCCATGTGACGTAAAACTCCGACTTTTGGCTCATAGTCGGAGTTTTTTAGCCAATCAAAAAGCTAGAAATGCAATAGTCAGAGCTGAGAATATACTAAATGGCCAATGGGTAGTCTTCTTCTGGGCCATAGCCTGCGAGCAGGCTCCCAAGCGAGCCAAGCGTAGATCTCGCTCGCAAATTCGGCTTCCTTCGCTCGCCCAAATTTTCCCCAAATGTTCCCTATTGGAGAGCCTGTTCGCAGGCTATCTAGGCCAGTACGAAACATCAAACGATCTACTGCAAATATTATCGAATCGAAGTTGTCATTAAAACATATCCTTGGAAAACAAGAACTTCAAAATATAAACCCACAAATCATCTGCCACTCGTAGCTGCCATGTTTTCCTTGTAGCGTTTGAAGGCCCGACCAGGGAGACACGTATCACCAGTGATATGAGTACGGGGATACACTTATCACTAGTGATATGAGTACGGGGATACACATATCACTGTGACACCGACATTCTTCCGGTTCAGGTAAAATACGGAAATGACAACAATACGGAAACGAAAACCGAAAATCGAAGATCAAATTCCCTTTTAAAAATGTCTTCCGAAAACGAAAGATGAAAAAACGGAAATGACAATTGGAATTCTGTTGTACGAAGTCACGGGAAAACGAAAAACGAAACTACAAGTTCGAATTCCGTTTTCAATGTTGTAGGAAAACGGAAAACGAAACTGGAAGTTTGAATTCCGTTTTCCCATGTCGCAGGAAAACGGTTGGCACTTGGGTACACGCATGCCTTGCGAGACAACAAACGGAAATGACAAATAGAATTCTGTTGTTTAAAGTCGTAGGAAAATGAAAAACAAAATTCCATCAAATTCCATTTTCAATGTAGAAGGAAAACGGAAAACAAAAATAAAATTTCGAATTCCCTTTTCCGATGGCGTAGGTAAACGAAAAGCAAAATTGGAAGTTCGAATTCCGTTTTCCCAAGTCGTAGGAAAACGGTTGGCACTAAGGTACACGCATTCTAGTCCATCACAGGGTTAACTGCCAGAATTAAATTTGCCATTTATACACCTGGGTGAGAGAGGCATTTTGTCTTGCCCAAGAACACGCAGAGACCCTGAGCAGGGCTTGAACCTGGAGTACCCTAACTATTAGGACGACTTGAAGAAAACACTGGAAACTTGCACAAACGTAGGTTTTTCCAATTACCTTCTTGAGTTTATCTTTGCCTCCACTGCTTCCAGTACTCGAAGTGCTACCACTCGACGGAGAAGGAGCTTTGTTTATCTTCGCTAATCTTCGGCTTCCTCCGGACGATTCACTCGTAGCTCCTAAAACAAATTAATCAGAATTAGAAACCTGGATCACGATATAATCGTGCAAAATTTAAGCGCATTCTAAAAGTCTTTCTTGGTCAACTTACAGAGACAGAGGGAATTAAGATACCACTTATTACGGAAACAGCCATCGGAACACTTCGCTAGCGTTTCTTTGAAGAAACAGCTGTGAACGGCTTTAGGAAATAAAAAAGGCATGCTGTTTTGTATAGACTCACAAAAATACACATATTCGAAAGCGCTGCGGAAAACTCAATATAGAACTAAAAGGCGTTTTTGACAAGTTCTGAAACGGCTGTGAAAATGCTGGTCTATGGTTCGTGCTTTCCCAATGGCTGCCGTTTTTCAGATTTCCGCTTTTGTTTGTTCAACCCTAAATAAATTTTAAAAAATGTCACGTTTCAAGTGCAAAGATATGAAAACACCTAGACAAATTTC
The DNA here is from genome assembly GCA_947652115.1 of Blastomussa wellsi. Lineage (NCBI taxonomy): Eukaryota > Metazoa > Cnidaria > Anthozoa > Scleractinia > Plerogyridae > Blastomussa > Blastomussa wellsi. The sequence continues at coordinate 16,334,663 of OX393564.1, forward strand.
TATCGTTCGTAAAAGAATGAGTAGCTGAACAGTTCGCCTTTCTGTTGAAGCAAAAATTAAGGACGCAATTTTAACTTCAATTCACGCGCGCACTTTACACGCACGTTTCGCGTAAGTCCCGCAACAAACTGACTTACCTTCGATGGGGCTAGCAGTTTTGTTTCGTCCAGATCTTAACGTTGTTTGGACTGGAGGTATGGCTCTTCTGCTGCGCAGAGCAAGTTTGCCATTCACCATGTATCCATCTTCATCTCTTAGTTCCCTCTCTACGACAACCTTGAACATGTACGGGGGCGGCTCGCGTGTTTCATCTATCGCGGGAAGCTTTCCGTATTTCTTGTAGTAAATCCGGCAGTCGTCGCACAAAATAACCTTGTTTTGACTGCCATGATGCCAGCTGCGAGATTCGGTCGTGTAGCAATGTCGGCAGCAGTACAACCTGAAAGTACGAAAACAACATGTATTGCTAAATAGAAAACTTCAACTTAAAGTAGTTAACGCGCGAGACCAAAAAATAAAGACGTAATCGGCACGCGGTATATGCGCGAGGCGTGGAAGCCACGCGTGAACACACGAAGAAGGGATGCAATACACAGAAAGCGACTGCAACCAACCTTAAATCTTTTTCACTGTCATCGCTATCATAGTCATCTTCACTGCACGAGCTAAGATCAACTACGGGAAAAAAGACCAAATGAGTATGCAAACCTTTTACATTCTACTCAAAATTAAGGCCACTACTTACAACGGCAACAACTGAGATCTAATCTGCCTACTTACCAAATTCACTGACAATGTTTTTGGATGACCTTGGAAGTGCTTTGCGCCTAAGAACGTTATGTCTGCGGCGTCTGTGTGGCCGGGAGCTCAGTGCTGTGGGAGTCTTTTTCCAGGTGTAATAATACTCTACAAGCTCTCCCTGTTGGTCAAAAGTAAAGAACGTCAAGATGACAAGGAACAAAAAGGTTGTGAATGTATTAAAGCAACAGCAATGAACGAAAACAAAGAACTATGCAGACAAAGATTTTTTAATACCGTTTCTTTGTGAGAGAGAAGTTCCTTCTTGATCTTGTAGAAGTTCTTTCCATATTGTCTCAGTCCCTTCACAAACTTTTTCTAAAGAAAAACAAGCATTAATTGGTTGATGTCTAAAATCTAGAAATGTAAAAAAATGTAAATGTTACTTATAGTGGTCATACACAAAGGAAACAAATATTTCAAATGAATGCAACATAGTTAAAACTCCCAGCTGGTAAGAGGCAGACCAGCTGGTTATGTATAAGGCATGAACAAGGATTTGAACTTGGGACTGCCGAGAAACAAATCCCACTTGTGACAGGATGGAGACCTTGAACCTGGGATCTCCGGATTACAACACCAGCGCCCTAAACCACTCGGTCACGCTGCCTCCTAAGAATGAAACTAGAGAATCAACATTTCTCTTCACAAAAAGCCATTCTCCCGTACATTCACCATAAGCAGTAACAGTGCCCACTCATAAATAATATTATTACCGTTTCATCATCTGACCATTTCTTTTCAAGTTCCTTGGGGTAGGGCTTCTTCACAAGGGCTTGTAAAGCTTTGGCTGCATCATAATTATTCTGATGAAGCTAAGAACAAACAAAGACATTCTGGTCAATCAATTCAAATATTCAGTTCAGCCCATTAGTTCTTTGGGGCACATGAGGGGGACAATTCTCTGCAACAAGTCCCACAGGCAAGTCCCTTTGCTTAAACTACATTTTCATTTTTGGTAAAAAAAATTTAGTCACAGAATTTGGTCCCTATGGCATGTCCAGCACTTTCAAACTCAGCAGACATGAAGGGGCATGTATCCTGTAACTTGTCCCCTCAGGGGTGGATCCAAGGGGAGGGTGCAGGGGGTGCACACCCCTCCGCTGAGATGACCTGCAACTTTCTAATATAACTAGTATTCTGCTTACATCACCCATCAATTACGCATTCCTTAGTGGTGCACAACCTCCTAAGAAAAATTCTGGATCCACTCTTGCCCCTCTTGTGGAAGCTCTTCAAGGAACTGCTCAATCTCATCCCCAGGGCCTGCCTTTTGCTTGGCCATCACCAAGAAGATAGACAAGACTATTCCCGCAGACCTTTCCTTTTGCATGCCTATAAGTTAAACAACTCACCACATTAAGTGCATTGCTCGTTGTGGCATCCTGAGACACAGCACTGTAGCCATCTTCCGGTGAACCACCATTACACATGCCAGCATACTGTGCCATACTCCTACAGCACACAATAACAATTATTGCAGCTTAATTCCAGGGACAAAACACCTTTCCAACAAAACAAAGTACTTCTTAAGCAATTTAAAATAACAGCTAGTTTTTCCATTTACCTGGCAGCACGTAGATACATCATCAACTCATAATCGTCAAGACACGGATTCCACACCTGATGAGAAAATAAAAGGTTAAGAAAATCAAAACGAAAAGATCAGCACCAGACTCTGGTTTTCACGGCATGAAGCGTGGATGGGATGGTCGTCCATTTCAGGTGACTCCCTGGCAGGCTGCCTCAACATTATTTTCTACATTTGCAGCGAGAGGCACTGTGACAGTAAGGGGGCAGCGTGACTGAGTGGTTACTAGCAAGGAAAGCAAACCACAATAGTATGTTTCCCCACTGTCTTAGATAACAATTTACTAAACCATTATTTTTGGTTTTCCTTCAAGTAGAGCCAAGATTTAGCTTTTTTGAAGTGCTGCCCTTTTACGCACACAACAAAAGTCCCCAGGATACAACACATTAACAATAAAGCTGAGTAAACTAGAAAAAAATCCATACCAGATCCTCCCTTGGCTTTTCCATTTCCTCTGATCCATTCACAGGATATGGACAACATTCAGGGAGTGTTGCCTGTAAAAATAAACCACTGATTTTAATATGCTGAGGGTGCTGAGGATATACCCGCCAACTTTTTCAGAGTCGAAGGCACGAGACTTCCATAAGGGGTTCGAAGAAGACCCAACCATAATATTATCTGAAGTCATCCGAAGGCTTCCAAAGACGTTCTGAGCATTTACAAAGGCAGTCCAAAGATTTCTGGGTCCCAGAAACAAGATGCATTTTGTCAAAAACTACTCCATTGTAATTCAGACAATTCGGCAGACATACTATCACTTACAAATACTTAATTCTTAATACTATAATTCATGGCTTATCATTTAGGAATGAAAAATTGGTCCATCAGCGTGAGATGGATGTTTACAAGCAAAGAAGACATCTTTCTTTACCTGGTGGCTGACTCCAACTCTTATTTCACCTTTTGTATTTGCCAACCTCCTGGATCAGAAAAAAGGACACATGCTTTAAGTTTGGCAATTACATTTAAAAAAACATTTGCAACACAGAACATCTAGTCCATTATAAATAATCTTTTTATAAAGGATTGTTTTCAATAAGCAACCAGCTTTGTCTATTTGTCAAATCATAACAAGCTTGATCTTGATTTCACATCCTGACCTATTTTTCTAAACATACCTTGTCTCTGGGTTATAACCAAGCACGTAGAAAAAGCAATCATCTTTCTGTATGTATCCTTTCACTGAATCTGTGATCTCCACAAATGGTCGCACTTTGCACTTTCCCCTAAAACAGACATAAGATACGTTATAAGTTATTAAAACAAACCTGGTAAACATGCTTCTATTTTGAGTTGTTTTTTTTTTCAATCCAGTAAAATTTTTATTTCCCCCTTTTCCAGACAATAATGAATTCGAGACAATTAATAATAAAATCAAACTGGTTTCAAACAAGTTAACCAACGATAAATTTAGACCAAAAACATACATCAAATAACAACAAAATCCTTTAAGATACATGAACAAACTTAATATGCACGAGATAAAAATGCAGTATTTTTAGGAAACTGGAAATACTATTTCTCAAGCAATGAAAAAAATTGAATAATTTGCAGCTGCCTCATTTCTTGCTGTATTTTATACGATTTTTAGGATCAATGTATGTACGGTGCTTCACAAACATTTTTAACTCAAACATGACTACAGACAGCTTAGCAGGAAACAGCTATACATAAATAATAACATTTTTTAAAATATGAATAGACAGGATTGTTATCAGTTTCAGTGGATGCAGGCTGTTGCAATTAAACAAAATACGTTTGAAATATGAATGTTATTGTAACTCACTTAAGTGCAGAAGCAGGATACACGTCCGTCGCATCTGAAATAAACAATTCCCGCTCCTTGACAGCAACATCCTCAAGGATATGGTCACCAGAACCTAAATTATAATTTTCAAATGTCAGCTGCTTCACTCTTTGAGCCCACAATTACAAGTCAGCAAGTACAATATTCCTGTGAGCAAGTTTTTGTGATAAGCAAATTTGCCATACCTAAAAGCGGAGCTCAATTTTATTTTGCTGGTTCTTTTAAAATAGCTTGTGAAAATACTCTCACAAAAAATGCTGTCATTGAAGTTACAGCTTTGTTTATGCAACTACTTAATAGGAGAGATTCCATAGGCGAAACATCCACCCCAGAATTTTGCCGAGGATGATCATGAAAAACAGTTGTACGACGTTTTCCTTTCTAAGGAGAACACAGGCAGTAATTTTGACTAATTTCAGTAAAAATTGCACAAACTGTCCAGGTTGGTGGTACAGATCATAGTAAATCGGAAATCATATGATACTGGTCAGCGGATACCTTCTATAATTGAGAGTTGTCAATTGACCATAACATGGGAACAATGTAAGCTTATAGTAACCTTTTCCCAGGTCGAGCTCTCTTTGGACTATGGCCACCATATTGATATTGGGGTGACGTTGTTCAAACGGACGTACGTGTCCGCAAGTCGTGCCGCTTGTCATTTGGGCCATAAAAAATGAAAGGCATGGTTCTCCTGTTTGGACTTTGTATGTGCTTGGTTCTCCTATTTCTTTGGGTATGGGGCTCCGCTAGGGCCAATGGAGCTCCAGTATAATTCTCTTCAATTTTGGGTTCTGATAACGGATGGATGTACATTATACTTACGAGTTACATAATGGTGTAAATTCAAAAACGTTTATAAATTATTTAGTTAAAAATCAGGCACATCCAAAGAAACATTTTTTCTAAAATTTCCATTTTTATGACAAATAAAAAATAAACTTCAGGTTGATCTAAAACAACTTGACATATCATCAACAGCTTGACAGCTCAGAAAGCTGAAATGAAATCTGGATCTAGGCTGTCATAATTTAGCGGAAGAAATGCAGCTGACTGCAATGATTTATAAACACCAGAAAAACTAATCATAAAAAAAACACTCACCGTTCTCTGCATTTCTATCCTGAATCAAAAGCTGGTACACTGATTCCGGGACTTCCGATGGACGATAGTACCATCTTACAACAACAACAAGGGAGTCCCGTTTGCTCTGATGGGGATAAAACAAACAGTAAATTTTCTGACAAACCTTATCATAGCGTACCTTTTTCATCAGTGATTTAATAGAGTCCAGCGATCCCCAGACTACTTAACCAAAAACTCTAAGCTGCTTATAAATTCATATACCTTCGTTCAAAAACTTTGTCATGCCAGTCAATTATGTTGCATATGTTAACAACCATTAATTGCCAATTTTACCGCCTTATGCTTGAAGAGATAAATTTATATATTTGTTATGCAAATTTCAGCAGACAAAATTATAACTAAATGGTCAGTTGTAGGAATTATATATCTTTTAATTTAAGGAATTTTATGATTTTTTCTTAGCAAAAAAAAAGCTTTTTGTTGCCCTTTTAAATCACAAATTGTCACTTTCTAAACCTATCCAAAAAGCTGAAGTTGTAAAATGAAAATTTATCAACTTCCCAATCCCTTAAAAGGAAAGCTTTGTTAGAACATTTGTCCAACCAGACAATCAAAATATCAGGTATGGAAAAAACACATTGTGTGAAATTTAAATTCAATCACAGTATAATTACAAGTAGATTTACTAAATTAATTTAATAATTCAAAGTTCTCAATTTATGTAAAATCAGTTTATTTTTCAGTTATAAACCACAACAAAACTTTTTGTACATTAACATTTTGCAATTTAAATTACTATAATTATACTAAATAATCAATAGAGTGACAAAGAATAAAATCACATGTAGAGTGATAAAGAACAAAATCACATATATACAGGAAACGTCTCCTACCTTATACCTGGGTATTTTAAGAATTTGGGAAAAAAAAAAGGTGGGTTTACTTTCAAAACCCTTGAAAATAAATATTTTAGAAATTAACAACTTTCGCCGATTTGGGTAAAATATCAGAAAAGTACCGTTGAAAGATGGTCCTTACTTGTGAATGCATGAATAAAAAAATTATTCTAAACAATGATGCCTTCCGATAACTTGATAATGAAATGTGAAATAAAAAAATAAACATTTTCGCTTTTTCTGGTATCAAAATAGCACGCTTTTATACGCTGTAAGGATTTGCAAGTTGCAATTGACGGGTAAAAACGACCACCGGGAAAAATCTACAAGCAAACAGCTTAACATAAACATTATCAAAAGAAACACCGTCCAACGATAAAAAACTTACCATTCGAAACTCTTTGATAGCACAAATAAAATATGCTACATCCGGTCTTTGGCTATCGATGTACACACAGTCTGTGAAAAGAACAATACAATTGAGTTATTGGAGCAAGGACGAGCAAGGAAATGTTTTAGACGTGCCGTGTAAACGCGTATTTGTTTTGGTGTTTTGCCCCTATTTGTTTCAAAAAGTTTGAAAAGCGTTTAACCAAGTTTTGTCGAAACAGCACTGCATATTTAAAAGGAGGATTTGTCAGAGAAACGAAACATCGCTTGGAAACATTTCTTTTTTAAACGCATCAGCAACGCGCCTAATTCATAATGATTTCCACAACAAAAGTAAACATGTTGAATGCAAATTTACAATTTACACGAGCCACAGGCCACATTGTTCAACAGAAAGAGCATTGTTCGCAATAAACCGCAGAATCTGTAAGAACAAAAAAGAAAACGCACACGAAACTGGTACATTGCAGGTTTGTTCTGAAATTCTCTATCAATAAAATTTATATTTTTAACTACCTTCCAGCTCAACGGGCGATCCGAAATTTTCAGCGTCGATGTATTTTTCCATTTCGTGTGCGATATTAATTACAAGTAATTATTCTGATAGTACAAACAATCTATATCGTCTTGACGTCGAATGGCGTTTGACATTCGACAAACCTCTTTAAAGTATTTTTTCGCTTACCTCCTGGTTCATAGTAGACGTCTTCCTCTGAAGTATAAGTCAATTTCGAAGGCTCGACATTTTCGTTTTTCTTGTCACCATTTGCCGATTTACCGACTTGTTTCCTTCCTTTTAATTCGCTCCCCTTGTCTTCTTGAGAAAGCGAATTCCGACTTGAAGTGGTCCCACTTTTGCACTCTGAAGTAGATTCACTTCTGCCACCCATGTTTCTTGTCGACTAAATCGTCTATGGCTCAGTACCAGCTTGAGAGAACTTCGTCGCTTTATCTCGTCCTAGATCGTTTGTATGCTTCGGAAGTGGCAAAACCACAAGCTATATTCGCGAATCCTTCTGTAACAAACTGGTATCTGACCTGAAACATCGAACAGGAAAGAAAATAATTGTACTTGAAAGATCCTTGCCCTTTCGGATGAACGCTCCTTTCAACACCTCTCCAGAACACCTCATAATGTAATTCTCTTAATTTATTCAGACAATTAACCTCACAATAGACACGCTCTCGCGACAGGAAATTTCAAATCTGCCCAATCCTAAAATCTATTTACCTTAAATCGAAGTCCAGTCAGGTTAGCTCCATAAAAGATCTATCCTTCTCTCTGCTTGATTTTCAGCGTTTTTGGAGTCACGAATGTCGAGTGGCTTGCGGTTTCCGCTTGAATAAATTCTGTGTATAATGTGAATGACACCAAAGAAACCACATTAGAAACCGATTGACGGCTACAACTGCAGAAAATTTCGGTTGCGAACCGGTTTATATCAAAAGCGAAATGAAAGCGATCCTCTACTGTTGTGCACCAGATTAAACATACGAGAAGTGATAAAGAGATCGCAAAATCTTTCCTATCGTGAAAAGTCGTCGAGTCGGTGACACATTCTAAAATCTATTGTGTTAAGATGATTATGAAGACAACGCTCCACACCAGATATTCACCGCCTTCAAAGCGAACGCTTTTCCGCTCAAATCTGCACAAGCAAAATCTGGATGCCTGAACTATAAAACGGCGGTTTAAAATAATATTGTTTTGCTTTCCTCTCGCTTTTACTTTGGAACGTAACTTTTTTCAAAACAGCAAAGTAAACATGCTAACCATGCGATTTATTCCCTTGTTCTTGTTTGAAAACCCCTAAAAAAACATTAACAAACAACAGAATACAATCCGCCCACAGAAATTCCCGTTACAGGCTACTAAACGAACGCTTGTCGAATTCAAGGAGAAAATTCGCATATAATAGCTCTGTTCTGTTTTACATGTGTTGTAAATATAATATATTATTAACATGAGAGATGTGGACGATTATTGTCTCAACAACGATTACACTTCAAACCGTTGAAACGACTTGTCCAAATGAAAATGTTGTCTACGCGAGATTGAGCTCGCCCTGATAACGAAAACATAGAAAAACAAGAATTCGAACACAAATACTAATATGTTCGAAGCAGGACCTTACCTCCACAATACGATAACCATTTAACCATTTAAATCGAGATGAACGGAAATTTGCAGAGTCAAATAAGGCGATTTCAAAGCGAGACGTGCACGCGCTTTCAAGAAGAAACAGATCACCTTTGGTGAGAGAACAACCGCACAAATCCTGGCTAAAATCGCTGCGAACACCCCAACAAATGCTTACCCCCGGCCGAGAAAATGCTCTTTCCGTCAGCTCAATGCATAAACCGCACAATTTAGCTGTTTAGATGAGCAAAGAAGACAAGAGAGAAGTGAACAAACCGAGAACAGATGGTTTCTTTGTCGATCGTGATTGGTGAAATCAGCATGAGGCGCAGCAAGACGCGCTCTGATTGGTTGGTGGATTCTTAAATGCGTGAACCCTGTCATATCACCTGCGAGCTTATTTTGATTGAGGAGTTAAGTACATGTCAAGGCTATTTCAACTACTTACATTTCTAATCCGAGCGTTAAACTACTCAAATACAAATCAAGCCTTCCGAAACTCTCCTTGACCAAAGCAGCAAGCACACAACTTTGCAAATCCTGTTGTACTGTGACTTTTTTCTGCTTGGCTTTACACAATGTATTTCTCGCTTCCGATTGAAATTTTGAATACCACGAGCTAAATAATGGCCTTGCTGACAACGATCACAAGCTCATTTTGTAAACACTTTTTCCCTGTCAATCATTCCATTCACCCTTCAAACCGTCGCCTCTCTGAAAATTCGTGGCTGAAAAGTAAAGTCGTTTTCGCTTGAAAAAACAGGGCAAATTCGCGCCCCAGGCGAAAACTTAATTACAAAAAATGTGGCTTTAAAAATGTCGAGTAGCCTATGAGAAGACAACTACTATGCTGGCAAAGTTCAACAACGTCATAACCATTGATTCTCGTATTATTGTTATACAAAATCTCGAACACAAGAATCATAACAACGGATATCCCGAACAGCTTTAAGCAATCACCGTGAAATATTAAAATCATGCCCATGCCAATGTCTTGAATCTAGGCATTTATATTGCTGTAAATATTACCATCAAACTCTCAGAAAAAACACAGAGAATTAAGAATGACTAAAGCCGTTATTATTGCGCTTTGATTTAACGCTAACAGTTTCTGTGACTTGAAGGCACAACTTGGTGCCGCTCGGTGGGGGGCGTATAAATCAGTTGCAATATATTCTAGCGTGAGTATAAACCGTATATATAGTGTATATAAAGTTGATTCTTTTTTATTATTTTTTGGATCCGCGAGTCTGGCAATTTTTAACTCAAAATGATGGGTAAGATAAACAATCAGTGGAAAGCAGATATTGTATAATGAAGTGCAGTCCGCGAAATCTTCCCTTGTAGTCTAAAAGCTGGGCAAATATACTTCTATATACACAAGAATTGTACATGCGTATGACTATGCTTGAATTTTGACGTTAAATTTTAATCTATTCTTTAAGAAGAGATATCCCTGTTCCTCTTCTTATAAACTTAATTTCGGATTTCTAATAAACAGCGGAACAAATTACACAAAGGCGATGAGCGGAGAATATTTTGATGCTTGCCGTTTCAATATTTTTCAAATATCCCTTGACATCTTTCAATAAATTGACGTGACTACGGTTTTTTAAAGTGAATATGAATGCAACGGTTGCACTAAAAATACATTTTAAAGATTGAAGGAGTTATTTCTTTAAAGAAAAAACAACATTACTTACAGATTTCTAAAACATTGCTAAAATTTAGATTTGCGTGATAATTTTTTTTGTAATACACTGTGAACAGATGTCAACCGTGTGCATGCATTCGAGGTCGTGAAATTGACATCATGTAAACATTGCACCAGGCATTTCTAAAACGAGACATGTATAAACTTCTTTAGCGATCTATTACTCCGGTAAATTTAACAAACAAACTGAAAAAGAAAGTAATCGACTTCTTTTTCCTTCCAATATAATTGACGTAGTTTATGTCGAGTCCCTGAACGCTTGGCCGATATTCTGACTTGGATCTGCGGTCTTTTTAGCCAAACGCGTCATCTTTGTTTATCAGATATTCGAAACGATCCTTGATTCTCGTTCGAGTGGAAAAACAAAAACAACGCAACTACCTTTGAATATACGAGACGAATCTTACTTTCTGTTGGTTTTGAAAAGTCACTTTTACGCTTCTATGCTCGCGAATAAAGGCGAAACACTGTAGCAAACGAAACGTCCAGTTGAAGTCATTGTTGTAATACCCTAATAAAATAGCCCAGTTTATAAATGCCGTATGACGCGCCGACCACAATATCTGATTAAAAGATAACTACAAATTTACCTTTCTCTTTAGTGGAATACTCAGAGAGTTAAAAGGCTCAAATACTTGCATAGAATCCTTTGACTGCTGGTAGCAAGTCCAAATGCAATTATTGCTAATTACAAAATCATTTAGGAAATATAAACGCGAGCAAAATAGACAAGTGAATACATTACAAACATACCGGCTTAATTCTCCTAATTAAACATTCATCAAGATCTTTCCGAATACATGAAGGGTTTGGCGAACTCAAATCGAACCTTGGCGAGACTATATCAGAACCTGAACCCTAAAGGACAACAAGGAAAAGTATAATTCCTATAAATGGAAAGTTGTATGACATTCGATCCTGATCTATAACCCCGACAGCATGCAACAAAGTAGACTTCAGTTCCCTTGAAAATAACCTTTGATGGCCTTGTTCATCGCACGTTCCCAAACAAAAACCTTCAAAAATCTCTGCATGTGTTCAAAAGCTAAAAGGGCTTTATAATTTCAAATGTTTTAAGTCCTTTCGCAGGGCAAGCATCATGTAAAAGCCTGATAATTTAAAGGAGATTTCAATAGACATCCGTTGCGAGCCTTCGACACCGCCGAACTGAGTATCACGAAGAAGTATGCTGTTCCAATTGTGTTCGCATCTCACAAACCGAGGACAGGTAAACACAGTTTCGAATTAAAACACAAATGTACACGAATATGATAAGGCTTAATCTTACCTTTTCTAAAACAAGGAGCAATTTCGAAGCAGTAGTCGGCAAGAGCAAGATCTCTTGGTGTTTATCACTTGAGATCTGAAATAGAATTCTCGATATCACACATTTGGCCCACTTAAATTGTCCCCTTGGGAGAAGTTATTCATGTTTTAGATAATCAGTACCGGAAGTGGTTGTAACAGTGACGTATGCCATCTCGATCGCGCGCGATTTTGTGTTACTGTCTCCGAGATCAACTTCGCTAGCTGCAACTGGATCCTATGTTATGTTCTACTTTTGTATGGAAACGCTGAATTTTAAAACAAATTTGAAAAGTTGTAAACCGTGGCGCACGCGGTTGGCATAACACAATAAACAATGAAATTGACATCACAAAGGCGACATACTATAGATTTCAAGTTTATATAGCAACTACATCTCAAATCAACAGTGAGCTTTTGATGCTGTTTCCTCGCCAATATTTCATTTTCCTCGTTATGAATTAGTAACTGAAGTTAGCAATCGCTTGGTATACTTTTAGCCTGAATTTTGAGACGGAAATTATCAGCTGTAGAAAACGGGTTTTATCTTATATTGTTTTCAAAGACAGCTGCATAGAAATTGCGTGGAATACATCAACAAGATGATTCACAAAAGCAAATGAAAACTATCGGTCGATATTTATGTATTGTAAATGGCTTATTTAAAAGGTTGGATACGATTATAGGGCAATTACCAAGAGCGCTTTTAAAAGCGAGAACTTTCGACAGTGAACAAGCAAGGTACTATTTTTATTCCAAGTTTTGCATACGCGAATTAATTTTGTTTGTTTAAAAGTAAGATAAGTTTAATTTACACTTGGAATAATTTTAGCTGAGAAAATAAATCGACGCCACTCATAGAGATTATCGTGTTTCGTTTGAAGCCAATATGCTTGTATAAATAGACAAGAACCGCGACTCGAACTTTTTTCTGTTGTAATTTATACATGTTTCACAGTTTATTCTTTATTCGGGTGCACACACGCGTTAAATTAGTTTTGTCTGTGAAACAAACGGTCTATGAATGAATTGTTCAAAGTGTGTACACAGACGCTTTTTAACACACGAATAAGAAGTGATGTTGATATAGACCGCTGTTTAGAGCCATACTTTCAATATATATTTCCCGGATAAAACTGGTATTACGTTATTCTAATAGTTTAAAATTAAACGATTTTAATTATGACAAACTTCACTCAGGAACGATGAAATGCTTTAGGTGTGACACGATTTATCTCCGTATGTTTCTTGGTAGCGATCGGGTAAGCAGTACAAAGATGATATCGGCCATATAATGGGGTGGATATTTGATTATTGCTCCGCCTGAATGCATGGAAGTACAGGTAACACAATCAGTGACTGCAGGAATTTTAAGCCCAAATCACAAAAGGTTTATCAAACCAGCCAAAGACTTTGAATGGGTTTAGGGCGCTTATAAAATCGCTCGCGTTCCAGAAATAATCTCTCGGGTTCCATTTCATGGCTACGGGCTCTTTCAGGGGAGAACTATTATTATATTTTTACAAGAGATCCAGAAATCCGCCTAGCGGATCAAACTGAGCAATGAGAGGATTCTGCGGATTCTGGGCTGACACATCAGCCATTTCTTTAGTTGTTATTTTTCGCTGAACAGACAACAAGACGATACAGATCGCCAAATTCTGTCGACATGTACATATTATAGAAACCCACCCAATGGCCTTGCGGAAGACATCTGCAAGTAATTACTCCAAATTGTAAAATTTCAATGATTGCAATTGCTACGGCCAAGATCGCTTTCCATTTTCTCGACAATAATTGAAAATCTCAGGAGTATTTTTTACTGCGACAAAAATAACTTCTGTGCGTATCTGGTGAATATGATATCGTAAAGGACCGCAGGCGTGCTTCTGGGGAATAATTATCTTCCGTCGCAGCTGTCAGAAAATTATTCAACACAATTTTAGTTGGAGAAACAGTTGTTGGAGAGTCGCTGATGTATGTGGCAAGGCACGCGACCCCTGTCACTCAATCTTTAAAAGGTGACAGACGAAACTGCGTTTTTTATAGTTCTGCTAGTTCTGCGTTTGCACACAAGGCCAGGGAACCATTTGCGGTTTGTGCAATACAATAGAGCACGCAAGCTTAGACTTATACTAATAAAGTTAAATGATAATCTAGATGTTGTAGTATGTTCTTTTCATGATCAGATCATGAGATCAAAGTCTCGTTATCGTTTTCTCGATCGGGTTACGTGTATGTCTCGTTTCAATTCACCATTTTTCGCATGTTACAAAAATCCAGGCTCAAAGATAATGGGAGGCCTTTAGATAACTCGGCTGTTCTTCCCTATATAGGCTGCAAAACCATGTGCGGAACCAAAGGGCTCAGTTTCCCAGCAGGTTTACTTTGAAATAGCACTCCAAAGAAGCACCCGGGGCCCCGTGGACCAAAAATAGACACGTGTAAAAATGTGGGGGTGGAGAAGGAGTGGGCAAGAGAGTATTGTCTGTTAATTCCAGAGGTTATGTCATTCATACGTCCTTCTTTTGCTCTAACAGAAGCGGCGGAGAGAAGACTCTAATCCACTAATCCGTCAGAAATTAATAGAAACACGTTCAACGACAGGATGTGGCCGGTTGCGGCAAATAATTCTGGTCTACTTGTGGTTGCTAACACCACCAGGCTTTTAACATAAACAGTTATTATTGGCGATCAATATTAATTGAAGATACTAAACTTTTTATTCCTGTGACTGTAAAAGTCAACACAAAATAAAAACCAATATCAGCAACGACGATGATTGTTCCAGGTTTAAAACCTCCACGCGTTGACCACGCGCGCAAAGCGCACGCGGCGCCACGGCCCCCAGCGGCCCAGCGAGAAAACAGTGTTCCTTTGCGGTTTGTGTTTTCGTCACTAATTCATTGCCTTCATTTGGGTTTGAATGAAGGTCAATGAACAAATTGCTAATATGCGAGATGGAGTGTGATAATCCAGCTTGTGTACACCCAACCCCTCTCCGATTTTTTTTTAGGATAGGGGATGGCTGTATACACAGGCTAGCTAGTGATAATCTTGTTGAGAGGAGAAAATAACGTTTATAGAAATACAAATCTAGATTATTCCGGATTGTCTGGCAAAAAGACATGAAGGGCGGTATGCATAAAAACCGCTTAAATATAGTGATATCAGCAAATACACGAGCGCCATGTGGTATCGTGACCCCCAGAAATACCAACCAGACTCGACGCCGGAAAAGAACAATAAATTGATTGGCAAACAATACGCGATAACACTATTAGGGAAAAAGTAAACGGACATTCGATGATACAGGCATTTTCTAGCCAGCTATACTTCCTTCACTGCTAGTTCGACAGCGGTTTGAAACAAAGTTACTGCGTTTAGTGGTAAAATATGGTATTTATCAGTTGGTTACAGACAGGAGTAATTCCTGTGATGATGTGTGGAGCGCAGAATCTGTGAAATGCGTGTGACCTCCCACTTCGCCCATTGTTTTTCATCATAGCTGTCAGCGCCGTCAAAATTTGCCAATGTGTTACGGAAAGATCACAACTGCAATCCCAAATGTGCCCATGTGCTGACAAAAAGAGCTAACTTTTCGAAAATGTCGTTAATTTCTTCAGGAATGTATCCAATCTGTTGCGATCCCAGCCACAGTTGACCTCTCATAATGACCTCAATATTATGTATTTACACAAAAGTGACCGATAATCTCGAATCCTCTTTAAATCTGTTCTCCAAAGATGCGTCGCGGCGACACAGACGAAAACACGAGTACTCCCAACAAATCCACCCCTCTTACGTCACAAATATCATCAGACAAAATGGAACTTGCAAATGATGTTGCTTCAGTTAAAAAATTGTGCCATTGTTTTCACGCAGTGCCCGTTATTCAATAACATAAACTTGAATCTAATCTGTTCAAAATCATCTGTAATCGCATGACCTAGACTGTCGACCCCTTGAAAGATTATGGTTGAAACTAATGACGGCTTCGCTTGCATTCCATCTCATTCAAAAGAAGCCAAGCTTGCGTATTCTCGACTTTGGAATTCTAAACAGGACGTATCGTCTATCTCGGAAATCAAGCAATGGCTTCCAAATTCGGACTACTACTTCAGGAAACGAGCAAGTACAGATCTTGCAAAGAAATGTGAGAATAAGGGTTATTTGTTTTCTCAAGCCATCTTGTTCCTTTGTGTAAAGATTAACTATGCAATCATGGTTCCTAATCAATATTACATGCAAAAGCCAAAGCAGATACGAAGCCCTTTGAACGCGCCCTTTGGTTGGGATTTTACAACCCCTTCAAGTGCAGAATACGAGAAGCCATTTTAAGTATCACATAAGGATAGCGTTACAGCAGTTCCTCACCTTTTCAAAACTGAAGAAGACGAGCAAACCTTAGTTCTTTACTCCTCTGCTACTTGAGCCGTGTAATGTGGATATGAGTGTCTACACTGTGCTACAAGAATGGCAGTTGTCACAGGGGTCAAATGATATTAGTTAATGTCTATCATACGGGAACAATTGATTCACCACTTTGTTAAACCCCCGAGGGCTTAACATCTTAATACACAACACGCAAAACTTTAGCGTAATTTTGCTCGAGTTTTCCGGCGAGTTTTGAATTCCTCGTAAACTGCAGTCTGATTACTTTGTTGGTATAAAGTCACTGTGACTTTGTCGTGACTACATCAATCTGTTGATCAGTGGCATTTGATAATTAACTTTTGAAGAGGTGATCAATGTAAACATGAGTAAGCGGTGTGATGAATTTTATCACGTTTCGGACAGGAATGTGTGTTTATTCAGGATTACACACAAAGTTAATGAAGCGTAGACGTCTAACGAGAACCTGGCTGGTTGAATCGAAGTGAGAAAATGGTTTAAACTTTCAAATAACTCCAGAGTATTCTTGCTAAACATGTAAAGACAATATTTCAATTATCAAATTTGCAGGGTGTAAAATACATTGAGGTTGATATTACACCTTATGACGTTTAGTTGTCAACAAAGGGCAAAAGTCGTAAAAATGATAAAAATTGCGACCCTTGGATTTCAAGTGAGACTTATATCTCGAAGTTAAAACGCATAATGTTCGCAATCACTGCGCTTAATCTTCATTGTAATAAGCCAAAACTGCACTGAACGATTAATATTTCATACAGGCAAGTGTTCGTTTCCAAATTAAGCAATCATGTCAACCTCTTCACATCAAATGTCGAAGTGATTACTGAACAGTTGCAAACAAAAGAACTTTTTAAATCCGAAGGCCACGGGAGCGGAACTTGTCAATCAGCCACTTCTCGTTCGCCCCGGCCCAGTGTTTGCGCGGTTAAGTATAATTTTAACCACAAATCAGTGAGATGTATAAAGTATAGTAATTGAGGAGTTATCGTTTGTAGTCACTTGTGATGTGGACCGCGACGTTTCGGCTGCATACTGCTAGCCTTCATCAGGCGATAAGGCCGACTGGCTACGTGTAGCTTTATAAGGCATGGTGCTCCGCTGTGATTGGTTGGTTTTCAACAGCTGTGATTGGTGTGTTTCGATCCTCGCTGATCCTAGACCAGTTAGTTGTTCCATCGGCGGTTCGCCTGTGTGCAGTTCTCTCGTTCTTGTGTTTCTTGATCGTGGGCATCCAAGCTTCAGGAATCTCAATTTCACTATCCCTGTTGATATTGTTAGGATGAAGTCTTATGTGAATAGCCTCTTTGACCCTGCGAGTGTACCAATGTTGATCACGATCAATAAACTTAACCTCGTCCCAAAGTGGGCAGTGTCCGGTGTTCTTTAATCCTGTCCTGCATGGGTCTCCCCGTCTCGCCGATGTAGAATTTTCCGCATTCGCAAGGAATCTTGTAAACAACGCCGTCTTGTTTAGTCGGTTGAACAGCGTCTTTGGGCCGTACTAATTGTGATCGCAACGTAGTATCCGACTTGAAAACAGCGCGCACTCCTTGTTGTTGTAGGCAGCGGCGAAGTTGTTCGGACAGGCCACTGACATAGGGTGAAACCGCGGTAGTTTTGAACTCGGTTGTTGGCTCTGCTCTGTTGTTTTGTCTTCTATTCTTGGTGACCTTCTGCACAAAAGAATTAGGATAGCCATTAGAAACAAGAAGAGAGGACAGGCGTTTCTTCTCCTCGGAGATAACAGCGGGTTTTGTTACAAGGCGCTTCGCGCGATCGTACAAACACTTAACCGCGTTTTACTGGCTGGGGGTGGTGTGAGTCATACGCTAGGTACGGGTCAGTGTGCGTGGGCTTCCTGTATACGCTGGTGGCGAGGCGGCCGTCAGGTTCTCTTGAAACTGCGGTGTCAAGGAAGGCGATCTTGCTGTCACTTTCTGTTTCCATGGTGAAGCGGATGGAAGGCTGTTGGCTGTTTAGATGCTGTAGGAAGACATCAACGTTTCCGCGATCGAGGATAGTGAATGTGTCGTCTACGTAGCGTCTCCAGATTCGAGGCTTGTACGATGATGTAGAGATCGCCTGTTCTTCGAAACTCTCCATGTAGAGGAAGCCCACGCACACTGATCAGTACTTAGCGTATG
Organism: Blastomussa wellsi; assembly: GCA_947652115.1. Classification (NCBI taxonomy): domain Eukaryota; kingdom Metazoa; phylum Cnidaria; class Anthozoa; order Scleractinia; family Plerogyridae; genus Blastomussa; species Blastomussa wellsi. The sequence continues at coordinate 16,352,953 of OX393564.1, forward strand.
ACTCACATTACCCCCAGTCAGTAAAACGCGGTATTGTTTGTGGTATTCTCTTTGTCTTATGTGCAGAAATATTAGAAACAATAAAAGCATTAATGGTATAACAATCAATAACAAGGAATACAAAATATCCAGGTATGCGGATGATACCACAGCCTTTGTCTCTGATGTATCGTCTGCGCAAAAATTGTTCGATACTTTACGTGCCTTCCAAGATGCTTCGGGCCTACAACTCAACACCTCTAAAACTGAAGGAATGTGGTTAGGGTCATGTAAGGATAATACATCGACGCCTCTAGATATTGCTTAAGCCCGCCGAGCCGATATACTAACTAGGAATACACTTCTCTTACGACGAAGATATTTCTTTTAAATAAAACTTCGAACAAAAACTAAACTCGATGAAAAGCCTTCTAAATCTATGGCAATCTAGAAATCTTACTTTGCATGGCCGAATAACCATTCTTAAAAGTCTTGCCCTCTCCAAATTAGTATATAATGCTTCTGTACTCACATTTCCCCCGGAATTTTTATCTTCGGTTAAAGTGACTATCTCTCAGTTTGTGTGGAATAACAAACCTAGTAAAGTCAAACATATCACAATAAGGGTGGCGTAGCTATGACAGACTTCGAAATTATGAGTAACGCCTTAAAAGTCAGCTGGATAAGACGTTTACACGAAAGCACTGTTAACGCAAGTTGGAGTCATATTCCTCTAACTCTTTTAGGGGGTCTTTTTGTACTCGAATGCAACTACGATTTGAAATATCTTAATTTCAACCTAGCAATCCAATTTTACAAGGATGCCTTACACATTTGGCAAATGATAAACCAGCATACCCCCGAAAATAAACAGCAAATACTTAACGAAATCCTGTGGAATAGTCGGTTTATCATAATTGAAGGCTTCTCTATTTATTACCGCAGCTGACATAGTGCAGGAGTTAAGAATCAGAGATATTTTTGGTGAAAACAACTTCTTAACCTTCGAAGATTTTAGTCGTAAGTTCGCAGTCAAAACTAATTTCCTGAGGTACTATAGCTTATGCAACTCCATTCCGCAAAACTGGATCCGCTTGTTGAAAGAGTATAATTCAGATGCACCCACTAATTCAGAATATGCCGAACAAATCCCTATAGACAAGCTTTATTGTAAATCTGCTTCTAAATTTCTAATCGACTTGAAATTTGTAGCACCTACCGCTGAAAAAAGAATGTCACAAGCGAATTTTGACAACCAAACTATTAAAACTATATATAGTATTCCTTTTAAAGTAACAAAGGACATTAGGCTCGCTATCTTCCAATTCAAAATCGTACATCACATCCTACCAACCAACGCAACCCTTTTCAGAGATAAGATTATTGAGCATGACAAATTTCTCAAATTAGCAAATCTCTTTGCTAAATGCTTGTCATACCAATTTATTACCCTGTACATTACCACTCAGTGTTTCCTACAATCGTTTCCTCTTAGTAAGTGTTTTTATTTTTCTAACGCAATTGTAATATAAGTTAGAGAACTCCTATTTAGGTGTGCAATTTGGTTGTCTTGTTATCAATGTATTGTAAAATTCTATTTATTTTGAAATCAATAAAAAAAACGTGTTAGGTATTCGCCCCTACTTTCCATTTGCAATTCATTATAGCCAAACTTCTTTTCGATTACTGCAGCTCGGTGTGGGGATCCTGTTCTAAGAGTCTTTCTCAAAAGTTACAAAAATTACAAAATCGTGCTGCACGTGTCATAACGTTTTCAAATTACGATCGTAGTAGTGATAAATTGTTGCGGATGGTAAACTCGGTTAAACTGGACCGTCAACGCCTTGTTGATAAATCAATAATGATATACAAGATTGTAAATAATATGGTTCCGGACTATCTTAGTTCGCACTTTATCTTCCGTTCCGATACCTTAACCTATAACCTAAGAGATAGTGACTGTTCGCTTGCCATCCCCCATGCAGCTCCGCACGAACTATTGTAAGAGAAGTCTTTCCTACAGCGAAGCTGTACTGTGGAATAGTCTGCCTTTGGATATTCGACAGTCGCCCTCTCTTAATGAATTTAAATTTAAGATGGAGAATTTTGACTTGAATAGTCTTATGTAAATTTTGTTTTGCTTTTATACACAGCTTCCTTGTAAAGCAGGTTTTATCAGTTCTCTTATTGTAGAAGTTATTTGTAATTTAAATTAGATAGTTAGTTAGATTCATTTAATTCTATATTGTAAAGTCCTGAAGGAAATACCGTGTCTAAATAAAGATTTTACCTTACCTTACCTTACCAGCTAATTTTAGATTTTACTAATTTTAGAAACGAGATAGATCGCCAATTGTCCTCCTCGTATTCCATACGGCAAACATGTAAATCAGTTTTATTTTGAAATTTTTATCTTGTAACTGATGTTTTTACCGTGTCTATATAAAGTGTATGTGTGCGTGTATGTGTGTATGTATGTATGTACCAAGTTGGGCACCAATGATGCAAACCCAGGGGGGGGGGGGGGGGGGGTGGGTAGAAAAGCTGAATTTCTAGTCTGAAAAGCGTTTTTTTTTTCTTGGCAGGAAGGCTTACATGGTCCCTGGGGCTAGGGTTAAGCACAACCAGTGACAGCCTGCCACTCACAAGAAAGGTGGGTGTGCATGCTACCTGGTTACGGGAATAAGAAGTCTCCTTGGATAACACATGAATTAATTCGCAAAATGCGCAAATGGGATTTTCTTAAAAAGAGAGCTGAACGAACCAAAAATCAATTGCATTGGGCTGATTTCAAAGCAGCGAGAAATGAAGTTAAAAACGCAATTAAATCCGCCAAACAGAAATATTTTAAAGACAATCTAGCTGCTAATTTAAACGATCCACGCAGAACATGGCAAATTATAAATAAATTAAGTTCTCCACAACTCAAGAAGAACGTTATCCCCCAACTTGAGGCTGCAATTAAAGACGAACTTGCGAACCTGCATAATTTGCTGACCGCAAATAAACTTACCCTTAACGTAGCTAAAGCTGAATTAATGTTAATAGGCTCGCACCAGAGGCTCGCAAATACGCTAAATCAGTCAATTAACATTGATATCGAAGGTGAGCTGATAAATAGGGTTCGTCACACTAAGTCACTGGGAATCCATATCGACGAAAATCTCTCCTGGTCTCAGCATATTAACGAGACAGCAAGGGTTGTTTCCTCTGGTATAGGAGCACTTAAAAGGCTTAGGCCGTTCATCTGTGATGAGACGGCTATTTTGATATATAGAGCTTTAATCGAACCTTATTTTGACTACTGCTCACCTGTGTGGGACGGTCACACCAATGAATTAGCTGATAAGTTACAAAAGCTTCAAAATCGCGCCATTAGGGTTATCACAAAATCTGGTTATGACTCTAGTGCTACCGCTCTTCGCTCAAATCTACGGTGGGGTGACCTCTATACCAGATGGAAAAAACAAAAAGCGAAACTAATGTTCAAAACCTTGAATAAGCTAACGCCGCAGTACTTAAAAGAGTTGTTTATACCATTCAATACAGAATACGAATTCAGAGACAAGGAAAATAGATTAGCTCTACCTAAGCCTCGAACTGACTTCCTTAAACGTAGCTTCTGCTACAGCGGGGCTCAATTGTGGAACAGCCTTCCTCGTGATGCTAGAGTGACAAAATCTTTTCCTCAGTTTTAAAATATTCTGAATCGTATAATGTCATCACACTCCCACACGGCAAACATGTAAATCAGTTATTTTTAATTGTATGTATTGTCTACTGATGTTTTTACCGTGTATAAATAAAGTTAATGTATGTATGTATGTATGTATGTATGTAGGTCGGCTGGGATTGATTGATTGGAAAAGCCTGTGTTTTTGCTGGAAAATTCCCGAGCCGGCCTGTGTGAGTTTGACACGGTTCTCATAAATCCAATAATATATCTCCGGTTTCAGTCCGAGAATGGTACGCGGACGGTCCCAGTGGCGGATCTAGGGGAGAATCCCGGGGTCCCGCCCCCTGTTTTTGGTAAAGGACATTTTTAACAATAGGAAGGAAGGCAAAAAGGCCAAACGATATTCCCAAATCAATATTATTTAACCTTCCTACCCCCTCGCATCCGCCACCGGCTATATAACATTCTTGATGAAATGCCTCGTCGACGTGTCAGAGCAACTTTTCGAATTCCGACAAATACTTAAGATGATTTCCGCAGAACATTCCAGCAATAATGGCAAAAATAAAGTTACCAAAAAAATCTCATAGCATGGTAATATTTTAACTTAAGGTAAGAAGATCTTATCAAGACTTAAGCTCTCAAGCTGACCCCGCGAAAGAAAATTCCTTTTGCGTGAGTTGAAAACACAATAACACACGCATTGAGCATTCTTACGAGGTTTGACATTAAATTTCTCGAGAATGTGTGGGGATTTAATCGCGGGGTCACCTAGAGAAATGAATTACAGTGAGATGTTTTAAATAGTATTCAAAAACTGTTACCGTGTTGTGAGTAGATATTTGGTAAATAATTTTTGCACTTATTGCTCGAACTTTGAGCGGAATCCGTCTTAAAATTTCTGGTTGTCTAGAATCTGAGGAATTAAAAAAAAATACTGAACCTCTAAACTTGACCAATAGAGAGGACCGATGGATCATGGTTGTCGCGTGGCGTATGCATGGAATGTTCAAGCCAATAACACAAAGTACAAAGTGAACAAACATTCACGTGGACTCTGCTTCAACATAACTTACTACGCCTAAAATGGACTTAATTTTCATTTTATTAACACTATATAGCATTTAGACCTGTAGTGATGAATTGAAATCGGATAGACTGGCCGATACACTGGCCGCATACGTCCTTATCCAAACCAGGTCTCTAGGATTACCCTGTTAAAATTGCAGGCATCTATATCAGAGATGAAAACTGGAGCTGCCTTGAAAATATGACGCAAGTATTCCCCGGTGCTGTTGACACGTGTGTGGGGAAAGACTCGTCACACTACTGTTAAGACTCGGTTACTGACAGCACAGAAACAATTTGTAATAACTCTCTGATATTAGCTTGTGTACTCTGTATAGGTAATCGCATGGGGCCAGGATTAATACGGCACGCGTGTTTTCAGAGGTTGCAGAAATTGCCCGAGTCGACGAGGGCAATTTCAGCAACTTCTGAAAACACAAGTGATATTAATCCTTAATTTTACGAGGAAAGATGTGATTACTTGTTTATGACATAGAGGGCAAAATTTTCTGGAAAACCTTCAAGGCGCGTAGCTAATCTAGCAAGCGGAACGAAAACATAGCTTACTAACATCACGCGGCAAAACAACATGATCAAAAAACGTTCAAAATACGATAAAGACGACAGTTATGCAAGCTGAAATGTTAATGTAAGACGTGAAAATAAATACGTTATAAGTGTACACGCAATGAGCGATGAAAAGCGTAATTTTATTCACCTGTTTGTAAGCTTTGAAGATTGCCACTGCGAACTGCTTGACATAGCACAGGCAGCCCAAGCTTACTTCACGTACCTGTCATGACGATTTTACCTACAGACTTTGTATGGGAACTTCACTTCAGTTCTCAAAACGCAAAATACAACAATGAATGCGGAAATAAACTTCACCTACCTCTAAATGGAATTGTGTTTGTTTCTTTCGTGTAACCAGGAGTTAATTTGGGGCCATTTGAAGTGGCTTATCAGACCGCAGCTTATCGTGACGGTTTCGTTAGCATGAAGTCAGTAAGATTTGTCTACACCTTCCTGGATGCTGTTTGTCCATTGCAGGGTTAATCCCACCCCCCGCCGCATTACAGCCGGTGCATATTTATACACCTGGCTGAAGAAGGAAGGTTGAAGAGAGGCATTATGAGCAGATGAGTGTAAGAACACAACACAGTACCCCGTCCAGGGCTTGCACCCGAACCGCTTAACTTCATATTAGGATAGGAGCCAAGCGGTTTTATACCACTACGCCACCGCGCCTCCCATACGTGCTGGAGGGCACATTCTTATTTGGCCTGAACGTGGACAACATAGCCGGACTGACACATTTTCAAGGTCCCGTTAATTTTAAACCAGGTATATAATTTCACTATTATCACGCAGTTTTAAATAGAGTTCTGCCTGGAGTTTTCTTTCGCCGATAGAGCAACGTTTTTCCTTTCGTATACTGATTCGTATGTTCATTTATATCCTGTCTCCTCCTCCTCTTTTACCTCTACGGAGGAGAGGGAGGATAGCAACTTATAACTAGACCTTGATTTTTCGGAAACTTTATTATATTATTTGGCGTACCTCACAAGGACTGGGAACTCCCGAATTCACGAATTTGTTTGGAGCTCAGCCCGCGCTCGAAAATTGAGGGGGGTGACGTCAAGGCAAATGCCAGGACCTAGCCCAGGGACTGGGCTACGAGCTGGTGGTTGGCTGGCGAGTACATCTCAAAACCTGGGGGGGGTGGGGTGGGGCAAACTTTGGCAAACTCACCGCTCTGTTTAAGTTGTGTGCTTTGTTACTGGCTTATTTATTGTTGATTGTTGTTTGCTGACTACGCTGCATGGCTCGGCAGGAAGGGAGTCCTTGGACAGAAGCTGAAGGAAAAAATCGAACCCGTACGTTTCGCCACTTCCTCAAAAGAAAGGAGCTTGCAAACATCGAACAGAACAATAAAGGGAAAGCAGATAAACCTAATACAGATTTAAATTTTAAAAGATTATTCTTCTCTAAACAGTCGGTTACAATTATTACAGATTTTCGCTGGAAATAGACAGTCTCCTTCGCGCGTTACGGCACCGTCGCGTCAACCGATACCAAGTGGCGTACGAGGAACAACATCGTTACGGTACTTTCGATTTGCCCCACCCCTTTTCTCCCGGGATAAGACCACTTAAAACAATTGCCCACCCCCCGGGCCGAAAGGGCTGGACTTGTCCCGGGGGTTGCCCGGGGGGATGGTTTCAGGTAGAATTGAACCACGCATAAACCGAGATTATGGTCTTTCCATGGGAGAATTTTGATCTCGAACTTGAGCACAGATCTCCAAAACACAGCATATTTATAGATCCATTTCGCTATTAGCATTTTCATATTTGATTCTAACTACTGGCACTACCAGGACAGTGGCAAATGGAATGGAACTTAATTTCAAGCTGGCTACTCAATCCACCGTATGCAAAAAGATGGCGACTGGTATGTTTACCTATAATTCTTTCCGCGCGAAAACCCTAAAAACGCTTATAAAAAAGCGCCTAAACTTTCAAACTCGACTACAGCCGCCATCTTTTTTTCCTACGGCGGACAGCGTGACTTGATTTATAAATGCGCATTGGTTCACGAGCGATTCACGAGTACCTATGGAAAATATCCGACAATTTCTACGGCATTGCTCGTCGTTGTTCGGATGTTTCCGACAACAGCAAAAAGCAAAACGCGCGAATGGTTTGTTCATCTTCCTGAAGTTAGATTTGTTTTGTTTTTTACTTCCCTGAAACATGGGTGATCAAACAAAGCTTATAAAAAGACGAAAGAAGAAAGAAGTGAGTATCTTTCGTCTCTGTGTTATGTATTTATAACGTGATACTTCGGTTTTGAACTGAAATTTTAAGTCGCTTGTCATGTCGATGTGATAGTCTATCTGACGAGTGTTCGTATGTTGTACTTTAAGCGGAATTGTTTTAGCGATTTGTTTTGACGTAAACTGAATAGATGTAATTATTTTTTGCTGCTTTAGGCAAGGGAAGAGAGGCAAGAACCTACAAAGGAAGAAAACGAGATTGGAAAGTATCTAAAATGGAACTGTCCGTCAAAACCCTCCACTTTGCTGGGAGAAAAAGTCGAATATTTCGTCGGTAAATATCGATTTTATTTGCCTTGCTTTACACTGCCTTCAAGCAAACACTATTAGCAACAATTGCCAGTTTTGAATTCACTGATTCACTCCCATATTTACCCAAATATTTGAATGATTTCGAGCTTAATGGTTACAAACTAAGTTGAATTAAAGCGATCTGCAAAAGTGTATGTTCGCGAAATACGGAGATTATTCCCTGGTCGAGCATCAGCAGAAGATTTATTATATTCATTGAAGCCTTTTATAGTACAATTTGAATTCCAGTATTGTGTGAAAAGATGTTGAAATCTTGAGCGAGTGACTGAAGTACTGACGAACTTCAGTGACTGCAATGCAATCGCGATCAGGTACGTGTCCTTTTCTGACTTGACCCGAAATTATGAAGGGAAAAAAATTGGTTAGATGCCACGAAGTAAGTGGCAAAGCCTTAACCATATGTTGTAGGTTGAAAGTCCGAAGACTTTTCTCGTCCTTATCGAGGGAGATGCTAACCTTCTCTCGGCTCATACAACACAACTGAATCATTGTTTTGGTCGACATTATATCATTTCCTGAAGAGCAAATCTCTTCATTGTGGTACCTCTTTTGGGTGAATATTTAATTAGCTCCATTTTTCTTTGCCGTATTTATTATTCGCCAATTGTATTTTTCTGGAACACTTGAGTCCTTTCTATTATATTTCTTTTTTTTCTGTTTATATTTCTGTGCAATGTTAATTAACCCTTTTGCTGCCAAATTTCTAAAAGAACATATTTGTTCAACCGTCAAACTGTATTTTTGGTGCTACGATCCTGACTTTCAGTAAACTTTGCTAAAGCATTTTTTCGCACTTCTGTGAGATTTTGATGAATCTTCTGTGCAAAAAATGTACAATATTTTACTTTCAATTGGTGCATGCACATAAGCCAATTTTTTTTTTTTTCGTTTTTCCCCTTTTTTTCTCTTTCCCTTTTTCTCCTTTTCTTATCGTTTTGCTGTAGTTGTTGGCCTTCTACTGGGCTTGCCGGCAGTCCCATTACTGAGAAAGTGTCATCCAAACAGAAAATTCTTGTCATAAAATTGCCAAGGGAAGAATGAGGCAATTTTTCCTCACAGTTTTTGACTCAAATGTTTAAACATTTCCATGTGTATTCCATGCTCAATTAATGCTGCCATTTCCGATCTGGGTAGCATTGGAAAGAACTTTTCCTCCTGCAGAGATTGAGTATAAGTGATGCCTTTTTTGGTCTTGATGAGATGATGACATCAAGTGAAACAAAGGGCAATGTTTGTCATGGCCGGTTTTGGACTGCATGGACGCCAATGGGTTAAAGTGGTTTGGGATATGAAATTTAAAAAAATCATGAAAATAAAACAGTGAACACCAGAAAAAAATTTCTGCAATGTTTATTGTGTAGTGACCAATCGCAGCAAAGTTCAGGACACGCGAACAAACCTCAAAACCACAAACTAATGACCGTTGCTGTTTGCAGTTTAGTTTTCTCGCACCTGATTGGCTTTTTCTTTGTAACACAATAACATTCCATAAACATTTCTGGTGTTCACGGTTTTATGGGAAAGACTGTAAGTGTTGCGAAACTCACAGTCCCGCAAATGCCAAAAAATTGTGTTGTGAAAATTTCATGTGATAAAGTACTTCCAGTAAGTCCAAAGGTTGGATGGGTCATGGCCAGTGGTAGAAGAGTACCAGTGTCCCTCACGAAAACTGATTCACTAAGTGGGAAAACATTTTTTAGATATTGTTACCTTATTATTCTTTCACATTTGCAATGGTTGGATTGTAACAATTTCCATTTTATGGAGCAAAAACACATTCTCTACCTGCAGAATAATGTCAGCCCAGGGGGAAAGGGGCACTGTATACATGACAGGGGGTCTGACATATTTTTGGGAGGGTTGAAAATTTACACACTCCGGTATTTGGGTCAAGTGATCGGTCACATAATTTAATACGCCTATTTTTTGGGTCACATCTCAGAGCGAAATTTTTGTTGCGATTGGTGGATCAGAAAAATATTCTTTCGAATTCCAGCAACGTACAAAATCATACATTAGAAGAGTCTGTTTGACTGAGTAAATCCGTATTGAGGTATTTAAAGTCTTGTATTTTTTGGGTAGGAAATTTTGATGTCAGGTATTTTTTTGTGGTCTAAAATTTCAGGCTCATGTTTTTTGGGGTGTTTGCACTATGAAGCTCCATTCTCCCTGTCATGTATAATGTGAGTACCCCTCCCCCCTTGGGGATTTCAAAAATGCTCTCCATTTGGATGATACTTTGGTCTCTGAATATTATGAATAATCATGACATCTGTAGAAATTTGCCTGCTTGTAGAACAAATCAAGGTGCAAAATTCTCAGGGTATCACTTACTGGTGAATATGTTTCTTTGACAAGTGCATTGTGTCCCTCCAGAAAATTGTATTGAAACTTATTTGCTAGTTAAGCGTTCAAAATAAGAGAGGAAGTCATTTCATCCTTTTACTTGCTTTTCTTCAAAAATTTCTCTCGCATCGTAAAAAACTTGGAAGTTGAAATCTCCCTATAATTCTTTGAAAACCTTATAATATATCATGTATGCCTATGGATCGTGTCTCTTGTAATGCAATCTGGCAACTAAAAAATTGAATTTGGCAATTATCTTTTACCACTAAGTCACCAAATGGTGACTAAAGGATTTTTTAATTGCAACCCCTGCTCATGTCTGGCTGTTCTTTGCGTCCCTGCCTAAGGTGGCCTAGAAACCCATCCATGGATGGGTCAATGTCCCACTAGCATCTAATGCAGACTTTACCATTACCAACAAAATGATTGTTATTGTCAATTAAAGGAAATTAAGACTTCGGAAATAGAAAATTGTGAACTTTGCCCTTGACAATTTAGGTTGAAATTTTCAAGTACTATTATGCCCCGCTAAAATTTTCATTGGATTCAGTCCAGATTTTTGTATGTTGTGTCTATAGTAACTGTATATAGGCTGTCCACATACACTGGTAGCTGCTATTTTGTTTTCATTATTTCCACTCAGGTTCTAAAGCAGTGGACTGTTTGCTGGACTCAAAATGGGCATCTGGTAAAGGAGGTACCCAGATAGTCTTCACTGATCGTGTGTCTGTGGAATCATATCTGGACAAGTGAGCCACCAGATTCTTTGTAAATTTATACAGTCAATATCTTTGATTACTACTAGTTTATAATTAGACTATGAGCCTAAGGGTGTGTTTCTGATACTAAACTACATGAATTTTAGCCAGCAATTGATAACGGATTAGCTGCCAGAGCTTTGATGGGTGCCACACACTGAAAACCCCACATAAGTAATGGCAATTGAAGTGTTTGTAAAATTCCAACTGCTTATTAGTAGTCTTGTTTGGATCACACACAGAAAAACGTTTGCCTTTTGCAAGTTTGCGAGCATAGATGATCGTATTTATGTAGTGAGGGTTTTGTTGGTGAAGAAAACATTGAGAAAACAATTTATTCAATAGTCAGGAAGATGTGTACAAGCACAAGCATTGTTATTTCTAAAGAAGCACAATGATGAAATTGTTTGAGCTTTTTCCTTCTGGCAATTTAAGACAAATAAATTCTTGCTATTTTGTAGGTTACTGATTTTGGGGTTCTTCAATCGTGTTGTCCGAATCAAAAAAGTGAAAAAGACCAAGGAGGAGAAAGAAAAAGAGAAGGAAAAGGCAAAGGAAAGTGAGGAAAAAGATGAATCAGAAAGCAAGAAACCTAAAAAGAAACAAAAGAAAGAGGAAGGAAAAAAGGCAAGAAGGGTTCCAAAGTAATCGTAAAGAGTAGGGCATGGAGTTACTCATGGGTTGGGTGGGTGGGGTCAGATCATGAATGGACTGATAGCGGCTGCCATAGGCGCCTTAACATGTTGATGTCCAATCTCACCCTGACTAGAAATGCAAAGCTCATTTGAACATGTATATGGAAAATGTGCTATATAAACCATTACCATTGACCAAACTGCTAACTCATGATAAATGATTGGAGAATGTACATTTATGAATACATTGCTTTAATCTGGAACATATCCTGTGGATGCCTCTCACCGCTGGTTTCCTGCATGACATGAATATAGTGGAAGATAGACTCTAAGGACCTCAACAGATTTTGATTGGTGTGATTTGCATATTAAGGTCATTCCCCTGAAATAGAACTGACAATAGATTTTCGTTCAAACTTTGCCTATTGGTTGTTCATCGTAAGGGAATTTAAATTATGTAATGAAAAAGAGGGCTAACCATATTCGTTTAGCAGCAGGAGCACCTTGAAAATACCCCATAATTCATTAAAATATCAGCTTCAGAAACGTTTTCATTTGACTAGCTCATGCCACGTCTTATGGGAGAAGAAAAAATAGGGAGAAAGCAAAACAAGGAAAAAACTGTAGATATACTATATCGCCTTCAAGGAACAATTTAATATATGTTTCATTATAAAAGCACACATTTCCAGTCGACCTTGATTCAACTTGTTACTAGCATGCAGTGATCTCAAGGCCACAATATCTGTTCAATAAGTTCACGTTTCCGTCGATTATTTATTTTTCTGCAATGGGAATTTGTTTATATTCCTGTTATAGGAAGAAGGTGATTGCTAGTCTTAGAAAAAGAGTAAAAAAATATAGGTCACCACACTCGTTTATGAGAAAACAACGATTTATCTCCTTCACGAGCAAAGCCGTAAAGAAAACGCCGCAGTTTTCTTTAGGTGCGCGCGCTGATGACGCAATAAATCGTGTGCAGTAAGGATGCGCAATGCAATACAGGGGAATGACCTGAACATGATACAAGAGCATGATTACATCTTGTATTTACAGTTGCACTGATATGACTCCATTTGCAACAATGTCCTCAAGAGATCTTGTACTTTTTTAAGAGAACTACTAACACAGTACTTTTTTCTTGTGTCATGTTTTCTTCAGCAATTTTTTTGTGTGCAGCTCATTTTCTGGCATTGTAACAGACTAATCCAGCAAACTAACCTCTGATTGTTTCTAATTAATTTTAAGGATGATGATGATAACGGAGAAAGCAAACAAAAAGTATGACAATAATTCTGTTCTTTTGTGAAAGCAACCTTAATGCTGTATAAATTATAACCTTTCTGTTACTGTATTAGATTCATTAATCAATATTATTATTGTGTAGAATTGTAACTAAATTCTTTTGTTGTCTAAATTGTTAGTCAAGCGAAGGAAATGGTGATGGTGATGGAAAAAAGAAGAGAAAGGTTAGTTGCGCATGTTGTTACATGTAACTGTATCATACACTGTCTCAACTCTCTAATTTCTTCCTGGTATACTACAAATTCCATTCTTTCCACTCTTGCCTGAAAACACACAGTCACGTACTGATTACACTGCATGTATAGACAAATAGGCGTAGCCAGAAATTTTGAAAGTGGGTCACATTATATGTTACTATGGTGATTCTTTGGATTTGTGTGTTTTCGCCACCTGAATATTGGATGTTGTTTACTTAAAAAGTCTCACAAAGGGGGGAGGGGAGGGAGCCATGGGTACCCCAGGAGCCCCCTAGCTAAGCCCTTAATAGAGATCTGAGTAACAGTGTACCTCCCCCCTCCCCTTGCAGGGCTCAAAATTAACTTTTTCGTTCAGGAGCCACCTGGCGACTAACAGGAAAATGTTGGTTGCCAGATCATTAATTCTGGTCGCCAACTTATTTTATGTACGTGTATTCAAGTTACACAAGAACATGATTTTATACATGTGTGTATGTTACTTTACATGCACAAAAAGTTACAACTGAAGAGCTAAAACGATTAGAAACAGCATGAGTAACACTTAGTTACCTTATTATAGGAAATTAACAATGCATGTAATTAATGCGAATTTCAAAAATTCACGTTAATTTTATGTATCTTAATTACCTCATTGTTAATTAAAATGACGTCGATTGAAAGCATCGTTATTTTAAGACACCTTTTTATCAGCAAAGTTACAATTCATATACATTTCCGTCAGAGTCCGTTGATGCATCTTCATTTAATATTGACTTCAAAATGTCCTTAGATTCGTCAGTATACCGATCGTCTTCTCCGAGGGGATAAGTCACTTCTTCAACTTTCTTGCGCAAAATATCTATCGCATTTTTGTCATCCCATTTCATGCCCTAGTTTGTATGGCTACCTTGCTGGAAATAAAGAACAAATTTTGTTGTTGGACGTGGTTGTTTTCTAAAGAAAGAAGTGCGAAAAATATCAAATTCGAGTCTTAATTATGCAAATGAACAACATGGAAATTCGCGTTAATTAAATGTATGTAAACATTACTTTTCAAAAATTCGCGTTAATTTTATAATGTGTAAAGTTTGTTTGCGTTGTTAACATGCTTCGTTATATTCCTATAATAAGGTATAAAGCTACCATTGTTCTCAGGTGATAAGTCTCTGGTCCGAAGGTGAAGCATAAAACGTTTTAAGTCCATGGTTTTCATGGTGAGACAAACACGGTCCTTTCGTATTTTCCCTTTGCTACTTCAAATCTTCAACACGCAGTTCTTTATTTTAGACTTGCTTTCCTTGACACCTTTCGCTGCCAACAAAAAACGCCATCCTTGGCCCAGGTCCCTACACAACCACATTGCTCATACCAGTCTCCGACCAGTTTCGAAAGAAGCTGCTGAAACAATATGCCACTCAGTAAACGCAGTGTCAACATTTCGAAGTACATTCAATTTTTATGATTTTCTTTAATATTCAGACATTATTTTAGTGCGGACGGAACGGTGAGTTGTATACTACCTAGCAGAACAGAATGATTTCCTTGTATACATGTTAAGATACCCTAGCCCAAAACAATTGAAACAGTGACTTAGACTTAAAAGCAATAGAAGCTGCTTACAATACCAAACAAAAGCAGTTTTCAACAGCTGCTACATTACTGAAAAGTTTGGAAGAGGGAAGCAGCATTCCTATGGTAGGTGTATGACATGTACATGTCAGTGATGTAAGGGTTAATTTTTTTCAAAAGTGGTTAATGAAAGGGGCAGGGCAGGGCAATTGAAATTGCGACTCACTGGTCACCAATGCGACCAAAAATTGAGCACTGGGGACTAAATTTTAAGAACTGGTCTCCAGCTGGTGCTCCAGCTCCAGCGGTTTGTTCGATAACTAAAGAAAGCCACAACAAAACTTTTAAGTGTAAGTCACTGTTACAATTGTTTAGTCTCTTGTTTTGCGCTAGGGTATCAAATCAATCACATCATACATACATCACCCAAACTTTCCACTTGAATAACTCCTTAAGCCCTGGTCAAATGGCACATAACAGTTAACAGGGTTAGACCGTAGCCCATGAGGTGAAGCTGAATGGGCTATTGACCCGTGGGGCTTGAGGGTGAAGGGTCTAATTGTTTTAGTATCACCCAACTAGTCAGACAGAAAAGGCAATAATAAAGTTAGCAAATACAAGTTGAAGAAATGTTTAATGTGACTAAATGTTATTTAGGGAGAGTTAACCTCGAAACAATGCTCCCCGGTGGCCTTTGTATGTAGGAAACTTGCTTGCAGCCCTGGCAGTTTGCAGGGACACTTTGTGAAGCCGATATGCAGTTGCCCGCTCCTGCTGGACGCATCAAGCTTGGGGCGGCCCAGGCTCTTCACAGGGGCTCCTCGTGACCCCAAAACGCAGTTTGTTGCTCGCTATCATTTGCAAGGCTCATTTTGCTGCATGTTTGCTCGCAAGCTTAGCAATTTTCGCCCGTGGGTAGGTGTAAGAGTTTCTTTCCCGGTTGGTAAGTGTTCCTTCAGTGTGACGGTGCCCAGGTGGGTGGTGGCTGCTTCAGGGTTACCATGGATACCTCCTTCCCTGCTGTGCGTCACCCTGCTCCACTAACCTTGTGGCACCAGCGCCCAAGCTCATCTATTGTTGATGAGTTTAATTTGGGAATAAAATGAAAGAAAGCGTCATACTCGATTGTGACTATTACTAATAGTCCTCTAGTAGCGTAGCCAATTAAAATGCAGGATTTGCATTAGTCCACTAGTTGGGTGATACTAATGGGTGATAGCTGAGGTGTATGGTCCTGTTTGACCACCAACTATCATGCACTCTCATTGACTATCATCAACTTTGGACTTATAGTCATGATAGTCGCTTTTCCCTGTTTGACTTACGTGCATGATAGTTAAAGATAGTTCAGGGAGATATTCAACTGTCATTGACTATTATGTGCTGTTTGACGAGAGCCTTAAAGTGCTTAGGTGCATTTGTTTGAGATGTTTTGAAAAGCCCCTCACCGCCTCGTAAACTTAACTGAACTTGTAAAATCCAGACTGTTTCATATGTCTGAGAAAAAGGTACCCCTGGCCTTTTTGGATGGAGTCTCTCAATATAGGTGACATAATGGGGAGTACCCCCCACCCAGATGTTTGGCTTCTTTATTTTTGTAATCTGTCTTCTTGACATGGTTGATGCTGTTAGAGAAATCAGATTTAAGTCATTGGAGATCAAAGGTTCAAAGAACTGTCAGTCCCTATGGACTTAGGCCATGTGCAATGAAGTTAATAAATTTGATATCTTGAATATTCATTAGGTGAAAGTGAAGCTGGAATTGCATGATGATCAGATATTTATAGATGGTGATGAGGAGGTTGGTACCCAAGTTATATAACTGTGCAGAATTCTCTTTTTTCTCTTATTTCTGTCATAAATGGCATTTTTACAGTTGTTTTGCTGCCCTCAATCATACTCGAACATAGTTGAGATAATTGATTACATGTATCCCACACTTTTGAATATCTTGACCTACAAGTGCATAAAAATATTTGATCGCCATCAACTCTTGCTAAATGTTGTTTCTATTTCATAAGGTTTGCAATTTGTCTGGCTTTGTTCTCACAGCATAGTATTGTCGGCATTAAAACGGGGAGGGCGCATTACAAAAATGAGCTGTAATACCCGGGGGAGGGGGTACTCCCATATATATATATATATATGGGCTTTGCATAAAAACATTCTAAACAAAAAAGAAACAGTCTGTCAAACTGAAAACGTTACAGAGTGACAAAAAGTTGACCTGTTTACACCTTTCTTAGTTTTTGTTTTTCCTTGAAAAGGGTGTCATTTTTTGGGTTTGGTCCATTTCCCGTACTTTATCCTTAAATAGGGCCTTGGTTTAAGAACCTGTGCGACACACACCTATCCAAAATTTAAGGTAGTCCCCCACCCCTGCAAGGGTAAAGCCCAAGTTGGTGGAAATCTGGCCAGTTATCTCAACAGTTTGGCCAGGATTAATTGTGGCTTTTGTGATTGTGTAAACAGTAATGTTTCTGTTAGCATATTACATCTTCAGAACGATATTTATTACTCCATGTTCACAGGCTTATGTATGGAGGTTTGACCCAATTCATCCAAAGACTTTTGTCATGGGAGTTTTGGTTGGTAAGTACATCAGCCCAGCCATCAGTCCAGCTGTGCTCAGTTAGTTGGTTGATCTGTTTGTCAGACAGGTTTGTCAGTCGGTCAGTCAGTTTATCTGTCAGTCAATCATGTCAGTCAGCCAGTCAGGCAATCAATCAATCAATCAAGTTAATCAACTGACAAATAAATGAAACAAAGAGAGTGTCTTATTTGAGACAGGGGACTTGTTTCAAGTTATGTTGCAGTGTTGTTAGTAGTGGTGGGAATCGGTTGAGATAAATTTCACAGTCAATCATCGGAAATAATTGGATTGCCCCAACTGATCGATTATAATCGGAAAAATCAAGTTTTCCTTTGTTTTGGGCCCTTCCTTCACGTGATAAAAACCAAAATATTCCCACACTTTTGACCTGCCGTTTCCAGAATAACGTAACGACAGATCTCCAGCTCGGTCATTTCAGCCACCATGTTGGACTCGTCAGCAACCTGTAAATGAGGCAGGTCTGAGAGAGGACCCTGGGAATTAATTTGAGGCGGCATTTTGCTGTGATGCTTTTTCTTAATACCTTTTCATTTTCTAGTGATAGTGGTGATACTACAAACGCGAAACAGTGAGCTTGTAATTTATGTTTTGGTTCAGTTGTTTACGAAATACAAAGCAGCTTAGCATGTCACATCTTTCAAATACGCGTGATGTATTTGAAGTGACAACAACACAGCGTGCAGGGTATGCTGGGTATCGGCCCACCACTAGTTGTTAGTTAATACATTTTCACAAAATAGCAACAATAACTAACTAACAGTAAATGTGGTAAAGGAATCATAACTTTAACACATAACTTTGTAAAGTATTCTTGTCTCCTTGTTCATAAATTGAAATAATTAAGCAGGGTTAGCTTATTAGAGAGGGGGACTTTTATGGTACTGGAATTTAAGAAGCAGTCTGCCAATCAATAAATCAATCAATCAATCCATCCAATTAATCTATCTATCTATCCAATCAATCCATCAATCAGCCAGTCAACCAACCAATAAATCAATCAATCGACCAGTTAATTATCCAATTGATCCATTGATCGCTCAATCAATAAATAATTATATCGATCCAATCAATCTATCCATCTATCCAATCAATCCATCCATCAATCAATCATTCAATCAATCAATCAATCCTATCAATCAATTAGTCAATCAATTCTATCCAATCAATCAATCCTATCAATCAATTAGTCAATCAATTCTATCCAATCAATCAATCCTATCAATCAATTAGTTAATCAATCCAATCAATCAATTAGTCAATCAATTCAATCCAATCAATCAATCCTATCAATCAATTAGTCAATCAATTCAATCCAATCAATAAATCACTCAATCAATCATCACCAGTCCTTCAAACATTGGAACATATGAAGTGTTTCCTCTCTTATATCACAGTTGAATAGCATTCTGAATTTGTTTTCTGTCTCATTTACGTTTGTTCAATAGTGATAGCCACAATTGCGATCTGTCTGTTCCCCTTGTGGCCCAGTAATGTCAGGGAGTATGTGTGGTATCTGAGTGTCCTGGCTGCTGTGGCTGTGGGCGCCATACTGGTTCTTGCTCTCTGTAAGTGTGCCGGACCATTTTGTTTGAATATTTTGTTGTGCATGTCGATAGGTAGTACCCTTTGCTATACCAATGTATGGTATTAGGCAAAAACGCTCTCAGTTTCCTTCGCCCAGAGTTATTTGTGGGTCGAACTTTGTTAAAGGCTTTCTGGTTTCATTGGCATGTAATGAAACCAAGACACTGGAACATGTCACAACAGCCTGGTACTTCTTTGATTGGGCTAACCCGAACCACAAACTTCTACCAGCTAACTAAAACTCTAATCTTGGGGCTTTCCCCGGGTTGTTTCAAGCAATCTTCCTCCGGGTTCTCGTTCTTCTGTCCCAAAATTGGTATTTTTTAAATCCAATTTGAACCGTGGAACTTTAAATTCCAACAGATTGAATTTGTTTGTTTATTTTCTCCATTTAATAGACACTTCTAAGAATTGGTATTTCGGAAGGCAATAGAATAATTCACATCAACAAACAAATCTTCCAGCCGTTCTTTGTGCTTTTCTAATGGTATAAGGTGGCATAATTTCTTTAAATTTCAAGACAAGAAGTTTTCTCGGTGGTGATCTCATTCTCTAACCAGGCCATAATTGGTAACGGGGCCTAACTATGACAAAACATACCAGGATGGGGGGATACCGGGGATCCCTGCGGTCCTTTTTTGTCTCCCTTGGGGTATTGACCTGGTTTTTTTTTGCTGAATTTCCCTGCCTGACAATCCATATGTCCTAAACCTGTTTTTTTCTTTCCGTTCTTGATTGGTAGTGCGTTACGTGTTCTTTGCAATCGTGTGGGTATTAACTGCTGGAAAGCATCACTTCTGGCTCTTACCGAACCTGACAGAGGAATGTAGCTTCTTTGAATCGTTCGTTCCGCTTTACACACACGAATATAGAGGAAGCAAGCTCGAAGACAAACAAACTGAAAATGAACCGGAAAAAGATGACGCAAATGAAGAAGAAAAAGAACAACAAGAAGACGCGGAAACAGCGCAAGAGAATAAAGAAGATAGCAACGAAGAAAGGGAGCATACGGAGAGAGAGCCTTGGGTTACATTAACGGAAGAAGAGGTGGCAACTGCCAGGAGTGAGGTGGAAAAAAACGATGACGATCTAACCGATCCTTTAACTTGTGAAGTGAAATGTTGAAACGGCTTCAGTTACGATCGAATATTGCATTTTATTGTGTTCGTATTAGAGCTAGTAACTTGAAATGATCTTGTAACTGACGCAAATGCTACAAAGCTTATATTGATTTACGGCAACTTTCGGCACAAAGTCATCCGTAATTTGATAATGTGCAAGGGTTTGGGTTCGCTGCTGTCAATCAGACAATCACGTGACTAGCTGGAGCTTAACTTTGTAAAAAGTTCGAAATGGAAACTCTCCAAACAGTTGCTGTTCTTTTATCGGATCTTGTGTTAATACTGACTGCATGTGCCCCATTTTATCAAAAACTTAACAAATATATTTCCGTGAAATATGCAGAGGAGAGTACCCTAATATCTAGATTAAGTGAAATTATTTATAAAACCTGCGTGGTTAAATGATTTATGGTTTTATGTGTCATGTCCAGAAATACACCGTGCGACAAAACTGTCGACACATCTTATACATTTCAATGTATAAGGTACGCCGGATATTCTTAAAGCGCACAAAACGTCGTGTTCTTTGCCTTCATTTATCCCAGATTAGCATAGGTGTATGAGCAATTTTTGCCGGGGCGGGGGTAGGGGCAGTGAATCATTTAACCAAAAGAATTCTACCAAGTTGCCTTGCCCAAATTTCTCTTGCTGCCCCAAAAAATCTGAGTTGCCCAAAATTTGGTGGGGGGGGGGGGGGGGGTGCAGCCCCCACCCCCTTCCCCGGCCCGTAGTCCTATCAGATTAGAACTGCGGACGTGGATAGGGGAATATGTGGATGTTTATTTCTCCCGGATAAACTAAGGAGCTTGTTGCGCTAGAGATGACCAGTTCAAAGCTAAAAAAGGAACGTCTTGAATAACGCGGTGACGTAAGCCTTCCCTCATTTTGAGTTACTCAGCTCAAAATACGATACTGCAATTTCTGTTCGGTACTTTTGATCTGTGTTTAGCAGCAAATTAACAGTAAAATTACCAATAAGCAGCTTAACAGATCATCGGGTTGGAATTTCCGGCTACTATAAAGTCAGTTAACGTGTCGAATATCGCTTTTTTCGATACCGCATAACCGTTCCACATTACACGGGATGTGTACTCAGCGATAGAGTGTGTGGAGACCGCTTGTATTTGCGCTGTTTTCCGCATCGCAGCGACCGTTTCCAGATCGTTGTCTGAGTTTAAACGTAAACAAACCCCTTGACATTTTTGACTAACTAAATTACAGCCTTTGCAACGAGTGTTGGGTAAATTGTTTAGAAATAGTCATAAAATTGAGCCATATTTGTTTGGCTGACTTCGTCTTTGTTTACACGGCGTAAATAGTTACAAATAAATATGTAAACAACGTGTGTGTCGCAGTCAAAACAAAACCGTTTGTGAAGCGCGCGAAACAAAACAGTGTGCTGCTGTGATTTTCTTATCATTAGAAATACACCTGTTTAAAGAAATTCTCCGTATACTCTGACCAAGTCATTTGGTGAACTTGAGGGGGGTGGCGGAGATAAAAATGTACGTTAGCGTTGCAAAATTTGGCTGTACTTATGAAAGTAAACACATTACAGAGCCTACTCTTTTGAGGAGCAACAATAATTTCACTGGTGACTGCAGGCACAAGAAAATGCTTTCTACCATCAGTGTGGACAACGTTACAACGAAGTTCTAAATCATCCACTTTACATATTGCTCATATAAATAGTTGGTTTGGGGAGGGGCCCGGGGAGGGCGGGATGCCCCCCCCCCCACCCCTCTGGGCCCCCACCTTAGCAAGAAGTCTGGATCGGCCACTGGTTTGTAGTTGAATGAAATTTCCATTCCATCAGCAGCCATTTGTCGATTTGTGGGCCCCAGAATATATTAATACTCGACGGGGTCAATCAAGCGGCGACAAAGCTGTTATCTCCCGGAAAACAGCAGTCCTAAGAAAACACGCAAGTATTTCTTGGCAATTCATACTTTTACAAAGGCTTTAAGCAAAGTACATGTATCAATAACAAAACAATTATTTCACAAAGGAAGTAAAATATTGAAGGGTCGATAAGCACAAAATGTGTCTAATCATCGATATTTGGGCGCCTGCAAATCTCGTGACTGACCGTAATTTCAAATATTACATTTCCAGTGAAAACTTTGTTGTCTGATCAAGTGTTCGAATTTTTAAGCCGATGATAAATATACAACCATTTTGCAATTCAAAATGTCTTAATGAAGGATTATCGTTGAGTTATTGGAAGATAATTTGTGCTTATTGTCAGCACCCTTGAACCATCGACGAGCGAAACAGTGCTAGGCCAATATTCTCGATATTAGTTCATGAGAAAATTGCCGATAGCTAAGTGAGTTATTTTCCAACAGCAAAGCGAGACTAATATTTTTCAACAATTTTTAAGAGTTTCAAGTCCCGTTGGACGTCATGATCTCAATACATCAAATAAAAACAACTTGAACTGACCAAGTAAAATCAAATTGGATCGCTAACCGCGGAGCCTGAGTGATCAGACCGGCATATTCCTGTAGGTAGCTCAGTTTTGAGGTACGGCATTTCAATGTGTTGTTAATTTTGTATTTCGTCTTTTCGATTTATCTAGACCAGCTTCACTGAATTTCTCGGCTTGTCTTTTCTCTTTTCATCCCAGACATTTGATCAAAACCACAAACTCTTCGTCACCACATATGCAAAAAGAATTTCACCAATATTTTGTCAATCCATCTTCGTTTTATCTCTTAGTTATATGATTTGCATTTAGTAGTAATATACGAGTTCAGTTTTTCTGTTTTGTCATTTTCCAGGCAGCTATAACCGTGTGACGTTAATTGTTTCATGTAAATAACATGCATTAACTGAAAGCACGCCTAAATGAGGAAACGGTTTTAAAGCGATGGTTAATGCAACGGAGAATATAAGCGAGCCATTTAACCCAGCTGGATCTGCAAGGAAAAACGAACTTCTGAACTCAGAGCCAGTGCCGAACTGGGAAGAAGCGAAAGCAGTTTTTAAATGGGGCTGGGAGCTTCACTGGATCTCATTTGTGGTGCTATTCTTGGGACTTGCCTTATATTCCACTATAAGGTTGATCGAAGCTTCCAAAAGGCGACGGCTGAGAGAAAAGGTGTCCCGTAATGTGTCGTACGCTGTACACTCATTGGTTATAGTCTTAGGGGTCACGCGTGCCTTGGCGCTTGCAGTCTTCCCGTATGAGATAACAACTAACGTGAGTAACGCCGATATAGTTGTTCCTCTTTACGTTCATCGCATTATTTTTGGCCTCGGTTTTCCCTGCTTCATGGCGGCGTTTGCTCTGATACAGATAACATTCACGGCCAGCGTGAAGACCGTGCCTCTGACGTACTCCAAACTGCGAAAAATTCGCTTCCTGGCTTTCGTCATCGTCGGACACTTTAGTGTGGTTATAGTAGCAGATATCGTGACGGCCTTAGTCGAAAGTACCTCTGCTTTGTACATGGTTTGCACCGCGTATCTGCTATCAATGACTCTTTTTACTGGTATCCGAATCACTAAAAGCGGATACAAGGTGGTTCGCGAAAACAGGGAGCACAAAACAGCCATGGAAAGTTATGCGCCTGCGACGATTTACACCCCGCGCCGACTTCAGCGGGCGTCATTCAACGCGAAAGCTGTGCGGAAAGTCTTTATCATCACCGCATTAACAATATTTTTCTGCATTGCGCTGTTTGCGTTAAAAATTTACGATTTGGTGGAAGTCATTGAGTATCACTTCGTGCTCGGAAAGAGCATTGCGCCGTGGCCTTGGTTTATTCACGAGACACTGTTTCGTTTGACGGAGTTTGGGCTTGCCCTGACTGTGCTGTACGCGGTCTCTCCTATTAAACCACCCAAGAAATGCTTCTCTTTTTGCAATTGGTGTTGTTGCTCGGTGGGAAAGGGACAAATTAGTGAGGGAAAAGACGAACGACGGCCAAAAACGGGAACCATAAATCAATTGCAAATGACAAGCTCGGGCCCTACTCCAGAACCTGAAAGTAGAACCTATGTATAAAAATAGGCCCGCAGAGTGTGCAGAATATCATAAAACGTAGTACACTTCTTAAACAGTGTGTACTATTGTTGATGAAAAGGTACTTTTATTCCATTTTCATGGTAACTAAGGACCTGCATAAACAAATTCCACACCTATACATTTAAGGCCGCGAACCACTTAAGAATATAAACAACAAATGCAATAGGGTCGCTGCCGTCCGTTTGTGGCGATTTAGGCGTGGAAAAATTAATATTTAAAGCAAGTCTGGCCACTCAAAGAAATCAGGAAATGAAAAAGTGCTATTCTGGAATAGTTTGTGGTATGTTTAGAGTTTGCCGTATTGTACAGTCATATGTGTGGCATCATTAGCATATTTCGATTTCGATGCGGGGCAACATTAGGGCCAATATTCAATACGTGAATCATATCTAAGAATTTTTATCTAGCTTAAATCAGTTCAATAAAAAAAACTTCGTACTTTCAGCATGAAAAGTGGAAACACCTCAAGAAGTCAAGAAGCCCAACAAAATGCTTGGGTTGTATTTAATGTGCTGAACAAGTTATTTAAAATGATAATAAACAGCCATTTAAAAATAATATTGCTCATCAAAATGTTGTTCAATAGACTTTTCTCTTAATTCGTTTTTCGGAAATACTCAATAATTCCTTTCAATCCATTATTGTATTATCGAAGGTATTCCCGACAAATATTTTTGCTATAAACCGTTACATATGAACAGGCCATGAGACCAATATGAATATGTGAAAAGTAAAAATAAAGAAAACCTTTGCGCGACTGTATTTCCAGTTACGTAAACAGGATAAAATCTCAACTAAGAGCACGCTTGTAGGATAGTGTACATTTTCCTCACATAGGGTGGTATACTCACATACACCTGTAATAATTCTAGTTATCCTGGATTTTGCAATGGCATTCGATCAATTATAATCCGGGCTCCATGCAGATGCGTGTACGCGAGACGGACCTATACTTTTAGCCAGTTGCCGTGCTAAGCGGTGTGGGAAGCGATCACAACAATATAACATCGACCTACGGAGGTGGACAACTGACGATGAATTATACCACATAGTATAAAAATAATTATAGCACGCGTCGAGTTGTGACAAGTTACATTTAAACTGATTTAAACTTCCAATTTGAAAACTAGCCCTTTATTCCAAATATTTTTTACAGCTTTCTATATTGCTGGAGCCAGTGAAAAGAAGATTAAAAAAGACTGTTGTAGTTTATTGAGGATACGTCAGTCAGTCATAGACAATATATCACAATCAGGGACATTGAAAATAACAATTATTGGGTCTACTTGCTGGAGCCTGTGCTACGTCATATACCAAAAAAACACAAAAAATACTCTTAAGACGTGGCCAAAACAGATGTGCAAACGTATTCTTCGTCAAACACAGCAGCAAATGAAAACACAGCAGTAAAAAGAGTTTTTTTAATGTTCTATAATAGACCAATTTCGATGTTTTAAAGTTAAGCCTAAAACAATAGACATCACTACGAGGCTCAGGGAAATAAATCCCACAAACTCCTATAGTTTATTCCCCAGAGCCTCGTAGTGATGTCTATTGTTTTAGACTGAATTTTTAAATATCGAAATTGGTCAATTATAGAACATTAAAAAACTCTTTTTACGTACAAAATCTGCCCAAAAGGAAAAGCGAATGAAGGCGAATACCGGACGGACAAACGCCTAAAATCCAAGCGCATCCCATAACAACCCGCAAACTTGTCAGATTCAAATGGCAGAAATTACCTTTCCTATCTCTATCTATCTTTCCTATCTCTATCTATCTTTCCTATCGATGTAGAACTCGTAATTTTGCATAATATCTAGGAAAAAGTGAAATTTTAAAAGTTTATACTTCTCTTCTGAAAGGAATCTGGAAGTTGTGTGAAAAAATCAGGCCTGCAGTTTCGAACGAAGCTACTGTTTCGATGACTTGAGCCCCAGCCCCCAGGTATACTCTAAGGGCGCTTACCATCAGTCAAATTAGTCACGATATTTTGAATCATTTTTTGTGACGCACCAAAGTACCCTTAATGTAGGAAACCTTAAAATAAGAGTTCTCTAAGGAAGAAAAACGCCAAAGAGGTGATACTAATCCAAAAAGGAACAAGGGTGGTTAAGGATGGAAAGAATTGAGACGGATTATGAATGATGAATTTGAACAATTTAGGCTAGTAAATTTTTCAAAGTGTTCGGCTCAGACCATGACGTACCTCCTTTAACCGTTCACACTCTTCTGGTGAAATTTTTAGAAGATTTAGGAAAACTCTCAAAAGAAAGGTCTATTCATTTTCAAATTTATCGATCTGGCTGGCCAGTTCTAACCAATGGTAAGCGCCCAAAGTTTTCGCCTGCTTGTCCGCTGGGAAGTGCTGAGACTAACATTGGTGAGTTTGCCAGTTGAGGCCACAGGCGTCTCATACGTTGTATGTGATTTACGTCACATTATTAAGAGAATATACAAAAAATTTCCCGAACTCTCTTCGAACTTTTCTCATATATTCTCTTACATAATGTCACGTAAATCACATACAACGTATGGGCCGCCTGTGTTGAGGCGAGTTAATAAGCTTGGCCTTTGTGCATACCTCGACAGGGGCGGATCCGGGGGGGTTGGGGGTGATTAGGGTGGCTAGCCACCCCTCATTTTGGCACCTCGACTAAAAGTAACGAAGAAATTTATTTATTTTCTACTTTTTAACATAGTATTTCTATTTACCTGTTTTTTATTGTGTGTATCCACCCCCTAAAATATTCCTAGTTCCGCCACTGTTCAAATACAAATTACTTCCTTCCGCCCTGTTATGCAGGAAGGAAATAATTCGCAAGTATGACTACGAATCACTAAGCAGCACGCGATATGCAATACCCAAACACTTGACCTGAAGTGACAGTTGCAAGAATTAGCAACGGATTTTCAAGTTTTCAAGAGCAGTCACGAGGCCGTGGCGGCATGCATTCAGTAAATCAAATGTGTTTCTCCACTTTGCTCATCCCGTGTCTTTTAAAGAAATTTGATTTTATTTTTCTGAGCTGGATAAACTTCGCCCAACACCGCTTTTTAAAACTGCTTGCATTTTGAATTTCACGAATCACGCCTTTGATCATACACAACCGTTTGCGCCAATGCGCCGAAAAGTCCGAGTCACAAATTATTTTTTGTAGTTGATTGTTTAGCCAAACGTGTGTACATTTTAAAATTAATTTACAATTTATGTTTATTAAAAATGAGTTATTAAATAATTGTTTTGATTTCTGAAGTATATTAAATAGTTGCTAGCTTTCCCTCGAATTCGTTCGCTGACATAATTTGCGAAACTGCACAGGTAATCAATATCATCAGTTAACACTGTTTGTTTTTAATACCTAGTTCTTGTTAATTTCGTATTTGTTATTTTCATGTTTCATGTTTGTGCTGCGGGCTAATAACTGATGAACTTGTAAAGTAAATTACTCTGATATAAACCACCGCCCACTCCAGCAGAGTCAAATTAAAAGCGAAAGTTTTTTTTATGCGCGCAATTTTGAAATAATTAAATTGCCCTTTTGTTTAGAAGCCATCTTCATGTTCTCGAAAGGGCAAACTATTTTGGCCAAATGAATAGAGGGGGTAAGTTTCTAAAGAAACTGTGGTGCTGCGTCGGTGGGAAGTATAACAATATAATTTGGTTTTATCAACTGGGGTGATAATGTCAATTGGCCACCGTAAAGAGATTCAAGTGCTGACGTTTCGAGCGTTAGCCCTTCGTCGGAGTGCTGACGTTTCGAGCGTTAGCCCTTCGTCGGAGCGAATCCGACGAAGGGCTAACGCTCGAAACGTCAGCACTTGAATCTCTTTACGGTGGCCAATTGACATTATCAACCCAGTTGATAAAACCAAATTATATTATTTTGGCCAAATTCTGTTTAGCACAGTTCAAACAACTCGAGTTTTAATTCAAGAAAACTATGGTGTGATTCATTGATAAGTCTGTTGTCTTTGCTGCGTGCAGCAAGTATGTGGAGCGAATTTACGTTTCTGTCTCGCCTATTGGGAAATATCTACGAATACCGACTCTAATAAAAGAAAATCAAAGAAAAGATTCATTGAAGTGAGACGAACATGTATACTGGGTTCTAAAGTAGATCCTTTTGGGGCAGAAAACAATGGTAAATTTTCCATTAAAACAAAAGAGCGGCAAAGATTGTTAAACTAATCAGCAAGTCAAATTTATTTTCGAGATTTCGTGCCGATATATAAATTTACCAGTTCACAACGTATGCGAACGTTTGCTAACGTTACGTCTCGAAAACATTCCTGTGTGTCCGAAACCCCTGCAGTGTAAAGTTTTGGTAGAACTTTTGCAAATTCTCGTCGAAGAATTTCAATTTTGATACCCGCTAAAGAAGGCATTTGAAGGCTTATAGACAAAGGCATTCCTTGGTGAGTTTGATTTACGCCTGAGCGTTTCGCTTGAGTGAAAGAACGACCATCATGTCCAAGAAAGAAGAGAAAGAGCCCAAAAAATCTGTCTCTATCTTCTCGTTTCTACGTTGCTGTGTTGGCGGAGAATCGAGGCCAAAGGTACAGAAAAAAGCTGATGGGAGCGCTGCGAACAATGATCAAAAAGACGCCGCCGTGGAAGAAGGACAAGACGCTTTGCAAGATGTTGGAAAGGGGGACGGTAAAACAAATGATTTGGAATTAGAATACACGCCGTCGCCTCCAGAGCCTGTTACCTCGCCTAGCGATGACTACAAACCGAGCTACGAGGAAACAAGCACTGCCTCTGCAGCGCCTTCCACTGTGGGAAGCGAAGACGACTCCAGTTTCAATGCCCCCTCGAGCATTCAGGTTGTGCAAGAGAATGGCACAGCTTCGAGTATCGCGCGTCACATCGGGACGGGCGGACGGCTCAATATGCAGTTTGTCTTCGACTCCCAATCATCCAAGCTGACTTTGACTGTCCTGGGCGTCGAATTCCCGCCGTTTCAAAAGTGGAAGATGGATGATTTGGAAGTGAGCTGCATGCTTCTGCCAATTCACCAACAAAGCTTCCGCGCGCGACCCAAGAAATTCAAAGATCCGTTCACCATGATTCTAACCCCGAAAGACAAAATTAAAATTATGTCTCTCCGATTTCGCTTGTACGATCACCGCGCCATGTCCAAGCATATGATCGGTCAGGGAGTTGTGAATCTTGGAGAGGTCAAGCTTGGTCCACAAGCTGTGAAAATCGCCCTCGATCTAAATATTCCAGAAACCTACGCAATTGATTCCCGCTACATCGCGGCGGTTACGGGTGATACCGGGCAAACACCCGCGGAAGATAGCAAGCCCGAAATCCTTCTCTCTCTCGAGTACCGCGCGCTGACGAGGAAGCTGATTGCTGAAGTTATCAAAACCCGCAATGTCGGTCTACTGAGCAACTCCAAACCGCACGACATCGCGGTCGAAATGAAGCTTCTCGGAGACAACAATCAAGTTCTTCGAGTGTGCCGAACGTCGCTGAAGAAACACATCATCGATGCCGAATTCAACGAAATGTTCATGTTCCGCGTGACTTACGAGAAGCTAGCGAACATCGGGGTGATCTTCACGCTGTACCGGGTGACAGAGAGAAGAGGCAAGAGGGAGAATATTGGAGAGGTTTGCTTCGGCAAACAATCCAACACTCACCAGCAACAAAGTCACTGGAACGAAGTCATGTCAGGCTGTGAGAGAGTCATCACGCAATGGCATCCACTGTTTAAATAAGGTAAGTTTTGATGAGTTCTGTTTCTTTGTTAGCTTGTCCACGGTTGGCATTTCATCGTGCGCGCTGATAACCTGACTAACCGAGCGCGAGGGCCGATTTTCCAACTTGGGCCATGCTTGTTTATTTTTCTCTTGAAACCCACTTTCAGTCACTTTAGATTCAAAGGGCTTTCGCCGTGTTTTGTTGACTCCAGCGATTCAGAAAGAACAAGTTACCACGAGTTTGAAAACAAATTTATTAAGTTAGTTTACACGTTCATTTCGCTGGTTTCAGTTGTCGCAAATTTTCATTTTGCCGGTTTTCGATGATGGAAAATGCCGACTAAGAAAGAACCAATCAGAACGCTCGGATTTCTTGAAACTGCCTTGCCATATAATAACAGTACTTTGGTATCCGGCTTTGGTGCGGGAAAAGTCCAGTTTCGAGTTAACCAAGACCTCTGAATGTATAGTCGTTTCGCCAACGTGTCAGTTCGCCAACGCCAGTTCGCCAACGTACGAAGTCGATTCGCCAACGTCAATTGTCAGTTCGCCAACGCTTACATGTCAGTTCGCCAACGTCTAAAAATACATTTTGAAAAAGGTCTGAAATGTATTTAAAACTTACCTCATCTTCGATGTAAATTGTTTCACTCTCCCCAAGCTCTCACTCCCCACGCCATGTTAACAGATCGACTGCCGATCGTATTTCATGATACCTATTTTCATGTCACTCGGTAAATGTATTTGATTGATTGCGCGTGTTGTTGCACAAACTTCTGTTTACTCTATTAATTGTAAAACTGTGCCTTTAGTAAAAGTTAACAAAAGTCGCCAAAAAATTCACAAGTTTTCAAATACAATCGGCCATCGCTCGATCGGTTTAATTATCGTACTTTGTTAGACTTTATTGTAAAGCGAGTGAATGCAAAACGTTGGCGAACTGACATGTTAGCGTTGGCGAACTGACATTTGACGTTGGCGAATCGACTTCGTACGTTGGCGAACTGGTCGTTGGCGAACTGACACGTTGGCGAAACGACCGGTTACCGTTAGGCTATGTTCACCCGGGACCGGTTCCAAATGAATGCGTTCAAACATTCGTACCGGATAGGCCTTCTGTTCACCCGGGACCGGTTCCAAATGAATCCCGTCAAACATTCGTACCGGAT
This sequence comes from Blastomussa wellsi, assembly GCA_947652115.1. Taxonomy (NCBI): domain Eukaryota; kingdom Metazoa; phylum Cnidaria; class Anthozoa; order Scleractinia; family Plerogyridae; genus Blastomussa; species Blastomussa wellsi. The sequence goes on from OX393564.1 coordinate 16,383,852, forward strand.
AGGCCTTCTGTTCACCCGGGACCGTTCTGGAACCTGTCCGAAACGGATCTAAAACTGGACCTGTTGTTTTGCGGGTCCAGTTTTGGATCCGTGGACTGGTTCCAAAAAGATCGCATGTTAACGTCCGGATCGGTTCCAAACGGTTCCATGAAAACAGGAGCCGATCCGGTCCGGTTCGGTTCCGAACAGTTCCGGTCCGGTCCCGTGTAAACGTAGTCGATTAAACGCCGCGGCGTTTTTAAAATTTTTCAAGATTCGAGTGCGGCGTTTATTCGGTGTTAAGTCGAATAAATACATCTCGACCTTGTAAAGTTGAGTATTTAGCCTTTATTTTTGTTCAGCGGTGTTGGTTAACTCGAAACTGGACTGTTTGTTACCCTGTTTGCAGCTCTTCCTGTTCTTATTTTTCATAGTAATGCCAAGAAAAAGCGTTTTTGTGTGTAATTGTACAGCATAGCGAGCTTTGGAAAGTTATTTCTGCAGGAATCATTCAGCAAATCCCTTTTCGCTATTGTGATTCGGTAAATAATTTGTCAGAAATAGTGTTGATGAAACAAACGCGAAGTAAATAAGTCTTCAGCAAAGCTAAAATGACAGGATAGTTCCAGCCCACCTGCCCAGTTTTTACTTTTTTCCATTTTTGCACTGCCATCCACATTGGGTAAGCGGAATCAAGTAACTTGATATAACACGGCATCGGCTTTACATTTAAGGTGGTTCGATCGGATTTTTGAGTGACGATACCTCAACTTTGAACAGCTACTGTCAGCACCTCTATGGAGCATCCGATAGAAAATCGATTACTCCAAGAGCACTAGAGAAAGATCAAAGTTTCAGATGAAGTACGTAGTGAGGCATGCCCCACTTTACTCGAGACCGAATAACTCTTCATCAAGGGATAATTTTGGAAAATCCTTCCTGGATCTTTGACTGAGACACGTTTCTTTTAGGTCTGCCAAATTTGAAGAATCTTTATATAAGAGCGATTTCGAGAATTTATGGCGAAGTACAACAAAGCGTATTAGTTCCCGAATGTCATAAATTGTCTTCCAACAAACATTTTGGAAATCGAGTCACAAATACTTTTCTTGCTCATGATTGGTTAGATTGAAAAGCCTCAATCTCGGACAAAACTGTTGAGACACAAATTTCCACTTTATGGATGCCATAGCTCATTTCTTTTTCTCAAACCCTCTGCTCCATTTTATTGATGTCGAATTGTGAAAATAAATTGGGAGAGGGAAATGCTTGCATGCTCCAAAAAAGTGCGTGATATCCATTAATTTGTCTCATCAAGTTTGTCCAAGATCGCAGCAACCTTTACTTTAGGTCGCTTCCCAACGGTAGAAGCACGTTTGTGCTATACTTTTTTCAGGCAATTTTAAGTAACTACAAATCGACCAAAAAAAACCTCGTACACTTTAATTATCAACAGCCAAATCAAACCGCGCCTTAGCAGCTTATAATAACGATGGATATCTTCTCTTGACCACATTGTAAATCAATACCAATTTATCTCCAAACAGATTACAGCCTCGATCTTATTAAAAAAACAAATGCATCTAATATCTCTTTCAGGTTACAAACGGGCATTTTCAATTTACTCATGTCAAGCGAGAAACAAGAAAGAATCAAGACATTACAGTATGGATTTTCTCTTAGCATAATTTTACCGGCGTACGAGCCCATCTGTGATAGAGGTAATACAACGAACCATTTTATAGGTACTGAAATACATAAGCAAATTAATATTTTTCTCTTAGCAAACTTCTGATTGGCGTATACATGAATTAATTACGAACACAACTCATAAACTGTGTACCGGGTGTTGGCCGTTTTTCGCAAATGGCTCATAAACAGTAACATTTCCTCAGAAATATTCCAAAACCCAATCAATATTCAGTCTGTGTTAATTTATTTTAAATCGAAAGCACTCGTTTGAACAAACGGTCACATCTTACAAATAATAAGCAGCCAGTTTTAGAGCTTTCCCAGTCTTTATACCCTTAAGTGAAGAAATATTGCTCGTAGTTATGTTTTGTGATTCGACAGTGACAAAGAACTTAATTAATTTGGGCATCAAAGGGATGTGTTCTAGATTCATGTAAACTTTTAAATATAGTGGCAGGCAACGGATGAAGGGTCTAAGTATAAATGTAAACGAAAGTCAGTGCCATTGTTCTTAGTTCTTATCAGAGCTTATTCAGATTGAATCAGCCATTTTAATATCTTTAAGTGGGTAGAAACAGATGCATCGTTCTTAATTTTTGTTCTCGTGGGAGAGGTTGGACAAAGTTCAGAAGCACGAAACGCTTTCTTCTGTAGTTTTCTAACGACGCTGCAAGCATGAGTTATTATGTTTTTAATGTTATTCAAACCAAACGTTGACAAACACTTAGTCAAGGGATTTAAGGAAAACTGTTTTTTTTCACTGAAACGTTCTGTTTTTGTAAATCAATTTAGTAACCGTTGCAGTTTTCTCAGGTGATTGCCACTTTTTATATGCGTACATATATTATGTAATATTTCTACGTGCATTTTTAATAAAGTTACTTTTTACAAAAGGAGACCTTTTTTACTGAACCTGGGGGAAAAACCCCCTCGGTGTATGTGTGTGTGTGTGTGTGTGTGTGTGGGGGGGGGGGGGGGGGGCAGTGCCGAGGGTAGAAGCACCAAAAATGTCTTCTCTCCATCTGTTCGCCAGTTGACCGCTGGTTATACAGTTCACTGGTAAACATGGTGCTTTGGAATAATTGATTTAAAATCACAAATTACCCGAAGTTAAAATCTCTCAATCCGAAATTAACTGAAGTCGGAAGGAAAAGGCATTTCCTTTCTAAGGGGTTCTTTTATTGGGATATGAAAAACAAATTCCACTGTGAAGAATAGGAAATTTCACAACCCCTTACCCTTAACACCCCCCCCCCCCCCGCCGCCCCTATATCTTTTGCATCATGCTTTGTGCATCTTACAATTTAGCCTACATTTTTCAAATTCGACGCTTGTACTCGGTCTCGATCTTCATCCTTAGCCATCCTTGTTCAATTTTTCCTTTGTGTCACCTATCTGGTGAGTTTCTTGCTTAAAGTATTTGAGGTTTCTTACATTTTTAAGATAACTTTGGTTCGCTAGAAAATATTACTCAAAATACCCTTTAACATTTAATTCGAAAATATTCTTCCTGGATTGTGTGAACATCTATGTTAACAGAACTACTGCAGGTGCATTTTGCGAACTAAAATTTGTATAACTTCCTTGATTATTTGAACTATTTGATGTCTATTCTACGGAACGATAACTGTGCGTGAAGTCTCGCTTGTGTTCTACAGAATTCATAATAAAACAGAACATGTATTGGATAAATTTGGCTACGCTTTTGGCATGTTTAGTCTACGATCCGATGTTTGGTCACGGGAAGGACGATGGGAGTTATGCCACAGTCAACTCTCTCTACAACAACAACAACAACAAGCTTTATTTACATGATTAAAGCAATTATTACAGTATTGCAAAAGCTTCTTTAATAAATATTAATTAATTTTAATCAACTGATTCTAGACATTGAAATCACTGCTCGGTTATTATGAACTATACAAGTCATTATAATTAGTTCGTCTCAATTCAAAGCACGACGAGATTTAACAGGGCTGCCATGATTGTAATGCAAATTAGCCACGTTGTTTCCCAGTTGGGGGGGGGGGGGGGGGCAAACATTGAAATTATGCCGTTGTTTGGAAAATCGGGCGGTCTAAATAGTGAAATATCTGCAATAAAACCACATTTGAGAGCCAGGTTATGGAATAATGATTTCATTATAAGGTTAGTTGGAAATAGTTACTCGATACCTTCACTTGCAAACTACACAAGCCGTTTTCTTTTTTTGTGCCAAAATTACGTTCTTATCAGGTACGATAAGAAACCAGCTGAAATTTGTCGATTAAGGCTTGTTTGCCCCCTAACAAATTACGTGCCTAATTTGCATTACAATGTGAAAACAAACATGGTGGCAATCGTGAATAATAAAGGTCTATTGGATGTTTACAAAATAATCAGTAGACTCAAGAGACCATGAGGGTTCTCTTGGTAGAGTTCATAGGATGTGGTAATAAGGCCTCATGTAAAAGTAGTTGTAGAGATGGTATTTAAATTTGGATTGTGTTTTCGAAAAAAAACTCTATAGTGTGGACAATCTAGTAAAAAATGATTTTCATCCTCAATTTTGTGACAACTGCAGAGACTACGGTCTTTCATTGTGAGGGATTTTGTCATATCTTCCTGTTTCAATCCGAAGTTGTGACTGCTAATTCTGGCAATTTCACTAAGGTTTACTTTACATGGTGTTTCCTTGTTAGATCTGGGTAAGCAGAAGGGTTACAATTCTTTTCTTATTGTGCAATAAAAGTTAAGCTTTTGTAAGTGGTGAAGGGTTTGGGTCTAATAGGAGACATATTTCTTTTTCATGAGAATAATCAATCAATCGATCAATAACTTTATAGCCGAGCACGAGTGTTCCTTTAAGGAGACTAAAGTATATATAGATTACTTCATAGAAAGTGCGACGTACGGATTTTTATTCACGAGTTGCAAAACTTTGGAAAACGAACGAGTGAGCGCAGCGAACGAGTGAGTTTTCCAAAGTTTTGCGACGAGTGAATAACAATCCGTACAAAGCACTTTCTATGCTGTAATTTGTTTATTATATATAACGAGTACTCAACCATTGTAAACTTAAAGCGATTTTTTCTAGTCTATAATTAAAGAGTTAAACGCAGCGCTACGAGGAAAACAAAGCTGCAAATGCATTCTGATGGCTTTCCAAGCGAGATCTCTTTTAAATAGAAAAGAAATATTACGGCGACGACAAGCTATTTAAATAGCGGTGTAAAACACACTGTGTTAATACTTTTTAAAAGAAAAGCTTTTGCTATCGCATTGAGAAACGTCGCCATAAGTGAATCAACTACTGCGCGAAAATCAACTGGCGAAGTTTTGAACAAAAGTTGTGATAACACAAGGAGTCGGTTCATTAAACAATAATTACGACGTAAATCCATCTTCAAAAGTGAAATATTTACTTTACCCTGGTGTTCCCAAGGGTGCTTGAATTTTCTTAGAACGTCCACGGCTGCGTTGTATCAAAGCTACAATGAAAGTCTTTCATTTCTTGGCTTTCCCTTATCGACATTTAGTTCGTCTTCGTTCCGCCTGTTGAATGATTTTAGCATTTCCATATCATAACTGTGTTCTTAAGGTTTTGCTTGGCGTGTTTCTGATGGCTTTCCTTTCCATAAAGTTCTCAAAAGTACAAAATTTGTAGCCAAAACATAAACTGTCTTCGAGAGCTTGCAAACTTGCAGCGCGTTGTTTTCACAACCTCTTTGGAAACCATTTGAATTCCCGCGCCCTGATTGGTTAGGTCGTTCTACTCTTGATGCTGATTGGTTATATTTTTCACATGTGAAGAAAGCTATACGCGAAGCTGATTGGGCGTATCGCTTTTCTCACATGTGAAAATATAGCAGATATAGAATTCTATCTGCAAGGTTTATTACCTAAAATTGTCGCTATATATATAATAAATAGAATTTATTACCTAAAATTGTCGCTATATATATATAACACTAGTAAACTAATTAACTAGTAAACTAATTAATCTGCGAAATTTAAATATTAGATGTATAAAAATAATGTAAACTACTAATTAACTAATTATTTAACATGAACAGTCATAGAAGAAACTGTCCGCTTAGATACTAGTTATGCAATGGTTTCGAGTGGCATACTGTGAAATATCCCACGAGTGACTTGATATTTCAGTATACACACGCGCCTTTATATGATCTCATATACCATTGGCCTACAAATATGGTAGGTGTACGCTTAAAAGCATGCATTTTTCGCAATGTTTGTACAATAGTTTTAATAAAACAACTATTCCACTCGCGCTTGTTGGATATGAGATGGTTATAGCCAACTCGGCGCTTCGCGCCACGTTGGCTGTCGACCATCCCATATCCAACGCGCGCTCGTGGAATAATTGTTAAGTATGCCACGAGAAAACATTGAATAACTATTTTATACCATGTCTCTGACACAACTTAAAGAAAGGTGCAATTTCGAGTGAATACGTTATATAAAGCGCTTATATCGCGGAATTTTTTAAGCTTTTTATGTCTCCGTATCCGGTGAGGATTCCTCCCCTGGAGGAGACTCGCTTATGAAAGGGGTGGGGATGCTCGTCTTCTCGATTAGGCGTGTAAAATTCGGATTTTGTGGTCTCACTTAGAGTGTTCTGGGCAAAACGCCATTATATTTAGTCGTGAAAGTCTCGTGTAGGGTTGCACGCGAAAAAATATAAAAATATTTATTTAATATGTATTTTTAATTCGTTTTATTCAGTCGATTCATATAATCATGGTCTCTTTTAGGGGTCAAAAAAGCATGGGCCACGCCCAGATCGGTCTCCTTTAAGCTTTTGGGGTTCAATTCAGAATTTCCGACGAGTATCCCCGCCCCTTTCATATGCGAGTCCCCCCTCCCCCCCCCCCCCCCTCGGAATTCCTTCGTCTGCTTTTTGGATAGCCCACAGAATACAGCATAATTAAGGTCACCTGCGGTTGGCAAATCATAGAGAGTTCCAGACTATTTTTTTTGTGGGAACTTGAAAACAGTCTTGCAATCAAAAGTTGCTTTATTCACGGTTCCTGGGTTTTCGGTCGCTGTTTAGCAAATTCCGCGACATCTACTACAAACAAAATTTAAAACTGAGTTGAATGAAAAAAATGGCGCGCGCTGCCGGCTTGGCTTTCGGCGGGAAATCTTGAAGCCGTGGAATACCGCGGAATGTGCAACGCTTTCCTAGGCTCCTGATTGGCTGTAGTCTTTAAGGAGAGTTCTGATACAGTGATAGACCCAATGTATAAATGGCTGCCATTTTAAAATTATTTTTGTATTCCTTTAAATTAGCCTCAATAACCTCTTTTTTCAGCTAGTAAGTTTTCAATTCTCAGTACACCCACCAGGATATTTAACAATTCTTCCACGAGCGCGCGTTGGATATGAGATGGTACATAGCCAACGTCCAACGAGGCAAGTAGCGCCGAGTTGGCTATAACCATCTCATATCCAACAAGCGCGAGTGGAAGAATTGTTTTATTAAAAACGCCCCAAAAATATTGTACAAACATTGCAAAAATGTATTCTTTTAGGCGTACACGTACCTTTTTGGTACGTCATTGGTATATGAGCTCATGTACCATTGCCTCTCAACCAATCAAAACTCAAGAAATGCAATATACCATAGCTAATTTTTAATAAATGTTGATATGATAAGTGTGATTGTGGAAGAACAATCGTCATGAACTGAAAGAATGATCTGAAGCTGCACTTAAAAACTATATTCGCGTTAAAGTAAGAAGTGATGAAGTAATCATGTATTGGTTCAAGTTAAAGCTGCAGAGCTTGCCTCGAAGCAAAATCCTCAAAACAATAGTGTACTAAAGGTATGCTGAAAGAATAGAATCAAGTTAACGCAATCACTCAACTTACTCTCTACCATACTTCTAAGAACAAAAATGATTATAAGACCTGGGGAAATCCAAAGTTGTGTAGTCCTGACTCGTCCCCAGTCGCCTCCTGTAAGAAAATAGCAAGACGCGCCTGGTATTTCACATAACAGACAACTGGGGACGAACAAAGTCCCTTCAGAAATTTAACGACCATTGTCAGAGTTAAAGGGTCATTGTCACGATAATGCGCAGCCTTAATTAACACAGAAAGTGTTTTAACCAATAGAAACTTGGCAAGGTTGCGCACTTCACGCTGCCACGAACCACCGTGGCCTTGTGCAATTGCTTTGGGGCTTCCACGTGCGCTCGAACACCTCTTTGTCTAGCCTCATTTCTTTGTTTTAGCTTTCATCCCAAGCCGCTTTGTGTGTTACCCTTCGAGAACATCATATTTCCTGTGATGTTCGTGTGAAAATAAACACAATATATTCCGTTTAAAACTTCCACAAATGACCAAATAGTCCATTATCTCAATTTTTATAGCTTTTGCAAGCCTCGTGAGGTCGATGGAAGAGGATTTTAATCTCATAGGTTAACTTTCATTTCTGGTCCGTCGGACCAGAAATCAAATCGTCACACATGCGCAGAAAACTGTCAGAGGCCCTTTATAGGCAGTTTTATCTTTTCACATTCACTGAAATGACGCGGTCAACGACGCATAACCATAACCCATTGCAGGAACCGCTACCACAAAGAACATAGCGGCTCAGAATGGAATGAGAAAACACGCTTCATAAACGTAATTTGCATTTTTTTGTCATGTTGGTTTGTGAACGTATCCCTAGTGGGTTAATTAATTTTGGAATTATTTACTTCTGCGCCAGATGGTCGCGTTCACGGTGTTGCATTTGAAATGAACCCGGCTGCCTTATAAGTAAAAAGCCGAAACAATCGCTTTTGTTGTAGAAACGTGTACAAACGCACTGTCGCTGAGAGAAAGGCGAATGGACTTATCGCGAAAGAAAACTTACTAAGGATTGAAAACCACAACATCAAAAATAAGGAAAACAATTCTTGTTCCAAGTTGTGACTTTTCGAGCTTTTATTTGCTAACTGTGATTATAAAAGACTCGAGGATTACCCGCAAAAATATAAGCGAGGTTGTTCGCGCCGAAGTGAATGTTATACGATAAACGCCATTTTATGGCTGGTCGCACGCTCGGAAAAGAAACTGTTTCAATTTGCTGTGGTAGAGTTTTTGAGTTATGATTCGGAAAAAAATATATACACCCACAGAAAGTAAATCTTTTGTCATAAAAATTCGACGTGAAGAGTTTATGGGCAAAATATTTTATGTAAATATACAAATTTGGAGGCAGGTGCGTTGAAAAACAGTATATAATTAATTGATTTTCTCGAAGCTTGTTGGTTAGTATTTTGGGTCGTCGTAATTTGTTGCTGGCGATAAGACTTTTGATGCCTAGAATTCACACAGAGCGAACTGAGAATTTACCAAACAGCTTTTTCGAAACGATCCAGAAACCGATCTAAGGTATTATTTGGCCATTTTAGGTCAGAGCTGCATAATTTTGACTCCATCTAGATTTTGCATTTAAATAATTCAATTACGTTCGCGAAAGATCGTATGAGGAAAAAAAAATGAAATATCGTGTGTGGGTGACTGTAACAATTCCGAGAGCCCAAGAGTAATTTTGGCATTTCATTTGAGTTAGCACAAAACCGATAATGAAAAACGCGCTGACAGACGAGATAATTTGAAGAATTTCGCCAAGGATATCTTCCACAACAAACGGTGAGTGTAATCAAGATATATTTTAGCTGAAAAATTTCTTGGATTACTTTACGAAAGCAGATCGTATTTCCCTGGCGAGCTGGCAAGCGCTAACTTTATTTTCGCTTTCGACGAATTTCGATTTCGTTAATTTTTTTCGAGTTCTTTATCCACCAATAGAATCTTGTTTATGTTGGCGAAAAGTGAAAAGAGCGCGTACTAATTGATGTTCTTTCTAATATTTTCAGCAGTTTGAGAAAAAGTCTTCATTTTCAATATTCCACAGGCCAGATGGACGGCTAACGCACCGCGTAGAACTGCATGCTAAAGTTTCATCGCATCTTAAATGGATTTCACAGCGAAACTTGGTGGCTTTTTTCGAAGTATTATTAACCCAGAGGGTGAGGCTCAAAACACGAACAAATCACCGGAGGAAAATAGGTAGGAAATCTCAAATATAGGGTATAAAGTTATTTCTTTATTGTAGCTTATTTTCATATTCAATGCGTTCTTTATGTCGCTTGCGTAAGTGACAGGGTGGGGTTTAGGAATTCCGCAGCAAATAAATTCTTCGTCTCAGTTTGAGCTAAACATAAAACTGGATGTGAGCAGAAAACCGAGAATTAGATGGCTAAAAAATCTAAAATAAATAATTGAAATATGACTAAAAGTCGAGTGTTTGACATGTTTTGGTTTTGAACGCGCGCGAGCAAGGAGACCGCGTTCAAAACACGAATACAGCTGTTGCTAATAATTATAAAGTCAAATCCTTAAGAATATTTTGGGTTTTCAGTCAATAGACACCACCGGGAAAGATAAAGTTGACAATAGGAAGAAGTTAATACGCTTGAATAGAGCATTCTGAATTGAAGAAAAAGGAGAAACGGCAATTCAATTTTCTCGAAAGCGAAAACTCATTTGAAATTCACGCGCGGAAAGAATGGGCTTATCGAAATATCGCCAAGCGAACGAATGCAATACCCAGAAAACATACATAATTGACTGGGCAAATGTTTTAATTTTGTAGGTAGTCGTGAACCAATGAGGGAAGAGAGACGGTCCGAGCAAATAAACAGAACTAAGACATTAAGAGTTTAGCAGACAAAAATGTAGAAACAAATGTATTTGTGTCGAGATATCTTCATGGGGACTGTATTGTTAATGCAGCGTAATTGAGGCCTCTGATATGAATGTGGCCCCTGTTAAATTTTTTATGCGTCCTTTTCCATTGTTTCGCTGTTGTCTGCATTTCAGGCAAACTTCTGGCGACACAAGACCGGCGGAAGATGACGGAGATTATGACGAAAGGGATGCGGAGTATTTAGATGACGATGAAGAAGAAAATACCACAGCATTCTTCACACGAAATAGTTCCCTACCGTTACCTTCTAAATCAAAGCCAGAGACGAGCGCTGGAACCTTGGCTTTACAAGTTCCTAATACAGGAATCAAGCGGCGAAACACCCTTGCGACAACACCAAGTTACGGCCTGAGTGGTTTAACAAATGGAAGATCTGTGTCTGGGGTTGTTGCCCGTACAAAACAGAACTTAGAAACCAGTAGCATCGTTTCGGACGACGAGACGGTGCGAGGAAGCGCAGCTCGGAGAGAATTTGGAAGTCTTCCGGCGCGAAGTCGTAGCGAAACTCCGCGAACATTCGGCGGCACGCAAACGAAGAGAATTTCGAGCTCGAGTACTGTTTCAGACTGGACAATGGATTCAAATGTGCGGGGGGTTGGCCGGCTCCATGTCGTTCTAGATTTTACCATGCACACAGCCAAGTTATCTGTAACTGTTACAAAAATAGAATTTCCACCGTACCATCAAAGAGACACTTCTTTGCTAGAAGTAAGCGTCATGCTGTTGCCGGGAAAACGGCAAAGTTTTCGAACAAAACCCAGGGATTTTAACGAACCTATGGCCATGTATCTGTACCCGAAAGACAAAATTAAGGATATGTCGTTAAGATTCCGTTTGTACGAGCAAGGCGCTATGGGCTCCAAGCACTTATTAGGCGAAGGTACTCTTCGCCTCCGATCAGTGGATTTAGACTCAGAAATGATACCGGCTTCGGTCGATTTGCAACCACCCGGTTCTTATGTCCCCGAAGCAGCTTCGGGAGCAATCATGTACGAAGGGGAACTAGCTATCTCCGAAGAGGACAGGCCCGAGATTTTAATCTCTTTGGAATACCGTCCTCTTACGGGCAAACTTCTTCTTGAAGTGATCAAGACAAGGAACTTGGGAATGTTGACTGATTCAAAAGCACGCGAAACGTACGTTGCTGTGCGAGTTGTTAAAAGCACTGGCGAGCTCATTAGCAAAAGTAAAACTACTCCAAGACGGCACATGATAGACCCGGAGTACAACGAGATGTTCTTGTTTCATGTACCGGAGCATGAATTGAACGCTGTTACTGTTTTGCTTACTGTGACAAGCATAACCGCACGCACACTCGCTTTAAAGAAACATAGAGTTGGCCGAGTGTCTCTCGGACAGAATTACAGCAGTGAAGAGGAGCTACGGCATTGGTACGAGATGACAAGGCGAAAAGAAAAATCCATTGTGGCATGGCACAGAATTAACGAGATGTAGAAGGCAATAGACCAAATCAAAACTAGCTAGAGCATTTTATCTAAAAAAAAGGTTTTACAAGAAATAGATTTCCCAAACAGGGCAAAACATTATAAAAATACTCCCAGCGTGGTTAATATTCTATTCTATTAGATTCTTTGTTATGCTTTTCAAAGTGTTGTTGATTCTAGTTCCGTGTGAGCAGAATAGCTAAAGCAACGCTAGTGTCCTTAGCTAAAATAAGGCAAGTAAAACAATTTTATAGAATTATTTTTTAACTCCAAAAGTGCTTAGAGTGTATTCCCAAAACACGCTGTTAATAAGTTTGGTCATCATTAGGTGTGTATGCTTAGAGCTGACAAATTAAAGCAAACCACGGTTAAATTTTTCTTTGTTTTTATTATAGATCTAGAATGATTTCTGCTTGTTTGAGTAAATGTTCGTATGTTATTCCGCGGTGCCCTTCTGCAGGGTCCGAGTTTGGCGTTTTCCATCGCATCCTATAAATGGCCATCGCGACCACACCTTTGACGAAGGTTTGGTTTCAATTCAAATTATACTTTTTAGAAACAGAAGTCAAGTATTTTTATAATTTTCACAAATTAATTAAAGATAAAATTGGCTGTACAGCAAAGCAGAAACCATTTCCCCGGTAAGCATTGCAAGTTAAAAAAAGTCTGAAGTTGTTTGTAGTTTACTAAATGATTGTTGTTTTAAAACAACGTTCCAAACATTTTGTTAATATTATCAATTTAAATTTTAAATGAAGGACGTTTTGGTTTTGACACAGCAGGTCTTCACGAGGGCAGGGAAATTGTGTGTTCTTTCGATGGGCCTAGATAAATTGACCAAGGCAAGGCATTACTAGAAAATACTACAGACACCTTTGTGAGAAAAAGAATCCTCCGTACATATTTCCTTTCTTTGGTGTAGTTTTTATTGTTATTACTTTGATATAAAGTAAATGAAATAATTCATATGTGAACTGCGGGTGAAGATGAAAGTGAGAGACGATCTTCGTAGTGAATTTCCAATTTAAGCTTTTGGAATAAAAGAGCCTGAAAAAAATTCATGGCTTCAACGGTCTCAACTTTGGTCACTGACCTTCTTGGTGATGCATTAATATAGTGACGAGGAGAAATTGGATGCTGAAAAATCTTTTGAAAATTAATTCGAACTGTCTCAAGAATTTTAACTAAAATCAGATGCAAAGTTAGTTTGAATTGAACTGAGCAAAGAAAGTTTACATTATACGGCTTTCAAGAGATCTTAGCAGGATCGAAGCAGGATTTCGGGTATTTCAGTCCCCTCGTAGAGCAACATTGCATTGATTTTGTAGAGTACTCAGAAAATGACAGAAACTAAGCTAATAATATAGAATATAAGGGTGTGAGAACAGTAAAGATGGAAATCACTATACCCCATGGGGATAAAAACCTTTCATTGCTTTTCAAGTCTGGCCTGAATCTCAAAACCATATTTGAACATTTCGTTTAGACGTTTCGTCCAGCCATGAAGTTCAAGTTTGTAAACTACGCCAAGAAAACATTTAATGAATTTATTAACCTTGAGAACTTCTAGCGGCTCTCCTTTTGGCACCAAAAAGACCTGTTACGTTGTAACGGCAATCCTCTTTCCAGACAAGTCAATCAGTTGTCAAGGGTTTTGTTTACTGCGAAGAAATTTAAAGTAAAGTAAAGCTTAGCCCGCGATGGACTACCATCCCACCCATGGGGATTACCAATACTCTTCATGCTTCAGAAATCGGAGTTAAAGGAGCTTCTTCATGATTTGTGCATTTTGAAAAAATTTAGCCTAAATTTTTCGAATTCGTTATTTGTATGATCCGTCTCAATCTTTCCCATACTTAGCCATCCTTGTTCCTGTTTGATTTTTTCATCTCTTTGGGGTTTTTCTTCCTCAGTAAACTATTATTTAGAGGTTTTCTTCATTTTAGGGGTAATTTGGTTTGTTATCAAAAAAATGACTGAACATATCGTGTGGAGCTCGTTTAAGCGGCGAGAGCTATGAAGAAATGTAAAACTCCCGACCCCATTAATTTTGATTCGACACTCTCTAATTGACAACCTGATCTTAGATTCCAATTCAGCTGCTTGTTAACGATTAGAATTGGAAAATGTCTGTCAGCAGGCCGTTTTAGACACAACACCATAGCTGAATCAAACTCATATTCTTATCAATGATTTCTGTGAAAATCCCAAAACAATTGATTTAAGTGCTTTGAAACAAAACAAAGTTTATGGCTGCAAAGACAGATAAAATGAAAACTTTTGATGACAATGCAAATATTTTCGTTCGTTTAATGATGAATCTTGCCATACTGGCTGGGTGTAGTTCATCTCAAACGAAGTAAAATTAATTGATTGTTATCAAAATCAGGCGTTTTAAAATATTCATTTTGCTCGTGCAAGAAGCTCGCTCTTTAGCGATAAACTTGAACACAATCTGCACTAAAGTACAAAGTGTTGACTAATCTTTCGCGGTCTGTTACACGTGTTAAAAAGAAGAAACTAAAACCTCGTTCGATAAAGACGATTTTATATCCCTTCACAGGTTTAACTATGGTTTAACAATACAAAAATAGGCAGCAGTTTTCTGAGGGACTGAATTTTACTAAGGGCTAATGAGTTGTATATAGTACCTATGCATAGCATAATGTCTCCTATGGTTAATGTAAGCTCTGTGCAATGGGGATCACTGTGGCAAATTCGAAGGCGGCAAATATGACAAACATCATCAGTTGGCAGCTTCTATAAAGAAAAAAGTTTAGCTTAAACCTGTAGTAGCTTTTGTGTGAATTTGGTATTAGTCTACTAAGACTATTTTTAGTCTATATAATACAGGTAATTCCTTGGAAAGGTTCTTTACTTTCTACAATTTCTTTACACAAAGATACAGGGAAACGTTCTAGAAGAGTTACCCTTCTCAATGCATTGTACTTGAATTGGGGCTTTGTTCAAACAAATTCAGTAAGAAGGAAAGGAAAACTAAGACGATTTTAGTTCAACACAAGTATGTTTCTAGCTTTGAAGACTGAGCTATCTTCCACGATCGAACTGTCCAGGGCAAGATCATTGTGACCCACCCATCTTTGATTCCATTCTCGAGGATTTTCTTGAGGTTTGCCGTAGCTTGTGAATTAATCTAAAGGGCTGCATAAAAATAATTCTAGTCCTCCTTTTTAATTTGCTTGTTGGCCCTCGGTTTGAATCTCATCGGCGTGACTTTTGCGGATTATTGCAATCAGTGCACGCCAAAATGACTTTGCTATGTCGTCACGTGGTACTTTGGTATTTTTCATGTCTTATAGCGGCTTTGTATCAATTAATTTTGATCTCAGCGTCTGTCTGTTGTTAGACAACATTGATTGAACGTGGCGGGAGTCAATCATAAAATGTTGGCAGGCCGTTCGCTCAATTTTCATTTTTAATTTCTTGGTGGTTTGCAGCTGGCATTAAAAATCAGACAAGGGGCATTTTTAGACATAACAAGTTTCCAAATTAACATTTAGACTTAAATTCTTTTAACGACGACGACTCCCTATGCCGGAAAATGAGTGTGGGTTTCATTTGGAGAAATTAAAAGGGACGTTCGCTACCCGTAGGTGCATGGAATTTTAACAACAACTTGAAAAAAAAAGCTGTCTGACTTTCCTATCTGACTTTACTGGCCCTGTTACCAGAGTCTCTTCGATCTAGGAAGACACTATATAGCGAGACACTATAACTCTACCATCTGAATAATTGGGATGATTTTTTAATTTAGTAATCTCTACCTTGTTTTGAATTAAAAATTTTCAATCAGTTTTACTGAGAGAGGTTGTGTAGCTCACTCTCATTTGTGCTCGGCAAAGTGGGAAAAGTATATCGTTATACTAACAATGCTAGATGTTTCTGACAGTAAGAATTTTCGCTCGATTATTTTAAACATTGATGAAGGAGGGAAAAGTTCCGGGATGAATAAGTTCTGCTATTAAAATCAACCAAGAGAAGGGATGTAAATTATACTTGGTTTGCTTTATTCGAATTAAAATAGGTGCTAGTCAAAATAATTGGGAAAATGTTTAGCAGGATTAAAAATGCAAACAAGTTAGGGCTTCGAAATCACCGTTAATTGAAAACTAGGTGAAAAAAATTCACCAAGTTTTGAAGTTTTGCAGCAACTTCGTTTCCAATGAAAAGAATTGAGACTTTCAACCAAGTAATGTCCAGAAAATTGCATAAGCGTTAATTCTCCTTTTGTCTAGTCGCATATGAAAACAGGCGGCGTTGAACATCTTTTAAGGCTGTGGTTATCACTAAACGACGTTGCATATATTGTATTTAGACTTAAGCGCAAACTTCCCAGTAGCCATCTTTGCTCAATGCAGTGTCATCCGTTATCTTACGTTTGAACTCAAACGAAACACTCGCCGAAAGAAAGCACACTGAATAACAAAATGTTTTTACATATGGTAGAACTCTGTTCATTTATTTTCTGCTTAATAATCTTTCAATTCAGTTGTCCGGCTCAGAAAGTTCAGGAACTAACCATTTAGACCTTTTTAAATTTACCCGATAAATTAGTAGTTTGAAAAATTCATTTTTCCTTCGGCAATAACAAGCCAGGTTAACACTGAATTCAGCGGAAAGAAATCCATTATTTACTATAGACTATAGATACTAGCTTTAAGGGAAATCAATTTTTAAATTTTCGATTTGGTGGGCGATGCGTGATCAAAATGGGTCTTGGTTTGCAAAAAACGCTTTGAGAAACACAGCAAGAGCTTTCAAATACACTAAATTAATGTCTGTCTGTATTTGAATAAAGTAAGACTGTTTTGTCTGCAACTGAGTCCTGGGAAACAAAGTAAAAATTTAATTTTAATGGCTCGTATTTACCAGATTTCGTTATGCGCGGACATTAAATAGCAAAAATCTTATTCTAACAATAGAATTGAATAGAATACTACATTTGCCAAAGCCCAACACATAAAGCTTTGCTAAGGTTCGAACAGTGGAATCAGTTCGTTCTTAATTTGAGACGGTCGCTGTTGCATGCATCTAAACTGTGCCGGTACTTCATTGCGGAGAAGTGCTTAATTCGTCGGGGGAGAGGGGTGGGTAGGACCTTCTTTTCGCTTCAACAAGGATGAAAAGAATGCTTGAGATTGTTTGTTTCAAAAATTTGCTGCGAACACCAAAAGTTGCCAAAAAGATGAAAACAATAACCCTGAGGAGGAGCCAAGAAATCCGTTAGGGAAAATAGTACAATGTGTAGGAGACTTTCCTTTCTTCTTTTAATGGAAATATTGGAGACTCGAGACCTTTATTGATGGTCTTGGAAAAGGTTAGACAAACTAGCGATTGATAACCACGGCAGCATTATAAAAGTATTCGCAAAATGTCAAGGCTGATGCGCAAGATGCTGCTAGAAATAAGAGAAGATCATGTAAATCTTTCCACTGAAAAAATGCCCTTGAAATTTTTCAGTGAGCAAGCTTCAGATGATGGTCTAACATCCATTGTACTGCATGGTGTTCAAATGCAATAAGAATATAAATGCTACCAAACAACAACAAATACAATCAACTTTAATAAAGAATTTACAAAAAGATTGTAAGTTTGTTTATCAAAATGGTTCATAAAATTAACAGGCTAAGAGGTCAAAAGATTCATTTCCAGACAAAAACTGAAAGTGGACAGTTCAAATGAGACTCGACAGCTACCAGTAATTTGTGTTCTTTCTGCGTTTTTTCTTTGGCTTTGGTCGCCATATCGGTTTCTTTGTGGCAGGAGGTGAATTGGCAGTAGCAATCCTGGCTTTGCGAGCTTGCCTGTAAAACCAAATACAGTAGATTAATAAGTTATTTGGTTGGTTAACTTATATTAGTTTACTAAAAAAGTACATGCATTCACTTTTAATGAAAGCTGTACATCTTTGTTTATCAATATTGTTTTTGGTTGAGGGAAGTAATTGCCCGAAGAACTCGTGCAACATGTTTTAACCTATCGCTGCAAGAATTCTTGATTGTAACTAATCAGGATAAACGTAACGTTATTGCTGGTTTTTGTGGCTTTCACGCCACGAGAAAGTGACTGTTGAGCTTCAGATCACGGCTTATGCCTCAAATTCAGCAGTATGTCAGGTCAACAACAAACTGATATTCTATCGAAAATCAGAAATGACGAAATACTGGACAGAATGACTGAGCGCCTTTGAAAACCCTGAACGAGACTTTTACTGGTAAATATTGTGGTGCCCTATCCTGAACACACGAAATTAAGTGAGACCAAAGTCCATCATTTACAAACCTAAACGAGACAATGAGCATCCCCGACTCTTCCGTACGGTTCCGTACCACCCCCCTCCCCCAAAGGGTACCACTCGCCACCCCCTCCCTCCGAGAGAAGCCTATGAAAGCAGCCAATATCAGGGTGGTTTGCAGCTGATTATTTTTTCCGATAATGGAATAACGTTTCGAAATTTTCGTCTCTACCGTTTTTAAGTGTTAGATTTAACTTCTGTGGAAATATTTCTGTTTTTTAATGAAAAGAACCCTTACAAACTCTTGGCGAAGTTTTAGGGCGATAGTGACACAAAATGAAAAGTTTTGCTCTGTTTTTATTTGCAAATCAAAGCATTGGCCATAGGCAATAGATTTTGTACCCCGAGCATCGAGTTGAAATGTTTCAATCCCTCGGGACTCAACATGGCCGCCGTGTGATTAAGGCCTATTGGCACCCAAGAAATGATCGCTCCAGGCCCGTCTATTTTCTATTGTTTTGAGGTATGGGGAGAGCGGTGATGGAAAAGCTGAACTATGACATCACCATGGGAGCTAGCCTGCAGTGCAGGCGTATTTTGAACGCGCGAGTGCACATTTTCGTATTAGGCCGCCATCTTGGATTTGGAGCTGTGGAAGATTGGGGCGAGGAAATATTTTACGAGGGAGTAGGTGTTAAGTACAAAAAATGGGCCATGGGGGAGGGGGAGGGGAAGGAAAAATACGCCGTTATTTTTGTCCCACCCCTCTCCCCCCACCCCCACCTCGCCTCTGCACCAATCCTCTAGCAGCCAAGCGTCCAAGATGGCGGCAACGAAAACACGATTTATTACCTAGCGTCTAGCGTTGCGCTCCATAATAACGGCTGCACTGCAGGCTACATGGGAGCCAGACTAAATGATAACTCACCATTTTCTCAGAATGAACTTCACAGCACCTGCGAGCAACAGGTAAGCGGCATAGAGGATAACATTCACAACACAAACAGTGATCATCGCGTAAAAGACACCTTTCCAGGTAAAGGCACCAATTAAATCAAGCATTGGTCCCACATAGTCTGTTGGGAAAAAACGAAGGATGCAATAAGTCAATCCAACAATAGAAAGAAAATGGAATGCAAAATGAGGTGCAACAAAAACAAGACATGATTTTAAAAACTTCAGTCCAGTTTTGCAGGACACCATGTTGTTTCAAAATTGATTGTTTACCAAATAGACCAATTCCGATATATTAATATTCTAACATGTCACCGAGGCTTGGGGAATAGAACCAAATATTTTGCATCGAGGCTTCGGGATGAATAAATAATTTCTTTTCTTTTATTCCCCTAAGCCTCGGCGCCAGGTTAGAATTTTAATATGTCGGGATTGGTCTATTCATTTCTCCTCACCTAATTAAAATAGACTAAATTGACGGGTTTTTTTTATTAAGTTCTGATCTTGACAAGATTCTTCACTTACCGTCAAGATATTCACCGTAAAACGTAACAACAGCATCAGTGACGTAGTTGAAAACAGAGATCAGAAGATTGCCAGTCCATAAAATTCCAATCCAGAATTTCTCGCACATCCATGTAACGCCATTCCACATCGACTCGGTCATCCATGTAACGCCATTCCACATCGACTCGCCCATCCAGGTAACGCCATCACCAATCGAATCGGCCATCCATTTGAATCCATACCAGACCCTGTCGGCCATCCATATAACGCCATACCGCATCCATTCAACGCCATCACCAATCCACTCGGCTATCCATTTTACTCCACACCAGGTCCTCTCAGCCATCCATGTAACACCATACCACATCGACTCGCCCATCCATGTAACGCTTTTCCAAGCCCATTCTGAAATCCCTTTCAATCCACACCAGGCCCTGTCGGCCATCCATGCAAAGCTATTGCAAATACACTCGATCATCCAAGAACCTCCCTTCCACATCCATTCAGCCATCCATAATATTCCGTTCCATATTCTATCACCCAGCCACGGCATACCATTACCGGACTCGGCAGCCATTTTCTCTGTTTTGTCATAACTCCTCGACTGCGTCATCACGTCAGGGACCCTGGGTTTGAATGCGTTGTAATATTTGCACGTTTCATTTCGGGAATAATCCATGCAAATGTAGATCTGAAAATTAATTAGAGATAACAGAAGAATTAAGAAATCTCAATTTCTAAATAAAATATCTAAAAAGACCTTTCCAGCAACTTAATCGTGGTTTCATGAACTTCACCTCGCAAAGATACATGTAACTATATAAAATACCTTGTCGTCATTGGACGTCCTGTAATCCTTGGGTGTCCCGTCACCATTAGTAGTATTGTCCTCATTTGCCATTTTTTTAGTGAAAACTAATTTTATGTCCAGTTGGATGGAGTTAGTGAGTATCTTAACTGCATAATCCTGCAACATGAAAACCAATGTCAATGTTATCCAGAGGCTTGAACGCTACTTAGCAAATGAAATTTCCTTCGCCCGTTTTTATATTCCTCTCAGAATGAAAGCAATGTTAATATAGATATTTTGCATTAACTAATTAACTAAAATAAAATCTAGATTTCGAGGAGAGCGGTGTAGAGAGTGTTATTATGCAACTGTGCTTCGTAGAGTACAAATAACGCCCAAATCGAGTGCAAATATCACGCGGCATTTATACTCCGGTTAGAAATTCGGACATAACAATTTGGCGTGTTGGACGGGCTCGTCAAAATACGGCACAACTCATAAAAATACTCAGCGATACTACACAACAAAACGTCTAATAAGATTTAGTATATTCTCAGCTCCGACCATTGCATTTCTAGCGTTTTGATTGGCTAAAAAACTCCGACTATGAGCCAATAGTCGGAGTTTTACGTCATATGGAAAAACTTTTTAAACTTTGAACACTTTCTTCACACTTCACGCATTTGACCGGTTAAATAATTCGAGCTCGGTTTTCGCCACAAGTTGACGACAGATTGTCGTTTGCGTAGCTGTCACTTTCATTCAGCTTTTTGTTATGTAATAATCAGGTGATGGCGGGAGTCGGGGCGCGTGTGACCGGAAGTTGTATGCTCTTTCCGGACGCTTTGTAAAATTGTGGAAATAAAAATCGGCGGCAAAACCCGGTTTGAGAATTTACTAAAACAATTATTCCATTCGCCCTTGTTGGATATGAAGTGATTATAACCAACTCGCGCTCCGCGCTCGTTGGTTATTTTATCACTTCATATCCAACGCGGGTTCATGGAATAATTGTTATATATTCATTAACTAGATATTGCTGTACCAGTAAATCCTCAATTGCAACGATATTAGAAATTTAAATATGAGTTTACAGATGAATTGCAAGAGACCGTCATAATTATTAAGATATCTTTTAATTAATCATTTTAGGCAGAATAGACCATTTTACAGTTCTGTGAATGTAACCAGGCCTCTGCATGAAAGCGAGGTTTGTGATGACCTTGTCATGATAAAGACCAGAAACTAGTTGGCATAAGAATTTAATTATTTACATATCAAAAGCAAGAGGGTGTGTAACAAAACAAGGTCACCTTCAGCCTCCCTTCCATTCAAAGGCTTTGTAACTAAGAACAGAACTGTAAAATGACCTATTGCCTTTGTCTAGATCGTTTCAGTACAGAGAAAACTGTTTCAAATTTCTCAAACAATGGACCTTCCTCACGCGTTTGTTACTCATTTGTGTTCATGCTAATCTGCCCACCCTGCCTCGTCAGCAGGTAAAAAGGACAAAAGAACTTGAACAAACAAAAAAGTGCTTGCCATGCGAAGTGGACACCAACCTCATCAATCCAGCTTCCAGCAATGGTCGTGTCATGGATAAAGTCTTGGAAGAAGAAATCCTGCTTTTCTTGAGTTTGAATGGTTTCTGCGGAAATGATTTAATAATTGTCTTAAGGCAGTGGCAAACGAGGGCACATTGTTGCTGACACAAATCTTGTGTCCGCGACACAAAAATGTTTCTGATTTTATTCTGATACATTTTGTGTCCGCAACAAATCGTCATGAGCAACAATGTGTCCTCGTTTGCCACTGCCTTTTTAGAACTAGTGCAAACATTCTCGCGTCATTTAACCGTGTAAAAGCCAAGATAAAAACAAAAACAAGACGCAACATAGTATCGGTAACGATGGCTTATCAGTTTCTTAAAGCAACAAATTAAACGCCAAATGTATGATGGAACAATGGATGCTGAGAGAAGTGAATTTAAATACAACAGTTAAAGCGCGCGCGTTTCAAACCATGAAAAAAGAACGCTCGCGCGTGACACCCATGAAGATTTCCATAGCAACCGCAGTTGTTTAGTTTTCAGAAAAAACATCAATTTTTTTCAAACTTGCTACAGGTCATACGTGAACTCAAAGACCGAAGGGCTGAGGTTAATATTTTGTTTCAGTGAATAAAATCTGCACAACGTGTTTAGGAGGGTAAATGTTTCTAATGGAAAGAGCAGCGTTTTTTAGATCCTTAAGTTAACATTTAGAGTGCGGAAACAAATTTAAAACAATTTAACAAAGATTGGAAACACGAGCAAATCTTACCTTCTCGATTAGCAGGATAAGTAAGATATGATAATAACAAGAAATATGTCAGCGCCGTAACCGGGAAACTCAACTTCATGCTTACAACAAAACTTTTTTCCTTCTCACAATGAACGCACAGCTTGTTCGTTCCGCGAAAAAGAGTGAATTGAAATTATGACGTCACAATAAGTGTTTATGATGCAACGTGCGCGCGGAATTGTTTAGCTCATTCCCAGATTCTCGACTAATATCATGAGTGACAAGATGGCGTGTGGCATGAGGGTCAAGATGGCGTCCAGGTATTAAAATGTTATGGACGAAGATGTTACGGCGTTAAAAGACGCTGCAAAAAAACATACACACACGAAAAAGCACAGTTAACTGCGTCAGGGTTTTTGGGAAGTGGTGTGAGGAAGACATCTTTGGAAAAAATCCCGAGAGGGTTGTTTCTGAGCAGCTGGATAAAGTACTCGAGCGTTTTGTTTTGCGTGCATAAACAAGACGGAACCGACAATAAACCGGGGTCCTTAAAAGTGATGCAAGCAGCGCTTGACCGCCACTTGAAAGAGAAAGGTTATTGTTTTTTAGTTATAACAGAGAATTTTGCAATTACCGAAAAGTTCTTGAGGTAAAAACGCGTAAGCTAAGAAATGAAGTACTTTGTCACTCATTATGTCAGCAGGTAACCAAATGGTATATTCCTGAAGTTAGCAAAAATAAATTTCACTTGCGTTTTGTCAAAATTCTAATAATTTCCCGAGCCTTTGTTTCCTAATTTCACTAGTTACCATTTGATACCCCATACATGTAATATTATGAAACCGTCTTGTTGGACCACCACTACTCCTATACCTCTCGGAACGAATCACGTCATTGGTCGCTTACCTAGTTCCTATGCCTCAATTTGATCGCGGTCAACCCTTTTCTGGTCACGTAGTCGAAGCGACCAAAACGAGTACTTAAGTAATACAATACCGTGAAGGCCTGGGAAAAAGCCGAACAAGAACTAGGGAAAGTGGTCCTCAAAAAATGTATAACAGGTCATAAAAATACCACTAGCCGTAGAAAGCAAACAAAGTTGTGTTTATAGCAAGCGAATGGAAATGGAGGTTCCAGCGAGGTAGTGGCGTTTTGTCCGTTTATCCCCCAGCATTTTATCCGTTTATCCCCCAGCATTTTATCCGTTTATCCCCCAGCATTTTATCCGTTTATTCCCCAGCATTTTATCTGTTTATCCGCCAGCATTTTGTCCGGTTATCTCCCAGCATTGTGTCCGATTATCCCCCAGTATTTTATCCGTTTATCCCCCAGCATTTTGTCCGATTATCCCCCAGCATTTTGTCCGGTTATCCCCCAGCATTTTGTCCGGTTATCTCTCAGCATTTTGTCCGGTTATCCCTCAGCATTCTGTCCGGTTATCCCCAGCATTTTGTCCGGTCATCCCCCAGCATTTTGTCCTGTTATCTCCCAGCATTTTGTCCGGTTATCCCTCAGCATTTTGTCCGGTTATCCCCCAGCATTTTGTCCGGTTATCCCCCAGCATTTTGTCCGGTTATTCCCCAGCATTTTGTCCGGTTACCCCTCAGCATTTTGTCCTGTTATCCCCCAGCATTTTGTCCGTTTATCTCCCGGCCTTTCGTCCGATTGTCTCCCAGGATTTTTCCAGTTATACCTCAGGATTCTCCCACCTATTTCCTACATTTTCCCGGTTATTCCCCAGCATTTTTTCCCCCAGTATTTTCCCGACTATCCTACATCCGTATTTTTCCGGTTATCCTATCTGGTAATCCCTCAGCATATTTACTGGTATATCCCCAGCATTCTGCCAGCTAATGGGTCGTTATAGCCTGCGTGCAACCGTCTACTGTTTCGTACTTTGCCGCATGAGAATAATAGACGGCTGCACGCAGGCTAGTCAGGTTACCGACCAACATTTTTTTCGGCAAGACACAGCTCTTACCATGCCTTTCTACCTTGGAGTATCTGCTAGGGGCAGTGTACCTACAAAACCACATCACAATCAACCCGACCAGCATCCGTCCCCGAACTGCTCGATTCGGAGTTAATCGCACGCTATAAACCATGAAGCCACCGAAAATTTCTCACATCAACCCTTGAAATACAAGAATTTCAGATTAACAAATAGATGTAAGCTTGTTCGAGTATGTCCTGTATTAATCGAACATGAATTTTGTCATCACATTGTCAAGGTACGTGCAGCCAACGAGGCGATAGCCGGGTCTGGACAGGAGTCGGGCCATGAACATGGCTGTTGTATTGTAACCTTTGCATTTTCTGTGGGCTGTCGCAGCTATGTTGCCTCTTTTTCTGAGAGTTTTTAAGCAATCGAGGAGAATTTTGTTTGATTCTGTAAGAGAAGGGATACAGATCATGGGAAAGGCTTTATATTTCGTGATGTATATCAAGCCAGCCAGCCAGGGGCAAGTTTTTTTGAATTCTCCAACCTCGTGTTTAGATGAGGCTATGTAAACACGGAAAATATCCTCTACTGCTTGGTGTGGTGTATGTTAATCCTTTGTGATTAACATGCGATCATAACTGCAAAATGGTTAAGAATTTAAAATATAATTAAGGTGGGTCATCCCAGTCTTTCAGAAGCTCGCCACTCTAACTTTAAATGGCTATTACCTCACTGTCGAAGGTCGTTTTAGCAAGCTTCTTCGTACATTTACCAGGGATTGAACAAATTTTTCGTGAAAGTTGTTTTGATTGGCATCGGTGTTACTATAGCAACGGAACGCTGAAGTCGTAGCTTTTGGATATCAGATCTAAACTTTTAAAACGACTCGATGTCCCTTATGGTCTAAGGCTTCTTCAACCCTACAAAGTTGGAAAAATTCTATGATGAGAGCGTTATGATCGATGTAAATGATTTCCTGACAGATTGAAACAGACTCTTAACCACATTTTATACCTTAGGGCCTCTTCATATGAGGAATTTTAGCCCTGTTGAATGAGATAAAATTCGATAAACAAAAACAAATTGGCGCAACAACATTGTATCGTTTGTAACCTGCGGCCATGCCCTCCCTGCCTATTTATCATCTCGTGAGAGGAGGGCATGATACATTTGCTTGTCCGATCTCATCTAAAAAAGCCAGATTTTGGCTTTTTATCTGATTGGTCGAGAAACAATGCTTATGACGTGCTTGTGTTCTCATTGGCTGTCTTGTTTAAATGAGGCTTCCGGTCGAGACAAACCATGTTTACAGGGTGGACGAGTTCGAACGATTGTAACGATTTAGCTGAAACCCTGACAAATTTACGGCATAATTCTCAAAAGGCCGAGCATAGAGAGCGTTTTTAAACGCTTACAAGATGCATAATTTGTTTGCGTGGAGATGTTTTGGTGTTTAACCCAACGGGTGTTTCAAATAATTTCAAAGGGGTTAGATAAAATGTTTACCGGTAAATTAAAAATACGTTAATCGTCCGCGTTATAAGCCCACTTGAATGTTGATATAGAAATAATTAGTTTTAGATACTGAAACAACCCCGCGAACACCAGTTCAACCTTCTTCCAAATAACTTTTCATTTTTACGCGAGGAAGTTTTTTCGCGCCTGGTTGAAATCCGAGTCACGAAATTAAAGCCATTGTGTTCATATGAAAAAATTTTCTGCCCGGTTGCCGAGATCTCGGTTGGAAAAACCGAGATCTCGGCAACCGAGCCATCCCACCCTCTCATATCAACACTCCGAAATTTTTAGAAAGGATTTAGTGGCGTGCCGGGATCTCGGAAACCGGGCCAGCCCGGTCAACCGGGATCATATGAAGAGGACCTCAGACATTGAAATAAATTCCTGGAAGGTTTCATACGGTTGCTTCACTAGATTTTACTTGAGTGTATTCAACAATAATGTCTTATTTTACTTATTTAAAAACGCGTTAATAGAATGTTTCAAAATCTTTTGATTGACATTCGAACATATCATGTGCTATCTCTGAAAATTTCAAGCGCATTGAACCATTTTATAAGTGCGAAATAATAGTGAAACACTTCTACAATCATCATCGAGAGTTTCGTTGTCGTGTTATTTGTTGACAGCTGGTTATAGTATAGCTAATTGAAATAACGAATAAGGTAAAGAATTACTGTGAATAGGAATTAATTCTGCAAACAATTGGATTATAAAACTTTTTCAAAACAGTAATCATTCTGGCATGATCACAGATTTTGAACGTTTCCTTCTCATGTGTTATAGGGGTTTCCTTGTAAAGTTTGGATACATTGTAGTATTTATCACCAGTAACCTAATTAATTCCTTTTTCCTTCCCATATGAGAACGTTTTTGCAATTAGGGGTTTTCGTGTGCCTTTGAATGAACAAGTTTCCAATGCTCCACTGCAGCCCGAGTGATCGTAAAAAATCTGTTCTTAGTACCTTGGAAATTAGCACAAGTCTTCGGTGACGCAAAATATATCGCTAATATTAATTGTAATTGTACTTGGCTAATTGTAATTTTACTTTTCATTTCTTGGCCTATTTCACTAATATAATTATATTCCTGTTTTCGTTTTAGATTGTATTTCTTTAAACAATAAAGCGAGCTGTCGTGTCTTACTTGTAACTTTAGGAAACCAGTTAAATACCATGGTACCCGAAAGCCGCCCAAAACTGCGATTAAATTACATCGCTAAAATTCGTTTTAAATTTACGAAATATTTTGGCAGAAATATCACGATGAAACATAAAAAAGAATGTACTTGAAAGGGATCGCCGTGATGTTAGGACTCGAACGCGGAGTTATTCAAATATTAACAGCATATATGACCCGAGGCACCAGGCCAACAGGTGACTGCCTTCACTGCGCATGACTAAGATACACTTACATAAAAAAAATTTAAGTTAATTTCTTCAATGAGCTGATTCAGGATCGTATTGTTGTTAAAGAGGCGGATCTTTCATAAAGCAAAACCAATTCTTCGCTGGGGGAAAGGTTTTACGTCAACAAGCAAAAGGCCGGTTATCACGACTCGCAGGTTCCACGAAGGATATCAACACACCAAATTAAACGATCGTGGTAAACTATATCTTGAATGGCCGGCTTGGTAAGTTACTTAACGAGAAGGAAGCATGTCATTCGGGAGGAGAAAACAAACACTCAATTGTCAAAATGTCTCACCACATGGGACTTAACATCGCTCGGGATCGGGGCGACTCTCGGTGCAGGAATTTATGTTGTTTCGGGACAGGTCGCTGCCAGTATTGCGGGTCCAGCAGTGATCATATCCTTTGCTCTGGCAGCAATGACATCGATTCTCTCAGGTCTGTGTTACGCTGAATTTGGCGCGCGCGTTCCAAAGACTACAGGATCAGCTTACGCTTACAGTTATGTGACCGTTGGTGAGATATGGGCTTTTATCATCGGCTGGAACTTGATCCTGGAATACATGATCGGAACAGCAGCCGATGCTCGGGCTTTAAGCGCTTGTTTCGACTATGTAATCGGAAATGTGATAAGGAACTTAACACTGACTTACATCGGTGAGATAAATACTCCTGGTCTGGGTACATATCCAGATATTTTATCTTTCATCGTCACGATCATCGTAACGGTTGTATTGGCACTTGGAGTCAAGCAATCTTCAACGTTCAGTACAATTTTTAACATTTTAAACATTTTAGTTGTGATATTCATTGTGGTAGCAGGGATCTTTTTCGTTGACACCAGCAACTGGACCAAAGGAAAAGGATTTTTCCCGTATGGAGCCTCAGGGGTGTTAAGTGGGGCAGCCACGTGCTTTTATGCTTATGTCGGCTTTGATATCATAGCTACCACGGGAGAAGAAACTAAAAACGCGCCCAAATCAATACCAATCGCGATAGTTGTGTCACTATTAGTGGTGTTTGTGTGTTATTTTGGAGTATCTGCTGTAC
This sequence comes from Blastomussa wellsi, assembly GCA_947652115.1. Taxonomy (NCBI): domain Eukaryota; kingdom Metazoa; phylum Cnidaria; class Anthozoa; order Scleractinia; family Plerogyridae; genus Blastomussa; species Blastomussa wellsi. The sequence continues at coordinate 16,412,449 of OX393564.1, forward strand.
TTACACTAATGGTTCCATTCGATCAGTTAGACAAACTTTCGCCAATTCCAAATGCTTTTGTCCAGAAGGGATTTCCTCTCGCTAAATACATCATTGGCTTTGGTGCGGTTTGTGGACTTTCTTCTAGCCTTTTAGGGTCTCAGTTTCCCCTGCCAAGGATCATTTATGCCATGGCCTCAGACGGATTGCTCTTTAAATCGTTCGCAAAAGTAAACCCAAGAACTGAAGTCCCTGTGGTTGCCACAGTCTACCCAGGAGTTATAACGGCTATCATTGCATTCCTATTTGATCTAAGCGAGCTGGTTGAGATGATGTCCATTGGAACATTACTTGCATACACTCTGGTGTCCCTTTGTGTTTTGATCTTACGCTACCAGCCCGAACTTCCCAAGGCCCCTTCGATGGACCTGTTGTACTCTGAGGAACAAGAACACAATGTGTACGATGAACTTTCGTTTTGTTGCGAGGATACGGAAGACGAGTGGGACTACGAGATTACAAAACGAAAGATACAAAGTATGGAAACCATAAACAACTATATAGAAACTTCAAATGATGATGTCTCACAGAACGAATTTCCAAAAACTAACAGAATTCCTACAAAACAATTTCTACAAAATAAATCGAGGCGGGGTCCCACAGTGGGAAGCTTCCGTATAGTGAACTGGGCAGTCACCCTATTATTCATCTCGTTCATAGGATTTTGTACTGCAATGGTTTATGGTTTGGACGCTCTAAAGAGACACAGCTATGTCATGATAATGTTCCTTGTTATTTTTGGGATTTTGAGTGTGTTCGCCATTATTGTGATCTGTCTACAGCCTCAGAATACCAAGGAGATTTCGTTCAAGGCGCCATTTGTTCCGGCTTTGCCAATCCTTGCCATCTTTTCTAACGTGTTTCTGATGTTAAAGCTTTCCAGACTGACGTGGATCCGCTTTGGAGTTTGGATGGGCCTAGGTTTGTACATCACATAAACTATACTGAATCGCCCTTAGTAGAGTACTTGCAAGGAGTCAGTATTCTGAGCACGTGCTTATTTTACGCAGTTATGTTGCCAGGTAACAGGCTTTCGGTCCTGGGGAGTACTTGTCGAACTTTGTGAACACAAGACTACAGTATTGATGAATTATGTAATGTATTCAACAACTATTAGCTTTATATCCATTCTTAATATTACTACCATCTCTTCAGAAAGCGAGATTTGCAATCCCCTCTTAGAAATGCTAGCCACGGTTGGCGCTGAGAATATTGGAAAATGTTGCTCAGAATGAAGAAAATGCCATTTCGGAGGATCTAAAGTACAGAAGTGTCTCCATCAAGAAGACTCACTCACCGGATCCAGGCTCTCAATACGGAGTCCAGCGAAGTAACCGCGCCTCTCACCAATTGCAATTACATGCATTTAATTGTCCCTGTCCATTTTGCACTAATTTTGTTAATACCCTATTTTCCTTCGTTTTCCAGGTATGTTAGTATATTTCGGTTATAGCATTTGGAACAGCCAGGAAAGATACAGAATGCCTCAGAGGCAGCAACTGTTTGATCGTGAAGTTCTTTTAGCCGAAACTACGGACTTCGTGGACATTGAGTACGAAATGGACACAATACCAGCTCATAGGGACGATTTGGAGCATTTTTCCCCAAGTCCAGTGGAATGGGACAGTTCATAAGTTTTAAAACTGGTCCTTTACTGTTCTACCCATTTATATACAAAAGCGGTAAGAAAAACAATAAATCGAAGCTTCGGATTAAGCGAAAAAACGAAAAATCTTTTCCGGTATAAATAGGGCGCTTTATTAGACCTTGTTCTGCATACAGGCGCGAAAAAGGTAATCTCGTTCCCAGATCTATTGTTGGCGAAGGGCCCTTCCCTTCGAGGAAACGAGATTGGCGAGAACTTTTGTTTTTGGTCATAGGGTGGGGAAGTTTAACAATAAGTATGAATTAGAGGAAGGGACTTCAGAGAAATGGAGTTAATAAAAGTACTTTTGGTACGATCTGTAACAAAAGAAGTAAATGAAGGAATTTCTTATATCTTGTAAGTTCTTAAAGGGACAGTTTCAAGGTCCTGCGCATGTGCAAGCCCACTCAACTCTGTTATCTTTGAGCCAGTTGGTTTCGAGTTGCGAATTCGTGCCTGTATGTGTCCAGAATAAATCCGACGGGCCGACAATAAATTCAATGTCCAAAACTATGTTTTACATTTTCTATGAAAGTACGTTTACATTTCCGAAAAATGTTTGCACTGTTCTTTTAGGGTGTACTCGTTGTAACCTGTACATACGTACATAAGCATATAAACTTTTTTTGAACTTGAGTTTTCCGGGATTTTTGCGATACTGATTAAGTGAACAAGGTACTCAAAGCATTGGAGTCGGAACAAACAAAAGAAATTCAAATATTAAATAACACCTCTATTGCAAACGTATTCGCAAATGGCTGCGAAATTTTCAAAGGCAATTTTCCCGCAAAAAGTCATTTGCACTGTTGTGATTGTTTCTTTAATAATTGAAGCTAATGGACTGACGATATAGCTTGCACCTTAAACTGTCCCTTTATTGTCTTTTATAATATAGATAGGAGGCTGCGCGCGCTGCGCTGATTGGTGTGATTGTTTTATTGTTTTTCGTCAGCTTTTCTCTAGTGAAAATTTGCAAGAGATGGCGGCGAAAATTTCTATGAAGAAATTCCGGACAAAATTCTGAGGCAAGCTGCAGAGATTGTCGAAGAAGCTTCTAAGTTCGAGAGGAAAGTAGAAGAAGTTTATCGATCGTGCGTGTTTTGTTGTTTTTACTCGCGGCGTATAAAATCTATATCATAAAGCAAAGGAAGAAGCCTAAGCCATATACTACACTGTCATAAAACCCTCCGGACATTTGAGAACACTCGAGAAATGTAGAAAACACGAGCCGCAGGCGAGTGTTTTCTACATTTCCCTCGTGTTCTCAAAAGCCCGTCGTGTTTTATGACAGTATAATACATGGCTTAGGCTTCTAAATCACCATTCTTACCATTTCTACTTAAAAGAGCAAAACCTACTTCGTATGTCACCTGGTTATAAATGAAGAACAAACGAAATTTCTACTTTTGTTGGAATGATGTTTGGTTTGCGTTGGAGGAGAAGCAAGCTTGTAGAGACGATAATTATAAAATCCCAAAGCGTTTGTGATTTATTGGTTAATTTTTAATGACAGATTCTTGAGTTGAACCCACTCTTTCCCAGATTTGTCATGATATCACGTGAAATCTCCGAAACTTTAACATTTCACAACTAGTGATATAGGTTTGTAATACGTGTAGAAGGCTATGAAGACACATTGCAGGTCTATAATACTACATAAGCATTGTGAATGCATGTAGGGACGCAATGGATACCTATCTGTTAAAGGAATGCAAGCATGTGACCGAAGAGTCGCCTAAGGTAGTTTGTTGTTCTTTGTCCAATGATATTACAAATTAAGTATGTCTTCGAAGATTCTCAAATATCTACAGTTCTTTTATCTCCTCCTCCTTGTGAGAGGCGCAGTGGCAAAATGATTAGTGCGCTGGACTCCGGATCGGACGGTCCAGGCTCGAGCCTCCAGCCGGGGCACTGCGTTGTGTTCTTGGGCAAGACACTTTCCTCTCACAGTGCCTCTCTTCACCCAGGTGTATAAATGGGTACTGGCGAATTTGCTGCTGAGGGGTAACCCTGCGATAGTCTAGCATCCCATCCAGGGGGGAGTAGAAATGCTCTCTGTCGCTTCATGCTACAGAAACTGGGATGAGCTCCGGCCTGATGGGCCACTTGGCCCGAATGCAGACTTCATCTCTTTTATCTCCTCGAATGAACTCGCCATGTAAAATTGAGTCTCCTCTAAAGCCTTCTCGACGTAGTTCCTTTTGCTTTTGGATTTCCAACATTGTGGTTTGAAATTGGCTTAGTGGAACAATGGCAAAGATAACGCATGAAAGCATTTTGACCTTTTTAATGGCTCAGTAATCTCTCGCAATTTGGCCGCTTTGCTTAATGCCTCCATGCCATGCGTGGTGAATTGATCCCTTGAGCCGCTGTGTTTCTCGACAGTCTTGGTGAGGTCTTTTTGTCTCTCGAATGAAATGCAAAGAAACAAATTATGATCATGCAACTGCGTTCTAGGTACCATTTAATGATTGCGGTAAAGGGGCTTGGTCCCATACCATAAAGGATATATCGCCAGGCATATGTCTGGGAAGCCGCTGAATACGATGTATTACTTGTGTATGCTCGGTTCAGTGTTAGGAAGAATATCACAGTAATTTTGTTTTACGTGATGTGTCTTCCTATCCTTACTATAAAGCGAGCATGCAACGACGATTCAGTTTTCCAACTGTTCAGGTTTCTGCAAATCAATGTTTAACCAGCTTGCCTTAACCGAGAAACGTCTGAACGATAGGCAATAACACAGAGGCACCCAACGCGAAAAAGCTGAGCAAATGTTTGGAATGACATTGTTCTGTTTTTCCATATATTTTAGACCTTTTAAAAGGATGTGGGTGTAACAAAGTTGAATCTGTTTAGCTGAATATTTTAAAAGTGACAAAAACCTTTAGGGAAAGAAACTCAGCTTATTACATGCATTTATGAGCCGTTTTTGCATTTCCGAAAATATCATAGTAGGAATTTTTCCATACCCCAAACCACACATTATTGCCTCTCCCAAAACAAATGCAACGGCTATTGTTCCGAAAACTCCCAACAATCATTGTATTGCCATATCACAAACTTTCGAGTACAAATTCCACCAAAGAAAATCTGAGGGGGTTACTGGCCTACCGGTATTATTGTATAGATCGATATTTACCGCAATAATACGTTTGGTGCCGCAGATTACAGGAAATAAACTTCGATTGTGAATTCTCTTCTTGTTAGGGAAGTGGTCAAAACAAGTGAAGTCGATGAGGACCCACCTTGACTAGGGGTGAGGAGGCTATACAAGACACGTGCCATATTAGAGCCATATTAGACCACATGTTATTAGCCTGAAAATTTGAGATAAGTCAGACGTTCATCTCTTTACCTATTTGTCACTCTGATTGAAAGGGAACCCAGGATAGGATGATTAGAAATCGTCTATTCTCCCTAGCTTTTAGTACACTTTGAAGTGGCGCTAATGAAAAATTATGTTGCGTTATTGAAGGCCAAAATATTAACGATTTAGTAAATGTATTAAAGATATTGTAATAATAATAATATTTTACAAAGTTTATTGAGACAAGCTGGCTCGCTTGGTATTTTATTGCCTGTCTGTTAACCTATCAAAAAAAGTGCATAAATGAAACCATCCAAATTTACTGAAATGTTTTCCATGGTCTTTATGATAAGGGAAGTTGTTTCATCGCGAAATGTTCAGAAGTTTTTTCTTGCCTTATAGTACTTTGATCTGGCTTGCATTTGTATTTGCTATAAAACCAATAATTATAATTATTGATGGTGCAAACTTCTGTCACTCATGCCCGACAGACTTGTCGGCGTTAAGAAATTAAAGATCGATACATGAGTGATAAAGGGACACTATCACAAGTATAGCTTTAAAAATTGAACAGACCAAAAACGTGTTTACGGCAATGGAAACCAACAAACAGTGTCAAGTTTTGTTAAAACTACTATGCCAGTGTACTGAAGCTAAAAATGGAGTGATACCACTGTGGTACTATCAGGAGCTTTAGATCTCGAAACTTGAAAAAGGCAGGCTGACTTTTCAAGTTCTGTCCTTATGACTTGGAAAAATTGATGAAACCTATTTATGGTCACCCTCTTCCTTAAAAAATTTGCTTGAAATCCATTTCTTTGTGCTTTCGGAGCATTTCTTGTATGGTTAGTTATAATTTTGTGGCCATTTTATTTACTGAAAATTAAAGCCGCAAAATGTTCGTGTCACTGTTCCTTTCATTACCCGGGACAATTGTTTGTGTTTACACGTTAGTTGAACACCATTTCCAAGATTATTGTGAAGACGATCTACGCCCAATAACATGAAACATTTTAGTGATTTTTTTTTTCAAAACTCTCAGTTGCAATCTTCAGCCTTGCTCTTGGATAGGCCTTTTGTTTACACGGGACGGATCCGGATAGCTGGGCTTTTTGTTTACATAAGATGAATTCCAAATATAAATGCATCCAAAAGGATCCGGGACCCATTCCAAATGGATCCAAATGGATCAGAATAGGCCTTTTGTTTACACGGGACCGATTCCAAATGGATCAGAATGGATCCGAATAGCCCTTTCGTTTACACAGGACCGATTCCAAATGGATCCAAATGGATCAGAATAGGCCTTTTGTTTACACGGGACCGATTCCAAATGGATCAGAATGGATCCGAATAGCCCTTTCGTTATACAGGACCGATTCCAAATGGATCAGAATAGGCCTTTTGTTTACACGGGACCGATTCCAAATGGATCCAAATGGATCAGAATAGGCCTTTTGTTTACACAGGACCGTTTCCAAATGGATCCAACTGGATCAGAATAGGCCTTTTGTTTACACAGGACCGATTCCAAATGGATCAGAATAGCCCTTTTGTTTACACAGAACCGATTCCAAATGGATCCAAATGGATCAGAATAGGCCTTTTGTTTACACAGGACCGATTCCAAATGGATCAGAATAGCCCTTTCGTTTACACGGGACCGATTCCAAATGGATCAGAATGGCCCTTTTGTTTACACAGGACCGTTTCCAAATGGATCCAACTGGATCAGAATAGGCCTTTTGTTTACACAGGACCGATTCCAAATGGATTCAAATGGATCAGAATAGGCCTTTTGTTTACACAGGACCGATTCCAAATGGATTCAAATGGATCAGAATAGGCCTTTTGTTTACACAGGACCGATTCCAATGGATTCAAATGGATCAGAATAGGCCTTTTGTTTACAAGGGACCGATTCCAAATGGATCCGAATAGGCCTTTTGTTTACACGGGACCGATTCCAAATGGATCTGAATAGGCCTTTTGTTTACACGGGACCGATTCCAAATGGATCCAAATGGGTCCGAATAGGCCTTGTGTTTACATGGTATCGTTCTGGAACCGGTCTGGAACGGATCCAAAATTGCATGTCCAGTTTTGAATCAGTACCAGACCGGTTCTAGAAAGGACCCGTGTAAACACCTGAGTCGGTTCCAAAAGGTTCCATGAAAACAAAAGCCAATACAGTCCGGTTCGATTCGGAACGGTTCCGGTCTGGTCCGTGTAAACGTAGTATAAATTGTAAATACTGTTTGCTGGCTCTAGGGTAACAAAACCAGTTGTTTTTGTCGTTGTTGTTGCGGAGCAGTAGCACTTATAGGCCTAACCAGAATCCCGTTCAGATATTGCATGGATATTTTTATTACTATTTACAGGTCTTGTAATTGCGTTTATCATCGCCAATCTATGAAACTCTGTTAGTTTTCAATCTTTGTTAAATACCCAGGATATTGAGTCAGTTTTTTCGCCGTCATCTCTGGAACGCAGCCTTAAATATCTGCAATTTTGTAATTCTTGGTACAACTGTTCTAAAGCAGCTTGTTTCCTCTCCAAAGCCACATGGTCGGGTTCTCCTTGCTTATGTAGAGCTGTCATTCCACTCAAAAACATGTTCGCGTTTAACACCTTTTTCAGTGCTTTGAACCATTTGGATTTATTTATCGGTGCAGCGGCATCTTTTTCTTTAATTTCAGGATCGTTATTCAGTGCGTGTTCTGGTCTGGAGTAAACGGATTCCTTTTTTCTTGAAATATCAAATCGAATTTCTTCTCTAGAAGGCTCGCCCAGTGATAAAGACAAGGACTTCGATCTTATGGCTAATTTTTCTCGTTTTGTAGAGGCTTTCTTTAGCACAGTTGTTTCTTGGTTTATAAGCTGACCTTGCTTATTGTCGCCAGTTTGACAGATACCTGATACCTTTCTAGAAGCGCCAGATCCAATTTCGCCGACTCTGTGTGATTCTTTGGAACTTCCCATGGAGATGCTTCGAGCACGGGAGGGATCTTCTTTAACATTTCCTTCTCTTCTTCGGCGTTGTGGCGGACCTGAACGATGTACAGGACGTTGCTGACTTATACATGTTTCTTTGCCGCTGACTTGCAATGGGGAAATACCACCGGCGGCTCCTTCATTTTTGGCCTCGCCTACCTCGTTGCTTATGTTTTCTGGTGTATAATTCTTACCCTCGAGAACTGGAGGAAGGCTTTCCCAAGTTTTCATCGAGCTCGTTTTCCTGTTGAGGTATTTTGGTAAAGGGAGAAAATCTGTGTGAAGGACTACGTCTTCGGCCGTTGGAAAGGCCATCTTGGGAAATCCACTTGATTTGTTAAATGCAGTTTTCATGTCATTCCCTAAGGCACTTTCGCTCTTTTGATGATCAGCATGGGTACATGATGAATTATCGCTCAAGGTAGTTTCGCCCGGCTGCTCCTTATCAGAATAACTTCTTTTCCGAAATTTGTCTATGGGTAACTGTTTGCCATTCCATGTCTGCCGTCTGACGCATGAACAGTAGCTGTCTTTCTCACCTGGCACAGCAGCAACAAAACACCTGGGTATGTCACTGTTGCCATGGTCACCCTCCAAAACGCCTTTGTCCTCGTGTCGCTCCCACTGTAGACTTTCTTTGTCCACTGACGTCACACTCTCTTGTAAAACAATGGGAGAAGTCCACGGAGCTTTTCGCTGATTGATCGGTGATTGGCAGCTGTCCTTTGATGTCAGACTCATGGGTCCTGTTGTCTTTTTACCATCTACTGGAGGTAACTTTGGTAGCCTATAAATTAATGATTGCGTCATCGGTCAAATTTCTCTCACTGGATGATTCTTGCTTTTACCCGCGTGAGTGTTAAAGTATTCTTCACTATTCCATGAACCTCGCATGAAAACACGTGACATACCCTTTGAAACGCTAGATATTTAACTGACCTGTTTGAAGGTTGAATCCATTCCTCATTGGTTAGAAATTTATTGCCGTCACTTGCACTTTCTGGGCATTCCCCATACACGTCACCGGACTTTGAACTCTGACTTTTGTCAAACGTGAACTGCATTTTTGTAAAATCCAATTGGCGAGTTGTTCCCTGTTGAAAGGAACAGACCTATATCAGTGCCATCCACGCATGCATCATTAAGGCTCAGTTTAAAGTTTTGCTGTAGTTTTCCATGGTTGTTATCACCACTTATTCTATATTAACCTATGGTAGTAAATACATAGTGCGATGGACTTCAGATCTAGCGTCCCGGGTTCGGTCCACTCGATGGCCTGGCATGGGGTCACTTGGGCAACATTTGCACTTTACTCTCATAGAGCCTCTCTCAATTCAACTCAATTCAATGTTTATTCACCACTATTTATATCATTTAATTAAAAAGAAAAACAGAGCAAAAGATAAGAGAAATAAGTGGTGAGGAGACCTCATAAAACCTCAGGGCTTTTACTAAGAGGTCCCCTCGTTGATACATAACAAATTCAGATATATGATACCTTGGATTACTTGACAAGTAGAAGATAAACTGGGAGAGAAGGTAACCCCGGAGTATACATGGGTACCAGCGAACTCTTGTGGCAACGTGACAGAATGCTGAGGAGTAACCTGCGATGGAGGAGCATTCCATCCAGGGGGAGTGGGGTAGAAATACCCCTAACCGCTTCATGTAACAGGAGCATCAAGTAAAGTAAGGTAACTAAGCCAAGGATATATTTTATGAGGGTAACACTAACATGTGGCCATCCGAATTATAATGCTAAAATTAGACGAAAAATGTGGTTAAATTGCATAAGAATTATCTGCTAAAAATATTATAAAAAAATGAATAAGAGTTGTGCTTAAAAATACTATATTCTAAAATGATCCAAATGTTAATTCCTGGGATCCCGAAATCGTTTACGGTCACGGAGCATTTAACTGATCTACACATACACACAAATTCAATGTTCTCTAAGTTTTAATTCTTTAAAAGTGTTCGAGGGTTTAAATCTTACTCAAGGTTTAAATACTGTATAGTCAATAAACTAAATCGATGGACCAGCTTAGGGTGTCGACAAAAGAGATATTAAGTGTACTAGTCTTAACACCAGCCACATTATTGATAAAATTCCTTTGATTCGCACATATTAAGCCAACCTAAGTTATGACAACGGTAGATGTCGTTTACTGCCAATTCTCTTACAATTACTATCTTTTACTGGGAACAGTGGATGGCCAGTTCAGTAAACCTATATAGCTTCACATTTTGGATGGCTTCGAAAAGAACTGTAAGAACATTTGATTTTCTACAAACCATTGATGATGGTCTCTGTACTCCTTTGTTAGTGTGTGCCCCAGTAATTTCATTTCTCCTGAGTGTCAAATTACCCAGTCGCTGTGCTTGTTTAACTTTCAACAACCTCATTTCAGAGCGGCATCGCTTCAACAATCTCTTCTCCTCGAGATCAATGGACCCGAGTTTGTTCTGTAAGATTCTGTCCTCCATTCGATTTCTGAAAACAGCAAAGAAACCTCGAAAGGAAACTGACCCAGGAGTATCACACATGTCACTTAGGTATTATCTCATATCCCTTGTAAATGGGGGTAAAAATAAAGCAAAAAAAAAAGCGAGGCTATTTTCTTATGGGCTGGTTCGTCCGTAATTTACTAATAAGTAATATTGATTCTTCCAACTGATTTCAAAAGCCTTTTGTTTGGACTGAGTAATCGAGAGCGAAAATTAATCATGGTTAATTAGCTTCTATTTAGGCCATTGAGTCAATATTTTACCTATTGTCTCAAAGATTGAGTATATTACGGCAAATGATCGCGTTTATACATGCCAGGTTAGGTGTGTTACCTTTAGTGCAGGAATCGAATAAAAGGTTTTGACTCTGGGTAGACCGATTTGCGTTTAAAAAAGAAAACAGTGAAAGCATTCTGATGAACCTGATTGTCTTAGTTTATTCAAAAACGTCATTAGCCTCAACAATTTGCACTTTAAATAAAACATGATGAATTCAAAAGAAACAACTCCGCCCACCTTGCTGTTGAAGTGAATAATATCAAATCGCACGTTAGCAATGTGTTATATACTCTCTAAAAGATGACTTCCGTTTACTAATGATCGAACGGAAACTCATTTTAAAGTTAATTACTTCGATTCATTTCTTAAATGAAATTTGCGATTGATAATTAGTTAAGAACATTTTCTACGTCAGCTTCAAATCTCTCCAAAATGCATTTACAAAATAAAGACACGCTAGGTTTCTCACTGGCGAACATCGCATTTAACGACATTTTAGCTCGGGCATGCGCACAAATCAAAATTTCATTTTTGGACGAGAAAGAGACCCACCTCTTTAGGCTTTTCGTTTTCTTTCTTTTTGATCGCCTTTCTTTTCTTCTTTTTCGTATCTTTTTTATGCATTTGTTGACCTTTTACTGGGCTTGCTTTCAGTTCAAGAATTTCCAAGAAAGCATCAATGAGACGGGAAATACTGAATACTGAAGGAAATTTCCCCCCTAGTTTTTGACGAAAATGTCTAAGCGTTTTCGTGCATATTTCAAGCTCCATTAGCCCAATCAATATCATCTGTGTATCATTGGAAAGCTCTTTCCCTCCTACAGAACTGGGGTAAATGGCATTCCTATTTTGATCAAAGCTGATGACGTCAGAAGCCGAACAAAAGTCAACGGTGTTGGAGTCAATGGGTTAAGGTGTAGGACAAAAATGTCCCGGGGCGCGGGACGGTGACCAAATAGTCGAAAAGATTGTATTCTCTACTTGCACAAATCCCATAATACACCTCTTTTACCCCCCCCCCCCACAATTTTGCATAATCATTGTTTGCAATTTCTCCTGGGACATGAAGATGTCCCAAGGGAAATCTAAAACAATGCCAATGCAAATTTTTTTGGGGGGGGGGATAGAAGTGGTGTATTATGGTATTGTGCAAGTAGAGAATTGTGCTTTTTGTGCTTTTGGTAGACTGCATTGTGCTTCTAAGCTAAATATTAGGACATGAAGGTAGATTTGAGCCTGTGTTCGAGCGTTCTCTGGAAACCAGAGCACTGTTCAAGAAAACTATTCAGTAAAGAATTTTATGCTGGTATACGGCATACGTCTATTTGTTTTTGCTCCATCGAGAAACACAGTCATGAGGCAAACGTTCTAAATACTTCAAATCTCTGTCTTCGAATTAAGCGATCTATCAACTTTTCACTTTCTACGATAGTTGCCTTTGCTTACATTGGTAATTAACTGACGTCACATACTAATAACATAATAGTCTGAGTTTTGAATCTCTGAGCTAACAACAAACGTTAGAAAAGTACCAAGCTGTCTCCCGGCCAAAAGAAAAGGATGTAACTGAAAACATGGTTTCAAAAACGGACTTATTGTCAAGGACTGAGAGTAATGACTCTACATGTAGCCATTACCAGAAAGATTTAATTTAAAAAGGTGTTATTTTAAAGAACAAAAGTTCACGCATGGACATAACAATTTTGCACCCAAAGACTTGAAAAATTCGTAGTTTGCAAAAAATAAAGAAGTAGCGCTAATTGGAAAGTGGTGGGTGCTAGTGAAGTCTTTGCGAACGTGGATATGCCCAATTTTACTGCCTTACATGTTTTCAATGACCTTGAAACTTGTAAACCATATAAATTTATTTTTAATCTCGAGGTGATCAAATTTAAAAAAAATCATCAAGCGGTTTCGAAAACATTATCACATTTCTACATGAAGGCGTAGACCAAATTATATGAAAAAATGGCAATTAGACAATCTTAGGACACCGGTCATAAAAACTCATTTTTTCCAAAGCAATGCCGTCACTTTTTTTACACATAATTTCAAATGAAATCAAACTTAAATGAGATGAAACAGCATTACCAAAACGCTTCATTTTCTTGAGATATTAACGTATTATGTCGAAAGTGTGCTTTTTATTGTATTTATAACCCTCAAAATTTTATGCCCAAAAACTTCGATAGCACTCTCATAGAATTTGTTTACCCTTTGCCAACATTGAGGCAACTACGATAAGTAAGAGCTCCCCTTGAGCGATTTTCGAAAAAACTGCTGTTCGCGAGGAATATAAACAAAAGTAAAACAAAAACTGGTTATAACAAATTTCCATCTTTATCTAATACATCTGTGGGAATTGTTTGTCAACAGTGTTAGTAATGGCGATGTAGTAAATTCTCAAAGTTGAGCGGTATTGCCCCTAATAAATCCAGTTGAGGTGATATATGTACAAGGTTTATTACTGGCAAACGAGCGAAGAGGGTGGGTCAAAAAAAAATAAATACACTAACTGGATAAAGGAAATTAACTTTATTCAGCTTCGGTGTCTAAAGTACTCGCGTTTGTTTTCGTTTTACATTACTACGCTTAGTGATTGGTTTACAAATCTCGCGCCACATTTTCAACCAATCAGGAGTAAAACCAAAGCCCGCGTGACTCGCGCTTACGTTTTCCCACGCTTTGTGCCGGTATGTGTAGTTGCTTCGAGTTCTTTACTTTACTTGTTTAAGCATTTTCTGGACAAATCAGTCCAAGGGAGAAAGGCCGACTAAGCTGGGTTAATAAGATGTTTATTATATGGCCAAACGGAAACTTAAATTTGCTTAACGACACTGCTTCGTTCTCGCTGACATTTTGTTTGCGAACGGCGATGAGCTGAACTTAAATTTGCAAAAATTTGGTCGTATCTTTACTTTTTATTCCTGTCAAGCTTTTTTAATTTTCCATTTAGTATTTTGAGACAAAAAGGAGACAATGTGTTCCTGTTTTGTGTGTAACTTTCTGACCTCAAAATGCAGCCGGTCAAGATGTCGGTCTAGATGGGAAAATCTAGACCGCGGTCAATATCGATTTTAGCCAATCAAATTCGTGAATTCGCTAATTTCCAGTCCACGTGAGACACGGCCATATAATAAAGCTACATATTACATATTTACCTCATGATGTAGTCAGATATCTAAGTGTTACATATACTTCTTCGTTGGATCTGTATTTGTGTTTATTATTTTACTGGCTCTGTGAGAGGGCAAGATAAAGCAAATCGTGTGCTGTGATTGGCTATCCAAGCGGTCGAGATGGAGCCATCTCGACCGCCCGGGATGGTCCGTGATCCCTCGAAATCATTTGCTTGTGTTCGGCGTCCTTCAGGTCATATAATAAATCCTTTATTGACCAAGTTTGTTCGGTCAAGATGGCGGGATATTGGTCTCGTTCTTTCTTGTGTTTAAACATAAACACGCAAAAAAAGGCTTGGCCAATATCCCGCAATTTTGACCGAACAGGCTTGGCCAAAAACCCATATTTATTTCCTTATCTGGTGATTTATTCCGTGTCGTGACACCAGGGATAATGGAAATTGACAAATATTAATATGCCTTAATTATTCTAGCTTGCCGACTTTGTTCTTTGATGATCCCTGCGTTTAATAATTTTCTCTCCGGAGGCGAGTCAGCTGATAATTCCAACTAACTTAATGAAACAAATCAAAGCCTGTTAAAGCCATTTTTTTGTGTTTAATGTCAGCGCTCAGTTCTATTTCAGTAAATCAAACAAAAAGATGGTCTGAACAGATGATCTAAGAGAGGCAGAAAAGGCAAATAGAATTATTAGCGAATTATGGGGAGAAGAGCTTCATTCGGATTCCCCGCCTGTAGAGCGTTTTCACATGACGTCACGGCAGCCATATTAGTGTTCCCAAACAATCATTCTATTTTTATGCAAATATCGTCTTTTGTTTCAGTAATCCAATATGGCCGCTTGTCACGTGAGTGAAAATATGCTCCATTTGCGTTCTTTTGGCCTTTTTTGGCTGGGTCTCTACAAGTCTGATTCTCAGACGGTCCGAGGTCACCCGCTTTTAATTCCAAGAAATGAGAACGAGAGACCTCAGATAATCAGGCCCATTTGTCATTAGAGTTAACGGATTGAGCGAGTGTTTGGTTTTAGCTTTCAACTATCCCTACGGCATCATTTTAATTCTTGGTTTGCAGGTGACGTCATTGACGCCATGTTGGATGGCATTGACACAAGATTTCTAATTAGCTTCTTTTGTTTGGTGATCCAACATGGCCGCCACGCTCATTGTCATTTGCGTCTCTCGGGATTGGTTGCAAACCAGCAATAGTCTGCGCGCATGCACTATGCACCTAGAAAATCCCAAATTGAAAAGAAACAAAAATAAATAAGCACGTCTGAAATAAGTTATCAAAATATAATTATTTCAAATTCTCGCGGGGACTGAAAATTTATAAATTTATATTGCACTCTATCGGTTATCTCTCTTACACGTGCAATTTTGATAATTAATTGGTTAGTTCTGACATTTCGCTGCCCTTTTCCTGACCTTCTTTTCCGTCAATTTGTTCCAATGGAACATAACCTTCTTGTTCTTTTTGCCGTTGACCCTCCACGCTGTGCCGTAGGCCGTAGAAAATATAAATTGACAAACCTGTAAGATAAAATATGAGAGGACATCAAGACATTAGTAACAAAAAAGGAAGGCACCAGTTTTAATTATGGTATCTATGGGCCAGCTACAAAAGTTACGACAAAGTTTAGCCACCAACAGTCGGTCGTTTGCAAACCGTTCGTAATCTTTCCTTGTATTAACCATCTAAGTTCACAACGCTTCCGTGGATTTTTAAGTAATTTCTGACATGGCAAAAAATGAAGTTTTAGTTATCTGAGCTAGTGGCGTCACTGAAATATAGATGGCCAAATCATCTGAACATTAAAACGCATGAGCAAAACCATGCTTGGTAAAAAGGGACTGCATATCGGAGGGCAAGCAAGCTCAAAGCACGGAACTTGGGTCATTTTACAATTTTATTTGGACTGACTCTCGCGTTGTTTCCATTTAAAATCTGTTGCACCGTGCTGACGAGGCCCAATCATTCAGGGCGAAATTGCTTTCCACGGTTACAGCCCTAATTTATCGGTTTCGGTCATTGCCGGTAAGAAATTGAACACACCTATCGCCATCCACACACCGAACCGCATCCAAGTTGCCTGATTAAGCTCCATCATCAAATAAATGTTGATAAACATAGAAGAGAGAGGTAGACCAGGAACAAGCGGTACTTTGAAGGGTAATGGCGTCAAACTCTTCGGCTGCATACACAACACAACAATGGCGGCCACGAGGACTATCACCAACAGGACGGCAAGAATAACGGCCCACGCCTCACCTTCATACATTGGAATAAGGCCGTTGATCAAAAACGTACTAAGAATGAAGAAATAAAAGAACAAGAACCATATTGTGCAGCGTGAAATCGTCCCGGAGCGTTGGGTTGGTTCGTCGGGTGGAGGGTCCTTCCATTTTGGGCTCGGTTTAGGGTCCTCTTCGGTAGTTTTGACAAAACCTATTGTTCCAGGCTGATATCGAAGGATAAGAACCGATGTGGACACAATGGTGTACGCTTGGAGCGTCCCTATTGACATCATCTCAACAAGGGCTTGCAGTTCAAAGATCATTGCCAGAATGCCTGCAAGAATCCCCGAGAAAAGTGTTCCAATAAAAGGGACCTCGGTGCTTTTGCTTACGCGAGCGAAACACTTGAAAATAAGTCCGTCGCTTGCCATAGCATAAAGTAAACGCGGCAAAGGAAAAAGCCCGCCGTTAATTGCGGCCGTCATGCCGCAAAGCGCGCCAGCCGCGATAATGTACTTTGCAAAATACGCTCCACGGTGTTCAAAGGCTTTTGGTAAGGCCGCGCCGTAATCCAACCTGTTATACGGCCAGATTAGCGTGACAGCGGCCGAAACACCAAAATATGCCAGGAAACAAACAGTTAGTGCCAGTAAAATTGAAAGCGGGATAGTTTTGCTCGGGTTCTTTGCTTCCTCGCCTGCAGTTGCAATAACATCAAAGCCAACAAAAGCGAAAAATGCTGTTGCGGAACCCGCTAATACCCCGCTAGGTCCGTAGGGCATGAAATCCGACCAGTATTCCGGTCTCGCTAGTATGACACCCATGATAATTATAAAGACGATCACAACCATATTTACACAAGTCACGCCGAAAATGAACACAGTAGATTTCTTAACACCAAATAGTTGAATAATCATCAAAATAGAAATAATTCCCACTGCTAAAAAGTCCGGATATCCCGCAAGTCCTTCAATCCGTATAGGTCCAATATTCTCAAGCGTCCAATTTCGAACTTTATCGTGTACCATAGAGTCAAAATAAGCACTCCACGCTCGACCAATAGCCGCAGCGCCGATCATGTACTCCATAACAAGATTCCAACCAATGATGAAAGCGACTAGCTCGCCAACAGTCACATAACTGTATATGTACGCTGATCCGGCTTTGGGAACGCGGGCGCCAAATTCAGCGTAACAAAGTCCGGACAAAACCGAGGCAATTCCAGCAATAAGAAATGAAATAACTGTAGCCGGACCGGCTACATCACGGGCAATTTCACAAGCGATGACATACACACCAGCGCCTAAAGTACAACCAATACCTAGGGCGGTTAAATCGACAAGCGATAAACACCGAGACAGTTTGGTCTCCGCCAAGTTCTTGAGAGAAATACACTTTCGCCGAGAGAACTGTTTAAGACACCCCATTTCTTATCAACAACAAAATAAAACGTCTGTGTCCAGAAGATGCCTTTTCGCAACTCAGAAACACGAACTGAAATTTTGAGTGGTTGCTTTGTTTACCAAGATCAAAAGGCCATATTGAACGCGACGAATCTTGCTTTCTGTCATTTCGTTCTGTGATTCAGCGTACACGGTAAAGAGATGCCTTCATGATTACAAAATTCTTCAGGTACACCAAATGCCTCTTTAAATTATTCCTTAGACATCTGTCAATTCCTCTAAGCGTTTTACACGCACCATTGAAAGTTAGCTATGAGAATATCTCTTCCGATCAAAGACGCCTTTTCACAGCCTTTGTTCTGCTCGTCCGCTAACCGCTTGACTTGTTTTCAGTAGTGATCATAGGAGAAATAAGATTTTGATAAAATAATTTAACCTTATTTTGCAATCGGCAGAAATCGCTAAACAGGTTTCGGCAGGTGCCACTGCAGGTAAAAAGAAACCGTCGTGACGTTAAAAGTTTGCATATGGACTAGTTCTACTGTTTGAAATAGTTAGTTACAAGCAAGGGAAGTGAACAGGGAAACCATTTTGGTACGAGCCTTTCTTGAAAATAGCTTTCCCTCGGAGTTTCAATTTATCACTGAAAACTTATGGCCAATTAATCGGCGCCTGTTGGTGACAAGCATTCCTTTACTTCTATTTTTATTTCAGTTTTTATAGATTCTATTTTTAGTTTAAATATGTTTACTAAACAGTAATATACTCCTAGAAATAAACGATACTAGCAAATTAAGAGAATAAAATCAAAAATACTCAA
>OX393564.1:16435823-16492704 GCA_947652115.1 Blastomussa wellsi
GAACACAAGCTATTCCTACTAACCACTACACTACCGAGGCCCGGCTGCCAAACACCGAAAATTTTAAGATTTTATCGTGTTACCCTTACCATTCTTGAGAGCTAACCGCATAACCGCAGTGCTTAGTAGGCTAACCGGAATGCAAAAGTAGGCTAACCGGATTGCTTAATAGGCTAACCGCAGTGCTCAGTAGGCTAACCGGATAGCTTAGTAGGCTAACCGCAGTGTTATAATAGGCTAACCAGGGTGATTTTGTAGTCGAATTTAGCTAACCAAACTCGTTCCCAGTGCATTCCGAGCCCGGAGCCATTCCTGCAATTAATGGCTACTATATTCACGATAGCCGCCATGATGGTTTTCATATTGTAATGCAAATTAGCCACGTTGTCTGCCAGGGGGCAAACATAGAAATTATACCGTTTCTCGGAAAATCGGACGGTCTAAATAGTGAAGTATCTGCGGTAAAACCACATTTGAGAGCCAAGTTATGAGATAATGATTTCATTATAAGGTTAGTTTGAAATAGTTACTCGATATCTTGACTTGTTAACTGCACAAGCCATTTTTTTATTTTATAAAGTGTCAAAATTGCGTCCAACTTAGAATATTTAAACCACAAAACAGAAACCAAAGCATGGCTATGAAAGAAATTACCAGACATGATAAGGAACCAGCTAAAATTGGTCGATTTAGCTTGTTTGCCCCCTCGCAAATCACGTGTCTAATTTGCATTACAATGGGAAAACAAACATGGCGGCTATCGTGAATAATTTCACTGTTGGAAGCCGATGTTGTTTGTAAAAATTATATACCGTCGCAAAGAAATTGCCGCTTCGTCTGCCACATTCATTGTGCTCCTTTGAAATATTTGAAAGCTTGGCCTCGCTGGAACTATCAAGCCTAGTCCAGATATAAGGTAACAAACTTTACTGAATTTCTAGCCTTATTTATGCTGATACTCTGTTTTCACTTTCTGGACAAAATTGTGTTCATCAGTTTCGGATCTTTCCATAAACGCAGTGTTAATATTCACTCCTTTTTGTTGTATATTTTTAACACTTTCGCCTAAATGTTTCGCATCGAGCTAAATGGTTCTTTGTAGAGTTTACCTGTTTGCTTAACGGAAAATGCTTTCTATATTTAACGACTAAGTCGTCTTTTGCAAGTATTTCTTCTCCTGGCAAGCAAAATTGTAAGCACATAACCCGTCCATTTTCCATGTAAGGTAAAACCTCGGTTATTTGCTATTAACCGAGGTTTTGTGAGCCAACCAGAAAGCGCGAAGAGAGGAGCCCGCAATCCTAATCTCAACGTTGCCGTCACAAACGCACGCGCGTCAATTTTGTAGTTGGCCTCTGACCATTTTCGTCCCCAGAGGCCGCGATCCTTTTGGTCAGCACCAAGAATCACGACCTCTGGCCGTCTCCAAAACCGGAAGTCCGCGAATCACAGACTCAATGTCGAATCTGTTAATTCTGATTGGCTGAAAATTACAGAACGAGTACTCTGCGCATGCTCACCAGCTGGGGGTGGCCAGAGGTCTCGATTCCTTGGTGCGGACCAAAAGGATCGCGGCCTCTGGCGACGAGAATGGCCTCTGACTCGATTTTTGCTACATTCCGATGTTCTTCCACTAAGCATGAATGGAATCCAAAGAACGCAGTTTGATCACGAGCATCACGCGTATTTTGGACCTTGGTGTTGCAACATTTAGTTTCGATTGGGAAGAGAGAGAGTTTCATCACATTTCCAAACACCTCTAAGTTCGCGAAAAATCGCATTTTCAACTCTCTTCTCGGTGTTTGGAAATGTGATGAAACACTGTCTCTAAAAGATGGACAATGGCGTTAAAAACGTTGGCCACTGCGTGCTGTTTTTCAGCCACTTTACTGTATCTAACCAGACACCTGACTACATCGGACAGTTGTTGCCGGTATCGATGGAATCCATCTCAGTCGAGATCAGTCGAGAGTTCACTTCATGTATGGATTCATGTACTTACCAATCGTGAGTATTGTGGCTAGTGGGACATCCTTGGAAGGATTATTCGACTCCTCCACAGCTGTAGCGATCACATCAAATCCAACAAACGCATAAAACGCGGAAGCTGAGGCAGCAAAGACCCCAGAGAAGCCATACGGCAAAAAATTGTCCGTCCAGTTCTTTCCCTCGGCAAAAGTGCCTCCAACTATTATTATTAATGCTATGACAGCAAGATTTATCGCTGTAATAACATTTGTTGTTATCGAGGTAAACTTCACGCCGAAGCATAACGTCACAGTCACAACTAGTACGAGAAGAAACGCGAGAAAGTCCGGGTACGTAGCGAGAACACCCGTTGCACCGAGTTTTCCAATTCCTGAAGTGATCGTATTCCTTATAATATCGTTTAACAGCGAAGAATCCAGATATGAACTCCACGCACGGGCGACCGAGGATGTTCCTATTATGTATTCGAGAATCAAGTTCCAGCCGATGACAAAAGCGCAGAATTCACCGACGGTAACGTAGCTGAAGATGTACGCGGAACCAACCCGTGGGACGCGCGAAGCAAACTCGGCATAACACAGGCCTGCCAGTAAACTTGCAACAGCAGCGATGAAAAAGGATAACACCAGCCCTGGTCCAACAACATTTCTTGCTAACATTCCTGCCAAAATGTAGATTCCAGCTCCCAAAGTTGTCGCGACTCCAAGTGTTGTTAAATCAAACGCGCTCAAACAACGGGAAAACTCTGTTCTGTGGATCGCACTTGAATCAATGAATTTCTTTCTGCACAACCTTTTCGAAAGCTGCTCCATTCTGAGGTTAAAAAATTACCAATGTCAGTATTTTGGTTTATAGCAGAATAAATCGTCGACTTTAGAAATGGATCTTGATCCGGTTAAGTGAGCACACAGCTGCCTTCGGCGACTTCGCTGCGCTGAATGAAAATAAACATCTACGAAATTAAACGGAAAGAAACTATTGTCAAGAAGGTGTTCTACCACTGTGTTAAAAGAACTCAAACGAAATGCAGTTAGTTTCTTTTTACGAGTTTGATGCAGGTCCCACATTTAAAAATATGCAAATTTCCTTTGTCTAGGAAACTCGGAAATTATGACAGGCATTTCCCGCCGTGCGAAATATTGGCTTATATTGGAACGGAAACCTTTAGAAATGTATATAAAAACTGTGTTCTCGTAGAAAAGTTTCTATTTCAGCATTGAGCCTTTGTTCCCTGTAAGAATTTTAACCATGAATATGTAACTTTTGCATGCAAAGTTTTCCTAACGAGCTTTCAATACTGTTCAAATTAATTTTTAATGACCGCAGAGTAGTTTGCAAGCAATTAACCATCAGAAGAACCGAAATCACTTCAAATTTGCATACGCAATCTTACAGAAGGCCAACAGAGATATCTTTCGAACACAGGCCCCTGTACAGATCAGGCCATAAGACATGAAAACAAACAACTATAGGCGGCGGATTTTTTTACGCTTTTAATGAACTTGATGAAAAATGTTTTATCTGGTGAACAGTCATCGTTCAGGTTTTTTTTTCGGTTCAGTGAGTTCAATTATTCATGAATTTCAACTGAGGTGGGATAAGCAATTAAAAAAACATTTAGATGTTTAAGAAACATAAACAATTAATATAACCCAAACCTTGAGTTCCCAACTGCTGGCTCAGTCTAGTTTGCTTGGCATTGTATGCTTGAAAGAACAGTCAGAACAACATCCTCATTCAACTGTTTTTTAAAATGACTTCAAGTTTTTACATCTGAAATAATTGAAAGAAACCAAAGTGACATGCCTATATTTTTCCCTGCTAATGAAAACAGATCACCTTGAATGGACCACTTCGGAAAATACCACAATACTCTTTGTCTGTCTCAAAAATGTTGCATAAGGGACGGACCATTTTATTTCTGATGGGGGGGGGGGGGGGGGGGCAGGCAAGAATTTTTTTTGGACTGTGAGCTTGTGCAAGAATGTTTTTAACATCATTAAAGAACCTGGACAGCAGAAAGCTGTGCTCTCCCTAGTTTTCAGCACAGGAGGTGAAAGAACCTTTCAAACCGGTAAAGCAATTATAGGGAATCACAGTGAACCAAGTCTGTTGTTGAAAGGGATATATTTCCCGTTGCTTACATGAAGTACTATTTGAAAAAAAAAACCTCGCCGTTCTCATTTCGTCTTTGCCACAATTTCCTCCTGGCCTCAAAAACTCGACGGTGTGGCTGAAGGGCTATGTTCTCATATTAAGCGTCGTTTAATATGTCGTCTGGATTTTTGAAACTTATGGTGGATTTCCACTGTCGCGTAATTTTTTACGTGCGTAAATAAAATTATAGACGATGTATGGAAAACTTGCGTACACGTTTACGCAAGCCGTTCATACATTGTCTCTAAATTTTTTTTACGCACGTAAACGCACGTAAAAAATTACGCGGCAGTGGAAATCCACCATTAGTGATAAGAATTTCACAATGTAACGAAAACTGCCAAATTTGCCTTCACAACATTCTAAAACTACTGCTACTCGGCCTGTTTTCGAAACGCTGTGGCTATATGCCCGGCAGCCGGGCAGGGTCTTGAATGGACTAAATGCCCGGCTGCCGGGCATATAGCCACAGCGTTTTCGAAAACTGAAAAGTGAGTTCAGTATGTTGCCCTATTTCTCGGACACCCCTATTTCCTGACACTTCGACTTATTCCGTATTTCGTTGAATCAATAAAACAAATCCGATCGATATTTCCAAAGACTTATGGACTAGTTAGCTTTAGTTTGATACTTTGGCGCACACTCCGTTTAGGCGAGAAATACCTATTTGGGTCGGCCCGAATAATTAAGTTCGGCAGTTGATTCAAACGTCGAACTTTCACATGTGCCGAACTCAATATCGGCTAAGAGGAAAACGGTGAATTTTCCAGTTGAACACTTTATGGAACGAAATAAATACTCGTCACCGTACTCTAGAATATAATGGGACCGCTTCAGTTGCTTTACAAAAAAAATGCAAACAACACTTTTTGAAGATCGTACTTGTAATGTGGTCGCCAGGCTTTGGTCAAATGTCTTCAGTATCGTTTAGACTGAAACTTTAACTACTGACTTTAGTTTCTAGCCTTGTCTTTTGTTTTATTTTGGTCTAGACGCATATTCAACAATAAAATGGGAAACAGTATGCGAATTGTGTCCGATAAACTCTGGCTACATTTTTTGCGGTCCATGTGTTATGTCGCGCAATGTCGCGCGATTTCATGCACGACCGCGTTTTTGACAGCTCACTCGCCAATCACAAACTCTCTTATAATCAAGAAATACATTAGCGTAATTTATGCATTAGGTTCTGCACATGTAAAGACCGACGTATGAAACGAAGTCGATCTTTTGCCGTTCCATTCGACAAGCCCTGTCGAATAGAACGGCAGGTCGACCCAAATACAAATCTGTCGAACCTAATTGATTCAAACGTCGAACCTTACATGTGCCGAACCTAATTATTAGATTCGGCACATGTAAAGTTCGACGTTTGAACCGGGCCTGTATTTTTGGTGAGGTGTTCCTATTTCCGGACACCTAATGATAGCAAACTAGTTTCTGTTTTAAATGCAATCTTATCGAAGAGTTCTTGAAAGACAAGCGTTTTTATCACTCCCTTTCGTAATTTCAACTCACCTGAAATAATTATTTGGAAAAAAAATACTTGCGTGTTGTTTTCCAAGTCCAGTCCAGTATCTAATAAATCAGTCGCCACTAATATATATATAAAAGAAATTTGCCCGATATTTCGGTTTGCAAGACAAACCTTCCTCAGGGGCTGAGCGAACAAAAAAATGTGACAAAATAAGAAAAGATCGTTACAAATAATGTTTGAAATTAAAATATAGACATTGATTGGTTGTTTTTGGCTTGTATAAATAAGTGTTGATGCGTCATTAGCGTGCTTCATCACGTCTATTTATTCCTAAAGGATGAAGTGTTTTGGCTTTGTTAATTAAATGGGCCTCACGAGCCTTTTGTACAGAGCCATGCTTGTTATATATTAGCTGTTTTATCTATATTGTTTATTTTTCATCGTTTTCGCCATCAGGATCAGTCTGCCGTTTATAGTTTGCCTTGTGAATAATTTACTGATCCAGGTCTACATGTGATCCGGCACTTCTCATCGGTTTGTTGCAGTGGTCTTGCAGATTTCTATTACATTTTAAGTTTTAAGTCCCGAAGGGCGGGAAAATTTTTCGGGCTCCTACCTTAATTTAAAGTGCCTATGAAATGAAAACCAAGTTAACCTTATTTGAAAGGCATTTCAAAATGATGAAGAATGGCGTTTTCCTTTCTGCGATATCTTCTCTTGTTCCAGAGATATTCAAGTTTTTGTATTATGCAAATTAGATGACTGTTGACGTCACAAGGTTGACAGAAACGGGCTAAAACCGCAAAATCGAGAATATCTCTGTAAATAATGGAGCAATGCAATTGAAACTTGGCACCTGTGTTGCACCCTAAGAAATACACCAGATGGTGTTTATTTTGATGTTGCTATGACAACAGTCTTGGTTCCAGTCTCTTTCCTCTTTGAATCAAATATTACCATTAATGACTCAATAAGGAGAAATACCTGGTTTATTTGAAATATACACAATGTCCACAATGCACTAGGTCTCCTTGATAACCTTTAGCAAGTGGATGATGTTTGGAAAATACAGGAATTATCATTCCTGCATAAAAGAGACTGGTACCAAGACTGTTGCCATAGTGATATTCACCATCTGTTGTATCTGGTGTATTTCTTCGGATACAACATGGGTGCCAAGTTTCAACTCATTTGCCCTATTATTTGCAGAGATATTCTCGATTTTGTGTTTTTTAGCCTTTTTATGTCAACCTTGTGACGTCATCAGACATCTAATTTGCATAATACAAAAACTTGAATATCTCTGGAACGAAAGAAGATATCGCAGAAAGGAAAACACCATTCTCCGTCATTTTGAAATGCCTTTCAAATAAAGTTAACTTGTTTTTCATTTCATAGGCACTTTAAGACCCGAAGGGCCTGAAATTTTCTAGATCCGCCACTGTTAATGTTGTCATTTTCTGTCAATTCACTGTTAATTTTCATCTTTTCTTTGATAAGGAGAGCACTGATTCTGAAAGTGTTTGCTAGAATCGCATGGCTCGCTCTGCACGATATTTGTTTGCCCCCTTTTTTTTTGGGGGGGGGGGGTACTTGCCCACCCCCCACCCCCGTCAAAAATAAAATGGTCCGCCCCTAAGCATTGAGTTCCAGTTTCTCATGGGACTTACAATGGTCCCAAGAGAATTAGAAAACAAAAACAATGCTTATGCAAAATTTTGGGGACAACCAAAGAGTATTATGGTATTTTCTGAAGTGGTCTATATTAACGTAAAATTTGGTCATTGGTTAAGCTCTGGGTCTTATTGGGTCGATTTCATTGCCATTTAGCGGCTTTTCAACGATGTTTTTAATGAAAAACAGCTGTTCGATACGCGCGCTTACAATGACACCGCGTATGCAAACTGATTTTCTGTACCTAACTGCAACTGAAAATCCTGTTTTTATCAAGCTAACCTTCTTTTGTGTATACAAGCCATTACGCTGCGATTTTTTGGGTGCTCATTTCGGGGGGGGAGGGGGGGGCAGTAAATATTTTCTGGGCCCACGTTTAGGGCACACATGTTAGGGAGGGGAGAGGGGGACAAGATTTGGGCTGTTAACCTCAGGAGTAGCCTCCTACACAGGCGTTATTAGGGGAATGCGTTACCGCTCGTCCCCACTAACGCGTTAGTGGGGACCAGTGTAACGCAATCTCCTAATAACGGCTGCGGAGAAGACTACCTCAGGAGAAGAGCTAAAACTTTTGAGCCCTCGCCTTTGTAATAATATTGGCCCTCCCCAGCCCAATAGCTCATGACTGAAATGTAGGGAATGCCGACCAAGCTGCAAATGCCAGAGAATCAGGCGAGTTTGTTCTCACCAAAACACATGCAGTCAAGCAACAGCGACTTGGATGGCACTCTGTATTGTATTGCATTGACTATGCAAATTACAGAGCACTTTTAACATTACTACATCACATTCTTGTAATTGTGATCTTTGCGTTTACGCTGACCGTTAAAGAGAGATCCCACTCCTGACCCCAGAAATCTGTGACGGAATCCGCCCGCCACAGTAATAGGGCCTCTTTAACGCTCAACCTGACCGAGCACGTGCATAAACAACTCGTGAAGACACGCAAAAGAAATAATTTTAAAAACGTAAATTTTAATGCTAAGACTAAAAATAACACCATGAACTGCGTGACCGACTAAAATCCGTCTAGAACCCGAAAACACAAAAACTTTGCAGAGAAACGAAGAAATTAATTGTAATCGATAATAATTAATCTTGTATCAAGTTGGCTCTAGTCGGTCACGCCCTGCGCTGGGGAATGGGGCAAAGGTTAATTTTGTCGCTCGCCTGCGTAATATGACCGTTGATCTTGGGATGTACTCAAGTACTGAAACCAGGAACAGGGGAACACTGGAACACTGACTGGAACACCGGTGTTCCGGTGTTCCTGGTTTTAGTACATGCCGTTGGTCTAGATGATATCGGCAGTATGATCGACTGTTTTTAATAGCCCACATCCTCTGACGATGGCGATTTCACAGCGAACTTGAAAGTTCGCGCCGGCTTTTCGGTAATTGTGAAGAAGAGCTCCCAAAAAACCTGTCGGCCGACAGATTACCAACAGGTGAACAAGTGAACACACTGCGCAATGCCCGCAATGATGATCCACCTGAAGAACAGCTAGCAGCAGCAACGACAGAGAGACGTCAGCCGAGAGGAACCGAGAACCGAGCGATTGGGACGATTTTTGGCACAGACCTTTGAAAATTATCTACTTTTTATTTGCCCGAGGCTGGATGGCGAGCGACGCGTGGAAGTGGGAGAAAATTGGACAAATTCAGGAGGCTGTCGGTCTCGTCGGACCGTCGAAGTTGCTTGCCTTGTCTCTTTCTCTTACTTTTGCAGGGGGCGGCAACAACTAGCGAGGAATTAACTGCCTTAAAACCCCATCAAACCACGAAATACCACGCAAACGACAAAATGTAAGTAAACTTTATTTATGTGGCTTACAGTAGATCACAGGTTGGGATCAAAAGATGCAAAATCCTGTATTTTATGAAGAATTTCTTGTGATCAGTTGAATCAATCCGAGGTCAGCTGTAACGAATTACAGAAAATGTATGAGATCAAGTAGCGTATCGAGACGTCACGCGGCCTCAAACACAAAGCATGGCCTGCCTGTGGTTTCTCCAAGCCCTTCAAACTCTTCCCTCAACTCAATTTACACGCCCAAAAGGCCGAAATAGAGCGGTAAAATGCAGTCGCACTTGAGAGCTGGTTGCGGTTAAAACCACAGGGAGGCCATACAAGCAGTGCGTCTTTGTATTGGTTGAAATAAACGTGAACTTACCTCAGGTGTTGTATTTTGTCGTTCCTCGACTCCAAATGATGAATTTGAGCGATTTGGAGGTTTTCCGTTGACTGTTGCTTCACGTTATAAGAAGGAGACAAGGGTGGAAAGCTCATTTTCGACCGCTCCAGCGCCAACCCGATTTTCACACAGAAATTGGAATCGCCCGGCTCCCAAATCGAGTACCAGATAAACTGAAAGGTCGAAGCTTCTTTTCGTGGCATTCAATCGAAGATCCATTACAAACCAGCTTGCTGAGCCATTTACCGTGTTTTAAATAAAGTTGATTGATTGCTGCCACGAAAAGAAGCTTCGACCTTTCAGTTTATCTGGTACTCGATTTAGGAGCCGGGCGATTCCAATTTCTGTGTGAAAATCGCTAGAGCGGTCGAAAACGAGCTTTCCACCCTTGTCTCCTTCTTTTAACGTGAGGCAACAGTCAACGGAAAACACTCCAAATCACTCAAATTCACCATTTTGAGCCGAGGAACGACAAAATACAACACCTGAGGTAAGTTCACGTTTATTTCAACCAAAAAAAATAAGCATTACT
The DNA here is from genome assembly GCA_947652115.1 of Blastomussa wellsi. NCBI lineage: Eukaryota > Metazoa > Cnidaria > Anthozoa > Scleractinia > Plerogyridae > Blastomussa > Blastomussa wellsi. Next base: position 16,445,847 of record OX393564.1, read on the forward strand.
CGAAATAAGTTTTCGATAGTAGGACGCTTTCAGTGTTCTCATACATTTCTTTATATTTCGAACATACAAAGACGCACTGCTTGTATGGCCCCCTGTGTTAGGACGAAAGCAGAATTTAAAATCTTGAGTCTGAAAAGTAGTGTTTTCGAAAGGTTAAGATAAACCTTGAAACCCGAGGCAACGCCTGTAGGAAGAAAAATTATCGACTGCTTTTGGCGAGATTAGGCCATTTTCGTGGGATTTATGGAGCTTCGAGCGAGTGTGGACCGTTGGCGGATTAAGTTGCCAGCCTTTCGCTTCGCTTTACTCGTAGGCAAAACCTCCGATACCCTGGGTGCCAGAGCCTTTTCATGCGCGGTTTCCGGCCTTCGACTGCCGAATCGAAGTTCCCCTGTTCCCCGAAGGTAAACTCACCTAAATGTCTTTAAATCGACTCCAGGACCACAGAAACATCAAAATAACGTAAGGAAAACACAAGGTAAGTAATTTTTATTTGCATTCTTTTCCACATGTAGAATTTAGGGCAAGGTTAGAACTTTTCTCATATATTCTCTTACACAATGTCACATAAATCACATACAACGTATGGGCTGCCTGTGTACATACTTGAAACATTCCATGATGTCACGCAAAAATGCAATTTTTACTGCTTTCATTAAAACAAAAATTCATCTCCATAAAACGATTTATGGTACCGATTTTAGTAAACCTGCGAAGTTTGGCAACAATCGGTTACAAACTCTCGGAAATACGAAAGCCCGAAAATGCCAAAATTTACAAAGAAATGTATGAAAAGGGGCAAGCCTTGCCCCTTTTCATACATTTTCTTTGTAAGTTTTGGCGTTTTGCGTTCTCATATTTCCGAGAGTTTTTAACCGATTGTTGTCAAACTTCGCAGGTTTACTAAAATCCGAACGATATATCGTTTTATGGAGATGAATTTTTGTTTTAATGAAAACAGTAAAAATTGCATTTTTGCGTGACATCCGTAATACGGTCTATGGCAGTGGGGTCTCGAGAGGACTGGTTCCCAGGATTTTTATTGGCTCGTTTTACCGTTCGAAAAAAGGCGGCCATTTAGAGAGAGTTGGTCAAATGTATTTGCGCTACGTACATTGAAGGTAGGAAAGGACATATAAGTTTATAAAGCTTAAGTTGGTGAGTGTAATATTTTTTGGTCTTTTGTCCTCATTTTCTTTGCTTTTCAAATGATCTTCGCCCGACCAAAACTTTGACAAATATGTCGTCGACAAGTTCGCATGAAATTTCGGCATACTCAGAACCTTTTTGAAAAAAATCGCAAATCTACAGTGAAAATTTAAACCTCAAGCTTTTCTTTCCAGTACTTGACTTGTTCTCAGCGTTTGACCGCGGTTAAATGTTTACTGGGTGTTTGAAAGGAAAGGTATTCTCAATTTAAATAAGCTTACATTTTTACAGGAACGAACATTAACTATGGATGTGGACTTCATAATTCCGTTGTCCAAGGATGATTTATTGAGCGGCGAAGCAGGATCGTATGTTGTAGACGAAGTACTTTCGTTGCGAGTTCTTCCAAACAAACTTCGAGGTGAGCTAAAGTGCAATCTTTGTTCTAATTTAGGATAGATTTGATGTTTGGTTGTCGCTTCCTACGTTTATTTCAATCTTAAATTATTACACTTGCAGACTGCTTATCCGATCTGCGATCTGGAGGACCGACTGTTGTTGTCCAAAGCTTTGACTGTTTTTTCAGTCTTCTAAGGCAAGATGATTGTTCCTTTGTATTGTACTTATTATGCACCTATTAATGTAAATCCCGCAGGAAGGGGGTTGGGGAGTGCGGGCATAGGTGGGGGATTTAAACTGAGCTGAGATTTTATGTTCAATTGCCCGGCCCCAGGTCAAGTGGTCAAAAGAGTCAGTAAAATGTTGCTAGAAAGGCCAATAAAACGGTCAAAAGTCCACCCACCCACTACAGGACAATAACTATTGTCAAATCCCCCACCTATGCCCGCACCCCCCCCCCCCCCCCCCCTTGCAGGATTTACATTGATAGGTGCATCGTTTTAAAGGAGTTAGGTCACGGTTTGTGTATTTTGAAAAAATTAACCTAAATTTTAACATTGTTCAAATTCGTCATTTGAAATCAATCTCAATTTTCTCCAGGTGTAGTCGATCAATAAACCAATAATAGATGCCAATTGATAACAATTGAAGATTGATATGTGTTTCCGATAGAAATCAATAATGAATGATTTATAGAATGTTAACGATTATTATCGATTGTTGTTTTACAAGTTATAGTACCTTATGCTAAAAGATGGCAGCGAACTGGAGGGCTCCAATGTCCATGCATGTATCACATTGAGTTGGCCAATTCAGTACACTGTACGTGAGATTACCACAAAAGACATGCAGGAATTAGTAGATAACACTGGAATGAGTGGACATATAAAAATATTTTAAAATGCCAGAAAACCAGCCAAGTGGGATGAACACTCTGCCTTGACTAGAAGATGAAATCGTCAATGAATTGTTTACTAGTTAGCAACGCCAGTCTTCAGTAATATGTTTGAAACAAATACTCTTTTGGATTATCAATTGTTATCAATAATTATCCTATTACTGTTAAGGTGGCTCATCTCAGTTTTTCAGAACCACACCAACCCAACTTTAAAAAGCCAATACTTCACTGTCTTGGGTCGATCTGACAAGATTTTTGGCACATTTACTAGAGATTGAATAATGTTTCCAAAAATGTAGATTTCATTTGCATCGGTGCTACCATAGCAACAAAACGATGACGTCATGGTTTCTGAAAATAGACATTTTTTTTGATATCGAGACCTAAACTTTTAAAATGAATCAACGTCCCTTGTAGTATACATGTAGGTCTTCAACACTGCAAAGTTTGAAAAAATTCTATGAGAGGGTTTTTGAAAAAAGCGAGTTGAATATTTTGCAGTCAAAATTTAAACGTGTGACTCAGTAGCTGTTAGTTTGTTGATTCCAGTGACGTTTTGCAGAGTGAAACAATGTCCTTTCCATGTTTTATACCTTTGGCATAGAGCAACTTTCCTGAAAGGTCTCGTCTAGTTTGCTTCACTAGATCTCTCTATGAACTCAAAAGTAATGTCTTTATATTCACATTTTTCTCATAGAAGGAACGTCTTTGATATGGGAGCATCTATGTAAAAACTAGTGGACAGATTTTTTTTAAAATCTTTAGATCGAAAGTATAACATGTTCTGTGCTTTCCCTGAAACTTTCAAAGGCATTGAACTATTTTAAGAGCGTGAAATAATTATAAAAATATAGAGTACGTTTGCATTTGTTACAGAAAGTTTCGTTATCAGATTTTTTGTTGACAGCTGGTTTATTTTTAAAGTTGGGTTGGTGTGGTTCTCAAAAACTGAGATGAGCCACCTTAAGTCTATTAGTTACAGAAGTGCCGACAATTGGCATGTACAGTGTATTACTAATGCATGTTACAGATGTCTTCAGGGTTTTCCTTTTCAAATAAAGTGGAAGTCGATGAAAGCGAAGCTGGCAGAGACAGCTTGTATAAATGATACAACTTTTAAATTATATAACAGCAAGGATTCTTTTAGTTGCCGGTGACGGAGCTGTTCACATGCGGCAAAAATCGCCAGTCGCTGTCCAAAAAGGAAAACCCTGTGTCTTCTCTTCTATACTACTTGGAGAGTAGAAGGGAATTTCTATTATACAGACCCAAGCCAAAAAATAATATACTGCACACACACAAACCACCACCTTTCTGATTAATTTGTTATATTCCTATTGCAGTCTGTTTGGAGAAATTTTATTGTATAAGAATGTTTTGCTGCTTACAAAAATACATGTATAATAGAACATTTTGCTTTGCAGACATTTTAATGAAGTGGACAGTTCTCTTAGAGAAGGTTCTTGGAATCATTTGCTTCAAGGTACTAACAATTTATTTCATCAACTTTCTCTGAACGGAGACCTAAAAGACCGACACCTCTATGAGAGAGGCAACTGGTTTTCATACCTGTGTGATATTTTCACTCATTTTACTGTGTCTAAAATCTTATGTCGCCAATAATGAAGCATGAAAAATGTATAGTCACATAGCTCATATGACTGTATGTTTTACCTGTGGTGTACAATGGAGTTGCTGTGATAATCTTTCAGCCACCAGTTTACATTTTGATATGGGTGTTGTTGTTTGTCGGCTGATATTTTGCCTTCTTGCTGTGTTTTGGGCCTCATTTTATCTACCCTCGTCCCCCTCTCCAGGGCTGTCACTAAGGGCCGGTGGCTGGGGAATTTCTTTGAAACAAAACCAAAACACTGGAAAGTGAAAACTATATCAAACAGCAAAATCCTCTGGCTATCTTTTACTTTCCCCGGCCACGTGAAAAAGTAGTGACGGCCCTGCCTCTCTCCTTCCTTTACCCCTGCAGGCCATGCAGTGTGATGAACTCCAGTTTTGCTGGTGTTAGTCTAATGAGTAGTGCCTGGGATGTCAGTATTAATTTTGTCAGGCAGCTGATCAAGACTGGAAGGTTCGCCATTAATATAGCTGGCAGCCAGAAATAAATTCTTAAACACTCTTCTTACCTTCTGTAGAGTTACTGTGGTTCTCATTACATTAAATGGTGGGACCCCGGTACACATGCGTTAGTCCCTGCGTACTTCACATCACTTCCTTGCATTCGTTTTGGCTAATGTTTCTTCTACTTATTTTAAGCATAATGAAAATGCTGAGTTACATATACATTGTACATACTTACAGTGCAACTAACTCATTCAGGGCCGCCCAATCCTTAACCTACCATAAGAACTAGTCTACCAGTATAAGCAAAAGAAGAACTAGTCACATACCACAAGAACTAGTCTACCGGTATAAGCAAAAGAATCAGAGTTTTTTTCATCAGCAGACCAAAATTTTGCAATAGTGGTAGCAAATATACTGTTGCAAGACATTGGTGACCTCTCAGGAAAATTGCTTTTTTATCGGTTACTTTGATCCTAAATTCTGAAGAACATCATTCTGTAGCAGTTTCACACGGTTGTCCACAACTTTTGAAGTACACAGCTGCCAAATACCGGTAATTTGGAAGTAGCCGGATAGTGATTATCATATATCTGCACCAGTATTGGATTACAAAAGTATCTGGCACAAATAACTCAAGTAGTGGGTTAATTCTGCTGGCTGCCGGCTGTTAGGGACAACCCTGAGTTTCAGTGATTGTTGTGGTTTGGAAACTTTAAGAAAATGATCATTTGCATTCTACATTCCAGACCAGAAATTGAGTACATTTATTTTCATTGAACTCCATTTTGTCTTCAACATTTCTGATCATCATTCGGCAAATATATTTGTGTTGAGTCCATTTATTCTCCAAAATTACCTGCCACCCGACCATTTGGTAAATTCACGTATTTATGGTGAGCAAGGTGAATTTCTTTTTTTTTTTTGGAACTGAAAATGTATGTTCAGGGGTCCATACTGTTTTTTTTTTTCCTTTTTTGCTGTATGCCAGATGACATGCATGCCCTGACAAAATTTTACTTGCCCATTTAATGACAACACATCAACATGAAAATGTGCAGATCAGTTTTGGGGTTGTTTAATATGAAACAATGTCATTACAAATTTTGATGATTTCCTTGTGTGAACCTGGAACGTCAGGCCACCAGAAACAGATTGCTCTGGTAATAGCTTTGTCTTGTTTGGCTGCTGACTTGTGCAAGGTGGTGGCCAGCCCAAAATTATGATTCTATATTGTGAAGGAATATTTAATAATTATTTAACAAACAAGCACTGGGTATGAGAAGGTTTAACCATCTCATGTAAAACAAATGCGAGTGGAATAATTTGTTTCATTAAAAGTGCCAGTCAGTGGTCAGTGGTATATGAGCTCATATACTATTGCCTCTAAACCAATCAAAACTCAAGGTTTGCAATAATTATTATACCATAGCTAGTCTTTAATAATTAACAATTATTCCATGAGCCCGCATTGGATATGAGGTGATAAATAACCAACGAGCGCATAGCGTGAGTTGGTTATAATCACCTCCTATCCAATAAGGGCGAATGGAATAATTGTTTTAGTAAATTCTCAACCTCGGTTATTGTCATAGGAATTTTTTAAAATACAGTACTCTTGTTCAGTCTATTTTTTTTTATTATTAATAATGCGGACATTTCAGTTTGACCTAAACGAAGCGATGCTATGAAAAGGCGGCAAAATCAGTGGTGCATTGCTCGCTCTGTAAGTTGAATGGAATATTAAATTGAAAGGCGAGCGAGAGAAACAGCTGCTCCTTCGCAAATATTCCTGGCACAATCTCCTTTAAAGTTTTCTTTATCGTGGAACATCTGGACAAACAATGTTGGTTAACGGGAAGATCGGAAACATTGCGAAGCTGAACATTGCATTACTTGTAGAAGCCAAATCGAGCTTGTTTAATGCTGTCTATACCTCGCGGTTGATTAAGAACCCGATCAAGACTGATTCCAAATTAATTGTTGAAACAAAGATGGTTAGCTCAGAACCGATGAATTCCTCTGAAGAAAAGGACAAAGCAAACTTTCACTGAATTGCTGCACGGATGAAAAGGGAGGAAGAGATTGATCTTCGAAGATAATTCCACTGTGGGAAGCCGATGTTGTTTGTAAAAATTATATATTGTCGCAAAAACATTGCCCCTTTGTCTGCCACATTTATTGTGCTCGTTTGAAAGCTTGGACCTGCTGGAACTGACAAGCCTTGTCCAGGTAAAAACCTTTACTGTATTGCTAGCCACATTTATGCTGATTCTCTGTTTTCACTTTCTGGACAAATTCCCGTAAATGTCGTGCTAATATTCACCCCTTTTGTTGTGTATTTACAAGAATTTTCGATTAAATGTTTCGCATCGAACTTCATGCTTCTTAGTAGAGTTTACCTGTTTGCTGTAAGGTGAAAAATGCTTTTTTTTTCATCCAACGGAACTCTGCTTCCTGCGAAAAATTTTATATACTGAACGACATTTGCCGCATTCATTTCCATATAAGGTCAAACGCAGGTATAATGGCTGGTAACCGAGATCCAGTGAACCAATGAGAAAGCTAGAATTGCATTATCCAAGGTTGAGAATTTACTAATGGAAATTATCCTCTGTTTTCGTTAAGTTGAAAATGGGTGATGAGTGGTCAGAAAGCAGGTTTCTCATCTGAAAATTGAACAAAGCCATTGTTGTGGTAGATTCAGACTTTTTTAAGTTGTTATGGTTGTCCACATGATGTTTTTGTCATCTTGGGCAACCAGAATATTGTGCATATGGATCCGTGTATATTTGTGAGTGAAAATCATGATGATTGCCATTGAAACAGAAGTTCTTCAAAATTTAGGATCGAAAGTAAGTTTCCTGAGAGGTCCACAACGTTTTGCAGCATTAAATTTTCTGCTGATTATAGAACTCTGATTCTTTTCTGACTGGCTACAAAATGATGGGTGCAGGCCCCGGTAGAGTTAGTTACACTGTAAAACATGGCTTCCAAGCCGAACAGAGCATGTGTTTTTTATTGTAGTGTGTTATTTTGTAGTTGTTATAAAAATGGACCTGGAGTTGGGTGTAAACAAAAAATTGGAAAACATTTGTTGTTGTTTGCCTTGTATCAGCCCTTTGCCAGTTCTCAAATGTACTTCATGTCATACTGGAAGATGGAGATGTAGATTTTCAAGTTAGACGAACACATCTTAATACTCTCAAGGTATTAGCTTTGATTACTGGTAATGCTATCAAAATCACTAGAATGGTAAAACTGCGGTTAGAAATTTGAATTCGAAGCAGTTCGATTCTTAACACGTGATCTGAAAAAAAATGTCACGTGGTTTTGTATTTGTGAGCGTCCTGTCAGAGATGATGTGATTTTAACGGTCGCTTCATGGTCATGTGAACATCGTTTTTCCAGAATTTGTCCTAACAATAATGACGCTATCAAGCAAACAGAGTCGGAAAACTCTGTGGATGTACTCAGGATGAAAGAAAGGCAGGTTTTGTTTCATTTTGATGGGTTTCATATTGTTTTGCATCAAAGAGTATCCGAAAGTCACGAAGCTTTCTGTTTTCTTTTCGATAAATAAACAGTGTCCATGTGATAAAATTTTTAACTCACGTGATCGAGATTGGCACAGTCTGAGATGAAATTTAGCGACTGCATTTTACCACTCTAGTGATTTTGATAGTAATACGTCTCGTACCTTTGAATATGTAAGTGCATGGTACTTCAACAAACTTCAGAAATTCTTCAGTAATATTTGGAAAAATAATGTTCAGAAACATTTGTGTGACCTTTGAAGAACATTAATTGGACAATCTTTGGAAATCTTCATGAAGTGGTTAGAAATCTTCATTATTTATTAATAATTATGTTCCTTAATAAAGTAAACAAAATAATATGTGGCTGCCTGAAGATATGGAATTTTTCTTCTTGTATTCAGCTGAATATCTCACCAGTTTAGGGCAGCGAACGAATGAGATGTCAAGTTGAATTCGAGAACAGAAAGTTCCTATTTCCACACACCCATATATTATTCTATATATTCAGAGGTTGTTGATTATTGATCTTTCTGTCCTGATCACATAGTTGTTTTTTGTAGATGTTGTGTTATCTCTTGATGCAACTTGCAGATGCATTTGAAGTAGAGGCTACTAAACCTTCAACTGAAGTTATTGTTTCTGGAAAGGTACTGTAATCATACAGTATATAATTAGAACTTTTATTCTGTACATACTGAGTGAACGACTGTGAAAATACATCATTCGTCCAATCAGAGACACGAACGATCATAGTACTTCACAGTGGACGACAAAAAGCGTGCAGCTTTCAGTAAAGAAAAATCTCAGCTGCACCAAGGAAAGTACTGAATGATTTTTATTCACTCATTGCTATGAATCAAAAGGTTTTTGTTTTTGATGCACAGCAACTCGTGGATGAAAATCGTTTATGTGCACTTTCCATGGAATATTCTGTGCTAAACGGTTTAGAACAGAGACAAAATTACCAGGATTTGTATGGAGTCACTGAAACATGAAAGCGCCAATACATGTATCTCACCCCCAAATTGAAATAAGATGCTGATTTTTGGCATGTAGACATTCTTCACCATGTACTTTCAGAATATCACGATAAATCCCATAATTTCATAAATTTAGTTTTTGTGACGTCATCACTTTACTACTCTATGGCTGACTGAAGTGAATGACTGACTGACTCACTGACAAACAGACTGAGTAGTATAGCCGGAGTCAAATGAATAACACCTGATCATCACCGTTTTAGTTTCCTGTTTTTAAGCTCGCGGAGAAGTTTTGTTTACACATTGCTTCCTCATCGCTGAAGTCGAGATTTTGAAATGTCTGGAAGACTCGCTCCGAGTTGCCGAAGCGAGTCGCCCACGAGTTAAGCGAAATCTCGCCTTCAGCAAATGAGGAAGCAAATGTGTAAACAAAACTTCGCCGGGGGCTTGAGAACAGGAAACTAAAACGGTGATGATCAGGTGTTATTTGTTTACCTCCGGCTATACTAGGACAACCCCCTGGCTTGGCTGTTCGGGTAAGAAGCGGCACCATGTTATTCCAATGGCAAAAACAGCAGTTTGCACATTGCTTCCTCGTCGCTGAAGTCGAGATTTCGAAAAGTCTGGAAGACTCAGCTCCGACTTGTCAGAGCGAGTCGACCGCGAGTCAAGCGAAATCTCGCCTTCAGCAAAAGAGGAAGCAAATGTGCAAACAAAACTTCGCCGGGAACTTTAAAACAGGAAACTAAACGCTGAACGATCAGGTGTGTTTCCCTTCAGCTATTAGGAGAGCGTATTTTTTTTCCGCAACCAAATTTTCGGCAACTTTTTTCTTGCCACAAGCCAGACAAATACCACTTTTGCATTGCCACAAGCCAGACAAATACCACTTTTGCATTGCCACAAGCCAGACAAATACCACTTTTCCATTGCCACAAGCCAGGACAAATACCACTTTTCCATTGCCACAAGCCAGGACAAATACCACTTTTACCTTGCCACAAACCATACAAATACCACTTTGTTTGGCACAAGAGCTGCTATTTTTTTTTGAAGATACACTACAAGGTGGTGCTTTGCCCGACAGCAGGTGCCTCTCTGCAGGGTACAAAACACGCAAAACAAACTAGGTGTTGCCAAAATCCTCCAATTGAACAAATGTGTTGCCGGAAGTATACAAAAATGTCTTCGCAACTGTTCGAACATTTTGGCAACGAAACAGTAGTCCTCCAAACATCCAACAATGCGGCTTTGTTTTTCTTGAGGCCCACAGCACTGGACGGAGAAGAAGCAAAACCCCCAAAAAACCCATTGTCTGCACTTGCCGAAGCTGTCGCAGCAGCAGAAAAGGAAATAGAAGTTTGTGCTTCATACAGCCTACAAGACAAGAACTACAAGAGAAAGCAATACGGGAAGAAAAAGCTGCAGAGGATGGGGAAGGAACAATGGAAGAAGAAGAAAAAGCTGCAATGGAAAAAGAAGCAGTCACAGCAGGGGAAGCCTTCCAGGCTGCCGCAGAGAAAGCCAAACTTGCAGCAGAAACCAGAGCTGCAGCAGAGGCCAAAAACAACGCAGCAGCAACGAACATCACCGGTGCAACACCAGAGGAGTTTGCAGCAGCATGCGCAGCGGCAAAGATTGCATTCCACCGTGGTGGCAAAGGGGCAACAAAACAAACCTTCGATAGTATGGGCCTGCGGTGCGAGAAATCTGCTGCCTACCACCTGCTACTCGAAAACGCGTACGAAAGCAATCTTCTGTCCGACATCGCCAAGGTCGACTATCTTGCAGGGAACCAAGGTCGCATGAACCTTTGGCCATTGGCTGTTCTTCCACCTTTCGTCGACAACCTCTACGTGTTTGGCCCGCTTGCCACAGAGCAGTGCGTCTACAAGAGAGGAAAAATCTCCTGCACCGAGGGCCCACAAGGCGCGGCAAAAATTGTCGTGGCAAACATCGCAATAGCTTTGGAAAATGTCCTGGGGAAACGCTACACCACAAACATCGTCGCAGCGACCAAAAAAACCGACGCAGCTCCACCCGAACGGGGGTGACCTGTCGGTACTTCTGCCACCAACAGACAAGATCGTGTGGGAATGGCGGACCAAAAAATGCCATGCCATCGTCAACGATTCTTCGAAATACGAGCTCCAAGAAGTGCCAGAAATCGCCCAACAGCGGAAAATATCTGCGCTTTCCAGAAGAAACAGAGAGAAAGTCCTTGACGAGCTTCGGTACGCTCGCACAGCCTAGGAGTGGAAACGAGCTCACTGGGAAAGAGAAGAAAATCGGCACAAAAAAGATGAAGAAAAAACAAAGATTCGCCAAGCAGAAATAGAGGCCCTTCGTTTGTACGCCGAGACAAAGAAAAAAATCGAAACAAAAAGCCAGGAGACCCGCAAAAAAATCTTTTGCGCTCTTGCGAAGGACACAAAAAAGTCTCGGAGCTGGCCGCAAACAAAAAATGGAAAGTTCTTGGTTTTCGCGCAAAAGAAGAGCAATATCGGGTTGTCTTGCAGGAGTATCCTCCTCGCAACGAAGAAGCAGCCGGGGCAAACCCCGAACCTACCACCAATGGGGAAGAACCTCGCAACGACGAAGACGAAAACGCACTTGCAGCACAAGCATTCGGGGAAACAAACTTCACGCAGATCTCGCCAAAACCAATTTCCGAAAAGTTTCTGCACCAGCAAACAAAGACACGAAAAAACACAAGATCCATTGTTCTTTGTATAGTATATTGCACGTTTCCAATTGCGAGCACTTTCTAGTCCATTGGCCGCAAAACTTTCTTCCCAGACTTCTGCGGTCTTTGCAAGATCTGCTGCTGCTTTTCTACATGTGGTGGGGTGCTGCAGTGTTTTCTGCAGGGCTTGCAACGCTCTGTGCAGTGCTTGCAGCCTGCCACCCAAGATATTTCGGTCGCAGTGTTGTGTACAGAAGAAGGAGGGCAGAACAAATCCCACCAACAATCCCAACAACCTGCACAACACCCCAAGCAGCAGACGTTGCGGCATTGGCGGCGCCCACTATTCTGTCTGTTTGCTCTCGAACAGCATTGCTGTTTTTTTCTATGCTCTCCAGGATTCCTTCGCTTTTTTCTTCCACTTCCTCTTCCAACCCCTGCAAACCTTCCCCAATCTCCTCCACATCTTCGTAGTGGCTTTCTTGGGTCTCCAGTAACAAATCCATATTTTTCTGCAGGTCCTGCACACCGGCCAGGACCTGCGGCAGAAGAACATCCTGCCAATTTTTTTCTGCGGTTTCTGCGGGCTTTGCAGGCCATGCAGCTGATATTTCTGTTTCTCCTGTTGCAGGCCTTGCAGCCGCTGTTTCTGCAGGCTTTGCAGGCCTTGCAGCCGCTGTTTCTGCTGTATCTGCAGGCTTTGCAGGCCTTGCAGCCGATATTTCTGCTGTTTCGGTTGGTTTGGAGGTTTTTCCATCGAAAACGCCTGCTTCTCTCCATATTCTGTAGAGCCTTGTTGTGCCAATACCGAATTTGTTTTGTACCTCCTTGGGTGCTAGTTTTCCTCTTGCAGCGACAATTTCTCGAATTTCTTCGGGGGAAAGCACTTTTGCTGGCAGCATTGCAGATATGTTTTTTGCAGTTTTGTACTTGGGCACTGCCTCCAAATTGGTGTCTCTACTGTATCTGTGCATTGCTGTATATTGTTTGTTGAGTATTGTTGAGAACTTGCTGAGAATTGTTGAGAAATTGCTAGGGAAAGCCTGCAAAGCCAACATTGTCAGACATATTGATGCAGAGACTGCAGAAAAATGGTTGGACTGGGGACTGGGAGAGCTTTTTGTTGTTGCTTGCCGGGGAGTTTTGTTTTCTGCACCAAAGGTAGATTGGTTGTTGTGATATAGAATTGTTTGTCCGGTCTATGCCAAGGCAACACGGCAGCCTTTTTTCTTGCTCGGTGTTGTTTTCTCCTCCCCAAGGCGGCAATGCAATGGGGTTTTTCTTTTTTCTAGCGCTTGGAGGCCCCCCATTGCCTCCATCTCTCTTCCCAGGAAGCACCCGTGCATTGGGGTTTCTTCGTCTGTTTTCGGTTCCCCGTCTTCCCCGTGCGGGAGCAGGAATAGAATAGTCCGCGGAGATTTTCGGAAGGTTGTCGCTGCGAAAGGTTTGGCTATGTACTCTCCTGCCAGCAAGTCCGTTGTTTTTTTCGTGTCTTTGTTTGCTGGCGCAGAAACTTTTCGAAAATTGATTTTGGCGAGATCTGCACGAAGTTTGTCGTATTCTTCGCATTTCGCCCCAAGAGCCTGCAAGATTGGGAGTCGACCAGGGTCTGGGGCTTCGAGAACTTGTATTGGGTTCCACACGATTTTTGTGCCCTTGTTGGACTGGAAGGTTTTCGGGGGTTCAATTTGCAACACCAACCCTCCCAGCTTGTTGACACGATCGAAAGCCACAAGCCAGAAAAGTTTCTGACCAAATTTGTCTTCCTCCTTGCGGAAGAAGGCGGCGCATTAGTGGAGGATTTTTCGCAAACCTTTTGTCGCCCAAACAGAAACACACCCCGAAGAACTTGGTTCCCAGAATGCTTCTGCTGCAAGTGCGTTTTCGTCTTTGTCGTTACGAGGTTCTTCCCCATTGGTGGTGGGTTCGGGGTTTGCCCCGGCTGCTTCTTCGTTGCGAGGAGGATACTCCTGCAAGACAACCCGATATTGCTCTTCTTTCGCGCAAAAACCAAGAACTTTCCATTTTTTGTTTGCGGCCAGCTCCGAGACTTTTTTGTGTCCTTCGCAAGAGCGCAGAAGATTTTTTTGCGGGTCTCCTGGCTTTTTGTTTAGATTTTTTTTTGTCTCAGCGTACAAACAAAGGGCCTCTATTTCCGCTTGGCGAATCTTTGTTTTTTCTTCATCTTTTTTGTGCCGATTTTCTTCTCTTTCCCAGTGGGCTCGTTTCCACTCCTCGGCTGTGCGAGCATACCGAAGCTCGTCGTGGACTTTCTCTCTGTTTCTTGTGGAAAGCGCAGATATTTGCCGCTGTTGGGCGATTTCTGGCACTTCTTGGAGCTCGTATTTCGAAGAATCATTGCCGTGGCATTTTTTGGTCCGCCATTCCCACACGATCTTGTCTGTTGGCGGCAGAAGTACCGACAGGTCACCCCCGTTTGGGTGGAGTTGCGTCGGTTTTTTGCACGCTGCGACAATGGTGCGGATGTTTTCGTCTTTCCGGTAGCAGTGGAGTGGTCCGAGCTCCACCCCTTCCTCGTCGGTGGCCTGGATGTCGACATGGAAAATCGGGCAATTCCGGAAGCCAAAGTCCGCTGCTGCCCACTGCACTGCTTTTTCCCACTTGGTTGGGTCCTCGACATTCGCTGGGGTGGGGCGCACGTGGACTCCAAAGATCCGGCCTGTTGTTTTGTGGCTGCCCTACCCGGCGAAGATGTGGCCTTGTGGTCTGCCCGCGAGAACAAGGCACCTGTCGAGGGTGGCGGCGAGGTTTTGCCACTGCTTGCTGGGCGGTTGGACCACAAAGAGCCCGTTTTGTCGTTCGTCGTCGACAGAAACCCGCACCAAGACTTTCTCGATGCAGCTGGAAGCTTTCTCATTCGATAGTTCGTCGAGTGGGAGGCCGTACAAAGTGGTTTCGATTCGAGTACAACCTCGGGCTTGTACGTCTGGGTGTAAGAATGTTTGGCGGAGCCGCTGGTTGGGGCAGTCGGTTTATTCTGCCAGGTGCCCGCCAACAGGCTCGCGGATTTCTCCTGCCTCGAAGTTCGAAACGACTTTGTTGTAGATCTTGTTTCGGGTTGTGTACTTTTCTTGTTGTTGTGTTTTCTCAAGCCAGGTGCAGCAGTGCTTTCCGACGCTGGCGGTGTTTTCCAGGAGCCGGGGGCTATTTTCTCCCATTGCGGTGGAAAAACTCCCTGCCGTTTCAAATCTAAGGTTGGCCACAAGAGCTTTGTGATCCAAAGTGCCCGAAAAGTCTTGTGTGTAGTCGTGTGTAGATATCGTAGCCGAAGCCCCCGACCAGACGATTTGCGAAGACCGGCAGCACCTGGTGCAACTCTTCCATTGGGACTTCGGAAACGTCACATTTCGCCACGAAATTGCCTGCGATCTCTTTCCCGGGGTGTAGACCAAACCAGCTTCTTTTTGCCCTGCGCCAGGTGTTTTCCTCGATTCTCTCGATGGTGGCGCGGATTGCGCTGGTTTCCGCTTTCCCTTGCCCCACTGTGTGGACGATGTTTGTGGTGTAGCGTATTCCCCAGGACATTTTCCAAAGCTATTGCGATGTTTGCCACAACAATTTTTGCTGCGCCTTTTGGGCCCTCAGTGCAGGAGATTTTTCCTGTCTTGTAGACGCACTGCTCTGTGGCAAGCGGGCCAAACACGTAGAGGTCGTCGACGAAAGGCGGAAGACCAGCCATTGGCCGAAGGTTCGTGCGACCTTGGTTCCCTGCAAGATAGTCGACCTTGGCGATGTCGAACAGAAGATTGCTTTCGTACGCGTTTTCGAGTAGCAGGTGGTAGGCAACAGATTTCTCGCACCGCAGGCCCATACTATCGAAGGTTTGTTTTTTTGCCCCATTGCCACCACGGTGGAATGCAATCTTTGCCGCTGCGCGTGCTGCTGCGAACTCTTCTGGTGTTGCGCCGGTGATGTTCGTTGCTGCTGCTTTGTTTTTGGCCTCTGCTGCAGCTCTGGTTTCTGCTGCAAGTTTGGCTTTCTCTGCGGCAGCCTGGAAGGCTTCCCCTGCTGCTTCTGCTTCTTTTTCCAGTGCAGCTTTTTCTTCTTCTTCTATTGTTCCTTCCCCATCCTCTGCAGCTTTTTCTTTCCCCATTGCTTTCTCTTGTAGTTCGAGGCTGTACAAAGCACAAACTTCTATTTCCTTTTCTGCTGCTGCGTCAACTTCGGCAAGTGCAGACAATGGGTTTTTCGGGGGTTTTGCTTCTTCTCTGTCCAGTGCTGCGGGCCTTGAAAAAAACAAAGCCGCATTGTTGGATGTTTGGAGGACTACTGTTTCGTTGCCAAAATGTTCGAACAGTTGTGAAGACATATACTTCCGGCAACACATTTGTTCAATTGGAGGATTTTAGCAACACCTAGTTTGTTTTGCGTGTTTTGTACCCTGCAGAGAGGCACCTGCTGTCGGGCAAAGCACCACCTTGTAGTGTATCTTCGAAAAAAAATAGCAGCTCTTGTGCCAAACAAAGTGGTATTTGTATGGTTTGTGGCAAGGTAAAAGTGGTATTTGTCCTGGCTTGTGGCAATGGAAAAGTGGCATTTGTCTGGCTTGTGGCAATGCAAAAGTGGTATTTGTCTGGCTTGTGGCAATGCAAAAGTGGTATTTGTCTGGTTTGTGGCAATCCAAAAGTGGCATTTGTCTGGCTTGTGGCAATGCAAAAGTGGTATTTGTCTGGCTTGTGGCAAGAAAAAAGTTGCCGGAAAAAAAAATGCGCTCTCCTAAGCGTTTAGTTTCCTGTTTTAAAGCTCCCGGCAAAGTTTTGTTTGCACATTTGCTTCCGCTTTTGCTGAAGGAGAGATTTCGCTTGACTCGCGGTCGACTCGCTCCGACAAGTCGGAGCTGAGTCTTCCAGACTTTTCGAAATCTCGACTTCAGCGATGAGGAAGCAATGTGCAAACATCTGTTTTTGCCGTTTGAATAACATGGTGCCGCTTCTTACCCGAACAGCCAAGCCAGGGGGTTGTCCTAGTATAGCCGGAGGTAAACAAGTAACACCTGATCATCACCGTTTTAGTTTCCTGTTTTTAAGCCCCCGGCAAAGTTTTGTTTACACATTTGCTTCCGCTTTTGCTGAAGGAGAGATTTCGCTTGACTCGCGGTCGACTCGCTCCGACAAGTCGGAGGTGAGTCTTCCAGACTTTTCGAAATCTCGACTTGAGCGATGAGGAAGCAATGTGCAAACTGCTGTTTTTGCCGTTTGAATAACATGGTGCCGCTTCTTACCCGAACAGCCAAGCCAGGGGGTTGTCCTAGTATAGCCGGAGGTAAACAAGTAACACCTGATCATCACCGTTTTAGTTTCCTGTTTTTAAGCCCCCGGCAAAGTTTTGTTTACACATTTGCTTCCTTGTTTGCTGAAGGCGAGATTTTGCTTGACTCGTGGGCGACTCGCTCCGACAAGTCGGAGGTGAGTCTTCCAGACTTTTCGAAATCTCGACTTGAGCGATGAGGAAGCAATGTGCAAACTGCTGTTTTTGCCGTTTGAATAACATGGTGCCGCTTCTTACCCGAACAGCCAAGCCAGGGGGTTGTCCTAGTATAGCCGGAGGTAAACAAGTAACACCTGATCATCACCGTTTTAGTTTCCTGTTTTTAAGCCCCCGGCAAAGTTTTGTTTACACATTTGCTTCCTTGTTTGCTGAAGGCGAGATTTTGCTTGACTCGTGGGCGACTCGCTCCGACAAGTCGGAGCGAGTCTTCCAGACATTTCGAAATCTCGACTTCAGTGCTGAGGAAGCAATGTGTAAACAAAACTTCGCCGGGAGCTTAAAGACAGGAAACTAAAACGGTGATGATCAGGTGTTATTCATTTGACTCTGGCTATACTACTTACTGACTGACTGGTTAGTTGGCTGGCTGTCTGACTGACTGACTGACTCACTGACTGGAAGTAAAGTTAGTCAAATGAAATGATTTTAACAAGCCCATGTTTTTCCCTTCTCTAGAGAAATGGCAAGCCAGCTAAATCAAGGAAAAAGACTTTAAATTCATGGGAGTGGGATGAGCAACAGTGTAATGCACTGATTCAGACCCTGGGACAACTCTTGCAGCTGGATGTGAACAGACTATGGGATCCACCTATTGTGGAGGAAGAATTTGTCAAGTAGGTTTTAAATGTGTCGTAGGATTGGAAAATATATGCTGTCTCTCACATCTACAAACCAGTACATTACTGCAACTTGTTTCTAATCCAGGTGTTTACATGATACCAGTGTGACTTTTATTCTGGTGCAATAAGAAAAAGTTGTACCATGTTTACATAAACTGTTTTTATTTGGCCGTAAAATGGAAATATGAAACAAATAGTTATGCCGTGTTTATATGATACTGGAATTAATTTTTGTACCAGAATGAAAATCTTGCTCCAGTTAAGGAACTGGGGTGAACTTGCACTGGTTTTACTCTTTTTGGTATGACATTCTGCATTGGCATCATGTTAATGATTACAGAGCCATGAGAGGGAACAGAGGCGAACATTGCACAGGTACAAACGTTGCCCCAGCCAGTATCATTTAAACACCGCCTAACATACAATCATGTAGTTTTTTGTTTTTTAAATGTTTCTTATACTAAGCAAGTGCATGTACACCTGTACCTGGGTAGTGTGCTACATGTACTTAGAACTTTACACCTTCATCATTGTAACCAACAGGAGGTTGCGACATAGCAATCCATTTAAGGTGGGATTTGAAATTTTGTACAATGTTCATGAATGAATAATTTTTATACAGACACAGATTTTTACTTGGTTGCACTTCTCATTTGTTTCAGTTTGATTACTGGTTGCTGTTACAAGTTCCTTGAAAATCCAGCTACTGTAAAGAATGGAACAACAAAAGATCTGATTTTCAATCTTCTTGGAGTGATGGTAAAGAAGTATAACTATGGATTAGGTGAGAACTCTTTTTTATTGGTTATCAAGTTTTACACAAATCACTGCATGAAGTTCATGTCCCAACTCTTTTGTTCAAATTTCCTCAAAGACAAGGATCTTTTAAGGATCCTTTAAAGATCTTTGAAAGATATTCAAAGATTTTAATGTAAAGATTGCTTCAGGTCCCTGCAAGGATTCTCTCAGTGAAGGTATTTCAAGTTCCTGCAAAGATCCTTCAGATTCTGCTAAGATCCTCCAGGATCAGTTAGGATCTTGAACGATCCTCAAGGATCTTTGCAGGGACCTCAAGGATCGTTGCAGGGACGTGATCGACTTGAAAGATCTTGACAAGATCCTACAAGATCTTTGAGGATATGGATGAAGATCCTAAAGGATCCTCACCAATATCCACCTATAAGATCCTCACTAAGATCTTTACTTAAAAAGATTTTTCACCTGGGTGGACCCTGGATTGAACAGTCTAGGTTCAAGCACAAGCAGGGTTACTGCTTAAGATCTTGGGCAAGACTCTTTACTCTCTAGCTCTTCACCCAGGTATATAAATGGGTTCTGGCAAATTTAATGCTGAGGGGTAACCCTGCGATGGACTAGCATCCCATCCAACGAGGAGTAGAAGTACTCTTACTGTTGTTGCTAAGTTTCTACAGTTACCAGGATAAGCGCTGGCCCAATGGGCTATTGTGCCTGATGCAGACATACCCCTTATTCTCAAAATGCCATTGCCATCTTTTAGGTGTAAGTCTGAAGATTGTTCAGCTTCTGCAGCACTTTGAGCATCTTGTTCAACCACTAGCTCAGGCTGTTGAAACATTTGTCAATGAGTTTTCTGTGAAAAGCATTGTGTTTGAGGTGTTAAGGTAAGGCTATTGATTACTTACTATCAAAATCACTGCAGTTGCTAAATTTTGTCTTGCGCCACACCAATCTCGATCATGTGAGTTAAAAACTTTTATTTCATGGACACTGTTTGTTTATCGGAAAGCAAACAGAAAACGTTTGGATACTGTCTGCTGCAAAGCAGTATGAAAGCCATTAACATGAAACAAAACAACCTGAGTATTCCAACTCTGTTGGCTCAATAGCGTTATTATTCTCCAGACAAATTCTGGAAAAACGATGTTTACATGGCCATGAACATTGAAGTGACTGTTAACATAACAACAGCGCTGACAGGACGCTCGCAAACACAAACCATGTGACAATTTTTTTGAGATCATGTGTTGAGAATCGAGCTGCTTTGAATTCAAATTTCTAACTTCAGTTTTACCAGTTTAGTGATTTTGATAGTAGTACAAATTTCTTAATTATGTACATGAAGGTGTGTTGTATGTCCAGTATGATGGTCTTGAAATAAATTATGAAACCTTCAACGAAAAATATTGAATTACAGCTTGCCCTTCAGGAAGGCAACTCTCAAATTTTGCTCTCCTGGGACAATAGAAGTTTTTCACGGAAGCCATGTTTTATGGCAGAAATGTAGAATATCATTTTCCCTATAGGAAAAAATTGTTCATTCTAGTGCAAAACATTTTAATTGTTCCTGTCAAACAACATGGCCACAGTGCTTAATCTTTATTAGGTACTTGTGTGTGCTTTTTTTTCTTGAAATCAAACCTACATTAATAGTCAGCAAATAGCTTGCCTGCATCCTTGTCCGCTTTCCCCCATGTTAAAATGGAATTTTAGTTGCCTGGCAGAAAAATCTGCTTGACTGAGATGACCAAATGGGACTTCTATTGAACCCTGCTATATTTTGCACAGCTTTGAAATGTGATCTAGATTTGGAAAATTTTGGAATTTTGTTAGTTGTTTCATACAAAGTTGCACTCTTTGCAAAAAGTTATACATCGGCGAAACAGGGAGACGACTTGGCGACCGATTCCGAGAACACCTTCGTGAGGTAGAGAAAGACGACAAAAATGCGTCGAAACTGGTCTCGAGACACTTCAATCTCCCAAATCATTCTAAGCAACATATGGCAGTCTGCGACCTTTCCCTTCACCAAGGAAACACGGAAAGCCGTAAAACTCTAGAACAAAAATTTATTTTTCAAATCGGCACTCTTAATCCTCACGGTATCAACGAACGCTTTTCATTCAACTAATTTATTCCGTTGTTTTCACGTTACCAGGCACCAGCCAATAGCGAAGCTCCATCTTTCTGTATATAAAAAACACACGACCCACAATTCCTCGATTCACTCCTACGAAGGGCTAACGCTCGAAACGTCAGCAATTGAATCTTTTTACGGTGGCCAATTCACATTATCAACCCATTTGATAAAACCAAATTATATTGTTATACTTCCCACTGACGCAGCACCACAGTTTCTTTAGAAACTTACCCCCTCTAGTCATACAAAGTTTGTTTGATTGTGCTAATTAGTTTTTTATTAAATTGCCTTACATCTGTCATTCAAAAGCTATTGATTTTTGTTGATTGAGAGTTGTGAAACTCATCATAAACAGATGAGCTTGGGAAAGGTGCCTTGGTGGAGCAAAGCGTAAAGGTATCCATAGGAACCCTGGTAGCGGCAACCACCAGGCACTGTCTCACTAATAAAACAGTGGACAAAACTTTCCAAGATACTAAATAAACCCACAACAAAAGGGTGGGAGGGGTAAGCGCCAAGCACGGTTGCGGTAACCACATGTAAAGCCGCAAGTGAACTGCACATCCACACACCGCTGGAACTTAATCTCCATGACAGGGGTGATTTCAAACTTTTCTTGTGTTCTCCCAAACATCCTGCACACCTATAAACCAATAGAAAGTGTGGTCTATTGCTTAAATAAAACATAGAAAAACGTGTTTTATTGTTTTTTGTCAGCTTTACTTTAGTGAACATTCGCAAGGGATGGCGGCGAACATTTTCTATAAAGAAATTTCGGACAAAATTCTGAGTCAAGCTGCAGAGATTGTCAAAGAAGCTTCTAAGCTCGATATGAAAGAAGAAGAAGCGAAATTAAATTGCTTCAGTTTATCGATCGTGCGTGTTTTGGTGGTTTTACTCGCAGCGTATAAAATCTATATCATAAAGCAAACGAAGAAGCCTAAGCCATGTACATGTATTATACCGTCATAAAACACTCCTGTCATTTGAGAATACTCAAGAAATGTAGAAAACACGAGCCGCAGGCGAGTGTTTTCTACATTTCTTGAGTGTTCTCAAATGCCCGT
Organism: Blastomussa wellsi; assembly: GCA_947652115.1. Classification (NCBI taxonomy): domain Eukaryota; kingdom Metazoa; phylum Cnidaria; class Anthozoa; order Scleractinia; family Plerogyridae; genus Blastomussa; species Blastomussa wellsi. Next base: position 16,467,668 of record OX393564.1, read on the forward strand.
CGTGTTTTATGACGGAATAATACATGGCTCAGGCTTCTTTATTTGTTAAATATAGATTATTATTTATTTGATAATTGAGTTCATTGATTAGTCAAGTCAGAAATACGCCCTTGAAATAATTGCATTTAGGGGTCAAATGAAAAGAGCATGGTGAAGTAGAGATCCACTACATGGTCTGTAAGTTACAGTTATTTGGATTATGCCATTCATGTCTTTATTGCAGGGAGATTGGTCGGATGGATCCCAGAGACCTCGCAAGAGACACCAGCGGAACACGTGCATATGCTGACTTCTTAGTAGAGCTTGGTGCTCGGCTTCCAACTCAAATTATTCCCAACATCAGTGTGCTGCTTTGCCACTTGGATGGAGAGGTAAAACACTCTCTTCAAATAGATACCTTGATAAGATGACACCTCTATAAGATGGACGCACACCTGGTGCGAAACAATTATCATAAGTGTGATGAATTAATGAATTAATTAATTTGTGAAAGCTTGCACGGGCAAGTGAAGGATAAAATCCACTAGCCCAATGGCAAAATCCACTAGCCTCTGGCTATCAGACACTAACTTCCTTGTACACTGCTGGTGCCAGTCCCTGTGTGCTGAGTTTTAGTCATTTTACTGTATCTAAAGTCTCTATAGGCCAAACGTCCCTAATGTGGACAGTCGGTGTTGGTCTTGTTTGCGCAACAGTCGGACATCAGTCAATCGGCAACCAAAATTTGCCACTGTCTGTAGTTGGACAACTGTAGTTGGACAGAATGACCGCAAAAATTCTTTTATGCATCCATTGCAAAGAGCAATGTTTTGTGTTCACCACGCTTTATTGAGGAGTTTTGACGTCCAACGTTACTACTGTTTTGTCCGATCAAAATGGTGACTTAGTTGGTCACATGTCCTCTCACAGGAAAAAATTATTTGCAGTCCTGCCATCTTAGAGAGAGTAAACTGCACTTACCTGTTTGCTAAATTTATCAACAACTTGTTTTTTACCCAAGGTAATGTTTCTTGTGCAGTTACACTTTCTGTGCAACACTCATGAAACAGGAAAAATGCTGTAAATAGTGGGTTGACCATTCCTAAATTCAGTGTCTTGTCAATCTCACAATTTCTGTGCAGTCTTATTCAATGCGGAATGGTGTTCTTGGCCTGATGGGTGAGATTGTCGTCAAAGCTCTCTGTAAGGAAGATCTAGATGATGCTGCTAAGAAACTTCGTGATCAATTGCTGGACAAATTGGAGGTGAGTCTCACATAAGCTGCTCAAAGGTGACTCATCAACACACAAATATTGAGCTGGAAATTTTTAAGAAATTTGTATCAAACAAGGAACTCCCGTGCTTTCATTTGCCTTTCTGTCGGACTAACATCAAGCAATTTTCTGCTTTTTATCAAGGACCAAAATTGTACAACGCCATTGTAAATACCGAGATCGTCAAGTTGTCCTCCCCTGTCTCCTTTAAAAAGCACTTAAGTCGTTTATCTGGAATAATTATTAGTAATGTCTAAGTGTTAACTTCTTTTGCTGTGGTGCTAGGAATTTGGAAAAATTAGAACTTCTCAATAAACATGCATTATGAATAATTCTTGGTGATAATGTCAGTACATATGAGGTGCTCTTGGAAAGTGTGGACCTTGTGAGCCTGAGTAAGAGACTTCTCGATATGTTGATTTTAGTTTACAAATCCTTTCAAGCAGCAACACCTGCCTATATATCAGCGTTATTTACACGGAGAACCAACATTAATTACCACATGTAAATACCACATCTTTCGGGAAAAATTCCTTCAAATTTCTTGCGCCTAAAATATGGAATATGTTAAACGATGACCTTAGAACTACTGCTAACACAACCTATTTTGGAAACAATTGCCTTCCCTTTGTAACTAGCTAGATTAATTTCTCTCAATTTTTACTTGATTGTATTCAACATATAATTCTACAAGCATGTACATGTATATGTTGTTTATAATTGCTTTTTCTTTCTTTTTGGAATTGTACATATATTTTTACTGTATTTATTTCTGTAGCGCTTATGCGCTACTCTTCAATCCGAGTTGAAATAAAGTTTACTACAAATACTAGCTTTCCTTTTCTTTCGGTTACTTTCCATCTGATATTGTAATTGTCTCCATAGTCATGTTTCTATTTTTTAACTTCATCTTGTAAACTATAATTGAGGAGGCCTAATTAACATATGCTACATAGTTTCCTTTAGGCCTCCTTGTCATTGTTACCTTTATTCTTTCTACCTTTTTTTCGTTTCGTTTTCTTTATAATAATTGTATCTGTGGTGTAGCAAATAAATTATAAATAAAACACCCAAAGTGCAGCCAAATGAGGATGAGAGTTGGTGAGAGCTGACTCTCGTGTGAGATTTCATCAACTCGCATCGGGTCAAACCAACTGAGAACTAGAGTCATTGAGAGTCCATCTGGGAAGAGTGAGTGAGTGGGAAAACCCTCATTGACTTTCATGAAAAATTTGTCTACTTTCAAATTCAATGTCATGAGAATGCATGGCAGTTGATGAGAGAAAGTGAGGATGCATTGAAAGTTTCAAGCAAAACAAGAGCAAGAGTTTGAACTCTCATCAACATCTTTGTATGGACTGGGCTTGATTGTCACTCACTCAATCAATGGCTCATTTGATTAGCAACAGTGTAAAGGGTCAGCATTGCTTAAAATAATGTTATAATATAATTTTAAGTGTTTCACCTTCTCTGCTTATCACCATGGGTACACCGCTTTGCAGCTGTAACCCTTTGCATGCAATGTGTACCTGTTATGCCAGCCAATTGTTAATTAAAAGTTTAGTATAGCTGATCAAAACTATTGTGGTACTTTTTTCATCAGGAACACAGTCATGATGTTAACGCTTATGTGCGAAGCAAAGTGCTGCATATTTGGCTCAAGCTTTGTAAAGAAAAGGTAAGGTACAATGTATTGAGTTCTCAAAATTGCATCTGCGTTGTGAATACTAACACTGGTAGTAGTTATCTGTTACCTGTTCTCTTAGTGTCACATTCTGTCTTCATGCTACCCTGCCAGTGGCCATGGCCCTCACCTCACTTCATGTTCTCCAATACACCATACTCCAGCCTGTTTGTCTTTCTCAATGATTGGTCTCCATATGGTCTTTGGTCTTTGAATAATTTACTTCCTCTTAAAGTGCGCCTTACTCCAAAATATTTTTTCTCTACAATAAGCCTTTGCACCAGTTCGAAACGCATTGCACCTTTTGTTTCTCCTTTTTACCAAATTCAAAAGGTAAAGTCTGCATTCGGGCCTAGTGGCCCATCAGGCCGGATCTTATCTTGGTTTCTGTAGCATGAAGCGACAGAGAGTATTTCTACTACCCCCCCCCCCCCCCCACTAGAGGTGCTAGTCCATCGCAGGGTTATCTCCAGCAGTAAATTCGCCGGTAGCCATTTACAGTATACACCTGGGTGAAGAGGGGCACAGTGAGAGTAAAGTGTCCTGCCCAAGAACACAACGTACATGGGGTCATGGGTCAGGGGCTAGAACCCGAGTCGTCTGATCCGGAGTACAGCGTGCAAACCATTGAGCCACTGCGCCTCCCACTTACCAAATACTGACTTTTTATAAAAAGTTATGGAAAACTGTGCATCAGTTGTTGCATGACTGAGTCAGAAGAGGCGTGGGTCAATTCCTGGGTAGACGTCACAAACTGATTGCCATGCATGTTTACAAAGACTTGATGCGATGCAAATCAGTTTGTCACGTTTAAAACTAATCCTCCTCGAAAAGCCAAAATGCATCCCAATGTACCAGATGCAGTGAATTGTTTTATTATAGCATATCTATTGGGGGATGAAACTCCCAGCCCCCCACCCACCCACCCCCCTCCCATTTCTTTCTAATACTGATTTGTTTTTCAGGCAATTCCTCTGTCACTCCAGCCTCATCTCCTAGAACTGATATTAGGTCGTCTTCGAGATAAATCCAGTATTGTGCGCAAGAATGCAATTCAGGTTCTGAAGACATTCATCATTTGTAATCCATTTGGAGCACAGGTCAGATCACGGTAGAATTTGGGTTCCTTTAAAGTAATACTTGACATATTTTTTCTTTGCCTAAAAATCATGTGGAGGAGAACTGTAGTAGCAGCAGCAGCAGCAGCAACTCTGTGCCCTCCTGTGTGTGTGGGTTCTTTAATGTCCCCTGCTGACTGTAACGTCGAAGATGCAGAAGATGGGACCTATGATTTATTGTCCTTATCCAAGAAGACTAGAACATCTAACTATTTGCAGATGTCTTTGCAAAGGTAGCATGTTTTCCCCAGTTATTTCAAGACCCTTAGTGTTGGTCCAGTCTGAGGCTCAAACCCTAGGCCTCCCAAACTGTAGTCTGGCGTTCTACCGACTGAGCTAACCGGCCAGTGGTTACCTACATTGTCGTTGTGCTATGCTATGCAGGAGTGAAGGGGATAGAGTAGAGTAACGTAATATTTCACTGTGTGGTCTTGCAGCTCTTGAAAAGAAGATATTGAAGTCACATGAGTATTTCAGATAAAGAGAAAGGAATATGAGGAAAATCTAACACTGCCATCTGGTAATTTTATGCCTACAGCTACCGCTGGATCATTTGCAGCAAACTCTCATCAAGGAGACTGAAAAACTAAAAGAGATGGCTCCGCATTTGAGTGAAGATGAAGATGGACAAGGTACAGTTTACAAAACAGCACCTGTATTTCAAAGTATTGTTGTTCATCAGAGTTCATGTTGGGCTCCATGAACAGGCTTACAAGCTAGAACCATACTAGATAGTAAATAGGAGTGCATTTGGACGCTCTAGTCGATAGCTCCTATTTGAATGGTCCCAGACGCACACTTGCACATGTGTTGTACAAGTTACACCCGTGTGAGAATAGCCGGATCTGATGGAATTGCTGCTTGGTAGCTTTCATTTAAATGGTCACACAATACTACACAACTGACCCTAGGCTTCCACTCGAAGAATTCATAAGCTGGAACCCCTGCTACACCAACAAGCTGTACTATATAAAGTACTGATCATTAACTTTTATTTCAATGGCCACACACTTGGGTTAACGGTCACACGTGCAGGCATTAAGCTAGTACAGCATAATGAGCTGTGCATTAAAAAAGTACTGCTAATTAGCTTTTATTTAAATAGCCACACACTAGGGTTAATGGTCACACTTGCAGGCATTAAGTTAGTTCAGCATAATGAGCTGTGCATTAAAAAAGTACTGCTAATTAGCTTTTATTTAAATGGTCACACACTTGGGTTAACGGTCACACTTGCAGGCATTAAGTTAGTACAGCATAATGAGCTCCACGATATGAAATTACTGCTCATTAGCTTTTATTTAAATGGTCACACACTAGGATTAACGATCACACCTACAGGCATTAAGTTAGTACAGCATTGTGAGCTGTACAATATGAAGGTACCGCTCATTATATGGTCACACACTAGGATTAATGGTTACCTGCAGACATTAAGTAAGTGCAGCATAATGAGCTGTACAATATGAAAGTACTGCTCATTAGCTTTCATTTAAATGGTCACACTAGGATTAACGGTTGCACCTGCAGACTTAAAGTAAGACCTACCTACAGTATGAGCTGTACCAAAATGAAAATACTGCTCAATAGCTTTCATTTGTAAATGGTCACACACTAGGGTTTCACAATTTTCTCAGGTTTTGAGTATTTTGGAGTTTCACCATTTTGTGTCACTTTATTTGTAGTTCCTGTGGTGCCTGAAAATGATAATGCCCAGAAAATCTGGGAAGCCATTGAACCTAAACTAAAAGCTACAATTGAGGAATATCTTGATCAGGACGAGATCATTGATGAAGAAGATGGGCCTGTGGAGTTTCAAGGAGACTTGGATACAGCCCTTGAATGGTAAGGCATTTACTTGTTTAATCAAAATTGTAAGAAATCAAAACTTGGTAATGTTAGTTTAACCTTGTAACTCCTAAGAGTGCCATATGGCACAGGTCGACTCATTTCTTTCAAAGCTCTGACTTGTTGTTTATTTGTTATTTGTTTTATGAAATTCACTGATCAGCACTTTCCGGTCTACATTTTGATTCATAAGAAAGACCGTTAAGGGCCCCGAACATTATCTTTTTGGGTTTTTGCTAGGGAAAATTCAGTCGGCTGTAACTTGACTTTGCATTGCTTTCACGAAACTAAATTTTGACAGTAGGACTACGAGTGTGGGTGCAAACAGGTTGATGATGTCATCGGGACACGCCCTATGTCACATGACCCAAAACGGAAAAGTGAGTTTTACACAAGACACTTACACCTATTCTCAGTTTGCAGTATCAGGTCAAACTATACATCAAAATTGTAGGCATGCGTTTTTCGCTAGCACGAAAACTTTAAAAATAATGACAAAAAATGTGGTTTGATAACCACATTTTTGTGTACCATTTCATTGTTATTTTGATTTTCCAAAAAGTGCATGCTCACGTTTCAAGAAAAAGGCATTTCCTTTGGATTTACTGCAGAAGCTGCGCTTTTTTCCTCTCGAGAAACACTACGAAATTTCGTCTGCACCGGAAGTAAAACGAAATGATCGTAATTGACATCGCCGCAATGAGTTGGCTTCCACACTGCTCGCATACGCTTCAAAAACTGAATTTCTTCATTCAGCAAAGCATCATTTAGCAAACTTTTACTTGAATCTTGCTTCATTTCTCGTAGCTTTAACAATCATTTCTGCCGTCAGTTAACATCTACAGGGTACTACAAATGTAAACAAAGTTGGATGTAAGTATTAAAAGGAATTTCAGTTTGAATTTCATCATAATCAGTTGTGGTTGTAATTTTGCGAAACAGGTGTTAGTGGCGTAGTCAATTTTTGTGCTTGATAGCTCAATCGGTTGAATCAATAGCGGAGCTCCAGCAGCCCGAAGGGCCGCAAAGCGGAGCCCCATAACCATAGGAGTAGGACAATTGTGCATGTATAGAAATAGGAGAACCATGCATTCAAGTTTCATGGTCGACATGGCCAGTGGCCAAAACACATAGTTCTGTATGTTCGCAATTTTTTACTCGCAAGTACATGACTTCTGTAAAAAAAATGTATTGCACCGGCGGTGCGTATTATTTTCGTTTGTTTTGCAAACATTTTATGTGAGAAACATTTAAATCTACACTGCAGAGCTCGACGTTGCAACCTGTGGGGTCACCAGTGCAACTGGATTTGGCCCGCTGGCGACTAACTTTTCATGTGTGGTCGCCAGTGTGGCCACCGCGATTTCAAGTTATTATTAATGCTAAATGATGACAAGACTGAGTTTCTGCTTGTTGGGACACGGAAGCAGCTCACAAAGGTGTCTATCGCGTTACAGTCGGAGATTATAATATTAGTCCTTCTCCATCAGTCCGTAATCTGGGCACATGGTTTGACCCGCATTTGGACATGGATGTACATATTACCAAAACATGCAGCAGTGCATTTTATTATCTTTATAATATCAGACATATTAGGAAGTACTTCTCCAGAAGTAGCACCGAAACATTAATTCATGCGTTTATAACAAGTAGACTTAATTATTGTAACAGCCTTTTGTATGGGTTACCGAAATACCAGCTGTCTAAATTGCAGCGTTTTATGAATGCTAGTGCTCGTTTGGTTTTATTGTGCTCCGAAGTCGTGCCACATCACGCCTCTACTTCGCGAGTTACATTGGCTGCCTGTTTGTTATCGTATCGAATATAAAATAATTCTTCTTACATTTAAGGTGTTGCATGGTATGGCGCCTGATTACTTGCGCCATTTAATATCTGTCTTGCCACCGTCTAGGTATAATTTAAGGCGCAACGATGACTCTGCAGCTTTATTAACTTTCCCGAAAATAAGAACCAAGAAGACCCTGGCGGACAGATCGTTTAGTTGTGCCGCCCCTAGACTTTGGAATCTGCTTCCTACCACAATAAGATCTATTTCCAGTTTAGATATTTTTAAAATTAGACTTAAAACTTTTTTATTTAATAGGGCCTTTAATTAGTTACTATAGTTGTTATAATTAATTTGCATTATTGATGAATTATTCTATTTATTTATGGAATTTTAGAATTGTAATTTTGAACTTCTATTTTATTTTTAATTTAATATTTATTGTAAGGCGCAGTTGAATATTTTTATAGAAACTGCGCGGTATAAATTTAACTTTATTATTATTATTATTTTTTTTTTCATTTCCTAAGATCCATGATGAAATGAATGAATGTTAATTGTAAACCACGAGGAATGTAATTTCTAATCACTTAAGTCGTTTAAACCGCCTTAACTATAATTGCTATTGTGAAATCAGTTATCTACATGTTTGGTTGAAAGCATTACGGAAATGACATTTGTTCCTAAAATGAGAGTTTTGCACAAAGAAAAATTCTCTGCCACTTGATTGGAAACTATGGTCTATCCATTTCAAAAGAAATAACATTCGTTTTCACAAGACAATTAGCGGTATGTTGTAGGAAAAGAATAGGGAGTTAATTTAAATTACGAAAGCTCGCATTATGATTGACCAGAAACTCAATGCATGTAGCGACTGTATATTTGTCGTAGCTTTCTCATGAATAAAACTTACTATGGTTTTCTTTTTCATTGCCAATATTTTGTAGTTCCTAAAGAGCATGTGAAAGAATAAAAATACATTGATAGTAGATCGTAAACGGCCGAAACGCAAACCTTGTTTTGTTGGAGATATCGGATTTCTTCTTGTCTTGCTGTAACACGAAACCTTTCGCATTCTCTCCAGTTAAGCTATGTTTAGGTTTCCCAAAAAGCGGTTAGTATTTTGGTCACATGTCAATTTAACTTTTCTTCCAATCATGCATTGTATCTCAAGTTTTAACAGAAATAGCTTGCTTTTGACTTTCAACATTTGTATTTATTCCCGCTTGTGATTGAATTCAATTGCCGTATTTAGCACGTCGGCACGCTATCGAATTTTCCGCCTGGCGATGGAGGCTTCAAAGACTTCGACTTGAAAAAAGGTTGACTTGAAATAAACTGCTTAAAAAAGAAAGATGATCAAACCAATTTGAATAAGGAAGGCGTATTTCAGCATTGAAATGATTTTTATGTTCGCTACGACCTACTTTCAAATGTAACGTTTTGTTTGGTTTGGTTTGTACAGAAAATACAAGGAAGAGACTAAAGGGTTCCAAAAATGATTGAATATAAGCTTGCATGCCGTTTTGAACTCTTCCAGTTCCCACCGGTTGCAAATTGAAATTATAGTTTCACACACACGCACATGGAATTGCCGCGTGCAGTTGCCACACATTAATGAACACGGAAACCTACGGAAACCAAAAAATTTGTGCTGGCGACCTTTCTAAAGTCGAGCCCTGCACTGTATGTTCACAAATAATGCATTCAATGGTTAACAGGTTTCTGCTGTGATTGTAAGAAGTTTCTTGCCAAGAAAGAAAGAAGTATGAAGTAAATTTTGCCCCTTCACAGAAAGGCCCCGAAAACACCGGAAATGAAATCGCACTTACATAGCAACCGCGCAACATAGCAACAAGATACTGTTCAGGGCCCTTAAGGACATCAAACTTTTTTGTAGAGCGTATAAAGAAAAATCCTTTAACTGTTGACCACTATTGAGAAATTGAAGACACTCTAGGTACAGAGAGAACATTTTTCACATTGCATGGGAGTGAATAGTGACTCACTTTTTTCAGAGCTCCACCTCCAGAGCTCCAGTGTGGCATGCTTGCAGAGCACCATGTGAAATCCAATGACCAGTATCACCTGACCCTATCGTGGGCTCAGTTGTAGATCAAGCTCTTCGAGGTCACATGTTTTTTGGAAGTTGACTGCTCACTGTTGATGTTTTCATTGGATTGCAGACTCGTTTGTTTCCACAAAAAAGTATGGTCTGGAGCTCTGGATTTAGGCTTGACTAAAATCTATATATTAGGTGGGTTCATACTAGCGTAGTAAGTAGACCATAAGTATTCCTAGAGCTCAAGTATACTTCAGATCTGGTATAATTACTTATGATGATAGGCGTTCACATTTAAAATTCTAAGTATACTTCAAGTGACAGAGCCAATGAGCATGCCAGATTTTTGCTTCAATCTTACTTCATGTAATTTCGAAAGGTCAAAATTGCTTTTCTAGTTTGGCTTATATTTTTCTTACTGCAACGACAGCGGAATTTGCTACTTCATCAGAAAAGTGCTGATTTACATCAAGTACAGGCTGTGGACCAGCCAGTAGGATGGCACTCGTTGAAGGAAATGGCCATCATAGACTGCTGCCCTAGATTTGCTACTCTTGCAAACCGTTGATTTAAGTTATTGCTAAAGGAACAAGAAGCTTGTTTGTGAGAATACGAATTTTTGTTACGAAACAACCGTGGTAAATAGAGACGCTTGCATGACCCCGTGGTCCAAATAGTAATGATCGCGGTCCATTATGTGAAAGTTAGGTCTAAAATGACTGAAGTTGGAGTTTTCCATTTTCTACGTCGTTCGTGTTTTTGAAAGCAAGGCGTCAAGCAACAAGCAGTTCGCAAATGATGTGCGTGCCATTGAAATCTTGCGTGTTCAGATATCCCATCGAAAAGCGCATTTGATTGACATTCAATTTCCTGAAACTGTTTTGATAGTGCGTAAGTTTGCTAGTAAGGATGGTTGAACGCGACTTGGAAGTGCACCTTGGCTCTTTTGAAAATGATGCGTTGCAACGGCTACAAAGTAGGCTACTTACATTGAAATTAGACCTGTTCACATCTGAAGTAAAATTCAAGTATACTTAAGGCCTACTTACTACGCTAGTATGAACTATTATAATCAGTACTGGGACCTCTATTTCTTTCGCAAATACAGTAGACGAGTAGATGTTTATTCTCGAACACTGCACAAAATGGGTCATCAGGTATTCTTGACAAGGTGATTATTACAGAATTTGTTTTGTGTATCTCTGCAGTGCTCTAAAACAGATCAGAGAGAATATAAACCAGGGACGCCACAAAAAAGCTCTTGCAGTTCTGAAGGCCGCCATGGTCACGTGGCCTGAATATAGCATGTTTGTTACTCGGAAAAGAGACGAAAATGAAGGAGAAGAAGAAGAAAGGTACATCAACACAAGTGTCCATCTTTCTTTTGAAAAGATGCTGCCCTTCAAGTCTTAGTAAATAAAATTGCAATGGAACCCTGCCTTATGGTCACCTTGTTATTACGATCATCCCAATGACACCCCACACATTTTCTTATAAGAAAACCGTGTTTATGTGGCCACCTCGGTAACACAGCCAATGGCCACATTCCCAACCTGTATAATCCTTTTAAAGACCCATGACGCCATCAGACAATGGCGCCTCGATCCTGCGTTCATCAAAACAATAACAAACATGCACAGTGGATAGTGGTCCAAAATGGGTCTTTAAAATGATAATTTTACCCCATTAATACAGCCACTCGAACCAAATATGTGTTTGTAATTGTCCAAACAAAACAAATAGAGCACTTAAAAAACAATATTTCATGTAAGTTGACCCTTCTTCGCTATTTTTGATGATCCTTGTTCCTGTTTGGTCTGTTAGTACACTCTTTGGTGTTTTTCTATCTTAGGAAAACCTATTAATTTGTCTTTTTGTATTCAATTCAGTTTCATTCATTATTCATTTTCTTGTACAATCATGGCTGTTTCATGAAGACCTGTAAAACATGTTATTTTTTCTTCAGCAATGAACATGAAAATGAAATGCAGGCCAGGACTGTTGAAGAGCAGCTATCAATCATGGAGGAAATATTTCTCAGTATGCAGTTTTAAATCATTTAAGAATGAGGAAATTATATTAGCGCTTCCTTGGCTCTCACAATAGTTTTGACCTTACTGTCTAATGCTAGGTAGCCTGATGAATCGTGGAATCTTGTACAGTGAAAGTTTTTGTTTCTGATATAACTGTTTTTGTATAATAAATTTAAGAAAGATTTTTGATAAATTTTCCAAAAATTCTGTCAACAGGGTTCAGAGCCACCTTAAATGTATGAAAATATAAGGTAGCTGTGAACCCTATTGACATAATTTGTCAAAATTGGCAAAAACGTTTTTAGTCACCTTGTCTGACGTTGCTATGGCAACCATTTTTGACGTCACAGGGATGTCAATTTGTTCGTAGTTAAAGATGTTCTTCTTATAAAGCATTATTGGTGTGACTGCACGTTCTTATAAAGCATTGTTGGTGTAGCTGCACGTTCTTCTTATAAAGCATTATTGGTGTGGCTGCACGTTCTTATAAAGCATTATTGGTGTAGCTGCACGTTCTTCTTATAAAGCATTATTGGTGTAGCTGCACGTTCTTATAAAGCATTATTGGTGTGGCTGCACGTTCTTCTTATAAAGCATTATTGGTGTAGCTGCACGTTCTTATAAAGCATTATTGGTGTGGCTGCACGTTCTTATAAAGCATTATTGGTGTAGCTGCACGTTCTTCTTATAAAGCATTATTGGTGTAGCTGCACGTTCTTCTTATAAAGCATTATTGGTGTGGCTGCACGTTCTTATAAAGCATTATTGGTGTAGCTGCACGTTCTTCTTATAAAGCATTATTGGTGTGGCTGCACGTTCTTCTTATAAAGCATTATTGGTGTAGCTGCACGTTCTTATAAAGCATTATTGGTGTAGCTGCACGTTCTTCTTATAAAGCATTATTGGTGTAGCTGCACGTTCTTATAAAGCATTATTGGTGTGGCTGCACGTTCTTCTTATAAAGCATTATTGGTGTAGCTGCACGTTCTTCTTATAAAGCATTATTGGTGTGGCTGCACGTTCTTATAAAGCATTATTGGTGTAGCTGCACGTTCTTCTTATAAAGCATTATTGGTGTGGCTGCATGTTCTTCTTATAAAGCATTATTGGTGTAGCTGCACGTTCTTATAAAGCATTATTGGTGTGGCTGCACGTTCTTCTTATAAAGCATTATTGGTGTAGCTGCACGTTCTTCTTATAAAGCATTATTGGTGTGGCTGCACGTTCTTCTTATAAAGCATTATTGGTGTAGCTGCACGTTCTTCTTATAAAGCATTATTGGTGTGGCTGCACGTTCTTCTTATAAAGCATTATTGGTGTAGCTGCATGTTCTTATAAAGCATTATTGGTGTGGCTGCACGTTCTTCTTATAAAGCATTATTGGTGTGGCTGCACGTTCTTCTTATAAAGCATTATTGGTGTGGCTGCACGTTCTTCTTATAAAGCATTATTGGTGTGGCTGCACGTTCTTCTTATAAAGCATTATTGGTGTAGCTGCACGTTCTTCTTATAAAGCATTATTGGTGTGGCTGCACGTTCTTCTTATAAAGCATTATTGGTGTGGCTGCACGTTCTTATAAAGCATTATTGGTGTGGCTGCACGTTCTTCTTATAAAGCATTATTGGTGTGGCTGCACGTTCTTCTTATAAAGCATTATTGGTGTAGCTGCACGTTCTTCTTATAAAGCATTATTGGTGTGGCTGCACGTTCTTCTTATAAAGCATTATTGGTGTAGCTGCACGTTCTTCTTATAAAGCATTATTGGTGTGGCTGCACGTTCTTCTTATAAAGCATTATTGGTGTGGCTGCACGTTCTTCTTATAAAGCATTATTGGTGTAGCTGCACGTTCTTCTTATAAAGCATTATTGGTGTGGCTGCACGTTCTTCTTATAAAGCATTATTGGTGTAGCTGCACGTTCTTCTTATAAAGCATTATTGGTGTAGCTGCACGTTCTTCTTATAAAGCATTATTGGTGTGGCTGCACGTTCTTCTTATAAAGCATTATTGGTGTGGCTGCACGTTCTTCTTATAAAGCATTATTGGTGTGGCTGCACGTTCTTCTTATAAAGCATTATTGGTGTAGCTGCACGTTCTTCTTATAAAGCATTATTGGTGTGGCTGCACGTTCTTCTTATAAAGCATTATTGGTGTGGCTGCACGTTCTTCTTATAAAGCATTATTGGTGTGGCTGCACGTTCTTATAAAGCATTATTGGTGTAGCTGCACGTTCTTCTTATAAAGCATTATTGGTGTAGCTGCACGTTCTTATAAAGCATTATTGGTGTAGCTGCACGTTCTTATAAAGCATTATTGGTGTGGCTGCACGTTCTTATAAAGCATTATTGGTGTAGCTGCACGTTCTTATAAAGCATTATTGGTGTAGCTGCACGTTCTTATAAAGCATTATTGGTGTAGCTGCACGTTCTTATAAAGCATTATTGGTGTGGCTGCACGTTCTTATAAAGCATTATTGGTGTAGCTGCACGTTCTTATAAAGCATTATTGGTGTAGCTGCACGTTCTTATAAAGCATTATTGGTGTAGCTGCACGTTCTTATAAAGCATTATTGGTGTGGCTGCACGTTCTTATAAAGCATTATTGGTGTGGCTGCACGTTCTTCTTATAAAGCATTATTGGTGTAGCTGCACGTTCTTATAAAGCATTATTGGTGTGGCTGCACGTTCTTCTTATAAAGCATTATTGGTGTGGCTGCACGTTCTTCTTATAAAGCATTATTGGTGTAGCTGCACGTTCTTATAAAGCATTATTGGTGTGGCTGCACGTTCTTATAAAGCATTATTGGTGTGGCTGCACGTTCTTATAAAGCATTATTGGTGTGGCTGCACGTTCTTCTTATAAAGCATTATTGGTGTAGCTGCACGTTCTTCTTATAAAGCATTATTGGTGTAGCTGCACGTTCTTCTTATAAAGCATTATTGGTGTGGCTGCACGTTCTTCTTATAAAGCATTATTGGTGTGGCTGCACGTTCTTCTTATAAAGCATTATTGGTGTGGCTGCACGTTCTTCTTATAAAGCATTATTGGTGTAGCTGCACGTTCTTCTTATAAAGCATTATTGGTGTAGCTGCACGTTCTTCTTATAAAGCATTGTTGGTGTAGCTGCACGTTCTTATAAAGCATTATTGGTGTGGCTGCACGTTCTTATAAAGCATTATTGGTGTGGCTGCACGTTCTTATAAAGCATTATTGGTGTGGCTGCACGTTCTTATAAAGCATTATTGGTGTGGCTGCACGTTCTTCTTATAAAGCATTATTGGTGTAGCTGCACGTTCTTCTTATAAAGCATTATTGGTGTGGCTGCACGTTCTTCTTATAAAGCATTATTGGTGTGGCTGCACGTTCTTCTTATAAAGCATTATTGGTGTGGCTGCACGTTCTTCTTATAAAGCATTATTGGTGTAGCTGCACGTTCTTCTTATAAAGCATTATTGGTGTGGCTGCACGTTCTTCTTATAAAGCATTATTGGTGTAGCTGCACGTTCTTCTTATAAAGCATTATTGGTGTGACTGCACGTTCTTCTTATAAAGCATTATTGGTGTAGCTGCACGTTCTTATAAAGCATTATTGGTGTGGCTGCACGTTCTTCTTATAAAGCATTATTGGTGTAGCTGCACGTTCTTATAAAGCATTATTGGTGTAGCTGCACGTTCTTCTTATAAAGCATTATTGGTGTGGCTGCACGTTCTTCTTATAAAGCATTATTGGTGTGGCTGCACGTTCTTCTTATAAAGCATTATTGGTGTGGCTGCACGTTCTTCTTATAAAGCATTATTGGTGTAGCTGCACGTTCTTCTTATAAAGCATTATTGGTGTGGCTGCACGTTCTTCTTATAAAGCATTATTGGTGTGGCTGCACGTTCTTATAAAGCATTATTGGTGTGGCTGCACGTTCTTCTTATAAAGCATTATTGGTGTAGCTGCACGTTCTTATAAAGCATTATTGGTGTAGCTGCACGTTCTTCTTATAAAGCATTATTGGTGTAGCTGCACGTTCTTATAAAGCATTATTGGTGTGGCTGCACGTTCTTCTTATAAAGCATTATTGGTGTAGCTGCACGTTCTTCTTATAAAGCATTATTGGTGTAGCTGCATGTTCTTATAAAGCATTATTGGTGTGGCTGCACGTTCTTATAAAGCATTATTGGTGTAGCTGCATGTTCTTATAAAGCATTATTGGTGTAGCTGCATGTTCTTATAAAGCATTATTGGTGTAGCTGCACGTTCTTATAAAGCATTATTGGTGTGGCTGCACGTTCTTCTTATAAAGCATTATTGGTGTGGCTGCAGTTATAGATTGCATAAAACGGACACTGTCCCGGCTAGTTTCTGCTTAACAGCACTAGAACTATAGCTTAGTACAAAATGTGCCTAAATCATCAACATTAACATAACGAGTTAATTGTTCAAGCAACCATAAGCATTTAAATTTAGTTTGTGTTTCTTTAATAAAAATCCAAGATTGGATTCTTAACTCCGAAAACGGATTTTGCATTTCTTTATTAAACAGATTAATCCAAGATCACTCGGGTCAAGGTGCATCCACTCAGGGCAAGGATTCTTTTGTTCCTTTGATGAACCGTGACTCGAGTGATGAAGAAACGCAAAATCCGTTTTCGGTTTTTAGAATCCAGTCTTGGATTTTTTAAAAGAAACGTACCCTAAGCTATTTTTCGAAGCCACAATAGCCAAACTTGAAGAAGTCAGCCCGACTTCAAAAGTTTTCAAGTTGAGATCCAAAGCTTCTGATGGTAGCACAATGATAACACTTCTAATTTGTAACTGCAGTACATTCATTTGGCATTTTAGGGGTTAAACTGAAAGACCTATCCTCAACGGGGGGGTGGGGGATTCAAATGTCATAGCCAAATTTGCTGTCGGCCTTAAAGAAGGTGCTTAATAATACTCGTACTCGTACTCATTTTTCTTGGACAGTATGAACATTATTTGTATTCGTTCATTTAGCTGCTGACAGTGAAAAAGCTGCTGCTATTGAAGTTGAAGGCACAGATATTGATCCCAGGGAACTGCTTCAAGTTTCCGAGGAACATGAAAACCGAGACTTGTCAGCGGGCCAGCCTGGCACAGGACTTGTCAATGAGATCACTAAACAGCAAATAATTGTTCAGTTTTTGAAGGTATGAAAGTTTGTCTACTAGACGTTTCAAACAGAAAAAGAAAGTAATAGGCCTGAGAATTGGGTGCGTTTGAGCGACTTGCCTGAAAAACCCTCTTGTGTTCCGTATTGGCTTGTGAACAGTGTTGGAGAATTCTTTACCGTCCGATCCTCGACCAGAATAACATTCTCTTTATCTTTTCTGTTTCCCCTTTCTGTCTTCTCAAACATCTTACTCGTGTGCTGTCTAAAGAAAAAAGCGACAGAGATTTCCATATGTGCGTCCATTTTCAATATTGACTAAATGCTCACAGCGACTGGAAAACACGTGTTCAATTATTGGTGCAAAATTGGGGGCCATTATACCACCATAACTGATCAATGTCTTTTTTCCAGGTCTTTTTAACGGTTGATACCAAAACATTTGCAGCTGATAAAAGGAAAATTAATAAAGACAGAAAAGGGAACGGAAAAGGAACCAGGAAAAAATCGAAACGCATTAGCAAAAAGTCCAAATTTTGGCTCGTGCACGCCAAAGTAAAATATTGCTCATTTCACCATAAGAGGCTAGTCAGAAGTCTAGCTGAAATGTAAAATATTGCATTCCCAACACCATTTAGTGTAATTTAGCAACCTAGCGTCAAGAAAAACCGGTAAAAATACGGCTTTCAAGGGGGAAAGAATTTCCATTGATTTACTTTACGACGTAATATTATATAATACACATTTAGACAATTTTAACATTTGCACTTTTGACAAGCCAAAAGAACCGTCGCAAACGGGACTACCTTGTGACTGTATGACCTGTCCTATTAAATGTTTCTTTTGTGTTTCAAGGAATAACCAAACATTTTTTGGTCGTTGGTAGGATTATGTGAATTTTCAAACCCAAATGGAGAAAGCTATTCCTACATTGTGTCAACTTCTTGGCTCTAAAACCATCTCAGACGTGAATGAATCAATCGAGTTCTTCGTGGTAGCCTCAGAGTTTGGTCTGCAATCAGCTATCATTGGTGTGCGGAAGATGCTGGTATTGATCTGGTCACGTGATTCAGCTGTCCGTGATGCAGTGGTGGAGGCATACAAAGGATTATATCTGGACCCAGTAGCACCAAATGCGCGGTTAGCACCATATTTGTCTACAGTTTGTTTTGTTTTTCGTTGTTGTTGTTGTTCTCAAACAATAACTTCTTATCTGAGGTTTTCTTTTCAGCCAATCAAACGTTTTCCCCTCTTGTTACCCACTGTACTGTATGTGTTGCGTCAAGTTCTGCTTTTACTTATCTTTCACTAACCGCTTATACAATTGGGAGTGGCTGCTAAATACACTTATGACAGTAATAGCCCGCGTATAAGAACCTGAATTTTTCAATTTATGCAGCATTTTCCCATTTCTCCTGAGTCTTGAAACAAGTGGTAATCTCTCCTCTCTCCTTTATATTTTTATACCAATCTCTAAAATTACTTTCTTTTTTGTTTTACAGAGCTAAAACGGCGCTGATTGTGAAAAACCTGATCTCTCTCACTCAAGGAGCGTCCATTGGAGATCTCACTTCTTTGGAAGAGCTGGTAGGTTTGGTTATATTGAGCTTGAAAATGCAGAGTCTGAGATAAATTTTGGTTTGATCATTGCTTCTTCGAAGTCGAATAAAAGGACTTGCTTTGTTTCACCAAGATGGTGTTCTTGTCTTCCTTAGTTGAGTGAGCTGATGAAAGGAAAGCTTATTCCTGCTGCCGTCATAAAACTTCTCTGGGAAAAATTTACTATGAAGGTAAACATAGAGTTCTGGTCAGGTTCATTGAGCAAAACACTTCACTCACACATGGCTCTCCACCCAGAAATACAAAGGCTACTAGTGAACCGGTAGTGTATCCTGACAAAATCCCAGGGTTAGCCCTGCGATAGACTAGCATCCCATCTAAGGGGAGTAGCAAACAACCCCGTCAATTATACAATTTGTTCAACGACCAACAGTCGCAAACAGGACAATAAGGTAGAACTGTTTTAGACGATTATTTGTAATGGGTTGCTTAGTGGCTGCGAGGGAACAAGGGTAAGGAATTACAATTGCGGCCTGTTATCGACTTTGATGACGATTTGGTGGTGGCATTATATGACATTGTTTTGTCCAATCAACCCTTCAAATTAAATCGTCCAACTATGATTTTGGCACATCTTTACATTGTTTCAACGTAAAACATTTGTTAGCTTATTTGTTTATTATTTTTCATACACCTTATTTCAAAATGGCCATTGATTTATGCTCATATAATTTGGCCCTTTTAGGTGGGGTGGGCTGTAGCCTGCGAACAAAGACGGATTTCTAGCTTTTGTTTCACGCCACCGACGGTGTTCGCAGGCTAGGCGGGCTGAAATATTGTTGCAATTACATGACAAATTTCAACCCGGGCTGGAATATAATCCATAAAAAACAACCTCACTGCACATTCTCACGTTGTCTTTTCAGCCCGGGCAGGCATTCCATTTCAATTACATGGACTTTTGTGGATTTTTCAGATTTTTCAATTCTTTTTCAATTTTGCTCATGCTATCAAGGGCCAATTAACATGCACATAAAAGAATAATTTATCGGTTGCCATTTTGGAGTAGGGCCTATGCAATTAGTAAACACAGCTATTTTACTTCCCAGGTTCCAGAGACAACAGCCGAGGAAAGCAGAAATGCGTTGGTTCTCTTGGGAATGTTGGCAGGGTGAGTTTGATATAATTCAGAGCAGAAAAACCATCCTCATCTTCATCGCCAGGCAACGCATAACACCTCTATACCACCGAGTTTGATATACCATTCAAAATTCATTGTTTCCCAACGCTAAGTTGTCCTTGAGAGGAGAAACATGGGAATTGCCTCTTACATTCACACTGACTATACATTCGGTTTACCAACCCCCAATATTTGTTCCATGTTATAGGGCTGAGAAGGACATTGTACTTAGAAACATTAACGTGTTGGTTTCCACTGGCCTTGGACCGAGAGCGGAAGAGGACTTTCGTTTGGCACGTGATACGTGCGTGGCGCTGTTAAAACTTGGCAAAACACATAAGGTAAACCCAAACTTAAAGTTCTTTCTTCATGAACGTTTTCCTCAAGGAACACTCTGTGTGTCACAATATTGTTACATGCAAATCGTCAAACGTTTAAAATCTGTGCTCTAACTTCTCCTAACGACATATTTTATTTAATATTTATTTTTGTCTTTTATTTAGAAACCCGGGGGAAGTGCTGAGGAGCCATGTAGATTTCCTCCCAGTCACGCCATATTTGAACGGCTCACGCAAATAGTCGTTTCAGGTTAGTAGCACCATGTCACCTTCGGTTTGGTTCGTCACACAACGCATATGGCACACCAAACAAGATATCCACTTCATTTTGCTTCGATTTTTCCTTGCTTTGCTCTACAGTTGTTTGATAAAGCTGGTGTAACATGCTAATCCAATCAAATTGAAGACGTTGCCTTTTCGACCAGATTGCAAATAGATAAGCCAATTAGTATTTTGATGACGTGGCTTTCCCACGCTTGACACTGGTTCCTTTTTTTTCTCCTAGCTCTGATAAGTTAACTTATGTAGCTGTTGTCTTAGTCAGTTGTTTGTCTCTTTCCTCTCAAGTACTGCCATTGAACACAGAAAAACCTATTCTCCACTAAGAGAGAAAGTACAAATAATAGTAGTAGTAGGTGGTGTAGTTAATGAATACCACCTGGTACCCACCGTAGATATACCAAGTTCGGAACCCCCCCAACTGCGGAAAACAGCCAGTTTGCACATCGCTTCATCTCGGTGAGGACGAGATTTCGAAACGCCAGGGGAACCCTGCACCGCCTTGGTGGTGCAGGGCCCCCAACCAAGGGGAAGAAATCTAATTTTAACAAACAAGGAAACAAAGATGCAAACAAAACTGCGCTGTTGGTGGGGTTCCGAACTTGGTATATCTACGGTGGGTCCTGCGGTGTGTATTCATTAACTACACCACCTACTACTTCGAGGAAGGACAACCCCCAGGCCGGCGCAACTGTGCCAACGAGGGGAGTGGTGACAGCGAGGGTTAGAAACCGCTTTCAACTTGTTTCAAGCGGTGTTTCACACAATTAGACAGAAGCGGCAGTTCACAAGACAGAAGCACCGCCCAACAAAAATGGTACACGGAGCAAACAACTGCATGTGGTTGATACGAAATCGGCAAAAGAACTGCGGAAAAAAGTGTGACGGAAAATATTGCGCGCAGCATAACTGGCAAATCAAAAAAGGAATGCAAAAGCCAGCACCATGCCGCAGCTGCGGCATCGGAGTTTTGACCGACTACCGACTATGCGCGCATTGCGGCGGGCTCTCGCTAAAACAGCGGCTTTCACGCATAGAGAAAAAAGCAAAGAAAAAATATTAGGAGAGCGCATTTTTTTTCCGCAACCAAATTTTCGGCAACTTTTTTCTTCCACTTTTCCATTGCCACAAGCCAGACCACTTTTGCCTTGCCACAAACCACTTTGTTTGGCACAAGAGCTGCTTTGCCCGACAACAGGGCCTCTCTGCAGGGCACAAAAAACAAACAACAAACAGGTTTTCAAAATCCTCATATTGAACAAACGTGTGTCTGAAGTATACAAAAAATGTCTTCGCAACTGTTCGAACATTTTGGCAACGAAACATCCAACAATACGGCTTTGTTTTTCTCGAGGCCCGCAGCGCTGGACGGAGAAGAAGCACTTGCCGAAGTTGTCGCGGCAGCAGAAGAAGCAGAAGCAGAGAAAACCAAACTTGCAGCAGCGACAAAGATTGCATTCCACCGTGGTGGCAATGGAGCAACAAAACAAACCTTCGATAGAATGGGCCTGCGGTGCGAGAAATCTGTTGCCTACCACCTGCTACCCGAAAACGCGTACGAAAGCAATCTTCTGTCCGACATCGCCAAGGTCGACTATCTTGTAGGGAACCAAGGTCGCACGAACCTTCGGCCATTGGCCGGTCTTCCGCCTTTCGTCGACGACCTCTACGTGTTTGGCCCGCTTGCCAGAGAGCAGTGCGCCTACAAGAGAGGAAAAATCTCCTGCACAACGGCCCACAAGGCGCGGCAAAAACTGTTGTGGCAGACATCGCAATAGCTTTGGAAAATGTCCTGAGGAAACGCTACACAACAAACATCGTCCACACAGTGGGGCAAGGGAAAGCGGAAAACAGCGCAATCCGCGCCACCGTCGAGAGCATCGAGAAAAACACCTGGCGCAGGGCAAAAATAAGCTGGTTTCGTCTACACCCCGGGGAAGAGATCGCCGGCTATTTCGTGGCGAAATGCGACGTTTCCGAAGTCCCAATGGAAGAGTTGCACTAGGCTCTGCCGGTTTTCGCAGGTCGTCTGGCCGGAGGCTTCGGCTACGATATCTACAGTACCGCCAGCGTCGGGGAGCACTGCTGCACCTGGCTCGAGACCACACAACAACACACAACCCGAAAAAGGATCTACAACAAAGTCGTTTCGAATTTCGAGGCAGGAGAAATCCGCGAGCCTGTTGGTAGGCACCTGGCAGAATATGCCGACTGCCCCAACCAGCGGCTCCGCCAAACATTCTTCCACCCAGACGTACAAGCCCGAGGTTGTACTCGAATCGAAACCACTTTGTACGGCCTCCCACTCGACAAACTATCGAGCGAGAAAGCTTCCACCTGCATCGAGAACGTCTTGGCGCAGGTTTCTGACGACGACGAACAACAAGCTCTCTTTGTGGTCCAACCGCCCAGCAAGCAGTGGCAAAACCTCGCCGCCACCCTCGACAGGTGCCTTGTTCTCGCGGACAGACCACAACGCCACATCTTCGTCGCGTGGGGCGGCCACACAACAACAGGCCGGATCTTTGGAGTCCACGTGCGACCCACCCCAGCGAACGTCGAGGACCCAACCAAGTGGGAAAAAGCAGTGCAGTGGGCAGCAGGGGACTTCGGCTTCCGGTCTTGCCCGATTTTCCGGGTCGACATTCTGGCCGCCGATGAAGGGGTGGAGCTCGGACCGCTCCACTGCTACCAGAAAGACGCAAACGCCCGCACCATCCTCGCAGCGAGCAAAAAACCGACGCAGCTCCACCCAAACGGAGGCAATCTGCCAACACTTCTCCCCCCAACAGACAAGATCCAGTGGGAATGGCGGACCAAAAACTGCCACGCCATCGGCACCGATTCTTCGAAATACGAACTACAAGAAGTGCCAGCAATCTCCCAACAGCGACAAATATCTGCGCTTTCAAAAAGAAACCGCGAGAAAGTTCTCGAGGAGCTTCGGTACGCCTGCACAGCCGAGGAGTGGAAACGAGCCCACTGGGAAAGAGAAGAAAATCAGTGCAGAAAAGAGGAAGAAAACACAAAGATTCGCCAAGCGGAAATAGAGGCCCTTCGTTTGTACGCCGGGACAAAGAAAAAAATAGAAACAAAAAGCCGAGAGACCTGGTAAAAAATCTTTGGCGCTCTTGCGAAGGACAGAAAAAAAGTCTCGGAGCTGGCCGCAAACAAAAAATGGAAAGTTCTTGGTTTCCGTGCGAAAGAAGAGCAATGTCGGGTTGTCTTTCATGAACCAAGTTCTTCGGGGTGTGTTTCTGTTTGGGCGGCAAAAGGTCTGCGAAAAATCCTCCACGAATGCGCGGCCTTCTTCCGCAAGGAGGAAGACAATTTTGGTCGGAAACTTTTCTGGCTTGTGGCTTTCGACGGTGTCGACAAGCTTGGAGGGTTGGTGTTGCAAATCGAACCCCCGAAAACCTTCCAGTCCAAGGAGGGTAAAAAAATCGTGTGGAACCCAATACAAGTTCTAGAAGCCCCAGACTCTGGTCGACTCCCAATCTTGTGGGTTCTTGGGGCGAAATGCGAAGAATACGACAAACTTTGCGCAGATCTCGCCAAAACCAATATTTCCGAAGTTTCTGCGCCAGCAAACAAAGACACGAAAGAAACAACAGACTTGCTGGCAGGAGAGTACATAGCCAAACATTTTGCAGCGACAACCTTCCGACACTCTCCGCGGACCATTCTCTTCCTGCTCCCGCTCTTCAAAGACGGAGAACCAAAAACAGACGAAGAAACCCCAACGCACGGGTACTTCCTGGAAAGAGAGATCGAGGCAATGGGAAGCCTCCATGCGCTACAAAAAAGAAAAACCCCATTGCATTGCCGGCTTGAGGAGGAGAAAACGACACCGAGCAAGAAAAAATGCCGCCGTGTTGCCCTGGCGTAGACCGGTCAAATCGCAACAACCAATCCACCTTTGGTGCAGTATACAAAACTCCCCCGGCAAGCAACAACAAAAAGCTCTCCCAGTCCCCAGTCCAACCATTTTTCTGCAGTCTCTGCATCGGTATGTCCGACAATTTTCGCCGGATTGTCTTCCATCGAGGTGCAGAACGTGCCAAGAGCTCTCCAATCCTTCCAGCAGACTTTGTCTTCTTGCTGCTCGTACTCTTTCTTTCGCGTATGGAATTAGTGGAAAGGAAAATGAGGCACACAGCCAGGTGGTAGAACCACAAGATCCATTGTTTTCTTTGCATTGTATTGCATGTTTCCAATTGCGACTACTTTCTAGACCACTGGACGAATTCTTTTGTCGCAGGCTGCTGTGGCAGGTTGGCCAACTGCTCCTTTTCGGGTGGCGTGGCGCTCTGCTGTTTCCACTCTTCGTATTTCGGTCGCAGTGTTGCATGCAGAAGAAGGAGGACAGAACCAATCCCGCCAACAATCCCAACAACCTGCACAACACCCACAGCAGCAGACGTTGCGGCATTGGCGGCGCCCACTATTCTATCTGTTTGCTCTCGAATAGCATTGCCATTTTTTTCTATGCTCTCCAGGATTCCTTCGCTTTTTTCTTCCACTTCCTGCAAACCTTCCCCGGTCTCCTCCACATCTTTGGGCCCGTCTCCAAATTTGTGTCTCTGGCGAATCTGTGTATTGTTGTATATTCCCTTGCAATTGTTCAACAATTCTCTGCAATTTGTCAACAATACACAGCAATGCAAAGCTCAAACACAAAACTGCAAAAAATATTTGCAATGTCGCAAGCAAAAGAACTTTCCCCCGAAGAAATTCGAGAAATTGTCGCTGCAAGAGGCAAACAAACAGCCAGGG
>OX393564.1:16492904-16642904 GCA_947652115.1 Blastomussa wellsi
GCAAAGCTCAAACACAAAACTGCAAAAAATATTTGCAATGTCGCAAGCAAAAGAACTTTCCCCCGAAGAAATTCGAGAAATTGTCGCTGCAAGAGGCAAACAAACAGCCAGGGAGATACAAAAGAAATTCGGTATTGGCACAACAAGGCTCTACGGAATATGGAGAGAAGCAGGCGTTGTCGATAGAAAAACCATCAAACCAACTGAAACCGCGGCTGCAAGGCCTGCAGCAGAAACCGCAGCTGCAAAGCCCACAGAAACCAAAAAGCGGCAGGATGTTCTTCTGCCACAGATTCTGGCCGGTGTGCAGGACCTGCAGAAAAATATGGATTTTTTGTTGGAGGCCCAAGAAAGCCACTTCGAAGATGTGGAGGAGATCGGGGAAGGTTTGCAGGAAGTGGAAGAAAAAAGCGAAGGAATCCTGGAGAGCATAGAAAAAAAACGACAATGCTGTTCGAGAGCAAACAGATAGAATAGTGGGCGCCGCCAATGCCGCAACGTCTGCTGCTGTGGGTGTTGTGCAGGTTGTTGGGATTGTTGGCGGGATTGGTTCTGTCCTCCTTCTTCTGCATGCAACACTGCGACCGAAATTCGAAGAGTGGAAACAGCAGAGCGCCACACCGCCCGAAAAGAAGCAGTTGGCCAACCTGCCACAGCAGCCTGCGACAAAAGAATTCGTCCAGTGGTCTAGAAAGTAGTCGCAATTGGAAACATGCAATGCAATGCAAAGAAAACAATGGATCTTGTGGTTCTACCACCTGGCTGTGTGCCGCATTTTCCTTTCCACCAATTCCATACCCGAAAGAAAGAGTACGAGCAGCAAGAAGACAAAGTCTGCTGGGAGGATTGGAGAGCTCTTGGCAAGTTCTGCACCTCGATGGAAGACAGTCCGGCCAACATTGTCGGACATATCGATGCAGAGACTGCAGAAATATGGTTAGACTGGGGATTGGGAGAGCTTTTTGTTGTTGCTTGCCGGGGGAGTTTTGTATTCTGTACCAAAGGTGGATTGGTTATTGCGATTTGACCGGTCTATGCCAGGGCAACACGGCAGCATTTTTTCTTGCTCGGTGTTGTTTTCTCCTCCTCAAGCCGGCAATGCAATGGGGTTTTTCTTTTTTGTAGCGCATGGAGGCCTCGCATTGCCTCGATCTCTCTTTCCAGGAAGTACCCGTGCGTTGGGGTTTCTTCGTCTGTTTTCGGTTCTCCGTCTTCCCCGAGCAGGAGCAGGAAGAGAATGGTCCGCGGAGAGTTTCGGAAGGTTGTCGCTGCGAAACGTTTGGTTATGTAATCTCCTGCCAGCAAGTCTGTTGTTTTTTTCATGTCTTTGTTTGCTGGCGCAGAAACTTCGGAAAAATTGGTTTTGGCGAGATCTGCGCAAAGTTTGTCGCATTCTTCGCATTTCGCCCCAAGAACCCGCAAGATTGGGAGTCGACCAGAGTCTGGGGCTTCTAGAACTTGTATTGGGTTCCTCTCCTTGGACTGGAAGGTTTTCGGGGGTTCGATTTGCAACACCAACCCTCCAAGCTTGTCGACACCGTCGAAAGCCACAAGCCAAAAAAGTTTCCGACCAAAATTGTCTTCCTCCTTGCGGAAGAAGGCCACGCATTCGTGGAGGATTTTTCGCAGACCTTTTGTCGCCCAAACAGAAACACACCCTGAAGAACTTGGTTCCTGCAAGACAACCCGACATTGCTCTTCTTTCGCATGAAAACCAAGAACTTTCCATTTTTTTGTTTGCGGCCAGCTCCGAGACTTTTTTTGTGTCCTTCGCAAGAGGGCCGAAGATTTTTTCGCGGATCTCGGCTTTTTGTTTCTATTTTTTTCTTTGTCTCGGCGTACAAACGAAGGGCATCTATTTTCGCTTGGCGAATCTTTGTGTTTTCTTCCTCTTTTCTGCGCCGATTTTCTTCTCTTTCCCAGTGGGCTCGTTTCCACTCCTCGGCTGTGCGGGCGTACCGAAGCTCCTCGAGAACTTTCTCGTGGTTTCTTTTCGAAAGCGCAGATATTTGTCGCTGTTGGGCGATTTGTGGCCCTTCCTGTAGTTCGTATTTCGAAGAATCGGTGCCGATGGCGTGGCAGTTTTTGGTCCGCCATTCCCACTGGATCTTGTCTGTTGGGGGGAGAAGTGTTGGCAGATTGCCTCCGTTTGGGTGGAGCTGCGTCGGTTTTTTGCTCGCTGCGAGGATGGTGCAGGCGTTTGCGTCTTTCTGGTAGCAGCGGAGCGGTCCGAGCTCCACCCCTTCGTCGGCGGCCAGAATGTCGACCCGGAAAATCGGGCAAGACCGGAAGCCGAAGTCCCCTGCTGCCCACTGCACTGCTTTTTCCCACTTGGTTGGGTCCTCGACGTTCGCTGGGGTGGGTCACACGTGGACTCCAAAGATCCGGCCTGTTGTTGTGTGGCCGCCCCACGCGACGAAGATGTGGCCCTGTGGTCTGTCCGCGAGAACAAGGCACCTGTCGAGGGTGGCGGCGAGGTTTTGCCACTGCTTGCTGGGCGGTTGGACCACAAGGAGGAGGAGATTTTTCCTCTCTTGTAGGCGCACTGCTCTCTGGCAAGCGGGCCAAACACGTAGAGGTCGTCGACGAAAGGCGGAAGACCAGCCAATGGCCGAAGGTTCGTGCGACCTTGGTTCCCTGCAAGATAGTCGACCTTGGCGATGTCGGACAGAAGATTGCTTTCGTACGCGTTTTCGAGTAGCAGGTGGTAGGCAACAGATTTCTCGCACTGCAGGCCCATACTATCGAAGGTTTGTTTTGTTGCTCCATTGCCACCACGGTGGAATGCAATCTTTGTCGCTGCTGCAAGTTTGGTTTTCTCTGCTTCTGCTTCTACTGCTGCCGCGACAACTTCGGCAAGTGCTTCTTCTCCGTCCAGCGCTGCGGGCCTCGAGAAAAACAAGCCGTATTGTTGGATGTTTCATTGCCAAAATGTTCGAACAGTTGCGAAGACATTTTTTGTATACTTCCGACACACATTTGTTCAATATGAGGATTTTGACAACCTGTTTTTTGTTTGTTTTTTGTGCCCTGCAGAGAGGCCCTGCTGTCGGGCAAAGCAGCTCTTGTGCCAAACAAAGTGGTTTGTGGCAAGGCAAAAGTGGTCTGGCTTGTGGCAATGGAAAAGTGGAAAAAAAAGTTGCCGAAAATTTGGTTGCGGGAAAAAAAATGCGCTCTCCTAAATGAATACACACCGCAGGACCCACGGTAGATATACCAAGTTTGGAACCGCAGTTGGGGGGGTTCCGAACTTGGTATATCTACGGTGGGTACCAGGTGGTATTCATTAACTACACCACCTACTACTATAGTCTTCTTAAACTAAAGAATGTCCTGCACGCTTTGTGTTTATGCATGGAAATATTTCCAGGTGTCCATAAGCTTTCTAAAATACAGTGGACGCCCATGATGGAACAAGCATTGAATGTGATCTACTTCCTTGCTGAACATCCTGAAAAGATAGCCAAAAACATCATCAAGAAAATATTGGCATGTTTGTGCAAAACAAATCAAGATGAGGTTGCTTCAGAGCAAGAGCAAGGAGAGGGATCACAAGAAAAGGAAAACGGTAAAAAAAACTCCAGACAATATTTGGAAAATAGTGTTGATTCTATACTTATCTCAATATTTCCTAAGCTATTTTTCTCGACGTGATGTAAATATGACGAATCTGAGGATCTTGTTGTTAGTAATGTTGTTGTTGTATGTTATTTGTAAATCCAATACTGTTACTGTAAAAGCCCACATGTAAGAACCCAGTGGTTTAAGAACCTGCTGGCAGAAATTTGCCATTTTAATACCCCAAAATATCAGAACCTTTTTAGCCAAGAAAATATAAGCAGGTTCTCATATGTGGGATCTAGTGCATTTTCATATACAGCTCTTGTTGAAAATATTCTTTTACCGGTAATACTGTACTACATAACATTGTTTAGTCAGTTTTGTTAGACTTAGGGCAATTCAGTTATGAATTAATGCTGTATAGTGAAGGAACAAACCCCAGTTTTATTATTTTTCTGGTAATCAACAACTTTGTCTCCCCCATATAAATTAAGAACCTACTCAGCCTAAATTGTCAATAACAACCCCAAAATAGAAGAACCTATTTTGTCATACTGGAAAAAATGTAGATTCTTACATGCGGGTTTTTACTGTAGCTCTGGCCAGAAAGTTATTAGCCTCGTTTTTTGCATCCGCAAGGCAAACAGATCAAAATAGAAAATTACTAGTAGTTGTTTTATTAAGTTTTCCATTGTAGATTGCAATAGATTTATTTATTTATTATGCGCTACTGATTTCTGTGTGTTAAAATTCTTGCTTTTCGTTTTAATTAATGTTACAGTAAGTAATTTGTTCTTATAAGTTTTGTTCAGTTAAATTGACTAGTAGTAGTCAATGTATTGAACAAACAGCTTGAAACCGACTGTTCAAGAAACCCTACTATGTTATTTCCTGCTTTGGCCAAGATTTTGATTAAAATTTCATCAACATATCTGGTTTTCTGTCGTTTAATTTTCTTCCCTTCCCTTCCAGGTTCTGAAGAAACCAGCACAGACAAAGATACACATTCAAGTAATTCTAAAACCAGTTGCCATGCTGGTATTTTGGCACGCTTCCTTAGCTTGGTAGGTCACGTAGCGCTCCGTCATATGGTTCATTTGGAAGTGGCGGTACTGGGAGAAATCAAACGGCGACAAGTGATCAAGGAGACTGATAAGGAGAAAGAAAAACAGGCCAACAAGACGAGGGGTGCTGGGAGCGAATCGACTGCCAACTCCACAAAGGTAGCGAAGAAACTGCATCTAAAATAGAAAAGAACGTGGAGGATGAAAAGAAATGAAGAGAAGTCCATTTGTGATCAGTTTTTGGCATTTTTACCTTGTTTTTGTTTACTTGCAGCAGTTTGTTTGAAAGGAAGGTGTGTGCGAAGACAAGTATAATGAGGGCAACTGTAAAAGAATGTCTCCCTAAAATTTCTTCAAGTGGGTTGTTGAATTATCACAATTCAAACATGTCACCGAGGCTTTCTGCTGAACTTCTGTATTTGCTTTGAAAAACAATTGTATTTACATGTATGATACAGTTAAGATATCTTTCTTTTATAAAGAATAAAAATTTATAAAAATATCTTTTTTTCATATTAAGTGTCCTGTGTGAGTTGACGGGCAAAGGAATATTCGACAAATTTGTAATTTTAACCAGAAAGCGTTTGGGCCATTTTAGGAGTTTAAACCAACGGGCAAACAAGTAATATTTCAAAATTCCTTTTAGGAACCAGGCGCGTCGGAGACCATCGAGGAAGAACTGGGGCTGACTGGAGCAACGGCTGATGACGTGGAGACGGAATACGTGAGAAAAATCTGTGAACACGAGCTTGTTGCTGGTAAGTTTGGACTTGACTAGATTCCACAAAATAGCTTGGCGCAGAATCGAAAGAAATCCAAACTAGTAAATCGAAGGAAAGCAGTGGAAAGCTGTAGAGAAGTGCCGATGGTTCTGACAGTTCGGTTTTTAGACAAGATAAATGATCATTTCCTTTCTTAAATCTAACCTTTAAATCGTGCTTGTGTACATGCGCTCGTGATACCTCCTGATGCCTCCTTGTGTGTCATAGCAATTAAGGGCTCGATTTTTTGTCAGAGTGACAAGGTTCTATCCTTATCTGATTGCACAGGTGGAAATTTGTTGGCCTCCCTGAGCCCAATAATAGTGGCTGTCTGCAGTAATCCCGTAAAGTACAGTAACCCCACCCTGAGGGCAGCAGCGTCACTGGCCCTTGCAAAGTTCATGTTAGTCAGGTAAGACGAAACTGGTCTCTTTGTTATTTTTTGTAAACACATGATTGTGTCATTTTAAGGTAGTCACTCGTTTGATGGTTCAAGTATGCTACCCAAAGTCATTGCCGCAAAAGCGCATTGAATAAACAGAGAAAAAAAACTGCTCAAAAGCTGTTTATAGCAATGAAGTAATAACACTGATACCTGGGCAGGGAGAGTGGTTACTTTAACCCATTGACTCCTAAACCGGTCATAACCGGCCATGGCAGACCTTGACCTTTGTTCCGCTTCTGACGTCATCACCTTTGACCAAAATAGGAATCCCATTTACCCCAGTTCCGCAGAAGGGAAAGAGCTTTCCAATGATACCCAGATGATATTGATTGGGCTAATGGAGCTTGAAATATGCACGAAAACGCTTAGACATTTCCGCCAAAAACTTACTACGAGCTAAAATGTCGTTAAATGTGATGCTAGTGAAAAACCTGGCATGGCTTAACTTTGCAAATGCATTTTAGAGAAATTTGAAGCATATTTAGCCTATAACTGACTAGAAAATGTTCAAAATGCCTAGAAAACACGTTTTTTTTTTTCAAAAATCTCCAGGAGTCAATGGGTTAAACATGTGGTGTTTCATTGTTACGTGTATCCACCAGTCGTGTTGTTTTTATTCTATTTCAGTTCTGAGTTTTGTGAACAGCATCTCCAACTTCTGTTTACAATTCTTGAAAAGGTAACCTTTAAGGCTTGATTGGTGTATTTTTCCCCACCCTCTTTTAAAGGTGGTTTTAGCATAAAATAATTTAGAAGCAATGCGTTATTTGAACACGCATTTGTATTGGGTTATTTAGGAGGAACATGGTTTGACAACACTCGGCAGGAAGTCGGTGGATTTCTACTTTTACTCCAACATAATTCCATCTCAATACTTGATTGAGTCCATGATTCTCAGTAAGGGCGTTGATTAGTAACGTCACGTAACCTGATGACGTCACGTTGACGTGTGAGCCCTCGACTGCTCTTCCTTGTTTGGTGATTAGACTATATAGAAAAACTTAATCGTGCAAAACTTTTCTCGTTTTGCTGACTGCAACAGACTTGTTCGCCGATCTTTTTTCATTTTAGCATTTTACTTTTTCGCAGGCTCCTCAAGAGACTATCAGAGCGAATACAATCGTGGCAGTTGGGGACCTGACGTTCAAATTTCCCAACTTGATTGAACCATGGACATCTCACCTGTATGCTAGGTAGGTTTGTTTGCTAATTAACAGGACGCTGTCCCAGTCGTCAAAATTTGGTGTGGCCAATTTTTTGATGCACCTCAGAAGGTTGAGAACCATCAGTCGTTATACTGTTTGTTCTTGCCAGGCTTTGGCAAGAAACTGTGAACCTGCTGCTAATTAAGTAACCTAAACGTTCTCCATGTCTCTCGATAGGGTCATTTAATAACAACCTTTTTACCCAATAGCCTTAACCCGTCCCCTTTCTTCAAACTATCTTGGTGGAAAGAGTATACTCAGCCATTGATACTAACGAGTCAGATACCACCTGTAGTTGTTTTATTGCACACCTCGTTATGGACATTTGGTTTCTGCCTCTTCGTTGTTCGGATTAAAGAATTATGTTGGTTCTCAGAAAAAGAGGATCTGTGTTTGTCTGGAGTTCAATACTGAGCAATGAACAAACTGAGCCGACTAGCCTGTGTAGCGTTCCCGTTTATAGCGCATGATCAGTGCATGTACGATCCATTTCTCGCTTCTTGGTAACGCGCAGCTGTCACACGCCAATTTTCGTGCGGCCAAGAAGCTGATCGCGCGCACACTATTGGAACTCTTGCTACACAGGCTGGTAAGAGGATAACATATTTGAATAACGTCCGATGCACTTTATTCTTTCGCAGGGCATTCGTTGTCCGAGATTTCTTTCTGAGTCGTGAATATAGAATCACGGATCCAAATTAACATGACATGTATTTTCTGATCCCACAGACTTCGTGACGAGTCAAGTCAAGTCCGTAAGAACACGTTGATGGTGCTGGCGCATCTGATTCTCAATGACATGGTCAAGGTCAAAGGTCAGATCAGCGAGATGGCTACGTGTTTAGAAGACAAAGAAAGCAGGATTTCTGATCAGGCCAAGCTGTTCTTTTTGGAATTGTCAAAGAAGGTAACAAAATAAATCACGTTCAGGTTATCAATTTTAGCTAATTCTGACTCGTGAAGCGTTGAATAACTAATCCATATTTTGTGCGAGGTATGGTGGCCTTAGTGGTTGTGACTGGAATGGATACTTCAAAATAAGGTGGGACACCTTGTGACGCTTAAAGGGGAAGTATCACGGAGTTTATCAGAATTAGCTAAATTTAAACTTCCAACTTCCGTCGGCCCGACGGTTTCAAGTTGGTATCGATCTCGATCTTGGCCATCCACCCGCAAAAACATCTACAAACAGTTTCTATGCATTACGGTAGTCTTTCAAAGGATTTTTTATCACAATCATGCAGCTTCTATTAACCGTAAAATGTCCCTTGGGTTTTCGATGCGTTACTAACAATAGCGTGGGACTGGACCTTTAAACAGTGTCCAGGGACCCCATTAATCCAGTCACCCCATTAATCCAGCCACCAGGTAGCCATGTTATACTAAGAGGTTCTGGTCGTAAGCATCACAAGGTGTCCCACCTTATTTTGAAGTATCCATTCCAGTCACAACCAATGGTTAGTGCGCTGTATTCCGGATCGGAGTGTGTCTAAATCGGTGTCTAAATGGGTACTGATGAATTGAATTATTGGCGGTAACGTTGGCATTGGCAAGCATCTCATCCGGGGGGGGGGGGGGGGGGGTGGGAGTACTAGTAGTCGTTTTATGCTAAGGTAAGTCGTTGGGATCAGTTCCGGTCTGATGGGCCCTACTAGTATTCTTACTTTACCTGTATTTTGTTAATTCTTTTTATATTTCAGGGAAACGCCATCTATAACATTCTTCCAGATGTGATTAGTCGGTTATCAGATCCTGACTGTGGTATTGAAGAAGAACATTTCAGGAACATCATGAGGTATAAAATGTTTTCTAACCCGAGTTTTTGTAGTATTTTTTTTGCGACATTCTGATCCACGACTAGAACCAAGAGCAAGCCAGAGTTTCTAATCCTTGATTTTCGTTTCGTTTTCACATCACAGGTACTTGTTGTCTTTCATCCAGAAAGATCGTCAGTCCGAGAGCCTTGTGGAGAAACTCTGCCACAGATTCAGAGCAACTAAGTAAGCTAACTTATCACGGCCATTTCACTTCTAATTAACACTAAGCCCGAGTTGTTCATAGAAAATTTGGGCGAGTAATCTAATTGTTTTTACAGAAACTTTAAGGCTTGCATTTAAAAAAAAGAAAATCGGGAGAACCAGAGTTTCAACTAAAATGATTAGCATAACACCTATGCCTATGCCTATGCTCCGTGAATCTAAGAGTTTTGGCTTTTCACGGCAGAATGTTTAAGAGTTTTGGGTGTTTTTATTGAAGTAGTCAGAGTGGGAAAAAAAAATGGCGCTACTGAAGTTACTCACTGTTTAGACGCCTTTCAGGTAGTCTTCGCCGTTAAAGGAGCTCAATCATGGATGACACAGTTTGAAGAGTTTAGCCTAGATTTTCAAATTGTAAATTACAATCCTTCTCAATATTCCTCATTCAATTTATCCTTGATTCTTTCTAGTTGATTGGTGCATCTTTGGTGTTTTTCTACCCTAGTAAACTACTCTATCAAGATTTCATTTGATTTGAAGACAATTTTGTCCATTCCCAGAGTTGTCTTTATTCAAATTCGCGAAAACCTCGAACGGCAAACATCTAACCTCGAGGTTAGTTAGGTTAGTTTTATCGATATTCTTTGTTTAATTAGTACATTAGCCACGCGTCTGACTCCGAATGTAGCGCAACACAACACCGGGTCAGCCGAGTGCTGGACGATGCTAGAAGCCGCTAAATGCAGATTATTGGTAAAGACAAAATCTCGTTTTCTCTGATTAATTGGTTAAAGAATATCGTATGGGATAGAACTCTTTGAATTTCAATCTGTTACATGTATTCTGTTTCAAGTCTTTTTCCCTCGTTACAGTATTTTTGTCCATTTATTGATTGATTTATTGGTTTGTTTGTTTAAGTATTTTTATTCCTTGCCATAGAACCGAGCGGCAGTGGCGTGATCTAGCCTTCTGTATGTCCATGCTGTCGTACAATGAGCGAGGAATCCGCAAACTACAGGAGAATTTTTCTTGCTTCCACGACAAATTATCTGAGGAGGATGTGTACCAGTCTTTCCTCACTATTGTTGGCAAGAGCAAGAAATTTGCCAAACCAGAGGTCAAGGTAAATCTCAATTTTATTTCCCGATGCAGCGGCCATTTTGTTTCCTTTTGTTTCCATTGTAGCTAGTTAACGAATAGACGTGAGCTTGTTGTGGAATGTCCTGTAATCGACCACAAATTTCTTCATCATTGTGCAGCTCACGAAGCCGCTGCGGCCTCTTTAAATGAGTCCCTTTGGATGCAATCTGTTGCTTATTTCTATTTCTGAGAACAAACAGCACCGAAGACTGTAAACAGCGGTTGAAGTTGTTTTTGAAAGTTTTCAACAAGCGTGCGTGATGGTTTTATACTACATCATCGTGTTTCAATGTGCCAGTGAGCGCGCGAGAATTTCTGCAGTTATTGTAAAATATGGGATACCCAAGGGGCAAACGCAGATGCATATTAATTTGCCTCCTGAGCATCCCATAATGTCTTTAAAAACAATAGAAACCAGTGAAACTAAATGATTACATCGATTAGAATAAATCCCGGACCTCAATTAAACGCCGGGACCCCGATTAAACGCCGGGAGCATTTATTTAATGTTCTACGTGACAGGTCCAGCGAACAAGACCCAAGAAACGTTTTGGTGGGCGACTGCATTCCATTTAAGGCAATTTTTGGCTTCATTTCGTTGGACAGTCGAGTGCGTCAGGCGTAGCGCGAGCGTTAACATTTATGCGCATCTTTACTGCACTCACAATTCTTGTTACAATGTCACGCCACGTCATGCATCGAGCGTGCGCGCTGAGGAAAAACAAAGGGCCAGAAGCCGCTGTATTTACTTTGCTTAAAGTTTACTCTCATAAATGGTCTCTGACTCCAACTTTTTTACAGAAACATATTTTATTTACCATTCTCGACTGATTGTCAAAAATTAACAAAAAATCAATATGGGAAGTTTAAACATTAAGTGTCTGCCATCTTATGGCTGTAAGGCGAGTGAAACTATGGTCGTTAAATGCACAATGTTTCTCCAAGGAACAACACCAATTCAATAAATTCACTTAATGTGTGCACATTAACAATATTTGGCAGAGAAAATGTCACTTCAAAGATTTATTTGCAATATTTTGGGCTTTAATACAGACGCTGTAGTCATACTCGCTAACGAAGCTCAAATTTTCATATTTATAGTGTTTTTCCGGGCATTTTATCTTCAAAAGGAAGACGGTTAGCCCCAATTTTTCACATTTCTGACATTAGTAACTGAATATCTTAAACCGTGGTGAAAGTCTCAGAAAAAAATCAATGTTAGAATTTTTGCGCGAACGTCCTTAAGAGAGTAAACTACAAGTAAAGTTAACGCAACGGCTTCTGCCCCTTTGTTTCTCAGCGCGCGCTCAATGGATGGCGTGACGTTTATGGTGGCCTATGGCTATCATTCGAAATTTGCCTCGTATTTACAGAAATAATTGTAAATCAGAACACAAATTGACCAAAAAACAAGAATAAAATACTATTCAAATCAAAAGTTAAAAGCATTGAACATGAAAATGAAACGCAAAGCAGAAAAAAAAAATGAAAATAAAAACCAAAACAAAGCAAATTAATCTTGAAACACTGTTGCAAGTTGAATTGAATTCAAAAGTGAAATAAAAACGAAGCGAATTTCAATTCAAATGAAAACGAAAACAAAATTTTTGATGAGCCTAAGGGCTATCATAGTATACCAGGATGCTTTGCACGATGGGATCGTGGAAAAAACCCTGGGACGAGTTGGTTTCTCGTACAACCAGCAAGATGGCGGAATGGAGAAATTTCATGGCGAAAATTAAAGCGAAAAGAATGGACACCTGAAAGAGGATTTGAAGAAGGATACGGCTGGTGCTTGGAATAACGACAACGAAACGTTTGCCTTGAAAGCCTCACGGAAACCCCCTGTCCCAAAAGGATCTTTGTCGACGATGAAATATTTGTGTTCTGTTTTACAATTATATCTGTAAATATGAGGCAAATTTCGAATGATAGCCATAGGCCACCATAGGTATGGGCGTTTGACCAAGTGGTCATATCGATATCGTGACTAATAAGAAAATAAGAACAATAGCAAAACTAGACGTTCTTGTAAAAAATGCTGCAACACAGAAGGAGAATTCTACTCTTTCTGACCTTAATATTTCCCCCAATCAGACAGATGAGGTTGCCAGACATAATTTTCTTGATGTACCGCCAAATTCTCAAAACTAGAAACAAAAGAATGATATGGTACTTGGTAAGGAGGGTTGATATATTTCTCTCTTCTCTGGCCAGGCCTTGGTGGAGGAATTAGAACAGCGTATCAACCAATGTCACACAAAAGGAAAGGAGGACGAGGAGGACTATGAACGAGCTGCCAAAGCGTTGGGAACGGCGCCTGGTAACAAGACTAAAAATAGCGTCGCGGCTACCCCCGGAGGTATGTTAACAGATTTATCAGCAACAAGCTGCTGTGATGCTAGGGTCAGAATTTGTGATTTGGTAATGGCTAGGTCTGTTAATGCGTTTAATGCACTGGAACGAGAAACGATACGAACCATTGTCGATACTTAATGCAAGTATAGGGTTACTAATCCTTGTCCAAGTGTTGGGTCTTAAAATATTGAGATTCACAAGTGCGTTTTTATCCAAAGCACTGATCACTTTCTAGGCGTAATGATTCATCGCCCTGCACTTTTTTATCTATTGTAATCGGCAAGTTGCGGGGGAACAAGGAGGAACAAAAAATTGTTATAAAAATAAAGTAGAAAATCTGCGATGGACTAGCTTCCCATCATGAACACCTGTAGCGACTCTGTAGTCGATTGACAACCAGGCTGTGTTTCTCTGGATCTTGTCTCGTCTGTGTTCTATCTTTTGGCCTCTTTGATCATAATGGATTCGTTCTGTGATTGTTGTTTCTTATTTTGATAAAAAAAGGTTAGACCTTCAGCGTGTTTCTCGCAGGAGACAGCGTATGTAAGCAAGGTTTTTCTTCCTTAGAAAAGACAAGCCGAGCCCAGAAAGGTCGCACGCCTGCAGCAAAGAAACGGCAAAAGAAAACAATAGTCGACGACGAGGACAGTGATTTCGAAGAACCCGGCCCCAAGTCACAAAGGACGCCTCGCAGCGTAGCAAGACCGCCAAAGCCTGGGAAATCAAAATCGACCAATCAAAGGCGGCGAAATATGCCCGTGCTTGAAAGCGACGAAGACGATAGCATCGAGCTGTTTGACTTGGGGGAGAAGGGAGATTCGAGTGTCGCCAACAAAAACATAACAAACGGCGACTCGTCACACTAACAGAGAGGAAGAATTGAATCGCAAAGTACAAGAAAATAGAGCAGAGAGTCATTACCGCATGGAATTAAATACTTTACTTGTCTATATCCGAATGAGTTAGCCGACATGTATGAAAACAAAACGTAAACTATTTTGCCCTATGTAAGTAATTTTCGACTTCTAGTTTTTTTAACATTGGCCAAAGAGAAAATTTGATTTGTCGATTTGTGTCCTTTGCTTTGCTTGATATTTAAACGTGTGTTGTTCAACAATTTGCATTACAGTCACCGTACACTGACAGTCACACAGTAAACACCTTAAAGGAAACCTCCACTCTTGCAAAATTGACGTTAAATCGTTTGCAATAATTATGATTTCATGGCGACAAAAAATGGGAAAGATATCGCTTTTAAATTTCCCGCGCGCGGCCATTTTGGATTTGATGACGTGTTGTGGTTGCCGCACAGCATATTTTGTTTGAAACAATGGGGCAACCGCAATAGGTCATCAAATTCAAAATGGCGGCGCACGGGAATATTTAAAAGCGATAATATTTTCCATTTTCTATTGTCGTTTCTCGCTTGTCCAGCAAATTTGAAATTCAGGTACTATTTCAAACAGGTCAACGTCAACTTGTCGTGAGGGGGGAAGTTCCCTTTAAATTAGAAGCTATTGATAAGAAACCCTTAGGATAAGATTTTCCATTTATACTCCCTTACATAAAAACCTGTCAAAATTTGAAACAGGTTCCTATTTTATAAAATTAAGTTTACGCTTACGCTGAGGCCTCAGTTATATGGTCTCGGGTACCCGAGACAACCCTCCATCCCGAGACAACTTTACCGAGCGTTTATATGACAAAAAAATTGTCCCTGTCAGCTGAGTTTGTTTGATTATTCACAAAGTATTTTAATATTCAACTCCCCAGTTATCCTTCTTCCTTTGAATTATTTCGTTTATTCGATCACTGGAGGTCTTGCCGGGTTAAATTCTATTTCTTTAGTGCAATTTTTGCTAAAAAAAAAAACCGAAAACCAGACAGTACGTGACACTCGCCACGTTTAGAGTTGTCCCGGGTAGGCGAGACAGTGTTTATATGACAAAAAGTTGTCCCGCCTGCCAGGGTTACCCTACCTTCCGAGACGAGACAACTCGCCCACACGAGTTGTCTCGCCCCCCAAGACAACTCGGGTAGGATCATATAAACGGTTGGCGGAATTTTTCAACAATTTAGTCAAAAGTTAGCTCGCCCAGTGTAACTCGGGGGGAGGGTTGTCTCGGGTACCCGAGACCATATAAATGGTGCCTTAGATTGCAATGTGAACAATCCACCTCCGAAGGTGGTTGTTCCGATTGGTATCTGAAGCTGGTTTCAGATTTTTGTTCCATTTGGGCTAACTTGCTACGGATGTATTGCACCCCAGCGTGCCACGAAAAACATCAGCGTGTTCTGAAAGAAATAGAGGGAATGTAGGCGAAGTTTTCGTTTCAAAAGTGTGTTAGGATCACCGGCTTTCGAGCTTGAAGAAATCTTCAAAATCGTCCGCATTTCCGGTTTGTTTGCCTGAGCCATGACGTCACTCGCGCGCTTCGCTGTTCGATTTAGTTTTCGATTTTAGTTCCAGCTAACATGAGGAATCAAACAATCTGGATTAACTAGATCCTAAATTGGATGGCGTAAAAGGAACGTTGTCTAAGATCATGCTATATCAAAGAAACCGGTATATCTTCGCCCAAAGTGGAATTACCGGTTTCGTTGATGCACCACAATCCGAGTGACCTTGCATCATTGATCCTTATATGGGTCATCCCAAAAGAACACACAGTTAGGAGTGTCTCTAGATTATTATGCACGCTTCAGTAAATTAGCGTAACAGCGATTCAAATCATAAAGTCAGCTGTACAAATGATAAAGCGATGCCAACAGTTGCTCCAAGCAGTCCTGAAAACCAAATAAACTGCGATACAATTGGACACGTGTCCTTCCTTTGCACGCTGATCAATGATTGACAGCTTGATGTCATGGCGACGGAAAGAAAACCATGCGTGAAAGCTAACATGAAGTAGAAACCCAGCATAAACAAATTGTGATAAACTAGGAATGGAGTGCGAGTGAAAAACACTGCAGCCAGGACAAAACCGAGGCGAAGAATTGATGCTGATAAATAAAAGAACATCGTTACATCGTTATTCAATCTTTGCTGTCCACTACAACATAATCCAGACAGCACTCTTCCAAGTATGTCACCAACCCTGAAGAGTACTACCAAAACTGTAGCCAGGTAAACTTTCCAAAACGGCGCGGTGCTCGAGTGTGGGTTTTCAATAGTAGCTTCATGAATAAACGGCGCAAGCGACAATACGAAGTAACTTGCGAGTGAAAGTGTGAACTCTACGAATAGGTACCACTTTATGGTGTGGTATCGCCTTTTAGCTGTTTCTGGTACAGAACCAAGTGTTATATTCTTCGGGCTGTGAGAAATGCAGTCCCGTCCCGCAAACAGTTCGTATATTCCAGTTTTGCTCAGTTTAAGGAGCGAACCGAGTCCAGTTGCGATTCCAAAAAACACGACACCGAACAAAATGTAAAGGCACGGCGTGTTATATTCAGTCAGTTGTGATGCTGTCGAGTGTAGACCCATCGACAGAATGAGGCTGGCTTGAACCACCACGGGAAAAAGCGAGCCAATACCTGAAGAGAAAATGGAAAGAGGCCAGTAAAGATCTCTAAATTTAAGTTTTGATTTCAAGGCTTCCCGTTCGTAAGTTTCTCTGGTAATTCCAAACCATCGATAGGTAAGATATCAGTGACGTCACCCATTGTCATTAATGTGCCAACCAGAAAACTATTGGCTAGTGAAACAAAGAGCTCTTTTGTTTGGCTATTTAAATAACAAACAAATATCTTCACTATAGAAAGCTCTGGCTAGAGAATAGCCGAAAGAGTCACTTTTCAGCGTGAAGAAATAGAAAACGACTACCAAGACAACAACCATATTTTTTGTTGACTAATAGCTGGCAAATGGCCTCGAGTTTCACTTTAAAAATGGCCAAATAACAAATTGCTCTTTTAAATTTACAAATTATATTGCTACCTCAACCACCGCTGAAAAGCCATGCTTACTGTTTACAAACTTTGGCATCACTTCAGCTGACTAATTTTTGGCTAGTGTCATAATGCGAAGTATCTGTAATAAAATAATTATAGTGAACTGTCGATGCAGCAGCCCTCATAAGGTCTCACATGAATGGCTCGATACCCTGCGTGAAAACAATAGACCAAACAACAGGAACAATGCCCCTAGTCCCTAAAACAACAGTAACTACTACCTCTCCGGCTTGTAGAGAGTTTAAATACAGTAAAATGACTCAAAAGGCCGCGTAAGAACCAACCGAGTTCTCGGTCTTATAAAGTGAGTTGACTGTAATGATTGCACTTGCCATTCAACTTCAATCACCCAAAAAAAAAAAACAGAAAAGGAACTATTTTGTTTCATCTGTTACTTACTTTCACCGTAGTGTACCAATAAACTGCTTTTCCCACCTGGAAATAGCACAACCATTCGACTGACCAGCGATTGGCTGAGACCAGCACAAAACCCATTAACGGTTATCACGCCATATGTTAGAAAGCTTGGCAGCGTGGTTTCTGCTGCCACAAAGGATGGGATGACTGCGACAGAAACAGCCATCAAAACGAGACAGATAGGAACAGTAGGGAGGAATGGGACCGAGTGTTTTTTACCGCAGAATATCAGCAACATTGAGGCTAAAAATGGAACATGATAACAAATCCCTGTTGAGATAAAAATGGTAGAATTATTAAGACAGGTATCTTCCACGAAAAAACCTTCAATAATAAGTTGTGGTTTGAGGTTTTTGCGATGAATCAGTACTTAAGATACAGCATAATCCAGCAGCATAATCATTAAAATGAAGTTTGAATATTATAAAACGTTTTGCTTGCGCTGAGAAATAATAGTGGAAGAAGAAGTAGAAGTTTCTTTATATGATTCGTTGTTTGCGCGTTGCAAGTCTTCTGTTATTGTTGTAAGTCTTATTT
Organism: Blastomussa wellsi; assembly: GCA_947652115.1. NCBI lineage: Eukaryota > Metazoa > Cnidaria > Anthozoa > Scleractinia > Plerogyridae > Blastomussa > Blastomussa wellsi. Next base: position 16,510,323 of record OX393564.1, read on the forward strand.
TAATCTTATTGTATATTTCTTATCTCGAGAATTAATCTGTGGTTAGCGTTTTATTTACTTTTGGACGCCAAATATAAGCGAGGAAACTTATTAACCATTAAATTAAATATGAAAAATATCGCGGTTTATTTCGAATGTTAATTTCATGACTCAGGACTGGATGAAAATTGCTGACTAATAATTTGGAATATTCATAAAATATAATACAAATACGTCAGCGAGTTATCGCGTTGAACATGGGGCTATCGTATAATATTTTATTATTAATATTTTGAGCCGAGTAATAAAATATATTAAGATGCGTTTTCACAGAAGTTTGGTAAAACAACAACTGTAAGTATTGTCAAAACGTTTTGCCGTCACTCAAAGAAAACTCTTTGGACAATTATTTAAACAAAATACAGAAAGGAGAGAAGATTTGCTTTGTCATTGTCTCTTTTTCGAGAAGATGTTGTCATGCTGTTATAAATGAATGTCGGTCGCTTGTTGTCAGCAGGTGTTAAAGTGCACCTAACCCCAAAATATTTTTTTCGCTAGAATAAACCTTTGCACCAATTTGAAACGCATTGCACCTTTTTACCAAATTCTGACTATTTATAGCATTCAAATATTACGATAAACTGTGCATCATTTGTTCCACGACCGAGTCAGAAGGGGCGTGGGTCTATTCCCGATTTGACGTCACAAACTGATTTGCATGCATGTTTACAAAGCCTTGATGTGATGCAAATCATTTTGTGACGTCAAACCAGGAATAGACCCACGCCCCTTCTGACTCGGTCGTGGAACAAATGATGCATAGTTTTTCATAACATTTGAATGCTATAAATAGCCAGAATTTGGTAAAAAGGAAAAAAGAAAGGTACAATACGTTTCAAACTGGTGCTGAGGTATATCTTAGCAAAAAAAATATTTTGGGGTTTGGTGCACTTTAATAGCCGTCACATTTGAAAATGGTGTTTTTACTAAAATCCTTTGTAAATCGTTTTGTGAAAATATAAAAGGATTTCACAGTACCGCCCTGTCCGGGCAATTTTTATGTTGATCAGAAAAACAAAAGTTGGTCAGTTTGTTTAGAGCTTTGAGACATTCCCTCTAAATATACAGGAATGTTTCGAACCGTCAGTTTAAATATGTTGGCTTTGTTCTTCTTGAAGTTGCGAGGAAAACAGGCGGAGAAAATTTCGCCCAATACAATTGCGAATTTCCCAGGTGAAAGTTAAGAAAACAACAATTAATTTTTTTAGGGTCCACGATGTCAATGTACTATAAATGATTTCTAATACACCTACCTATTTCCGACAAGACTTGTTTTCCGAGAACTGGAAGAAAAAACGCAATGCTCATCAAGAAAGCATTCACTGCCAATACCGGGGCCGCGCCAATGGCGAATAGGTAAAATTTTTGCATTGCAGAAAAATGAACATACGTTGGTAGTCTTTTGTACGGTGTTAGGGAGAGTCGCGAAATTGTGTCCTTGTACGAGTCTCGCATAAGTAAGTCGTCGGAGCTTAAATTTAAATGTGAAGGAGCCTCTGAAATGTGAGTTGAACTCTCAGAAGTCCGGCTTCGGAAACTTCCATCGACGCAATGCTGTTCTGAAGGTTTCGATAACAATTCGGGTCCGGAATCGTCAGTCGAAATGTATTTTATTTCTGCTCCATCGAAGAGAACATAACCGGCGTTTAATTTTCGAGGATGACTTGCCTTCGTAGAATCATTGGCTTGCTTCGATGATTTCTGGAAGGCCACGTTACTTCGTTCCAATTGCTCTTCGTTTTCTTCCAACCTCTTGCTAAACTGCACTTCTACAATGGTGTTCGCTTCGTGGCACCTTATGGTTTCATCCAGACTGTTCAATGCCTCTAATTCCAGATCTGCCAAAGAGCTAAAGGATAATTTCTTGAAGGATTCGTCAGAAGATGACATTTCTGTGTTCGCTTGGCGTTGCTGGAAATCCATTGCACAGAGTATACTGATGTTCGGATGTCTCACCGGCGAAACTGCAACTTTGAACGATTTTCCATTAGAGAAAGTTGATACGGATGACAAATATCGAAAGCAGTGGTCGTTGCCAGCGGGAACAAGTGTGCCAAAAGAAGTAATAAAATATTGCAGCTGAGCAAAAAAGGATTGACTTTACATGACAATGTCATCTTTTGTGTAGTAGTTGACTGACAACAACAGCGAGGTTAAATGAAATTTGAATACCCGGGCACTGATGTTTGACGATAAAACACAAATTAGGAATCAACTCTCTTGAAAAACACACACGTTCGTTTATGAAGCCCCAGTGTTTTCGAAGTCTTGTTGTTTAATTGGAACACAATGTTAGTCATAACACGGAGTTAATCAAGCGTTTTACCACATTCAAAAGCGAATATGTTCATTATGTTTACCTCCATTAATGCAAATTATGTCCCATCGCTTACTTAGCAATTAAAGTTATTGTTTTCAATTGAATTCCACGGTTACAGAATATTTACGACGGCTAAAAACCGTGCAATGCGTGTCAAATTGGACACATTAAACAGTCATTATTCTACGCCGAACTTATCAATTGACACCAGAATTAATTTCTTGTTCTGTATTGATAATGTTGAGCGGATTAAGTTCCAGTAAAACAAACTTGTCTTTTCTCTTTTGACAACTTGATATCAAGCTGCCATATTGTTTTGAGCTGTTGATGACGTAACTCACGAGAGAGGTGACAAGTTGTCACGTGACTTGTGGTAAAAATATGGCCTCGCTTCCTTATGGAGCATGTGCAATAAGCGTTGTGGGGTTGTTTGTGTAAAATATAGATTGAAACGTCCGTGTGCAGGCTACGTAAAAAACAAGAGGAAAATGCCTGTCTAACTAGCAGCCGTGGTCATTTCTCTCGATTTTCTTGACGGAGTGAAGCCATCACGTTTCCGGACGTTTGCCACATCACACAGTTGGGCTCTTTTTCGTGATGATAGTCTTGTACCCAGATCCTCTCTGGCCGTCTGAGATCTGGGTACTAGATTAAAAATTACATGACTTCCAGGTCCAATAAAAATTTTTATTTTGTAAAAAATTTAGTAATAACTAATAATTATTGGTCGAGGTTGAGCAAAATATCGTGAGACACTGACAATTGACAAATTACGATATTTTGCGAAAACCGAATTCAATAATTGTTTTATCATACCTTCGGGAACTTTGAACCTTCTGCTTTCTTGATGAAGTAATACAGACAAAACTATAACTTCACATTCGATAATACGAGCTAGTCTTTGCCTAATTCTCCTTCTTTCCAACGATGCCGAAGGAACGTTTTCGTTTTCTTCTTTGTATTTCCGCTGTTTTCTCGTTATCGGACACAACTACACAGGAGCAGATTATTATTCGTAGCAAAATCACTGTTGGACAGTAATGCACATGAGCAGACCATTATAGGCAGTTATTTGTAGGTCACGTGGTAGAGTCTGGGCCAATGAAAAGGAGGGAAAAATGAATGGAATAATAATAAGAGATATTTAGACAATGTCCTGGCGGCGTTATACCTTCACCGCCCCATAGAGCATACACATAGCGTAGTATAAACAAAGCCAGTTTTTCAGGATTTATCAACGTTATATCTATGGGATTTCAAATAGGCTTCTACAGATTGTGATATAACAGTGCTGAAATCGCGCTCCAAAACTCCTTTTGCTCAAAAATGAAAAAATGCAAATGCAAAACGTTGCTTCCTGCAGCTGCATCTTCGTGATCATGTTGAGCTCCCATAGTTGAACTGAAATTCTGAATACTGTTTAGGAGCTTAGGACGTGTAAATGTTGGCTCAATTGTTTGCTGACAAGATCGGAAACAATTCACGATAGTCAGCAATACACACATCATGATCCATCCTCTTATGTTCCACCGTAAGGAAAAAGATGGCGACTGGTACATCTACCTATAATGCTTTGCGCGCGAAAACCCTAAAATAGCGTATAAAAACACAAATAAAAGTTGTAAGTCATTCAAACTCGGCAAGAGCAATGTTGCTGGTAGTACTAGTAGGAACGACTTCCGTTAAACCATAACTTTCTGTATGTCCAGTGGGCTTTGTTTGGCTCGCAAAGTATTGTGGTAAAATGTACAGCCGCCATCTTTTTTCTTATACAGTGGATTAAGAAACTCAATTTTGTAATGAAGAAGTTTAACAAATCAGATCAAGGATCATATTTTTCTGTTTCAAATCGTTGCTTTTCAATTTTTGGACGACTTCTTATTTCGAAACAATAATTACTTTTAGTTCTGTTACGTTTGATTTTCATAACGGGCTATTTGCAACACTACTTTAAAATCCTTCAAATTCAATACACTTTTACAAAGCCTGATACAAATTTGTGTAAACACCGAATAACTGTATACTATTTTGGCCATTATTTTGCCCACTTCTACAGCAATGGAAATACATTTAAAAAAGTTAAAATTTGTCCTCTGGGAAAAAAAATCTACTCCTGCTCAGTTTTTGTTTTGTCGATACACTGGAATCCTAAAATATCTCCAGCAGCTTATACAAACTGACCAAGCTTTAATAGGTACTAACGAATTTGGTTCCCATTCGTTATGAGAATGTCTTTAAATCCTTATTCAAGTGTAGACTTTGCAATCGCTCATTTTGCTATATTCAGCGAACCAGGCGTGTTGCTTTTCACGTGGACAGAAATCCTTGTAGAACTTTGGACCTGTTACCTGAATGTATCCAGCAAGGAAGTGAGAAGCTTCCAACAAGAAACCTGCAATGTTAAATAAATTCTATGAAAATTCAAACAAACCCAGCAAGCCTGGTTTCCTTAACAGAGTTGGGACACGAAGTCACGATAGTAAATTTTCGATTTCACGAATCACGAAAAATTCACTAAGGTCACGGAAAAAATCTGATCACAATGCAGTGAAATTCAGCTACGAACTTAACGTTAGACATTCACGATTTGTTTCTTATCTATTCACGATTCACAGCCAAGGACTTTTGCATTTCACGCTTCACGGAATACACTTAAATCACGATTCGCGGAACAGTTTTTTTTATCAAATCACGATTCACAGAACACAAAAAACCGGATCACGGTGTCACGAAAATACCCTTGCCTCCCCCCCCCCCCCATCTTAACAGCCCTTTTTGTGTGGAAGGGGCTAGATAGTCCTGACTGTTCGGTAAAAGTTGTGTTTTTAATTGTATGCTCATCAGAGGGCTCCCGTTTTGTTCAAACTATGCTAAAATGATACTCTTGTAATAAAATTATGTTTTGTGCTGATCTGGAAACCAGTTAAGTCGTTCTTTTATTCCAAAACTTTCTTGGCATCGTATTATTCTGTTCTTATATTTACTCCACTAACTATGATTTACTACACAATGCAACACAAGCAATCACAATTATAAAAGCTATCGGGTTGTCGACTTTCTGTGCTAACGTGGCCAGACGACCCAGCATGGACTGGGCGCTAGCCTAGTTAAACTTCCGGTAAGAAATTGACTTCCTTTAACGAAAACTTGTAACTATTACAAATAATGCATATTGTTTGGAGTAACAGGCTTTAAGATATACATCGGTAAGCAAAATAAGAACGACCAATTAATTATACTAGTAGTGTTCCTTGGAGAAAAACTGACATAAATGTGCATGTTTTGCGAGTTGGAATGATGCCAAAAAGAAAAGCCAGGGAGGGGCAGGTCACGCAATGAATCACCCTTGCAACGGCTACGAAACGAAAGCGAGAGTGATTAGAATATATGAATATATGAATAGACGCGCACTGATTTCGCAGAAAAGCTGATCAACTAAGCCACATATCGTGGATTCGGTCTTTGCCGATTGTTGCAGTCCACAGTTCCGTATACTTTTTGGCCGCTCATTTTTACCGCAGCAAATTATTTAATTGTGATGAAACGGTTCATGATGCCTCTGTCTTTCTCGGTGCTAACAACACTCAACTCGAAGGCAGCCAGGTAGTGTTAAACATTCCCGTGGGAATTCGTATTCTCCCCTCAACTAATAAAGCCTAGCTCAAAAGGAATTCATTCCACTTACTTACCGTTAAATTCAATGCGAGGCATAAGGATTTTTTAATTGGAACTGAACTGGAAGGGAACAAAAACAACACCTCCGTCTACATTTAACTTTTAAACAAAGTTAAAAACTTTGAACTAACCGTGCGCGTTTCCGTCGAGAACCAAACACACATGGCAACCATCATTATCATCCCGCGAGTGTATGTCTGTGAGGTTGTTTTGCCTGGCAAACTCTATTATAGCTGCTTGTGCTTCAAGGAAAGCTTCTGCAGTTCTTGGTCTCGCAAACGCTACAGCAAATCCAACCCTTGGTTGTGAGGGGTGATAGAGAATAGCCGTGAATGGTGCAAACGGGGTAACCGCGGAGGCACCAGCCATGGTCGTGCTTCGTTTTTTTCGATACTCCTTGACAGTTTCAAGCTCTTCTTTGAAATACGTTCGGAAAGGATACCCTCGAACATTTTGGACATATTGCCTGGGATCTTTGCTCGCTTTCCATTCTCTTGTAACGAATTTTGACGAGGGCCAGTTGGGAATTGTACCCTCGAATTGCTCAAAAATTTTGAGGTATTTGTTGAGGTCTACGTAGAGATGACCATGAAACTGATTCTTTTCGGTTCCCCATTTTCCAAAATGAAGTGACAATATTGCCAACTGGTGAAGGCCATAGTGAGCAACCATCGCCATTGCGGCCTTGACTATCTTAAGCTTTGCTCCTTGATTTAGCGAGTCAAAACTAGTTATAGTTCTTCTATCGCGAGGCACGATCATAAAATGCGATCGAGGAGAGTAGTAGTCAAAAGCCACCCTGAATGTGTCGCATTTCTTGTATGCAGGCAATAGATCAAATTTTGTCCCATCTGGGTATGTATCAAGTTCAGCTCTTAATCTAGACATGTTGTTTGCAGCCATTGGACAAGAAAAGAGAGCGAGACAAGGCAAAAGGGAACTAATGATTATAGTTGCGAAACGTTTGCAAAGTCTTCAATTTCAGTATCTCGGTCGTTGCGTGCTTACTGATCCTCCTAAATCAACCAATCGCGTAACATCTTTGTTTCGTTGTGGTGGCAACGTACAGACGTCAATCAAGTTTCCCCTGATTGGGTGGAATGTTTAGCGGAAAAATCTTTCTCGGAATCACTGACTTATTTATGGATCTGTCGCCCATGCATGATTAATGTTGCTGCTCAACGTGTTGTGCTATATCAGCCCATATTCCCTAATCAAACATTAGGTAACGATGATTAGGGGTTTCCAGCCGAAATAGTCGAGCAAGGTTCCACAAAAGGTTTCCCCTGTACAATGCAGTTCTCACTGTAACGGCAATAGAGAAAACCTAACCCTTCAAGAATTAAATCCATTCATGGCCTTAGTGATGGAGGAAGCTGTTACCTTTAAAGTATTCTCAAAAGAACGTGTATTCTGTTCAAACGAATAATGATGATACAGATCTGACTCTTGCTCCTTTAAAAGGGGATTTGAGAAATAATTGGGAAATGATGAATTAGTACTATTTACAGATCGACACTAAAAGTTTGTTTCTATTTTATGTACGGCTGTTTGGAGTGAGCTAGGCAAGAATAAGTCCTAATTTTAAGAAGGATGGTAGACAATTGGTCAAAAACATTCCCTGTGGTTTTGCCAAACCCTGCTATTGCATCACTCTTACCTGCACTTCAGTTATTCTGCTTTCCAATGCCAGAAGTATTTCTATAAAGATTTTAACGAATGTGTACATAACAACAAACTGTGTCAGAGTTGCTTTGCTTTCGTATTTTGACGCGCCGTTGGTTCAGATATCCTAAGTCCTCATGTTGTTTTATGTGCCAAAGAAGTTGCAAATGTTATCTCGATGCGCACTCTTTTTTCATCGCTCGATTCATTATGTGTAGCTCACTCACGCCACTGGTATCTAACAAAAAATGCTTCATGCAAAACTGGAGTGACATATCAACAATCAACTCTTCTTACAAACATTTCAGTGTTGCGTATAATTTCATCGCATAATGAGAACTGAACCAACTAGTGTGCAGCACACTATTAGAACGATATATATTTTCCATCTCTACTGTGGGAATCTTCTCTTGACACTAAAAGTATTCTTAGTGGCTTTACTAGTTTGGTTTCCACGACATCCTAGGCTCCCGTTTATCTGATATGGTGCGTCTATTCACAATCAAAACCAGCTAAATACAAATGCATGGTTCCTGAAACAAGAACGCGGCTAAGGGTAACAACTGACTGTAAACGAATTCCTATCGATTTTTGTCGACTAAGAAACGTGTTAACTAAATGAATGATGAAATATTTAGGTATACACTTTGTAATCTTCTTTGCTGCTGAATTTCGCGAACCAGTCATCTCGCTTTTCATGTGGGCAGAGATCTCTGTAGAACTTCAGTCCTGTAATCTGAATGTACCCAACGAGGCACTGAGAATCCTCCAGAATAAAGCCTGCAATGTTGAATAAACATCATGAAAATACAACAAAATTCAAAATTGAACTGTTTGTTTCCCAGAAGTTTTGTTGATAGGTCGTGCATATGAACAACACAACAAAATCAGTGTATATGAACAAAACGTCATGTCATCGCAGTATCTGGCGATTTCAGCTTTAAAGTGATCCCTACTTTAGTATTATAATCGCTTTCCTAGATATTTTTTCAGATCAAAAATTAATTAAACAGCTAGTTTTTTTTTCAATGCGGCGCTTACTAAAACTCACACCTCACGCATAAGTTGCAATGTAAACGACAAGACCGAGGACGGCCTATGCTGATTATTACAGTTTACGGTGGTTAACACGGTTGCCGCTTAATAAAACGCAGTTAATCAACTCGCATTCTATTAAAACTATGTTTCTACCTTTTCTTTATAACACTGACATGATTTCTCTACCTGTCGTAGCGCGAATTCAACGGACGAAAACAGCCCAGGTGTGTAAAAATTGTCTGTGGATCACAGACGTCCTCTGCCCTCAAGAAAAACCTGAAAAAATGCCTGACTCTATTTATGCAACCTCCTTGCCTTCTACGTTAAACGTTAACATTCTGGTTTAGAAATGTTGATAAAAAGGCTCTATAATAAGTCTACATTTAATTTTTGAGCTCAGAATTAAACACAAATTGAACTAACCGTGGGCTTTTTCGTCGAGAACCAAACACACGTGGCAGCCATTGTCATCTCCTTTCGCGTTCATGTCTGTGAGTTTGTTTTCGCTTACAAACTTGACTATGGCTTCTTGGGCTTCAAGGAGAGACTCTGCCTTTTTTGGTGTCGCAGATTTCTCGACAGCAAATCCAACCCTTGGTTCCGATGGGTGATAGAGGATAGCAGTGAACGGTGGAGACGGAGGAACTGAGGAGCCATCAGAACTTGCGCTTGGCTTTGTTCGACGGTACTCCCTGACAGCGTTAACCTCTTCTTTGAAATATGTTCGTAACGGATATTCTCGAACATTTGTTGCATAATTTCTGGGATCTTTGCTTGCTTTCCATTGCTTTGTAACGTACTGTTGCGAGGGCCAGTTGGGAATTTCACTCTTCTTCTTCTCAAAAATACTAAGATACTCTTTTACGTCTACACATATATGAGCATGAAACATGTTCTTTGTAGTTATCCACGACCCAAAGTGGAAGGACAAAACAGCGGACTTTTGAAGATCATAGCAAGAGACCATCGCCTTTGCTGCCTTCACTACCTTGAGCCTTTCTTCTTTATCCAGCGAGTTATAATCAGTTCCAGATTTAACACGAGGTAAAATGATAAAATGTGCTCGAGGAGTGTAGTAGTCGAATGCTACTTTAAATGTGTTGCATTTCTCGTTTGAGGGCATCAGATCGAATACTTTCCCTTCCTCGTGTTGTCTTTGGTGTTCATCTGAGCGGGGACGTTTCCAGTTTTCTCGTTCGCGTGCATCTGAGTGGCTGGGGCGCTTCCAGTTTCCTCCTTCACGTTCATCCGACCAAGGTCGCTTCTTTCCTCTGAAATCCGACATACTGTTTGGACGCAATTCGTGGTAGGGATAAAAAATAAGTCGAAAAATCGATTTCTGATGACTTCAGTTTCGAAAACTCACACGGTCTTCAAAACGAATGTCTCGGTCATTACCCTGCTTGGTCCTCCTGAAACAACCAATCAGATTACGTCCTTAGGTCGGCTGTCTTGGCAACGCAAGTACGTCAGACAAGTTATATTGTTCTGAATGCGTGGAACGTTTTCTCGGAAAAAGAAATTGAATCTTTTCTAGGAGGAGTACCGACTTGTTGACATAGGCCCGTTTTGTTGTCACAGCAGGTTTGATGTTGCTACTCAGCGCGTGATGAATAAATTACTCCATGCTTTGAAGTTGAATGTATTTCCCAGAAGGACCTTTTCTAGGAACTGACGTTTTTTGGTATTGTTGAGTCACTAAGTAGCTGCAATAGAATAGGTCTTGTCGCGGTCAGAGCTCCATTTGCTTAATATACTTATACACTCGAAGGTTTCTCTTCCTAAAAGTATATTATTCGAATAAAGAATAGGAGCAAATGGTTTCCCTTCCACTGCACTGTTCCCTTGTTGTCGTTCACGTTCATCTAAGCAAGGACTATTCTTTCCTCTGAAATCCGACATATTCCAGTTCGAGCTAGCGATGCAAAAAATAAGGCAAAATAGATTTGATTATTTCAGTTTCGAAAACTCTCACACGGTCTTCAACCCAGTATCTCGGTCATCTTCTTGCTTGGTCTTCCTGAATCAGCCAATCGGATGACGTCCTAGGCCGGGTGTCCTGACAACGGAATGACGTCAGACACGTTTTATTGTTCTGAATGCGTAGAACGTTTTCCCGGAAAAAGAAACTGAAATCTTTTCTCGGAACTACCGACTTGTCAGTTGACATAGGCCCGTTTTGTTTATTAACTGCCACAGACGGATTTGCATTGCTATTCAGAAAAACCCTTTCTGGGAACTGACGATTATGATATTGTTAGCAGGTTTCTAAAAGGCTGCATAATATAACGTTAGATCTACTGAATTTGTCTCCAAATACATTTTATTATTTTTATAAACTTGTCTCTAATTAGGGCAAGCATCAAGCATCAAACAATTTCAAGTTTCATATCTTTGCCGGATCGGGTGGAATGTTTTCCCGGAAAAATCTTTCCAGGAATCACCGATTTGTTTATTCCAAAAAAGACCTTAGACCTTTTCTGGGAACTGGCTTAGATTACTATACAGCTGCAATAGAATAGAACTTTTCAGTGTTTAATATTTTCACACATATGTCATTAATTTTCATTTTCGGACCATGGTTGTCAGCGTCGATCGAGCTAAATTAACAGCAGAATATACAGATTTGCAGAGTTGACTTTACCATGTTTCGATAAGTGTAGTCACTGTTACTCGCGAATACCACCATGGATATGCCGCATTTCTCGTTTGAGGGCATTAGATGATAAGATCAAATGCTTTCCCTTTCTCGTGTTGTCTTTGCGGGGACGCTTCCAGTTTCCTCGTTCACGTTCATCTGACCAAGATCGTTTCTTACCTCTGGAATAGGACATATTGTTTGAACGCAATTTGAGCTAGAGATAGATGAAAGAAATAAGGCAAAAACGATCTATACTTAATGTTTTAGTTTCGAAAACGTTCACGGTCTTCAAAACCAGTATCTCGGTCATAACCCTGCTTCAACGATCCTCCTGTATCAACCAATCCGATGAGTTTCTCAAGTCGAACGTCTAGGCAACGCAAGGACGTCAGACAAATTTTATTGTTGTAAAAACGTGGAATGTTTTCCCGGAAAAAGAAATTGAAATCTTTTCTAGGAACTGCAGACATGTCAGCTGGTATAGGTCCCGCTTTGACGCCGATCTGTTTCATTGGTTTTGTATTGCCACTCAGTCAGAGTGCAATGAATAACTTACTAATATGATTTGAAGTCGAAAGTATTTCTCCAGATAGAACTTTTCTGGGAAAACTGACGATTACAATGTCTTTTCGGTCACTAGACGTCTCACTAAGTTGCTACAATGGAGTAGATCTTGCCACGGTACGTAAGATCTCCATTTGTTTCAAAAGAAAGTTTTAAATTATCTCTCAACACTCATCTCTAAAGATTATCTTCCTGAAAGTGGAATTACTTCTTCAATTCAGACATCAGAACAACGCATGGTTATCAAACAAGATTCTTATTATTAGATCTTTGAAAGGGTGAATGTTTTCCCGGAAAAATCTTTCCAGGAATCATCGATTTGTTTGATCCGAGAAAGACCTTTTCTGGGAACTGAGGTTATGATTACAACCACAACGTCCTCAACATCTTTAGGCATTTGTCCCTGAATTTTTCAGGGGTTGCCCAATGTTATCAATGTGTGTTGGAAACAAATTGACAGCGGAATATTCGGAATTGTTGTTGTTTAGATTTAACTGTGTAAGGTATAGTACTTAGGCGAATGAGGAATTAGAGCACATGGTTCTCCTTCCATTCTTCTTGATGTAGTTCACAGACATCTGACCAAGGACTTTTCATTCCTTTCAATTCGGACGTGTTGTTTGAACACAATTCAAGCTAGGGATGAAAGAAATCAAGCAAAAAAGATCTAGACTTGGGCGATTTTGGTTTCGAAAACTCCCACACTGTCTTCAAAACCAGTATCTCGAACATTGCCGTGCTTGACCTTCTTGTTAAATCAACCAATCAGATAACCTCTTTTCGTCGGGCGTCATGGCAACACGGAAACGTCATACAAGTTTCATTGTTCCGAGTCGGTGGAATGTTTCCCAGAACAGTTTTTTCTTGGAATTACAAACTCGTTTACAGAAGTCAATTTGCTGCTGAACAGTCACCCGAGGACTGGTGTTATTGCTCAACAAGCAAAAACTAAATTATATCAAGATACGGTTTTGTGCGAACTGACGATGCAATGAGCTGAAAAGATTTTTCTCACAATTTCACTTTCGGGCCTCAGAAAAATGTTTTGTTTTAAGTGGGTTGGCGTAAATCTCTTGCAGGAATTACAGCCTCGTTTTCTGGGGATTGGCATTTGCGGTACTCGACCCGAATCAAAACTCGAATTTTTTTTTAGTTGGAAACGAAATACGTCAATATTCTGCCATTGTTGATTATAGCTATCTTCTAATGAATAAATTACGTTTTGGCGTCAAATGTATTTCCCAGCAAGAGGTTTTCTGGGAACAAAAGTTTCACTTCCGGTCGACGATTGTCCGTGTTTATAGTTCGACACGCACAGACAATCATGGAGTGGAAGTGAAACTTTAGTTCTGGTAAGAATCAGTGATACCGGACGAGAAACTAGTCAATGATTAATGATTAATGCTGGTTCTTAACCCTTAGTGGCCGGGCGATGCTGCATTTTACCGCATTTTTTACACGTTAAATGCGATTTTGGTGTGACGTAGCGCAAAATCGACCTGAACTCAGTCAATAAATCGCTTTTCTACACTGAAACTATATTTTCATGAAGATTAAGTGCCAAAATATACGAAATTTTACTTTGGTGCATGCGCACAAGCGAAAATTTGGACTGTTTTTTGCGGAAGCATTCCGAATTTTTTCTCTGTTTTTCCTTTCCTTTTTCTCGGCCTTTCTTTTCTCGCTAACTTCTACTCTCCGCAGCCTTTCTAGCTGCTGGGAAAGTTTCGGTCCAGATCGTTGATAAACCCTGGAAATGAGGCCCAGATCTACTATGGGTATATTGGCCTTTTTATGCACCAATTTTGCACAAAAACCGATCAGGATGTTTTCTTGTTACTATCCATCTCAGACGTCCGTGGACAGGGGCTTTTTTTCGGCCCGCTTCACGGACCGTTGGTCTTAGTCTGCGGTTCAAAAATTCTGGTCACGTGATAACATTTTTGCGGCCCTGCGGTTTGCAAAACACTGATCACGTGATGCCATTTTGGTTGTTCCACGGCCGCTAAAAGTGGACTGCCTTTCTCATCTTTTTCCCGCCTTTGTCAAAGTCCAGAGGAAGGAAAGATGTCCCCCGTACAGTTGAAGATATTTTATCAAAATGCATCGAATGTGAAACTAACTACGCCTACAGCCGTGCTTTGTACTCCAAGGGTTAATAATTTGTGAAAATGCCTTCAGAAGTAAATCAGAATTAAACGTCAACTCCAATTACAGAAATCCCGCCGACAGGGCCGAGAACGACCATGAAACTTTAATCACATAATCCGGCCAGAACCCTAGAAAAAATCCGCTGATCCCGCGATCAATGAAAAACAATACCTGGTCAGCGGTCAACTTAAAAAACTTGTGACCTCGATGGGTTCTAAACCTGAGCCCGCGATATGGTATTCAGCGAATACCTTTTGACAGCTGTCAATTGACCATAACATTAATTGGGGTGGCGTGTTCGTACGCGCCCGCGAGTCGTTTGACCATGAAAAATGAAAGGCATTGTTCTCCTGTTTGCACTTTGTATGCGTGCTTGGTTCTCCTATTGCTATGGGTATGGGGCTCCGCTCTTAAATCAGGTGATGGTTTTTCAATATTGATTACTCATTGATTGATTCATGGGGCATCCACTGATTACTCATTGATTACTTTTTGTTTGTTTTGCATTTTTAGTGCAGAATGATTGCAAATATATTTCTACCGTGTCCGCTATTTTGATTTTACTTGAGTTTGAGTCGCTTTGTCACGTGACCCAATTTTTTGTGAGCACTTGTTATCTCGTGCGTTATCTCGTGCGTATACCCTTTTCTGTGTATAGAGCGTTTTCACTCACGTGACCAAAAAACTAAATCAAAAACCATTCAGTGGACAGAGTCAAGAAACTACGAGGTTATAGAAGATAAATAAAGAAAACACTTCTCCAAGTTTCAGGCGTGTGCGTTATTCCAAACTTCAGATATTCGTCGAAATGTTTCGCACAAATTTACAGAGCCCAGTATGGAACCGCCATATTGGTGTACCTCAGTGGAACACCAACATGGCGACCGGAAATAGTGTAAACATCTGGAGTTTAGTTTGGTTATCTAGGCGACTGGTTACCTGTTCTTAACACACAAATATTCATATAAACACTTCTCCTTAAACTTAAACTACTCAAATGGCTAAATCTCGCGAGATAAGTATGTGTTTTTCGACATACATGAGATCGTAACTGTAAGTCACACACCGCCATAACACTGAAATTCAAATTGCGCTGGTTTCCAAACGAAGGACGCTGTTGAGCTAAAAAGTTGTACACAGATATAAATTTTAGCACCTCTTATGCCTGACGAGTATAAAAAGTCTGGTGGCTCTTTGGTTTTGGATTTTAGAATTTGATGACGTCACGTGAAAACGCTCTATAGCCTGAACTGAACGAATGAACGCTTACTTTTAATTTTTAGGAGCGGGGGTATTATTTGGCTTCCATTGTTTGAAATGTTGCCCTTAATGATGTAGTGATTTTTTTTATAGTGGGATCCCCCCCCCCCCTTATTTTTGTCTGCTTACCCAATCTCTAACCTTGTGTACCGAACTAGTCTATTCCAATTTTTTAGCGCACACTGGCTGGAAGAAGACATCTGATCTGTCGCTTTGTATTTCGCTGTCTAGAGAAAGTTTGCCGGAGGACATCATTAAGGCCGCCAATGAAGGTGGACATCTAACTATTTACATCTTATTCGTCGGCTATTATCGTACATTGAACAATGCTTTTGAGCTCGGTACGTTGTGCGAGGTACAGATAATCCCGGGGGGTTACTCCTGTAAATTTCCGAAAGGGGTGTGCCGCGAAGGGTCCTAAGCCCTGACCCTATTTAAGGACGAGGAGAACTAAAATTGATACCCTTTTTAAGGCCCAAACTCGAAAAATGATAGACAGGAGCCATAATCATTATGGCTCCTAAGGGAGAACAAGAATGGCGTGAACAGGTTAACTTTATTTCATTTCTGTAACATTAATACTTAAACCGATAGTTCAGTTGTTGACAGACCATCTCCTGTTCATTTAACCGGGTGTTTACACACTGAAATTTTAATTAGTACAATTTAAGTACTCTCTAAGGATCACACCGGGAACACAATGCCCAAAGGGGCAAAAATGATACCATATTAAGGACCGACAACCTCAGAAACCATAACCTATCCCGCGGTACATACCTACATGGCCCATATTTGAGAGTAGCCTCTCCCCCTCCCTACCGGGAGATATTCACGTATTCTACAGCGAATGTTTTTCAGTCACTAACATCAGTTGAGACACGGGACTAGACTGCGAGGCAATCTTTGTCACAAGTCACTTCCCCTCCGGTTTGCATCACATTTGCTTGATAGATGTCACAAAATTAAATTTACATTTCAGATTGAAAACGTGTGCAAGACAGAACAATTTGCCTTCAATGGTTTTCAGAATTTCCTCAGAAAACAATAGTTTTTTTAATTAAATGCGTCGACAGTAACGTTGCGTTGATATGTTTATCCACAATTTTTTGATGATGTAAAATTAGATCGATTTGGAAACTAAAGCATGAAAAAAAAACACTCAAGATTTTTTCTTTCCGGATATTTCAACAATAACATTTACATTTTGTTTAGAGAGCGCCCTCTGTTTGTTTTATTTAACTCCTTTTAAGACTAAAAATCCAGTTTCTTAGAAGCAATAATGTTTTTTTCTTTGTTCGTGCTGTTAATTTTTTGCCTTGATCAAAACTTACTTTTAACGATCGATCATTAAGTTACGCAAAGTATATTTTTCAATGAAATTTCACTTTACCTTTGTGGTACCGAAGTTTAAACAAGAAACGACATATTAGATATCGATTTTACCAGTTTATTACTATTGCGAGGACGGGTCAAACAACCGCCTGGCAAGCAAAAGCATACATTGATAATGGGCGCAACAACTATCTTGTCATCAGTTGCGATGTATCGAGATTAACTATGACGAATACAACTCCAAACCTCGCAACTGTTGTTAGCGTTGGAATGACAGCGCTTGTCGCTATCGTGGGCAATGTTCTTGTTGCGTGCGTTTTGATTAAGCGCAGGAAAGTACTTCTTAAAAACCGTCCGACTTACCAGTTCATTTTTAATCTGGTCCTGTCTGACATTGTTGTTGGTGTATTGCTTTGCCCTTTTGAATTCGTGCAACGACTTACTGGAACATGGATGTTCGGAACACCTCTCTGTAAGATCATCGATTTTGTTGAAATCTCTGCATCTGGTACAGCCGTTATGTCTCATTCTCTCATTGCAGTCGACAGGTATCGGTGTTTGGCACATCCGCACCTTCCCAAGCTCAAGCCAAGACTCGTTAGGCAGCTGATTGCAGTGTCATGGATGGTTCCTGCGCTGATGTCCACTCCATATCTGTATATGTTTGAAGTTGTGCGGATCGACTCCTATCAGATATGCACGCCGCTTGCCTTCCCAGTGCTATGGCTTGACAAACTTTACGAAGCTGTTGAGTTTGGTGTGGTGTTCCTTTCTCCTTTCTGTGTCATCTGCTGGTGTTATGGCCACGTGATCCGGCTAACACTTAGAAGGCAACATCGTGATTCAGGTTCGGCCAGGATACCAACCGCACAAATGGCTCTTAGACGAAACAAAAGGCGAGTGACGAAAACTGCCTGCTTAATCGTGGTGGCTTTTGTCATCTGCTGGTTCCCGACTTTTGTCCTGAGCATTTGGAGGATTGCCTCCGGCACAGAGAGCGTACACCACGGCCACATGCTGCATGAAGTTTCCTTTTTCGGAATACTTATTAACGAGGCAGTCAACCCTGTAATTTACACGGCCTTTGACAGAAACATGAATGTTTGTACGTACGTTTTCTGCCAACATCGCGTCTTCAACAAGACAAGCGAAGCAAAATCGATGAGATCCAACAAAAGGAATCGCAATCGCGGCGATATAAATACAAGGCAGTTGCAATTTAAAGAAACTTCTTAACAATTGTCTCTTTTTGGGGCCTTTTTGCTGATATCGGTCCTGTATACTCTGCCTTAAGTGTTCTGGCGTTCATTGCCGATGTGAATTTTCAAATGTTAAAGCGACGACGGTTATAAAGAACATGATCATTAAATGCAAATTTTAAATAAGTGGCACAAAATTTTTGCGGGTTCTAATTTTTGCGATCTTAGTGTGTTTACTTTTGACGATCCACAAAATAGAGCGGCCGCAAAAAAGAAATTTACTCCACTGTCGAAATTATAATACATACATCAGCACTTACATTTTATGCAAAATCATGCTGGTAGCCATTTGCTTAAGATATCATTTGGCGTTCAAAAACTGACAAAAAAATTGCTGTTACAACATTGCAGTAATATGTCGTTTGGTCTGTACAATTTTTTTCTCTACAATTTTGATAATGGATGTCTCTTTTTATTGCTATACGTGCAGCCGTACCCACCCAACGCAGGCTATAGTTGTAGAAACCTATTACTTGTCCATCCTTGCTAAAAATCGCGAAAAAATAACCTTTCCTGACAAATGGCAAAACTTTAGTAGTTCCCACAAAACAATTCCTCATTTGCAAAAATATACATTAAACTCTAGTTCTGAAAACGTAGTATTCTATCCTTTATCTTGCTTGAGAACGGAACTGAGAATGTGGCCCATTTTCAATTTCATTCGAGGGAAAGAACAAACAAATTAAAAGTTCAGTTCAAAAAGTTAAAAAGGTTTGCTACTCCCCGAACACATCAAGCCACTGTTCACCTCATTTCCCTGTTTTGATGTTTTTTTGCAAATCGACCAGAAAGAAGCCGCTAATGAAAGCAAATTACACTTTTAAGCCATGAGCTCAATAATGAGCTGAAATGGTGCTACATACATTTGCTTTTGATGCAATGCCATTTCTAGTTTTTGTTGTTATTTTTGACTGAAAGAATTCGCATTTTTTCCAAACTATTGCTGATTATTTTGCATTTTGTTGCCAAATGTCTTTAAAATTTACGATGGTTATATAGCATGTGCTGATTTTTCGAAAGATAAATATTTAAAATTTGAACATTTCTGGAATGGTGATTGTATAATAAAGTGGTTATTGTGTTTATTTGAACTGGAACATTGAAATTTTAAATCAAGGGCCAAACTCGTTCCGAGGGCTCTCTCCTTCCAGGGCTTCTACGATAGGAGGATTTTGGAACTGAACGAATATAATCCACCATCGCGTACAACTGAGTCATACAACCACAAAGATGGTCACAACCAGAGAGGAACACTTTCTGCTAATTATTGTCAAGATTTATCTCGGTTCGGTTGTAGCTGGGCCGCGCCTTCGCACGTTTCCGTTTCGTAAACGGTCGATGCCATTTTTTCGACACTTAGAATTTTTTTTGGGCTATCATCGAATTTTTTTACCCACAAAAAAAGAAAAATTGTTGACCATTGTTAGTCAATGACAAGAATCGAACCCTGAACCTCTGACAAGCCAACATCCCTATTTCACCAGTACACTACCACTACACTACCAGGCCAATCCGCCAAATCTCCACAAAATTTCGTTATAAAACAAGACTTTCTTAGTATATATATTTTACTTATAGTATTGCCCCACCCAACAAATAAAGCTAACCACAAGCACACCAGTGTGAAATTGAACAATTAAGCATTTGGTAAGTGTGTATTAGTCTATCACCAGTTTCGACCTAGTCCAGGCCTAAACTAGAGCGGATATAGCATCGTCCATTCCGAAAAGCTTGGTTACCAATTATGGCATCGACTGTTAAAAAATGGCACCGACCGTTTACGAAACGGAAATTAGCCGCGCCTTCCCCCATGCAAACTGGCTCGCAGCCTTCAATGATTGGAACTGATTGTGGAAAGTTCACGGTTTAGGCTACAGAACAGTTTTCGTGATAATCATGTTCTTCGCAGTGGTGTACCTCGTCGTATCTCGCAAATAATGGGGCAAAGCCATCTTTACAAGGCATAGAGTCAGAATTACGAAGAGTTAATTTGGCTAAAATGAACGTTGCTTTATTTACAACGGGATATTTTTTTTGAGAGCCCTGATCCTATTTCAGGATCCATATCCATCCAGTAGCGATATCACTTCTTGGGAATATCCACAGCTTGCATCACATCAACCTTCAGTAGTATGTGGCTGATTTTCTTGGAACCCACCAAGACCTCTTTGGGCCCTTCCCGCCTTAACTTACCATTAAACTTACCATTCTTGGTGACAATAACGCTAAGGAATATCTTCTACTTGGTACTGTCCGATTTAGAGGTATTGTTCCAGACTAAAGAGAAGGAAATGATCTTCATCTGTCTTTGTCATTGGTCACATCAAAAGCTGGAAGTGGTTCGCGGTGAAGTATTCACAAAGAACTTTAGACCCTGGGAACGAGGTTTCAATAATCGTAAGACGAAGAAAACTACAACTCCGGCAAGTTGTGCCGTGAAGGCAGGCAACCGAGTGAAACTGAGCACTTGAATGGATATTGTTCTGTGAATACTGGGTAACATTAAAACATTTTCAGTTCACGACAGCAGCGGACTAGAAATAATCTTAAAAAGAGGCACACATGCAGTCTTAAGTTTGAAATACATGTTTCAAATGACTGTACTTCCATAGATTTAAGTGACTGAAAGTAGAAAACCTCTGCAGTGTGTTGCGGTTACGAAAAACTCAAACATTTATTGCTTGAAAAGCCTGAAAATGAATTAACTAGAATTCTCGCACTCTGATTGGTTTTAGATGCGGGAGTATTTTGCGTGGAATTGCGACTTTGAACGCGAGGCTCTGTTTGTTGATTTTGTGGCATCGCAAGTGATGCCATAAATATGCGTCAATTAAAGCAAACCAAAGCCGTTGAATTCGTCAAAAAGCCAAGGGAAAACATAGCTTTTATCGAAGGCGAGGTATTAACCAGTTTAACTCAACAGACGCTTATGCAATCCGTCAAGCGTAAGTACAAAACATAAGCGAAAGTCGAGCAATCCAGAAAGAAACTAAGCATCAAAATGACTGAAACCTGCTGAAACAACCACAAAAATAGTGGCCAAAGCCTGTGAATCTTTTGTTTTGGCTGAAAGGAGCCACAAGAGCAGCGCGGTTAGAACTCTTTTTCATTCAGAGCGGTGATATCCAAACTGTACGAACACAGACTCGTGAGTAATCGCTCATGTTTACATGAAAACTGTATAAATGTCCGCCTAGAAAAAGAATATTACAACTATAAGCCCGGTTCAGACGCCGATCTGTTCATGAGCAGAACATAATTCCTTGAAAAGATCGGCGTCTGAATCAATTTGGAACGGCACACCCGTTCTTCCCGCCTGGCTTGGCCGAGAATTTCGCCTTTGGAACGGCTTTGATTCAGACGCCGTACTTTTCATGACCTTTTCATGTACCGATCCTAATGCATAAATTATTATAATGTATTTTGCATTATTTTGACTGCTTTTACTGGAACTGTATTTAGGAACGGCCAAAAAGAACGGCGTCTGAATCAACAGGCGTTGTTGTTTCCAAAATCAATCCGTTTCAACACAACGATTTTAATCACGATAAACACTAAAAAACTCCCGAATACATTCACTTCCGAACACTTCGTTTCCTTTCAAGTTACACACTCCTATCACGTGCTTCTACAATGACGTCACAAGGTGTCAACATTTCTTCCCCTCCCGAATTGCAGAGGGACTCGTAATTCGAATATTACATTCAACCGTTCAATACTGTCCTCATTTAGAAATCTATCGACGATAACAGTATCTTAGAACTAATGTCAACTTAAGTGTCTTGAATCTCAAGCGGAGAGATTCTAGTTATCGGTCGCCTTTGAATCTTGCCGTTAACTCGTACATCCACCACTCGCACAAGTCCGTCCGGACCGGGATATGTCTGCTCGATACGTCCTAATTTCCATTCTCGTCGGGAAGCCTTGGGGTCAATGACTACAACTACATTTCCGACCTTAATGTTCTCTGTAGGGAAGAACCACTTTGGTCTTGATCCAATGTGTGGCAAATACTCTCGCATCCACCGTTGCCAAACATGCCTTGTAAGCTCTTGAACTCTTCGCCAACGTTTTCTGGGGCTGAATGAAGTGTTATCGACGCTCTCTGGAACAAAATCGCCACCCATCTGGCCAATCGGAAAATGATTCGGAGTCAACACCATTTCGTCATTAGGGTCGTCGCTTACAGTTGTGAGAGGCCTCGAATTAAGAAGGCTCTCTACTCCAATAAAGATAGTCTCCAACTCCTCATCATTTACCTCTGCGTTACCAACTACCGCAGCTATTGCGCGTTTAGCTGACTTGATCATTGACTCAAAAACTCCGCCGAAATGGGGCGCAGCTGGCGGGTTCCAATTCCATGTCACACCCTGGTTGGAGGTCATCCGTTGGATCTTGTCTTGGTCAATTTCGGACACTAAATCTTTCAGTTCTGCTGATGCACCTACAAAATTTGTCCCATTATCGCTTAACATCTGCCGATGCCATCCCCTTCTAGCTGACATCCTTATGAAAGTATTGAGAAATGCATCAGTTTCCAACGATGACGCTAACTCCAAATGGCAACAATGTGTCTGTAAACAGAGAAACAAACACAAATAGCGTTTTGCTCGTACTTTTCCCCGTCCTTGCTTAGTCAAGTAGGGTCCACCAAAGTCCACTGCACAGTTGATGAATGGTCTAGATGACTGCTGGAGCCTGATCCTTGGTAACGGTGCCATCTGTTGACAGGCTGGCTTTGATCGAAATCGCTTTGCACACTCCAAACACTCTCTCATGACCCTTTTGACTTGTTCGCGTGCATGGACCACAAAATATTTTGCACGTAGATGATTGATTGTATAGTTAAGCCCCATCCGATGACCCTCGGTTTCGTGATAGTACTTGACAATCAGTCCTGTGACTTGATTTCTTTTTGGTAAAATGATCGGACACTTAACTTCATAGGGGAGATCATCCGCCTGCCGCAATCTTGTGTTTGACCTCAAAATTCCGTTAATCAGCACTGGATTCAATGGTGCCAGTGTACTTTGTCTTGCGATCTGCTTGTTTCTTCTCAGCGCATCAATCTCAGCTACATAGACTTCGGTCTGCGCTTCTCTAACTATTGCTTCTTCAGAATTTTGAAGTTCCAATGGTGAAAGTTCACCCTTCAATCTTCGATCGGCTGGTCTCTTACAGTTTACAATAAATCGATGCACCCAGGCTCTTATTCTTACTAGAGACAAGCCAAGTTCCCATTCGCCATTTGATTTAGCCCGATACCATTTTGAATACCTCAAAGGACTCAACCGCCAAACTTCTTCCTCTCTGGCATTGTTATTATCTGCACTCTCTCCACTTCCCTGGGTAATTTCATAGCTGCAAGTTTCCTTTGCTGGAACTTCCTTTCCTCTTTTTAACTCGAGACTCTCTTCAGATCCTGGTTCACCAAATTTGCGCTCCGGCCACTCCTCTTCAGACTTCTTCAAGAATTCAGGCCCATTCCACCACTGACTGTTCTCAGCCAATTCTTTAACTTTCAGTCCTCTTGTTCCATGGTCTGCTGGATTTACAGTAGTGGGAACATATCGCCATTGACTAGGAGATGAACACTCATGAATCTCCCCCACACGGTGAGCTATGAATGGCTTGTATTCTCTGCTTTGACCTTGAATCCAATATCCCACATTGACACTGTCCACCCAGTAAGTTACCTCATGTGCTGATATTTTGAGAGCTGAGCAAATCTGCATTGTCAATCGTGTACCGATGAGTGCCCCTAGAAGCTCCAATCTGGGGATACTAACAGCTTTCAATGGTGCAAGCCTGGATTTGGATGCAATCAATCTAACAGTAACATCACCATTCTCATACTCGTGGCGTGAATAGACCGCAGCTGCATATGCACTCTCTGATGCATCGCTGAAGGTATGGATGCTCAACTCTACCACTGTAGCCAGAGGATCTTTTAAGCACCTTGGGATTTTCACTAGTTCAAGATCACTCAACTCTTGGAACCACTTTACCCATTCTTGTTGATGGTGCTTAGGCAACAAATCATTCCACGCCGCTGCTTCTAGCCATGCTTTCTGCATCAGTAATTTTGACCTGATTATGTAAGGTGACAGGAAACCAAGTGGGTCGTACACTGAGGCAGTTTTCTTTAAAACATTTCTTTTGGTGAATTCAATACCATCCAACTGCAGGGAGTGCCGAAAGAAGAACTTGTCATCTGTTGCACTCCAAAGGACACCTAGGGTCTTGGTTGTTGGCAACGCTCTCTTCTCCAAGTCTACCTCAGCAGCTCTGTCTTCCTCTCTTATGTCTGCGATCACATCAACACTGTTTGATACCCACTTTCTGATGTGAAAACCTGCCTTGTCGCCTAATTCAGTCAGCTGTTTCCTAGTTTCTTTAGCTTCCTTTACTGTGGGTGCCGAAGGCATGAGATCGTCCATGTAGCAGTGTTCCAAAACCGCTTTTGCTGCCAATGGGTAAGCTGCCATGTTAAGTTCAGCATGTTTTTGCCAAACAAATTGAACACAAAATGGGCAGTAACACCCACCGAAAATAAACCTCTGAAATTCGTACACCCTGGGTGTATCTTCACAGTCCAACTTCCTGTACAGGAACCTGTGCAGTGGCCTGTCAACTGGACTGAGGATTAGCTGATGGTACATTTGCGTCACGTCACCAACTAATGCAAATGATTCCTTCCTGAAGTGACTCACTGTTCAAACTCTTTCCATCTTGCTGTGCCGAGCCATCAAATACAATCCGAACTTTAGTTGTGGACTTCTCTGGGGAAGTGTGGAAGAAACCATTCTGATGGTGGTTTGGGCTCCTCCTCAGGAACCTCTCGTATGTATCCTTTGCTTAAGTAGTCATCAACCACTGCTTGGTACGCATGAGCAAGGCTTTCATCTTGTATCAACTTCCTTTCAATTGAGCGAAGGCGCTTTTCAGCCATTTGCCGGTTTGATGGCAAGTCTGGTTTGTCATGTTTCCATGGCACTGCGACTTCATATCTTCCTTCAGTGAATCTCAGGGACTGGTTGACTTTGTTGACAGCCAGCTTCTCATCCGGGGTCAGCTGACAATCCACTTGAGGTGTGATTCCAATAGCCTCAAGGCTCCAAAACTGTTTCAATAGATTGCTGAGCTCCCCTTCATTACCACCTGGCCTCTGCATTCTATAGGTGTGGAGAAAGCCTGTGTTGAACCCCTCACGCCACTCACACACATCAACAGTACCAATAGCAGTCCACCCTAACGGACAAAGCCTGGCACTAGGCTCACCATCACCTCCACAAACTTCTTTCATGGGAAATAACAGATTGTAGTAATCTGAACCAATGAGGACATCAATTTTACTTCTCTTTCCAAGGTTTGGAAAGGGAATGTTCCTTAAATGCTTCCACTGATCTCTTATCTCCAACCAGTTGGTAGGTTTCATGCCTCCACAGATATTGTGTGATGTCTTTGCAACGATAACAGTGTCTACTCGGCCATCCAAACTCTCCAATCCAATCTCCATAGTGGCTGACATAAGATCTACCTTTTGATCATTTGCAACATAAATGGTCACTTTCTCTTTCCGACCTTTCATACCTAATTCTTCCACCACATCTTCATTCACATAAGTCGTATCACTTCCTTCATCCAAGAAGCAATTAACTTGCAAGCGCTTGGCCCCATGTTTCAGAATAACTGGCACTGTGCGAAGGGCGATTCTTCGCTGTTCATGTTCTTTCACTGTTTCATACGTACTAGACTCATTTCCATCCACATTTGATGCATCAGGGTTCCCCTCCATGACATTGGGCAGTTTTTTCTCTGGATGAAGTATTTTGTGGTGATGCTCCTTGCACCCATCAATTCCGCACTCTCTGCTCCAATGACAGGCCTCACTCAGATGCCCTTCTCCTAAGCAACGACAACACAAACCAAGCTTCTTCGCTGTTTCCCACTTTTTCTTGTTTTCCATTCCTTTCAGCACTTCGCACTTCCAAATTGGGTGTTTTTGGTTGCACACCTTGCATGGGCGGTCACGCTTGTCTCCAGTCCCAAAATACGACCGCGGCCACTTTACCTGCCTTCCTCCTACACTAGAGACACCATGCTTTACCTCTGACGCTTGAATTTGATACTCAGCGTCTTCAGCAACCCATTCGCGCAGCTCCTCAAGAGACTCGACTTTTCCCCTTTCTTTAACCCATCTGTAGTACTGGCTAAGTAAAGACTGGGGAATTTTCTCCAGCACGATAGCATACAAGGTTCCCCCTTCGAGATCAAAGTAACCACTGTCCTCTCCACAAGGTCTGCAAATTTCTCCAACTCTCGAGGGTTTTCTGCATTTACGGGTTTCATCTTTCTTAGCTCATCTATGCGCCTGAACCTGTCGCCGATCTCCTCCATACTTTCGCTTCAATCTCGCTTTCGCTGCTTCGTAAGCCTCCGAGGAATAACCCAATCCTCTCACCGTCGCTGCCGCCTCGCCTTCCAAACAATTTTCCAGCCGTAACATTTTAAATTGCGGTGACAACGAAGTTTCATCGACACAACTTGAAAACGCTGCCCACCAAGCGGAATATTTCATCTTATCACCGGCAAATTTAGGAATTCGAATTCGCTCGAGTTGTTTGTTTGCGTCGGCCACGTGACTTTCCTTCGCACTCGTGCTCTCCAATATTTCCCGCTCTTGTTTACAACGCTAGCATTTTCTTCACTGCTTTTGACCGCTCCTTTCGCTAAAAACAAACGAGCTCCACTCGTTTCGCTGTCGACACGATCCACTATTCCGTCGGCTTCCTCCTCAATCGACGCTACATTCGCCGTTTCATCATTTTGCTTGTACAAATCTTGAAGATTGTCAAATAACTCCAGCAATTCGTCCCGCCTTTTTTCGATGTCGTTCAACCTTTCCGTAATTCTTTCTTTCTTCGGCGCTTCCAGCGATAATTCCACGGCTAACTCGTTCAAATATTTCGTAAGACTTGATTTAAGCGCCCGTTTATCCTTTTTCAGCTTCTCCAGTTTCTCCATACTTCTGGCAACACAAATAAGCTTGTTTGCTCTTCAGTGTAACGCACGTGCTCAAATTTCACTCTTGCAAATCCGTCAAATTTCGACTCCAAGATCATCCGTATTATGTCCACCAAAGCAACAATCCGGTTTTCGAAGGACCAAATGTTGTTTCCAAAATCAATCCGTTTCAACACAACGATTTTAATCACGATAAACACTAAAAAACTCCCGAATACATTCACTTCCGAACACTTTGTTTCCTTTCAAGTTACACACTCCTATCACGTGCTTCTACAATGACGTCACAAGGTGTCAACAGGCGTACTTTTGTTAATTTGGGTCGGTTCGAATTGAGTTCGGCTCATGAAAAGATCGGCGTCTGAACCGGCCCTTAGAAAACAGCTTTTTAATTTGTCGAAATAATGCTGCCGATAGTTTGACAGTAATGCCGTTTCCTTACAATAAACCCAACAAGCTAGAATCCAACATTCGACATTTTAAAAATGCGAACGAGCTGCAAACTACAGAAACTAGCGAAAAACAAAGGATATTTTCAAAACTTCGTTTCCAATGAAATATTCTAGACGTTTGAAAAATAAATGACTTCTAAACATTACTTACTGCATTGGTCCATACCTCCTTTAAACCTGCACTTGACGTTGTTCAAGTTGAAGCAGAAAATTCAGTGGTTTTCGCTTCCGATGCATACCGCATGTGTATTTCGTTCAATGCAACGGCCGAAAGCGAAGAGATAAACAAGTTCAAATGAAGTTGATGATTTTGTTTTTTGGCTGATAATACGGAAACTTGTAATAGGATCGTTTTGTAAAACACCATCATTGTCTTTAAAATGATTTCAAACTTGTGTGAACCGTTAGAAAACGAAGGTTTCTCAACACGAGAAGATCAAAGGCTCCTTAGAGCAACCTCATGGTATTACGTAGCATCAAGCATTTTGCAGTTGTATGTCTTCACTTTTGAATAAATCACTTGTGCCTACAAGATATTTTGCTGCATCTAATAATTTCTTAGGTCTAACGTTTTGAAACTGATAATGAAGCTTATAACTGAGGCGCCTTTTAAGTTTCATTGGAATGGTCTGTGATACATTGATGGGCCTCGGGAGGCAATGAACTTGGTACATTAACAATGTTTCATGAATAGACAATAGACCAATTTCGATATTTTAAAATTCGACCTAAAACAATAGACCTCAGTACGAGGCTCCGGGGTATAAATTATAGAGTTTGTGGGATTTATTCCCCGGAGCCTCGCAGTGATGTCTATTGTTTTAGGCTGAATATTAAAATATCGAAATTGGTCTATTGACCACCTCCAGGTAGTTCACAGATTTGCATAAAAGGTATGCGTGGTGATATTAGCCGCTCTTCTAACGAAGTCAAATTCAATACATCAGGCTTGTCAGGAAAACCCACTTTGTTGGCTTTAGAACAGCTGGGTAACTTACCTTTATTCAGATTTCAATCCCAAGTTATGCAAATCCCTTCAGTGTTATCAACACTTTTAAAACCAGTAAGACAGGATTTAACAATTTCTGGCAAACATGTCTTTCCGGTATATTTGTTTGCATCACATTTAACAACAGAGCACTTATACCACAATTGGCCTAAACAAATGCATTCATATTCTGGGCCACATGCAATGCATTGTGAAACAAATTTGCTAACTCCAAAGTTCTATTTGCTACTGTGCGGCCGGTACTGAATAAACAAGACGAAGGACTTTTCAGAAAGTCTAGGATTGCTCAGTGTGGGTGATGTAAAAGGTACTGGATTAATTAAACTGATTTGTTGGCCCAGGATTTGACTGCACATCTCCACTCAATAATACAATTCTTCTGGATAAATGACACGTTTTCATGTGGAGCTGGCTCGACTTTCTGAAAATATTACCTTCAGCATACATGTAAATGCCAAACAAAGGTGACTTTTTATGTTTTGCTGTCCTTGTACGAACAATCAACAAACTTGGCCTACTGTAACTCAAAGTGATGTCCCAACGATCGGTTGCTTATTTGTTTGATATTGTGTTATCTCATCGACACTTTTACAAATCTGAAGCCCAGTTCTTTGCTGTCGAGTATTCTTTGTCATATTTCCTCTACAGATGTATTTTGATCAAGGATGAAACGAAAGGAACGGAAAACCATCTTGATAATTCCGACACAGTAGCGCTTAATTACAGGAATGGCTCCGGGCTCGGAATGCACTGGGAACGAGTTTGGTTAGCTAAATTAGACTACAAAATCACCCTGGTTAGCCTATTATAACACTGCAGTTAGCCTACTAAGCAATCCGGTTAGCCTTCTGAGCACTGCGGTCAGCCTATTAAGCAATCCGGTTAGCCTACTATAGCACTCCGGTTAGCCTACTAAGCACTGCGGTTATGCGGTTAGCTCTCAAGAATGGTAAAGGTAACACGATAAATTCTTAAAATTTTCGGTGATCGACAGCCAGGCCTCGGTAGTGTAGTGGTTAGTGGGAATAGCTCGTGATCTGAGTGACCCGCGATCGATTCCACCTCTTTGCTTTTAAAATTGACTAAAAAAAATCTAAGTGTCCCGGAGCCATTTCTGCATTTAACGCCATGTTTCCGACACTACGGACGCCATTTTGGATTTATATCAGACTCGTACCCAGTAGCTATTTACGTAAAATTGCCGCCTTTGCCCTACCCCTCAATTATATGCACAGAAGACAACACAGAACTTTGAGGACAAACGTAAATCTGGTAGGGGAGGAAGAGGGAAAAGTGCTTAATCCAGGTTTAATGCATAAATTAATTGTCTAACAGAATGGAGTGCGTGAGTTCGTCAATTTGAGGTTCACTCCTAAACCTCATAGCATGACTTACGTCATACCATGAGGTAAAAATGAAGTTTTTTGTGATTCACTTTTAACTTCATTCCGATTCGCTGGCACCTGACAGTTGATTTGAAATGGCTTCTCGGCTAGCGCGCGTTTTCAACATTTAGCATAGAACAGACATAAAATGGGGTTTTCTTTGTATTTTAAAAAGGCTATGCGATTCAAGGAAAATCCATTACCTGACTCGTGAAAAACCGCGTGAAATTTATAATGGTAATAGGACTGAGTGGAGCCCAATTTGGTCTGTAATTATACGAGTGATTAACAAAATCGGACGACCGAGTAGCGGGAGTCCGATTTGTTAATGACGACCATTTGTTAATCATAACCATTACAATTTCCGAAAAACAAAAAGACAACACGATCACAATAAACATCTCCATTAGAGATATTATCTAAAGTTACAAATTCCGTCATTCTGGAAAAGCCCCAGCTGAGAAGGATACGTTTTTGTTGCTATAGTGATTGTAATCAATGTGGTGATTGGTGGATTTAGCTGACAGGAATTAAAATGATTCGCTTATGTAACTGCCCGATTACAGGTGTCCGATTACAGCCAACTGTCGAATTACAACTTTGCAGATTAATCAATGCAAAATACAGCAGTTTATGCATCAATCAGTTGTGAGGAAATTGTAATGGTTATGACTAAACGTCGAATTCCCTCGTCAGGTAATGGATTTTTCTATAAACAACCAGCGCATCACTAACATAATAAACAAACACAAAATAAAGAGAGCGCGCATCACTAACATAACAAACAAACGCAATTAAAGAGAGCGCGCATCACTAACGTAACAACCAAATACATAACAAAGAGAGCGCGCATCACTAATGTAACAACCAAACACATAACAAACAGTGCGCGCAACACTAACGTAACAACCAAACACATAACAAAGAGAGCGCGCAACAATAACGTAACAAATACACACAAAACAAAGGGAGCGCGCATCACAAACGTAACAACCACACACAAAACATAGACAGCGCATCACTAACGAAACAACCAAACACAAAACAAAGAGAGCGCGTATCACTAACGTAAAAACCAATCACAAATCAAAGAGAGCGCGCATTACTAACGTAACAACCAAACACAAAACAAAGAGAGCTCGAATAACTAACGTAACAATCAAACAGAAAACAAAGAGAGCGCGCATCACTAACAAAACAACCAAACACAAAACAAAGGGAGCGCGCATCACAAACGTAACAACCACACACAAAACATAAACAGCGCATCACTAACGAAACAACCAAACACAAAACAAAGGAAGCGCGCATCACTAACGGAATAACCACACACAAAACAAAGAGAGCGCGCATCACTAACGTAATAACCACGCACAAAATAAAGAGAGCGCGCCTCACTAACGAAACAACCAAACACAAAATAGAGGGAGCGCGCATCACTAACGTAAAAACCAAACACAAAACAAAGAAAGCGCGCATAACTAACGTAACAACCAAACATAAAACAAAGAGAGCGCGCATAACTAACGCAAACAACAAACACAAAACAAAGAGAGCGCGCAACAGACGCGTAGCTAACAAACAGAAAACAAAGAGAGCGCGCATCACTCATGTAACAACCAAAAAAAATGAGAACGCGCATCACTAACAACAATCAAACAGAAAACAAAGAGAGCGCGCATCACTCATGTAACCACCAAACAAAAAACAAAGATAACGCACATCAATAACGTAACAACCAAAAACAAAAAAAAGAGAGCGCTCCTCTCCAACGTAATAATCAAACACAAAACAAAGAGAGCGCATCACTAACGTAAAAACCAATCACAAAACAAAGGGAGAGCGCATCACTAACGCAACAATAAAACACAAAACAAAGAGCGCGCACCACTAACGAAAAAACCAAACACAAAACAAAGAGAGAGCACATCACTAACGTAGCAACCACACACAAAACAAAGAAAGCGCGTATCAATAACGTAACAACCAAACACAAATCAAAGAGAGCGCGCACCACTAACGTAACAACCAAACACAAAACAAAGAGAGAGCACATCACTAACGTAACAGCCAAACACAAACCAAAGAAAGCGTGCATCACTAACGCAACAATCAAACACAAAACAAAGAGAGCGCGCATCACTAACGTAACAACCAAAAACAAAATTAAGAGAGCGGGCATCACTAACGTAAAAACCAAACACAAAACAAAGAGAGCGCGTATCACTAACGTAACAACCAAACACAAAACAAAGAGAGCGGGCATCACTAACGTAACAACCACACACAAAACAAAGAGAGCGCGAATCGCTAACGTAACAACCAAAAACAAAACAAAGGGAACGCGCATCACTAACGTAAAAACCAAACAAAATAAAGAGAGCGCGCATCACTCATGTATTAACCAAACACAAAACAAAGAGAGCGGGCATCACTAACGTAACAACCACACACAAAACAAAAAGAGCGGGTATCACAAACGTAACAACCACACACAAAACAAAGAGAGCGCGCATCGCTAACGTAACAACCAAACACAAAACAAAGGGAACGCGCATCACTAACGTAAAAAACAAACAAAACAAAGTGAGCGCTCATCACTAATGTAAAAAACAAACAGAAAACAAAAAGAGCGCACATCACTAGCGTAACAACCACACACAAAACAAAGAGAGCGCGTATCACTAGCATAACAAACAAACAAAAAACAAAGAGAGCTTGCATCACTAACGTAACGAACAAAAACAAAATAAAGAGAGCGTGCATCATTAACATAACAAACAAACACAAATCAAAGAGAGCGTGCATCACTAACATAACAAACAAACACAAAACAAAGAGAGCTTGCATCACTAACGTATCGAACAAACACAAAATAAAGAGAGCGCGCAACAGTAGCGTAACAAACAAATAGAAAACAAAGACAGCGCGCATGATCACTAACGTATCAATCAAACAAAAAACAGAGCGCGCATCACCGTGTAACAACCAAACAAAAAAATGAGAACGCGCATCACTAACGTAAAACCAAACACAAAACAAAGAGAGCGCGCATCACTAACGTAACAACCAAACACAAAACAAAGAGAGCACGCATCACTAACGTAAACCAAACACAAAACAAAGAGAGCACGCATCACTAACGTAACAACCAAACACAAAGCAAAGAGAGCACGCATCACTAACGTAACAACCAAACACAAAACAAAGAGAGCGCGCATCACTAACGTAACAATCAAACACAAAACAAAGAGAGTGCGCATCACTAACGTAACAACCAAACACAAAACAAAGAGAGCGCGCATCACTCGTGTAACAACCAAACAAAAAAAATTAGAACGCGCATCACTAACGTATCAATCAAACACAAAACAAAGAGATCGGGTATCACCAAAATAACAATCAAAAACAAAACAAAGAGAGTGCGCATCACCAACGTAATAACCAAACTCAATACAAAAGAGGACGCTCTCTTTGGCCGTGTTCTATTGGGATTAACCGTTTTTGGTTCGTTGGGTTGCCTGCTTTTTTTCGTGTTCTATTGGGAAAAAAACGGTTTCGGTTAGTTTGGTCGATCAACTTGTCCAACAAGTGTATCAAGTGTGGTGTATCAAGCGTGCACCCTTGTCAGGAGCCCATGAGAAGGAGCCTCCATTCGTACTTCACCCTTGAGTCAACCCTGTCCTGTATCTTTTTTTTTAGAACAGTGAGCTCTCACATGATTGGCTATTACAAAAACACCCGCGAAAACCACAGTGGGAAATGCTTCTAAAAACAAAAAGATACGGGACAGGGTTGACTCAGATGGTCAGTATGGGCTACTGCCCTTGTATAATTTTAGGTAAGCTAGACTAGAAGTTAAAAATCGGCTAAAACAAGGTTTAAACGCTTTAGAATAGCCAAACTTAAATGGCTGTTTATTATGTTTCCTTGCAATACCAATTGTACCAACAAATTTTCATACAAATTCCTATAAATTTTGCCATCACCATTTTGACCGAGTGGTCATATTGTGAGCCTGGTCATATTGCGAGCCTGGGCTCGCAAAGATAATAAAAGCGTAAAATAAGACATCATATACAATATACAAGTGTTTAAAAATTATATGCCATTTTACTGTCACACCAGTAAAATATAGTTAATGGAACATGACGCCTGTATCTTTAGGTCTTTCATGGCAGCACAGCTCTAACAAAACTATTGTGCAGTCAAGCGCCAAAGGTCGTCTAGCTATAAAAGATCAAACAAACTGTTCAGAGTTCACTTGAGTGTTCTGTTGTCCAGCGCAGTTAGTACTTGTTGTAAACTATCGTAAATTCCCTCCCTCCCTCCCTCCTTCCCCCAAGCTTGTTGACCTCATTGCCTTTGAACATCGCCTGCTAAACAACACTCTTGTCTGATCCAGCAAGTGCTGTTTTTCATTCAGCTCTTAAAGGAGCTACGTCACGGAAACTCATCTGCCAGTTCTTTCAAGATTGTTGTTTGTAATCGGTCTATATCGTTGTCATTTGAAACAATCCTTGTATAATTTCAGCATTTTATTATCCCCTTGGTGGTTTTTGGCATTAGAAAACTCTTACTTTTAGATTTCCTTCAATTTGAAAGTAAATGGGAAAATGACTTCAAATGCCGTGACACTGCTCCTTTATTTATTTTTATTTATTTTTATTTATGTTTTATTTGCCACACTAATTACAAAATATAGGAAAAGAAGAGAAAAAAAAAAAGAAGTGGCGAGGAGACCTAACAGAAACTATAGGAGCTTATGAGAGGTTAGGCCTCCTCGAACTATGAGCTAGAGCTGTTTCACATTAATAGAAGAAAAGAAGGCGAAAAGTCGAAGATGGAAAGATTTATGAACTGTTTTCATACTTACTCAATAATTTAATCTTCAGTTTTTTCTTAAAAGACGAGAGGGATTGAGAGTTGATGATCTTGTTGTCAAGTGAATTAAAAAACTTAGGCCCTTGAAAAAAGGGCGAGAACTTTTTCGTGTTTGTACGACAAAACGGAAGACGGTAGGCCTGGGAATTTCTTGTATTGTAAGAGTGAAATTGATTGCTTTGAAGGAAATTGTTATTAAACTTTGGAGGTAAGAATGTATTTTTGCAAGAATACATAAATTGGCCCAGTTGAAGCAAACGGATATCATTAAATTTTAGTATACCGAGGTCCTTAAAGATGGGGTCAGTATGAGCATTAAAATGTGATTTATTAATAATTATAATAATGCGCTTTTGCAGGATAACAAGGCGGCGGAGATTAGTTTTATAGGTCGAAGCCCAAACGATATTGCAGTAGTAAAAATAAGGATAAATTAAGGAATAGTAGAGCATACGTAAAGACGATTTAGGAAGAAAGAAGCTGCATCTAGATATTATACCGACTGACTTCGCAACTTTACTTGCAACGTGAGATATTTCCGACTTCCAATTTAGGTTTTCATCCAAAATTACGCCTAGAAAATTTGTCTCCTTTACTTTAACAATATTTTGATTATCTATACTTATTTGAATATTACAAATTGAACGCTTTTGTCTTGGTTTAAAGACCATAAATTTAGTCTTTTTAAGATTTAGAGAAAGCTTGTTTGCTTTAAACCAGATTGACAGTTTGTCCATCTCCAAGTTTAACATATCTGAGAGATAGTTCAGATCTTTATGTGACATGAATACATTGGTATCATCAGCGAACAATATCAGATTTAATAGATTAGAAGCATTGTTGATGTCGTTAATGTACAGTAAGAAAAATAGTGGCCCGAGGATGGAACCCTGAGGGACCCCACAAGAGATTTCATTTTTTAACGAACGGTGGCCATTATATTCAACATATTGCTTTCTGTTTAAAAAGTAACTTCTTATCCAGTCCAGCGCTAAGCCACGAATACCGTAATGTTTGAGTTTATCAAAAAGGATGATATGATTTACAGTGTCAAAGGCTTTTGAGAGGTCAAGAAAAATACCTACGGAAAATTCACCTCGGTCAAAGGCAGTGGAGATCTTATCATGCAAGTCGATTAGGGCGAGTGCAGTGGAATGATTTTTCCTGAAGCCGTATTGGTTACTACAGAGGATGTTGAAGTTCATCAGATATTGCATTAAACGATTGTAGATAACTCTTTCAAAGAATTTTGAGAAGCTGGGAAGCACCGAGATAGGTCGGTAGTTGGTGAAAAGCGACTGATCATCAGATTTAAAAATAGGTATCACGCGAGCGATTTTCATTTCATCGGGAACAATACCATGCTGGATTGACAAGTTTATGATATGGGTGAGTGGTTCAGAAACAAGTAGAATGGACTCCTTAATGACTGTCATTGGAATCTGGTCGTAGCCAGCTGCTTTACCAGGAAGAAAAGTTTTCGCAATCCCAGTGATCTCATCTTGAGTTGTAGGGTTGAAGAATATTGACTGTGTAAAGGAACCATTAAGAAAACAACGGTGTGAAGCTGACGACTGTATACCCCTTGCTAAATTAGGACCGATGCTTGAAAAATAACTACAAAACTTGTTGGCAATTTCGACAGGATCAGTAACTTCACGATTGTCAGCTTTAAATGTTGAGCATCTATTGGAATTTCTTTTGCTTCTATTTAGAATTTCATTTAAAACTTTCCAAGTAGCACGAGTATTAGATTGAACGTTATTCAATTTCTTCTCGTAGTATAGACGTTTTGCTGTCCGCAGAGAATGATTTAGTTTGTTTTTATAACTTTTGTAAACTGATTGACGATCCATTGTTGGATTTCGCAGATATTTTTTATAAAGCCTATTTTTCTTCCTAATACACTTAATAAGCGCATTGGATAGCCACGGTTTATTTACACGGCACTGTTTTCTGTTTAATTTTTTTACAGGGAAGCACACATTATAACTTTCAGAATACTTCTTTATAAAACTATTATACGCGTCTTTGGGGTCATGATAACCATCAAGGGAGGACCAGGTAATTTGTTTTAGCGTTTCGAGAAAACTCGCTAAGTTTTCTTTATTATTGTCTCGAATGACCACTGGGTCATGAGCGTGGCTGTTGGAAGAGTCATTATTTGAATGAATCGAAAAAACAGGTAAGTGATCAGAGATATCAGTAATCAATAAACCACTTCTCGAGTGATCAAAAAATGTGTTTGCGAAAATGTTATCTAACAATGTTGCGGTGTGAGAAGTTATTCGGGTGGGACGCGTTATCATGGGAAAAAACATATACGAGTGCAATCCATCAAGGAATTCGCCAGTGTTATGGTGATGTTGAAAGTTAATTAAATTCAAATTGAAATCACCCATAATAAAACATATTTTGTTCTCACTAGAGATTTTCGCTAATAGATCATTGTGTTTTGACACAAAGTCACCAACTCTCTGATTTGGTGGCCTGTAAATAACACCACCGATAATATTTTTCCCATGGGGTCTTGATATTTCAATAAACAAAGATTCTGCAACATCAATATCGTCAAAACTCAAGTCAGCGCGAATTTTAAAATCGAGATTGTCAGAAATATATAAGCCAACACCACCACCAGTTCTATTTGGGCGATGTTTGTGAATAAACTTGAAACCATCTATGTCTACTAAATGGGAATAATCATTTAGCCAAGTCTCAGAAACGCCAATTAAAGAGAACTTAATATTTAAGCATGTCAAAAGAATAGAAAGGCTGTTTAGATTACGTTGAAGACTATGAATATTTAGATGTAGAAGCGAAAAATCTTCATCACATAAATTATCATTTCTCAACATTTCGTTAAATTTATCTTCAATGTAGTAATCACAATGGACGTCGTCTGTACAGAAATTAACATCAGGATCTATATCGTCAGAACGAGTTAGGGAAAGATTGTGACGTGAAAATAAAGGATCGTAATTTAGGCTGGAAAGTGTGTCAGGATCATAACGGACCGGGCCATGTTGAAGTTCGTAAATTGCAAGGTTAAAACTATAATCGTCTAAAGCATTAAAAGGTAAAGTGTGATCAGGAATCGAAGCCATGGCTAATAAATAATAAACATATAAAAACGTACTATAAATATTATGGAAAGCTAAAGCACAAAACTACACAGGTACTTAACTGGGACGCTCAATTCTGTCTTTAATAACCAGCCGGTCTAAAACGAAATAGGCTATTTTCCCGTTTCTTCTCGCTTCTTCAAACGCAGGACGCTGCTCTTCCCTCTTGTCAAGGGTTTCTTGTGCCAGGTCTTCGTTAACAAAAATTCCAGGGGGCTTGATTCTCCTTGCACTTCTGATGATCTGTTCTTTCTGCTTCCAATCGCGGAGGCGACAAACGATGGTCCTTGGACGTCTTACGGAGCCAGTTGTAGCATTTGCTCTTCTGCCGACTCGATGAGCCCGCTCGATATCCGGTTCTTCATCGAGGTTAAGCTTCTCTTTGAGTATCTCCTTTACTTTGGTTTCGGTGTTGTCCCAAGTTTCTGCTTCTTCCTCTCGAATGCCGTCTATTCGAATATTACTCCTTCTACTTTGGTTCTTCAGATATTCGATCTTATCAGTGTGGTAATCGAGGGAACCGCACATCATTTTAATCTCTTCTTCGACCTCATGCAGTCGGGATGAGCATGGTTTCAAGTCCTTGATATCTTTCTGGGAGAACTCGAGGCTCGCCTTCAAGTCGCTAGTGTCTTTCTCGTAAATATCTAGTCTAGCTTTGATTTCTGCGACTTGGCCGATGGCGGAATCTAGCCGTGCGTTTACGTTGGCCAGTAGTGAGTCGAATAAATTCTTAAACATTCTTTCTTGCACTTTCAACAACTCCCTCAGTGTCGCCATTGTGACAAGTTCAGATCCCGCGGAATCAGCTCCTTGAGTGCTAGCAGCCTTCGTGGTACGAGTCTTCAGGCATAGTTAATTTAGTTAGAGTCGTAAATGGCAAATAGCGATAACAAAAATTGAGTGTAAAACAAGATTCACTAAGAAATTAAAGCAATTATCGCGGAGTAAAGAAAGTACGACCGTACGCCACTCTTCCTTCCGCTGACTCTATGCTAACCATACCGTGTTTAAATAAAGTTATCCTATCCTATGTAATGCAAGGCAGTGCTCCCCCATTAACGTCAGCTTGAGTCGTTCTTTGTCTTTATTTAGTAGACCGCATGTTAAATAAATATTGTGGTGCAGTTAGTCTGTTTTGTTAAGGAACAGTGACATTAAGTACAAAAGAACATAATGTGCAAAAATAAAATTATATTGAAGCTGTAACTGTCATACATAAAATAAAGTTCATTTCTTTGAGGTCTTCTGAAGGGCAGATAAACCTGCTTTCTTGAGAAAAGTATCATTCCACTCCCAGATACGCACAAATGTGTTGAAATGCATTGAAACATGCTGTCCATAATTGTTAATAACAGCTAACAACATCCTAGCAAACTTTAAAGAC
This sequence comes from Blastomussa wellsi, assembly GCA_947652115.1. Classification (NCBI taxonomy): domain Eukaryota; kingdom Metazoa; phylum Cnidaria; class Anthozoa; order Scleractinia; family Plerogyridae; genus Blastomussa; species Blastomussa wellsi. The sequence goes on from OX393564.1 coordinate 16,549,536, forward strand.
TTTGACAAGTGACGGGATTGTTGCTCCAAGACTCCAGCGCAGGTTCCAAACAAATCACTGCTGAACTCTGGTTTTAAATCAACCACTGTCTGTATAACAGAAACAATGTTCTCTGACCACAAAAAAGGGCAACTGTCATTGTCTAACTTAGTTGCAAATATAAGTTCCAACATATGAATTCTCATATCTTCATTCAGACATTCTTTGACTACTTTATTGACAAGATCCACTTGTGGAGTATCAAACTGTGATTGTTGAACCAGTCTTAAAATAACACCCTGACAAAAAGCCCTTGAATGTTTCGTGGCAAACAGGCTTATGGCAGTGAATAGAGCTCTTGATGCAGCTTGTGTTAACTCTTGCACCTTGGGTAAAAGACAGTGGGTTGCAAAACTAGCTGCATTGCCAAAACTTGGCTCTGGTGTCAAAACAATAAACTGAGTACACAAAGAATTTGCTAAGGATTCTTTTATACCTTTAAGATTCAACTGAATGCAGATGTGTTCCATTTCAAGACTGCTACATAAGGAAAATATATCAAGTTCATTAGTAAAATTTGCTTCCTTGATGTCTTCGCTTGTCAGTAAGTTTTTCAAAGTAGAGACTTTTAGTTGAAAAGCTTTATCAAGTTTTGAGTCAGACTCGGCAACCTTTTCTATGATCATGTGTTCCAGAGTAGCATCTGTGTCAATGATTAAGTGTTCTGGTGGAGGTGGTATTGTCAATTTACTAATATTTACATCTGTCCTGTTTTTAGTTCTTATTTGTTTACTTGAACTCTCAGTGACCTCAATGATATCAACATCACTGTCATTTAATTCATGAGAAGATCCTGGATGAATATCCTGCAGTGTTGATTGCAACTCAGTATCTCCTGTTAAATCAACCATGTCAATATCAATCTGGCCAATAACATTATTCTCTCTGTGTGTAAATAGATGTTTTTCTGAAATCTTCCCATCACTTTCCCTCCTTTCAATGTCTAAAACAGGGCTAAACCAAGGAAGTTTTCTAGAAGATTCGGCTATTTGGTTCTTTTCAACAAGTTCCTCAAACCTACACTTAGAATCGTCAGTGATGGTATCAGTATAAAGCCAATCCTTTTCTATGTTGTTGTTTTGTTCTTTTTCATCTAAGCCTTTGCTTGCGGATCGTTTCAAATCCTGTAGCTTTGACTTAAACATCTTAAGGTAAGTCGCTCTCCAGCCTTCCAACTCCATGGAAAATTTACTCAAACACTGCAGTAACTTCTCCATAGATTCCACAGGTAAAAAGAAGCTATGGCGCCATATAAACGCCATTGTATTTCTTTGCATGTTTAAAGGGAACAGAAGAATCTTTGGCTTGAAGAAGAGATCATCACTCAACACAACAGGGAAATCGTTGACAAGATGATCAATAAAATCGTTCCAGTTCGGTGGGATGTGAGATGCCCAGCCGCTTGATAACTTTTTCTGGATCCAAAAAGTTGCAGCTTGAACAGGCAAGTGCTCGGAATCTAGTGCTGCAAATACACCACGCCATTCTACTGGAAATGATGAAATAAGGACGTCTAACAGGTTATCAGGAGGAAAATCGACAAGGTTTTCCTCGTCTGTCGAAATACTGTCTTCGTCCGCCATCTTGAAAATTGTATTATCGAGCTGGACTGGAACTAACGTGCAATCGAGGCTAATCTAGTTCCAGCTTCCTGTGGGAGGAGTGAATGCTCACTTCCTGATCTTCATAAGGATCGGCGAATTTATGCTCCTAACCTTTGCTTAATTCATTGCCTAAAAATGCCATCAAGAAGGTAATTAATCAGCACTCCGTTAGATGTAGTACTTGTCCTTCGTTGTTCTAACTAAGCGCAACTGTTCCTTGTGGTCTCAGGTGGTTTCATTCTTACATCTCCGGTTATGATGCCGAAAAGTTGTTGCTGGAGCGAGGTTTCGATGGCAGCTACCTTGTCCGTCCAAGCAAGAGCAATCCAGGAGATTTTACTCTATCAGTGAGGTAATTATTCACTCGGTAATAAGAGAAAAGGAAGCGTTGGTGGAGATAAGATGTCAGAGCTGCGCTTGCTAAAATATTGCTTGCAAACAAACAGAGTGTTTTAGCGACTGTCACGACTTTTTGTTCCAGAATGTTCACATTTTGAAGATTCGGTCTGACCTGCAGAGCTACAAGGTTGAATAACAGCGCACCTTCAGTCAGTACTTTTCTAGATCCTTGATTCTCCTGTTTAATCTTGAAACTTGATCGGCTTTAACGAAAATCCATCAATGCAGATAGTTTACAAAATTGTCGACAGCGAATGTGCTCTGAAAATTTTGCATTTTGCTTACAAATTAAGCACCTAAAAGTTACCAGCGGTTACTAGTACTAGATGAAAGTGTAATTTTTCGTTAGCTTTAGTTTATAACACAAACGCTGAATCCCTTAGACTTTAAATCTCACCATAGTTACACTCCACCGAGTCGTAAAATTTGCGCTTTCTTGAAACTGGAAATTTTTAAGATAGTCAAAAACACATTTTGGAGGTTTAACACCTACGCAACTGTGCAGATGTCAATCTTAGGATATTTCTCTTCGTCACGAAAAAGACATCTGTTTTTATGTTAAAAATATTATCATATCGTTTCCTTCGTTATCAGTTTGGGGCTAATGTTTTTAAAAGTGAAACATCTTGCGTTTTAGCCGGATTATTGATGTAACGCATCTGCGGTCATGTGAGGCAAAATTCATATTTGCTTGACTTCTGTTTGACAATATTGCTAATTCGCCAATTTTTCAAAGCCCAGTTTATAAAAAAGAGCCCAGTTTTGAAATAAGAAACTGAAAAATGGATGGAAATTAAAATTTTTTGAAAAATAATTATAACTGCTGTAGTTTGTTACAATATATTCAATCACCTCTAAGTTAAATTCAAACGACAATACATGTAATATTTATAAATTTAAGGCACCAATGTAATAAAAGGTAAATCTACTGATAGAAATATACATGTATCTGAATATTCATGTATCTGACCCACTCTCTTTGTTAGCTTATGTAGGGTTGGTGCTCTTAGCTCAAAATGGCTCACATGCATGTAATTACAGGAAATATCCACCATCCCCCCCCCCCCCCCCCTACAGAATGGATTGGAAATTCTTGGGGATGTTGGAGTTCTGAAAAGGGAAAATCCTTCCATGAGAGAAGTATGGATAATTTGTGGAACTATGATCAAAGTTTTACACCTTGCTTTTTAAGAGGATCATGTAGTGCTTCATGTCAGATTAAAAATGCTGTTTTCTGTTTTCAAATATCTGTAGTTCCCAAGAAATTTAAGTTTAAAAAAAAATTGGTAAAGTATGCAAATTAGGAGACTGATGACATCATCTACTCAACCCAATTTTACATCAAGTAAATAAGTAGGGCCACTTCGGTTAGTTTTCAATTGAAACTTCGCACACTAAATGTTCTAAAGGCGACACACCTACGGTTATAATTAAATTCTCTTTCCATGGCAACACACTATTTTCCAGTCTCCTCGAACCTTTTGCCCAGAAAAATTAAACCAGACCAAAGAACCTACTTAAAATAACTATGCTTGTGAGATCATGCAGATCTGGAGTCAATGAGAAATATCAAAATCGACGGCCAAAAATGGCCATAATAACCTTGAACATTGGGGAGGTCAGGGACCCAGAATGTTACCATGGTAACATAATTGTTAAGGCTGCTGCCTAAGAAGAGTTTAAGGGAGCCCTTTGGGCTCCCAAAATTAAAAGATGGGAGCCCGAGCCAGAATTAATAATTTATAAATCAATTAATTAATTAATTATCTGTCATTAATTAATAATTGGTGGTAGGCGCGGTGGCCTAATGGTTAGTGCGCTGGACTCCGGATCAGACGATCAGGGTTTGAGCCCCGGTCGGGGCACTGCATTGTGTTCTTGGGCAAGACACTTTACTCTAACAGTGCCTCTCTCTACCCAGGTGTATAAATGGGTACCAGCAAAATACTGCTGGGGGGTAACCCTGCGATGACTAGCATCCCATCTAGGGGGGAGTAGAAATACTCACAGTCCCTTCATGCTAAGGAAACCGGGATAAGCTCCAGCGGCATGGGCCACTGGGCTCAACGCAGACTTTGCCTTTGCCATTAATTAACTGACGTCATCAGCTTTGACCAAAATAGGAATCCCATTTACCCCAAGAGCTTTCCAATGATACACAGATGACATTGATTGGGCAAATGGAGCTTTAAATATGCACAAAAACGCTTAGAAATTTCTGCCAAAAACTAGGAGGAAAATTTCCCTCACTTACCCTTGGCTACTCCATGTTAAGTATTTCCCGTCTCATTGATGCTTTTGTGGCAATTCTTGCACCGAAACCAAGCCAAGTAAAAGGCCAACTAAAGCATAAAAAAGATGCGAGAAAAGGAGAAAGGAAAAGCGAAAAATAAAAATAAAGAAATCGAAAAGCCTAAAGAGGTTGATCACTTTCTCGTCCAAATTTTGATTTGTGTGCATGCCCGAGCTAGAATGTCGTTAAATGCGATGCCAGTGGAAAACCTGGCATGTCTTTATTTTGCAGATGCATTTTGGAGCATTTTGAAGCATATTTAGCCTACATGTATAACTGACTAGAAAATGTTCAAAATGTCTAAAAAACACGTTTTTTTTTTTTTTTTTTTTTTTTCAAAAAATCTCCAGGAGTCAATGGGTTAAATAAAGAAATTCCTCTTTTGTTCTTGTCTGTTTGTGCTGTTCATTATTCTGAGTTCAAAGGACAATTTTACGCCAAAACAAACTTCCCCGACTTGGTCCGCCATGTTTGTTTTCTAAAATCGTATCCAGGCTCTTGTCCACATTCAAAATGGCAGCGTAAGATTTTGTTGACCCCCTCTAGGAGGCATTGCAACATTCGATTTACCATTGCTCTGAACAAAATGTCACTATTGCAATAGTATCACAATAGTCTCACTACTATCGCAATACTATTGCAATATAATTTAGTCAAAATCACCTCAATAGTCACCCCTACTCTCCTCCCTCCCTCGTAGTAGTTTCCACTGAGTTAAATCAGTGTGGCAGTGCCAATTAGTGGCTGCTTCCTTGGAAGCGCCCCTGCATCTAGGGTTGCCATGCCTCCTTTCTGCACATTGCTTTGGCACCCTATATATATAGATTACTTCATAGAAAGTGCGACGTACGGATTTTTATTCACGAGTTGCAAAACTTTGGAAAACGAACGAGTGAGCGCAGCGAACGAGTGAGTTTTCCAAAGTTTTGCAACGAGTGAATAATAATCCGTACAAAGCACTTTCTATGCTGTAATTTGTTTATTATATATAACGAGTACTCAACCATTGTAAACTTAAAGCGATTTTTCTAGTCTATAATTAAAGAGTTAAACGCAGCGCTACGAGGAAAACAAAGCTGCAAATGCATTCTGATGGCTTTCCAAGTGAGATCTCTTTTAAATGGAAAAGAAAAATTACGGAGACGACAAGCTATCGTAAACAAGAACTTTATTTAAATAGCGGTATAAAACACACTGTGTTCATACTTTTTAAAATAAAAGCTTTTGCTATTGCATCGAGAAACGTCGCCATATAAGTGAATCAACTACTGCACGCAAATCAACTGGCGAATTTTTGAACAAAAGTTGTGATAACACAAGGAGTCGGTTCATTAAACAATAATTACGAAATCCATATTCAAAAGTGAAATATTTACTTTACCCTGGTGTTCCCAAGAGTGCTTGAATTTTCTTAGAACGTCCACGGCTGCGTTGTATCAAAGCTACAATGAAAGTCTTTCATTTCTTGGCTTTCCCTTATCGACATTTAGTTTGTCTTCGCTCCGCCTGGAGAATGATTTTAGCATTTCCATATCATAACTGTGTTCTCAAGGTTTTGCTTGGCGTGTTTCTGATGGCTTTCCTTTCCATAAAGTTCTCAAAAGTACAAAATTTGTAGCCAAAACATAAACTGTCTTCGAGAGCTTGCAAACTTGCAGCGTGTTGTTTTCACAACCTCGTTGGAAACCATTTGAATTCCCGCGCTCTGATTGGTTAGGTCGTTCTACTCTTGATGCTGATTGGTTATATTTTTCACATGTGAAGAAAGCTATACGCGAAGCTGATTGGACGTATCGCTTTTCTCACATGTGAAAATATAGCAGATATAGAATTCTATCTGCAAGGTTTATTACCTAAAATTGTCGCTATATACATAATAAATACATGTACGTAGCTGCTAACCTGTCATGCACCAGTTCCCAAGCTCATCTATTTGCAATGAATTTAAAGTATGATAATTGTTTATTTTATCTACAGGCGAGATGGCGAGGTGACGCACATTAAAATCCAAAACACAGGAGATTTCTATGACTTGTACGGAGGAGAGAAGTTTGCCACTTTGTCAGAGTTGATTCAGTATTACACAGAGAATCCTGGGCAACTGAGAGAGAAAAATGGGCAAGTTATTGAGATGAAATTCCCTTTGAACTCCACTGATCCCACAACAGAGAGGTTAGAACTAATAGTTTATTTGATACTTTAGATATATTTTAACTATCGGTAGGTACTCTGGGTGGAAAAACAAAAAGTTGAGTATAGTCTCTTACCCAAGAACACAACTCAATGCGAATGAGAGGGCTTTAAAGTGCATATGAAGCGAAATATTTTTAATGTATATTTCTAAAGCTTAACATGTTGAGGGAAGAATCTGAAAGTTTGAGAAGGAAAGAGAACAAATTGGCGATTTTATAAGCCATGAAAGTTACCGCATTTTGCTCCAAAAATGTCCACCAATTTGCACGGTCAAAATACCAGATCGTGACGTCACGTTGGTTGCATCTCAGATCAAGAGATACATGTAAGGCGGACAGTGAAACCTAGGCATTGAGGAGTTAGAACCTTATCCCATTGCGTTTGAACGGTTGACAGACAGCTACTCGTTTCGAGACAGCTAGTTATTCGGAACATTTTCGCGCAAGAGGTTCCTACTCAGCACTTACCCAAAACGGCCCTTTGCAACCAAAGTGACGTCACATTAAGGATTTCAAAATAGAAACTTGATCCAGGCTCCGGACACTTTTACACCAGAAGAACCTCATTTTATAGCCCTCAAAATCGCTCAAATCTTTATTGAGTGTAATATTTCTACTTGCAGTAGTTTTCTATACATGTAGGGGAACTGAAAATGGCAAAGAAAAAATTCGCTTCATGTGCACTTTAACTTTCTAACCTCATTCACACTGTATTGTGTTCTTAGCTAAGATACTTACTGTACCTCAAAGTTTTCTTTTTCCACTCAGAATATCTACATGTAGGAAGTTAAAATGAAGCAAGAGCCTTTTCAGGGGGGAGGGGATAAATGTGCTGGACTCCAGTTCAAATAGTCCAGGGCCAAGCCCCAGCCAGCTGGGCCATTGCACTCTGTTCTTGGGCAAGACGCTTTACTCTCATAGTGCCTCTCTTCGCCCAGGTGATATAAATAGGTGCTAGTGAATTTAATGCTGGGAAAATCCTTTGATAGACTAGCATCCCATCTAGGGGGAGTAGAAATACTCTGTCGCTTCATGCTACAGAATCCAGGATGAGCTCCGACCTGATGGGCCACTAGGCTCGTATGCAGACTTTAATGAATTATCTTACCCTAAAAGCCTTTTCAGAGCTTCTCTAGTACTGTAGCTCTTCTGGTGAAAATTTTCCAAGGATTTCAATAATCTTGTTACGATCTTTGAGGATCTTTATTTATGGTATTATCCCAGTTGCCGAAATTCGCATCGAATCCTTGAGGTTCTTGAAAGATGTTTTTCTTTATAATTTAAAGTCTAACTATTCAGTTTTTAGCTTCTTTACTTAATATTGTAACTAAAGTTTGTTGAGGATTGACCACCTTGAATAGCAAATTTGCTATTTGCGAGTCAACATAAACTTATTAACTTTTCTGTCTTGAGAAATAAAATAAAGTGTGTTGCAAAGATCTTAGCAATGATATTTGATAAGAGCGACCATTCGATCGATCGATCAATCAATCGATCGTTCAGTCGGTCAGACCAATTGATTGATTGATGGGCTGGGTGACATTAAAGAAGCTACGTCACAATATTTTGTGTTATTTTTTAAACAAACCAAATTGCCCTTAAAACGTAGGAAACCTAAAACTAATAGTTTACAAAGGAAGAAAAACAACAACAACAATTGATTGGTTCTGGGCACACCTATTTGTCATGTAATTGGAACATGATCATGTGGGTATCCAATTACAGGTATCCAATTTGAACAACTTCAAATTGGATACCTGTAATTGGACACCTGCCTCATTGGCATGCCAGTCATGTACTCTTAGCTGGGTTCTTTCTTGCCGTTTTTCTACTTTTTGCACACAAGATTCTCAAAACACAAAAGAGGTTCACACAAGAGTTTCTAAATGACTTACTAAACTCAAATATTGATGTGATTAATTGGTTATGGGACTTCATGTCATACAATTCATGGGTAATCATGCTCACAATTTTGAAATTACTCACCCAGTTGCTCCCTGAATTGTACTCCACTCAGTCATATTACTATTACTAAGTGCACAAAGTATCTGTTATAGCTCTGTATTTATGCATAGCCTAGTTTATACAACAATACATGTGTGTCGTTGTCAGATGGTTCCATGGTCACATGTCTGGTAAAGAAGCAGAAACTATGATATTGGACAAAGGCAAAAATGGAAGTTTCCTGGTGAGAGAAAGTCAAAGCAAACCAGGAGACTTTGTTCTTACAGTCAGGTGAGTCATACTCAAGATTCTCAGGCTAAAGTGATGTTATGCAAGACGCAATTATTTTTTGATGGCAAAAACCAATAATGTGTAGGCTCATGGTACAGTGAACAATTTTTTTATGCAATAATTTTTAGTGGCAATATGTGGTAGATTTTTCAACCACCTTTAAAATCCTACAACATGGTTGTGTACATTTTTATTTTCGATTGAAATTTCTGAACTTGTGCAGCAGCATGTGATGGCTGCAATAATGCTGTGCACATTAAAAGCTGTCTTATTTAACATGGATTGAAAATCACTATTATTATAGAATCCAATAAAAATTGCCTCATGTAACATTGTGTCCACAACAAAATTAATGTTTTCTTGTTTGTGCATTTAAAGTGCCACTACGATCAAATTTTAGATATCCATTTTTTTACATTTTCGTTAATAGTACGACTTTTTCAGGTATCTTGCCAAATTTCAGTCCATTACAAACATTGGAAGTTGTGTTTTTTGGGCTTTTATCTCCGAGAATTTACGGCAGCCATTAATTCTCCTTGTTCCATGACTTGGTTGAGAATTTGAGAAAATGACGTCATTTTCTCAAAATACCACACGGGTTGAAATTATAATAACAATTACTACAGAAAATCGCACGAAGAAGAATAAAAGCTTTGGACGTTATCCTCGTGCAATTTTCTGTACTTTTTGTTATTATAATTTCAACCCGTGAAGTATTTTGAGAAAATAACGTCATTTTCTCAAATTCTCAAGCAAGTCATGGAACAAGGAGAATTAATGGCGGCCATAAATTCTGGGAAATAAAAGTCCAAAAAAGACAACTTCTAATGTTCGTAATAGACTGAAATTTGGCAAGATACCTGAAAAAGTTGTAGTATTAACGAAAATGTAAAAAAATGAATATCGAAAATTTCATCGTAGTAGCACTTTAAAGTGCACCTAACCCCAAAATATTTTTTCGCTACAGTAAACCTTTGCACCAGTTTGAAACTTGTTACACCTTTCATTTCTCCTTTTTACCAAATGCTGACTATTTATAGCTTAAAAAGTTACGAAAAACTGTACGTTATTTGGTTCCCGACCGAGTCAGAAGGGGCGTGGGTCTATTCCTGGGATGACGTCACAAACTGATTTGCATCGCATCAAGTCTTTGTAAACATGCATGCAAATCACTTTGTGACGTCACCCCAGGAATAGACCCACGCCCCTTCTGACTCGGTCGTGAACCAAATAACGTACAGTTTTTCATAACTTTTTAATGCTATAAATAGTCCGCATTTTAGTAAAAAGGAGAAACTAAAGGTGCAATGCGTTTCGAACTGGTACAAACGTTTATTTTAATGCAAAAATATTTTGGGGTTAGGTGCACTTTAAGGAAATGTCAGGAGCAGCAATGTGTCCATCTTAAAAATGTGTCCTTGTTTGCCACCACCTTATATTTAGCAACTGAAGTATCACTGAGCAATTAATTCTGCTTGCTTGAGTTTGTGCATGTGCAGTGTATGCATTTTGCAAAGGTGGTGGCTCAGTCTTGTCTTGATTACAAGTCCAAACCCCAACAATGTTTTGTCCAGCAACAGTAGTCAAATTAAAGTATGATGCATTACAACTCGAAGGATGGACCCCACCATAACTTTATAAGACAGCCTGGATGCATGTTATATAGCTTTTTGCTTAATCAAGAAATGAATTAAGTGTATCTTGTGGCATTGAAGTGGGGGTCTTTAAAGATGTGAAGTAGTTAGTTAGAACAATCATCTTTTCTTACAAATGCATACAATTTACTCTAACCTTTGTGGCTTAAACATGGAATAATAATTTTTATTTAGACTGGAAGACAAGGTAACTCATGTGATGATACGTCACCATACGGACGGCAAATATGATGTAGGTGGTGGAGAGAAATTTGAGGACTTGACAGATCTGGTTGAACATTACAAGAAAAATCCAATGGTAGAAAAATCTGGTACTGTGGTTCAACTTAAAACAGTAAGTAGATGTGCATAAAAAACTCGTGCATCTGGTAGCGTGTTTATTGCTATCAGAATCCTCAGAGAAGAAAAAAATTATACCATAAATACATCCATCCTTTAAGTGTGAGGAATTTAGCACGTAGGTTTACTTTCGAAACATCAACGATTTTGTCTGGTTTTGGATCAGTGAATCAAGCATTGAATATCTTGCTCTAAAGCGACTCATGGGTGGAAGTTCATTCCATACTTGTTAAATTCTCTCATATCCATTGCAATAACATTTTCCTAGCAGACTTTCATCGAAGTGGGGCGGCAAATTTTGAAAACATTGATTGCTCGTGTATGAAACAGGATCATATCACACCAAAAACGTTGTCAGTTTTACAATGTAACCACAAACATTCCACTGGTCAAAAGTGAGACATGAGCAGACAAAACCGTTGACGTTTTAAACATAACACAACGCATTAAATTTATCACACTTAAGGATGAATGCAAATGGTAGTATCAATGATTTAAATTCAAGCCAACACTTCTTTGCTGTGACAGCATAATAGAATTATGATAATCTAAGCTCAGGGCACGAAATTAACTTTTCCTCAAGGAGCCATCTGGCTCCTAAATTTTCCAAAGTGATTGCCAAGACCAAAAAGTTAGCAGCAATTTTTCACATCAACGGTGTCGCCACAGTTGGAAGAGTATGGAATGTTGCGAGCCTGCAATATGCATTGTTAGCAAAAGGGACATTTCATTTCACAATATACAACGTAATGTTTAGAAAATCCAAGATGGCGGATGTTGACATGTTTGGTTCGTAGCATTCGTGACGATTTTGCTTAGCAGACCTCATCGTTCGCACCGATTCGTCTACCTTAAAGCTTTATTTAGTTGAAAATACATCAAGGTAAGATAAAGAAAGCCCAAAGAGTTCTGGTCACCAACTTGGTGACTAATTTTTGAATCATGGCTGCCAGCACGGTAATTTTAGTCGCATTGACGACTGTATTAGGTGCAATTTCGTGCCCTGAAACTACCCTGATTTTCTCCAGTCTGGTCTTGTAGCTCAGATGGTATGGTATTGGTAGATCTAACCTGGAGATCGTGGGTTCAAATCCCTCTGGGGTCAATATTTTCTATGTCATTACCACTCGCACATGAAACAGACTGGATGCTCATCGGAAATTTTGAATTAATCCCCTAAATGAGAGCAAACTGGGCATGGCTTAAGCTTTTTTGATCCTGAAAAGATACCAGTCGAGAATACAACAACAACAACAACAATCTTTATTTGACTCACAACATTGTAATTACAAAAAATAGAATTCATATTTCTATGTTTGTCCTGTGCAACCCTGAACAAAACAATGACATCCGGCTAAAAATATTGGTGTTTTGCCCATGACAGTGAGACCAAAATTAATATCTTAAATTTGCACCTAATTGAGATGACAAACATCCCCGTCTTTTTCATTTTGGGGGTCTTCCTGTGCCCAAAGGTTGACTTTCAAATTTCCTTTGAACAACATGGTACAGTAACCAAGTGGAATTTGGTGTAGTGGCAGTATTTCCTACTTCTCACACTCAGTCACATAAAATATTAATTCTATGTCATTATTACCATGAAGTTTTAATCTCGAATCACAGATATATCTTACAAGAAAAGGAATTAAATGCACAACAAGAAATTGTTTTCTCAGACTAGTGGACATATGTTGATATGTCTTGTTTTTTAGCCATTCAATGCTACCAGAATCAATGCTGCAGCTATCGAGGACAGAGTTAAAGTGCTACAAAAAGAAAACCAAAGCGTGTCTGGAAAGGCTGGGTTTTATGAAGAGTTTGAGGTGAGCTTTTCAAAGTACAGATCCATAGATTTTCAGTCCGATCTTCATAATTAACTTCAAGCAGCGGTTCTTGGTTAATCTGCTCATCATAATAGACCAATTTCGATATTTTAAAATTCGGCCTAAAACAATAGACCTCAGTACGAGGCTCTGGGGTATAAATTATAGAGTTTGTGGGATTTATTCCCCGGAGCCTCGCAGTGATGTCTATTGTTTTAGGCTGAATATTAAAATATCGAAATTGGTCTATTATCACAATTTCTGAACAGGTTCTTCAGAAGCAAGAAAGCAAACATCTTTATAGCAGGAAGGAGGGAGAGAGACCTGAAAACAGAGCCAAAAACAGATACAAGAACATCTTGCCATGTGAGCTTGTATTAATAATTTTTATTGACCAATATTTGAAGACTCTTGGTCCTGTATATAAATTAGTAATTCCTTTATAATTAATTATGGAACTATGAGCTTAAATTAACAATGCACTTCTCATGTATCACTATGGAGTGCTAAAGTGATGCGTCACAAAAACTAAATTTATGAAATTATAGGATTTGCTGACATATTCTGAAAGAAAATGATGAAGAATGCCTACTTACAAAAAATCGTTGTCTTATTTCAAATTGAGGGTGAGGTATTGGCCCTTTAATTCTTAACCGCTTAGAACAGAGACAAAATTACAAGGATTTGTAAGGAGTCACTGAAGCATGAAAGGGCCAATATCTCACCCTCAATTTGAAATAACATGCTGATTTTTGGTAAGTAGGCATTCTTCATCATTTACTTTCTGAAGATCTTAATGAATCCCAGAATTTCAAAAATTTAAATATTTATGAAGTCACACTTTACCACTCAATTACCATAATCTTCTTCCATCTTCCTTTGAAAATTTTTTCAAACAGTAGCATCCATACTCTCATGCAATACCAGGCATGCTGCTAAATCAACCTATTATGTCAATACCATCAAAACAAACTATGGTAAATTCAACATTCGCTTTACAGCTGTAAAAGTTTTTGGAATCACCTTGACGAAAGCGTTTAACACCTCCCCCTTAAAACGTTTAAAAACAAAGTCAAGTTAAACATCTTACAGTCTTACTGTTCATGAGTTTTCAACTGGTATTTATTTGCTTGTTTATTTATTTATTTTATTTCATTTTCTTCCTTTTGTTTTCCTCTTTTATTGACTAATTAATTGCTTTGCTCAAGCTTTAGTGCTAACCTACCTCCTACATTTTAAAAACAGTATTTAGTTTTAATCTGCTCGATTAGTTTTTTAGTTATTTTGAATAAAATTAAGTTTAACTTTTTAATTCTCCACTTGCACAATCCCATAATACACCGCTTCTACCCCCAAAAAAATTTGCATAGGCATTGTTTTAGATTTCCCTTGGGACATCTTCATGTCCCAGGAGAAATTGCAAACAACGATTATGCAAAATTTTGGGGGGAGGGGGGTAAAAGAGGTGTATTATGGGATTTGTGCAAGTAGAGAATTTGGTAATAGAGCTTGTGTTGTTGTAGCTTGAGTTTCCTGTGAGGGGATAGTCAGTTAGGCAAAGCTGATTTGATTGTTTCTCATAGAAAATGTGTGCAAGTAGTCTGTCTAATTGGTTTAGTAGACACTCTGAAGGACTGCAGTCCATAACCTACAATTTTAATATTATATAGATTTAGCTAAGCCTAAACTAGGTTGAGCTATCTTTGGAATATTCCCACCATGTTGGGGCAACGTCATTCTTACATATGTACGTGCATTTGTACGTATCTATGTACATTGCACACACCAGAGAGCCATGCCACTTGTCATTTTTACCATGAAAAAAGGAAAGGCATGGTAGTACCAAGTCACAACTTGAAAAGCGATCAACTTTGCTCTCATATTTTTTTTCTCATTTCTTCTGCAAATTGTCTGGATGAGGGACTTGATTCTCCTACCATCAAGTTTTTGAAGATTGAAAAGATTGTCTGCAATTTCGCTCGACATCGTGAGAGCCTTTCAACTTTGAAACAAAGAGGATTAAAAAGACAAGGATCACAGTGGAGTTTACAAAAGACGACTGGAGTGTTTTTTAGTGTTAGTTTTAATATTTTACTAATGAAACTGCATAGAAATTATGTTCATCTGTTCTATGCTTAAAAAGATGATCCAGAAAAATTGTTTTTTGCGAAGTTTAGTTTCGTCTGATAATGATGTTGATGTTGTGGTTCAACTACATGTAATGTGGTTTCGTGTGACTTGCATTGATTTTACAATGTTCCATGCCGACTTTTTACTTTCCATTTATTTTAGTCACAATCCAGTTCCAAGGACAAATTATGAAAAACAAATCGATTGCATGCTGATTGTCGCGCATCACAAGGTTAATAAAAATATCACCATTCTTGTGAGGGTCCCCTATACCTCTTCTGAAAACAGTTTCACGCAAAAATGATTGGACTTTTCACGCTTCACGAAAAATTCGAGAAACAGTTCACGGAAAAAGGCAAGCAATCACGTTTCACGTTAAAATGCAAAGACTATAAAAAGAAAAAAAGTGTGTCACATAGAAATACAAATTCTTTTCACGTTTCGTAAGTCATTACAAAAAGGTATTTAAACATTTTACCTCACATTACTGAATGTGCCATCTTTTGGTAATTTCAGACTCCGCATCTTGTCGTCGTAAAAAAGCAACCAAAAGACATATTATGGACAGGCCGTGCGCTGTTTAAATCTAGTCGGTGTAGTTTACGAGCTTTAATGGCGCTAAAATCTACAAAAAAGTTAAAAATTATTCCCGCAAAAGTCGTTGGTTCACAGATCACTCGTAAGTAAATGCATATTTCACGGATCACGAAAAAATAGAAAACCAGTTTCCCGAGGACAGGAAAATATAGATTCACGAATCACGGAAAAAATAAATCCTCATTCACGCTTCACGCAAAGCAAAAATGCCCATTCACGCGTCACGAAAAAAGTATAGGGGACCCTCTCTTGTCCCCAGCACCAAGGAATAGAGACTTCTGGCCACAACCAAATTGTGAGAATGTGTAGAGAACTTGTTTTGTAGCTTTCAGTCAATCAGATTTGTCAGTTTTGACTTTGGGCATGCACAGAGTGACAGCAAGTCTGTGAATTGCGGACTTCTAGTGTCGGACCTTCCCTGAGGTCGCGATTCTTGGTGCTGACCAAAAGGATTGCGGCCTCTGGGGACGAGAATTAAATTTTCACATGCTAGGCAACTGACTCGTGCTCAGTCAAGCAGAACAAAATTGTAGCACAAATCTTTCCGAAGTAACCGTTCCTTTGAATGAATATATTGATTTCATCTTCTCATCTTGTCACTCTGGGATATCAGCAGAGAGGACCTTATCATTACAGTACAATTCAGATGATATGATTTTCGTTTATTCAAGTATCAAATTCATGTGGTCGCCAACTTGGCGACTATTTTCCGAAACAAGTCGCCAGTACCACAGGTGGCCCATACATTGTATGTGATTTATGTGACATTATGCAAGAGAATATATGAGAAAAGTTCGAAAATTGCCCTAAATTCTATGTGTGGAAAAGAATGCAAATAAAAATGACTTACCGTAAACAACCGCAGATAAGTTGCTCAAAATCGGGGGTGCGGCTTATCTGCGGGAACATTTGAAAAAGGTGCCGTGAATTTCAATGAATTGACACTTTTATGGAAAAGTATGTAAGTAAAGATTACACAAAACTGCAAGAGAGTGCTGGTCATTGCTTGACTCCTAAAAGAGCCGTGTTTGATGTAAGCGTACTGCTTTTAATATTACGGCGCTTACAATTGTTGCTGCTGCTAAAAGCATTACACCATCTTCGTAAACAAATCCTCCAAGGGGTTTATAGTCACTTTTCTCGAACAGGAAAATGTTACACAGCACAGAATTTCCATTCCCTGCAAAGCTGTTTGCAGCGTCGACGACGATCCTCTACGAGCATGAAAATACCACGCTATTCTCGAGTGTTCGCAGTAGATGGCCCACTGTTTCCTCGGTGTTCAGCACTTTGATAGCAAATTTGTCGAACTGATTACAAAACTCTCTTTGTGCTGCAAGTTTATCTCCGACAAATGGCTTCCAAATCTCTTTGTACATATGAGAGCCACGAACTCGAACGCCTCCATCTTGTTTCATTTGCAAGCAAAAAACAAACACGTCCGAGCTAATGCCTGGTTACTAAGCTACGAACGTTTCACAACGTTCCACGTTGTTGTCACGCAAAAATCTATGGAAAAACAGTGTTGAAAGAAGAAATTCCTGTCGACAAATGCCAGAAAAAGATCAATCATATTTCAAAGTTCCATTATATTAAAGCGCTAAAATTGTGGGTAAGACTCAACTTTGGATTTCATTTGATTTCTTTCAAAACACTTGTTTTTCCAAAATTTTAGTTGCTAAATTCAGGGTGCGGCTTATCTGGGGTGTTTACGGTACCTTGTGTTTTCCTTGCTTTATTTTGATATCTCTGTGGTCCTGGGGTCGATTTAAAGACATCAATTTAGGTGAGTTTACCTTCTGAGGTTTGCCTACGAGTATGGCGAAGCGAAAGTGTGGCAACTTAATCCGCCAACGGTCCACACTCGAAGCCCCATAAATCCCACAAAAATGGCCTAATCTCACCAAAACTGTCCCATGGAACCCGTCGATAATTTTTCTTCCTTTCGGCTTTGCCTCGGGTTTCAGGGTTTATCCTAACCTTTTGCAAACACTACTTTTCGGACTCTGAATTTCAAATTCTACTTTTGTTGGAGGCGCATCCAGTTGACTTGGCCGCCAAATTCAAACTGTCAGCGTAGCGACCGCGCCATGGCAACAAAATCTCTCTCAACACTGGGGAGGCACAGGACAATCATGCATCATGCAAATTACACCGTATTACGGTCCCTGGGGAAGTTTCACCAGAAATGGCGGGAAATTATGAAACACTACGTGCAGGGAATACGTGGTTCATAATTTCCCGCCGTACCCGCTGCACTCACGACCTCGGTCAAGATTCTCCCATACAGACCTCCCACTTGGTTAATAAGAGCCAAGTAACACACAGTACCCGTATGGGTACGGTATGGTCACCTATGTAGATGACCATTGATCCTAAAGGCCACAGCAAATGAGAACACGTTGTTGCAGACAAATGTTTTCCTGTTTGCCCAAGAACACAAAAAATGTTCCTTTTTTTGGTTTCAGAAACATTTTGTGTTTGCAAAAAATGTTTCCCAGTTTGCTCAAAAGGAGCAACAATGTTTCCTCAACAATCTGTTTTTGTTTGCCATATGTTCAGTTGTAGATAACACTCTGCACTATCTGAGATTGTCTCACTAGTTTTTTCTGACTGACTACCCAACAATAAGCTAGGGTTGTCATGTCTGTTGCCGAGGATATGGAACAAAAGCATCGTAATTAATGTCTGGCTTGTGAGTGAAAATCACTTGCACATGGACTCCCACATTACTTCCAATACATTCAAAAACAGTACTGTTCCTTATTTTGTCCACACAGTTGATCACAGTCGAGTTATTTTAAAAGAGAGTGACCCAAATGTCACTGGATCAGACTATATCAATGCAAACTTTGTTGGGGTAAGTTTGTTCAAATAAACAATTTATATTGTTTAAAATAATCTATTTTACTAACTGCTTTATGCGTATTATTTTTTTATAGTTTTACTCGGTGAAAGGCCCATTTAGATTTTCTTAACTTTTCATCAATATTTGTACTTTCTTAGTTTCTTTGTTGTTAATTCTATTTTAAATCCTTGATTTGTATACTGGTCACCGATTTGTACCAGGCAATCATTGTTCATCGACTGACCAGTTTTTACCAGTCTAAATAAAGTTACATGTATTATTATTATTATTATTATTATTATTATTATTATTATTTATTATTATTATTATTATTATTCATGAGACAAGAAATATAAGTGATGGAAACTGACATTTCGGTGCATCTTGTGCCATTATCAAGGTTACATAGTTAATGATAAAAAGCGGTTTTGTGAAGAGTCTAAGTTGAAAGCGAATTTGCCTAAAAAAGTGCCAAGCTGATTACATAAATACTTTAGCATGAAGAGAATCAGACTGCACATTCAGTGTTGCTTTGAGATCTTGAATACACAGCATTTCATTAACAAGGCAATCAAATTTGTTTGTGCATTTCTCTATTACATTGAAACATGCTAAAAAATTATCATCAACTATGTAACCTTGATAATGGTGCAAGATGCACCAAAATGTCGGTTTCTATCACATATTTCTTGTCTCGTGTATTTCTAAATTGTTTCCTAGAAGATTATTGTTATTGTTATTATTGTTATTTTATCATTTTAGTTATCGTTATTGTTATCATTATCATCATCATCATCATCATCATCATTCTTATCATTCTTATTATTATTAATATTTTTATTTACCAGACAGTACAGGGTTGTGAATTAGGGCTAGCCTGCTCATCCAGACATGTGTCAAAACTGTGCAACTTTCCACTTTCCAAAAATAGTCTGTACTCTCCACACATCTAAATTACAATTGCTTGCACTGTTTACCATTTTGAAATCTTGTTCAAGTGCTGAATCGCAAACTCCTGGTTCGTAAGCATATAAAAATGGCTTTTGCTTGGCAATGTTCTTATAAGTGGGGTTTTAATGTATCTTAAACTAAGGAACAGTATTAAACGAGACAAAAAACTAAAGTTGGACCAACACTCAGGGTCTTAAAATAACTGAGGAGAATGTACTTCCTTTGTAATTATATCTGCAAAGGGTTAGACATTCAAGTCATCTCAGATAAGAACTATTAATCGTAGGCCCCGTCCCCTGCACCTTCAGTGTTACATGGTAAGCGGGGGATGTTAAAGAACCCACACACTTCTTGAACAGAGTAGGGCCTGTAGTTCCCGGTGTTGTGGTCAACCTTTCATGGGCCAGGTGATATCAATTGGGATTCAAGTGTTTTATCTCCTGGCACAGTGTTGATTCAGTGTGGCGAACTCAAATAAATAAATAAATGACTGAAAAATGGCCAGTATTGAATCTCTTTACGGTGGCCAATTGACATTATCAACCCAGTTGATAAAACCAAATTATATTGTTATACTTCCCACTGACGCAGCACCACAGTTTCTTTAGAAACTTACCCCCTCTATTCATCTGTTAAGGAGAGTTGACTTTGCAGTTTTTATTAACAGTTTTTTACCTATGGTAATATTTTTTATGTAGTAAAATAATATTTTAGTTTTATTAATGATTGTTCCTGTAGCCCAGTGACTCGGATGAATCAGCAAAGCGGTATATTGCAGCTCAGGGCTGCCTTCCAAGTACCGTGGAAGATTTCTGGGGAATGACTTTTCAGGAGAACAGCCGAATCATCGTCATGACAACAAAAGAAGTTGAGAGAGGAAGGGTGAGAAGTGAAAGAATTAACATTTTTCTCAGGCCGACTAACCCACATGCCTGGCATTTATCTTATTTTCTGTCCTTCCTTCTCTCTGTATGGAGAACAGACAAATTGAACTCCTCCAGTATACTTAGGGTGCTTACCTTTATTCAGATCTGGCCAGCAGAATAGTCCATTCTTGGAGAGAATCCATTATTAATCAGAATCAGTTCCTTCAATAGTTCATTTGTATTCACTTTCCGATGAAATTTTATAAGATTTAGGAAAACTCTCAAAAGAAAGGTCCATGCATTTTTAAATATGCCAGTCCTGACTTATGGTAAGCACCCTTAGTCTGCTTCCATCAATCCCGCCTCGACCCAAGAGCAAAAACCCATCTCCTTTCCTCTTTTCCACTGTCTTTCTCTATGTTTCTCTAGGTCTTTCCCTCTGGCATTTCCCTTCTGTTGCCTAGGTCTAAGTTATTGTTACATGAAGCAAATGTAGGCATTTTTAACTCCCTCGTGATGGGATGCATATATTTCAGAATATCCCAGGGCAGCATCAAACAGGTGCTGAAAAACCCTAATCCTTTGGTCTGTATCAAGAGCTCTCAATGGATAATCATAAAAATATGTTTAAAAAAGTCAACTGTTCATGGTTCGAGTGTCTGCACTGTAATACTCCTCACGAAAAGTTGATTGTAAACCATTTTTATTCTCATAATTTATGTGTATGGTAGTCAACGGAGTGGTTCCATAGCACTGCAGGCACCTGTCTGACTAGAATCTTTGGTGTGTGAAAAATAATCCAGACATGTAGCTAGTGTGTAATTAGACGTCATGCTGTTACAGAATAAATGCACTCGTTACTGGCCTGACTCTGAAACCACCAAAGAGATTGGTCCATTCCATGTCAGACATATGCAGGAAATAGAGTTCACTGACTATACACTGAGAGAGTTTGAACTGACCTCGGATAGCAATGTGAGTATTTTTTTTTTAATTTATCACTGCCATGTTTCCTTGAATAGGGATTTTTAATTAATAGAAGAAAGGGTTCAAGCCTCAAGCCTAGTAGCCCAAACTGCCAGAGCTTATCCCAGTTTAGGAATATTCCTTCTCTCGCCTGTATGGGATGCTAGTCCATTGCAGGGTTACCCCCACCACTATTTCGTTGGTACCCATCTACTGTATACCCCTGGGTGGAGAGAGGCACTGTGACAGCAAGTGTCTTTCTCCCAAGAACACAATGCAGTACCACGGACAAGGCTTGAACCCGGACCGTCTGATCTGTAGTTTACCGTGCTAACCATTAGGCCACTGTGCCTTCCACAAACACATGTATTAAGTTTGTGGAATGAAGCATTGGTTTACTAAGTTCTTTGTTTTGCTTTTCGTTTGATGGTTGTTGTTGTTGTTACTGTTGAAATTAATAGAACTAATATTAATTGTTGGTAAGCAGTCGCAAAAACGTAAACCCAGAGAAAACTCTGAGGTTTCAACCCATTGGCTCCCATGTCAGCCAAAACCGGCCATGACAATCCATTACCCTTTGTTCCACTTCTGACGTTATCATCTTTTACCAAAAAAGGCATCACTTATACTCAATCTCTGCAGGAGGAAAAGATGTTTCCAAAGATCACCAGATCATTGGAAGGGTGACGAGTTGTTGAGCATGAAATACACACAAAAATGCTTAGAAATTTGGGTGAAAAACTCGGAGGAAACAATGCCTCAACTACCCGTAGCAACTACATGGCAAGCTGTTTGGATGATGCTTTCTCTGTAATTTTTGGACTGAAGGCAGCTCAGTTGAAGGCCAACAACTGCAACAGAATGATAAGAAAAGGAGAAAAAGGACAAGCAAAAAAAAATAGAAAAACACGAAAAGCCTTAAGATGTAGGTCAGTTTTTAAATTTTGCCTTTTGTGCATGCCCGAGCTAAAAGATAATAAAACACAACGCTCATGGAAAGACATTCACGTTTTCATGTTGTAACGGACGTTTTGAGTATTTGAGAGCAGATTTAGCTCACAGCTGACCATGAAATGTCACAAAGTCTAAAAGAAGCCCTTTTTCCAAAAATCTCTGGGCACCAACGGGTTAATGGTAGTACAATGTTTCAAGTGAAAATGCAACCTATCGTTATGACTGGCAAGAGGAATACATATTTGGTCAAATCCTCAATCAGGCTGTCAATTATTTGAAGCCCTTTTGCAAATACCAGTGCAAAATAATTTAATCAACGTAATGATGGGTCCGTTTAAAGAATGTCATCGATATTTCACGGTATTTATATTCCTTCAACAGCCTATACCTCGTGCAATATACCAATTCCATTACACGGGTTGGCCTGATCATGGTGTACCCAAGGATCCAAGTCCTGTATTACATATCCTTCATGAAGTGAATTCAAGACAGCAATCCATTCCCATGGCAGGGCCTATTATAGTTCACTGCAGGTACTGTATTGTCATGTTAACAACACTTTTTAATGTACAGTTAATGGTTTGGGTAACAGTCAATTGTGTAGTTTGATCGTCCGGGTAAGAGTAGTCCTGAGAAGGACTGTTGTTGGTGACAGTGACTGAACAACAGAAGTCAACAACTACTGGCACCATACAAACAACGAATTCACGACATGGACATAACAAACAGACCATAGAATGACTTAAATTTACCCACGGATCATTAGAACTCTGACACCAGAGGATCATAAGGACAAACGCTGAGTCGGGAGTTTCTCATCGGATAATTAGGTCTAACACTGAACCAAGATGGGGACCTGGACCTACCACCTTCATACAGCTCCTTAAAATTGTCACATGTTTTACGATCACCACATGACCGAATTGAATTCATCAATTAACTGATGAAGACGTTGAGGTACATGCAACATTGAAATGTTTTGACTTCAGCTACCTTTGCTCTGAGTTGAACATTTTTTTTTTGTAGTTATGTTTTAATATGTCCTTGAAAGACTTTCATTTTGTCAACGTTCTTGTCTAGGGACAGGGGAATTAACATATGTGGGCTATACATGTAATTATAGTTGTGCAGGGCAGCTTACTGATGTTAGCCACTTAGCCAGAAACTGGGAAAAATTAGGTTTTGGTTTGTCAGGGCTAGCAACCCTGCTAGCCACTTTCGTGAGTGAAAAACACGGAAAATGCATAACAGTCAGCAGTTCTTGATAGAAATCAATATACATACTGACTAGTGAACAATACATTTGTCAAATGTCACTTAGCCAATAGGCCAGTAAATTAAAAAGTAAGTCTGGTATGTGCTGCTGGTTGGTATAGGTTCTCAGTCCTTAAAAAGACTATTCTTTTGCACCTTGTGACCTTTAGATAGTCAAGGGTCCCTTTGAATTTTAATAGCGAAAATTAAAGGAACAGTGTCACGGCATTTGAAGTCATTTTCCCATTTACTTTCAAATTGAAAGAAATCTAAAAGTAAGAGTTTTCTAATGCCGAAAAACACAAACGGGATAATAAAATGCTGAAATTATACAAGGATTGTTTCGAATGAAAACGATATAGACCGATTAAGAACGACAAATTTGAAAAAACTTGCCAATTTTTTCAAGATGAAAATTGATACCATTTTGAGGGCCGAAAACGACGTGACGTAGCTCCTTTATTTAAGTCCATCTAACTGAAAATAGTTTGTTTATTTGTCAAAATTAAATTAACTGTTCGCACAGTTCAATAATCTTTTTTGTCATTTTCGGGCCTCAAAATGGCATCAATTTTCGGTGTTCTATCCTTAAAATGGTCAGGTTTTTAAAACCGTTACCATGCAATCTCATCATAAATTAAAGGGAGTGCTTCTCTCCTCATCTGTGGCAATCAACCCCACAGGAAGATGTCATAGGGGCTGAATGAATCAGACAATATTGTAATACTAATAAAGTTATAAATAAAACCTTGCAACAAAAAATGTTTCCCTCCCTAATCAATCCTTGTGTACCCCATTTACTAGCATTATTTCTTTGAGTATTCCCTTTGGGAACTCAACGACAATGTATTTGAGAGGAATACAGTGGAGTCCCGATTTCACGAAAACTTCAAGGGGAATATTGGTTGGAAAATCTGGAGAGTTTGGGAAATTGGAAGTAAAAATGTAGTATTCTACCAAAGGGAAGAAAATGACTTTTCGCTTAAGTAATCTGAATTTTAAAGAAATTGAGGTTTCAAGAAATCGGAATTCCACTGAAAATACTGGCTTTTATTTACTCCTTTTTAATTGGTCTGTGGGTTCCAGTGCTGGCATAGGAAGGACTGGTACATTCATTGTGATAGACAACTTGGTGAAAATGATCAAAGAACAAGGTAATGTGGTGAATTGTATGTCAACACTGATTTAGCACCGAACACCCAACAAAATTAAAACATTAACCATTGAACTCTTCTGTCTTACCATGCAGTAGGTGAGTGTGCTGGGGAGGTGCTATACACTGCCTGTCTCCTTGTATTGGCTTTAAAAAGTTGTAACCAGCTCTCTTTCGAGTGGTTTTGTGGAATGAAGGTTTTAAAATTGTGTTTTTGGTATATAAGTTGCGCTTTCTCCCAACTCCCCCCCCCCCCCCCCCCACCTGAATTTTCAGCATCTGCCGCTGAAGTAGGATGGTTCTCCTTGTCTGTTTTAATTCAACTCTACATTCAACTTGGATGTTTCGGATGCATATGCATTTAGCGAAATTATTCATCCTTGAAACTTGACCTTGGCAACTAATAGGCCATTTCCGAGTTCTCTTTTGCCTCAGTGTCAAAACGAGTCTAAGTGCGAAACCACTCATTTGAAAATGTGTTTTACCTCCATCTTCATTCTTATGCAAAACGAGTTCATTTCTATATGAATGGTTTCGCGCTTAGACTCGTTTCGACACAGAGGGAAAAGGGAACTCGGAAATGGCCTATTGGCACCAGTTTACAAGGGTTCAGTTGAAGGCTCATAATCACTAGCAGTTGAACCATTTCTCGTCACAGGTCTTGATTGTGAAATCGATATTTCTAAGAGTATCCAGATTGTCAGAGCGCAGAGATCTGGTATGGTACAAACGGAGGTACGTTTCCTGTTCAACACATGTTATACTGAGAGTGAGAAATGATCATCGCAGTGGATTCCAATTTCAGCAATTGGAATAAAGAAGCCTGAAAAAATCAAGCCCTGATTTATCAGGCTTTATTTCAATTGCTTAAATTGGAATCCACTGCAATGATCGTTTCTCACTCTCGTCTACATCCGCAGTTCATTTATGAATTATTTCATATACTTTACGTCACATTTTATACTATTATGACTTTTAAAACTTTGGCAGTCAAAAGAGTTCAGGAACTATTTTTTAATCATCCCTGGCATTGAAGAAGTACAAAACTGTAAAGTTGTCTCATGAATTTCAAAATCTGTTTCATCTTGTACTTTTCTTATCATGATTACTTTCTTTATACCACATGACTAATAAATTCTTGGTCAATCTTGACGTACACTGTAATCTTTGCCCATCTTTGTTCTACACAATGTAATATGTCATTGTTATTTTGCTTGGTTATTGTAAGCTGACATGCCCTCACTAATTGCAGTATCTCTCTTTATTTTTAGGCCCAGTATGAATTTATTTACAGAGCTATTCAGCATTATATCAGCACAGAGACTGCCAGATTAAACAGCGACAATGTAAGAAATACCTAAAGCCTTATTGTTTTCGTCCTTTAGTACGTATGTTTCTTTCTTTCGTTTGTTCTGTTCGTCTCTCAATCTCAGAAAACAAAATTTAATGAAATCTTGAACCTCTAGAGATAAACAGCCTTGTCTCACACTCTCGAATTTTTCCCCACTCGAGAAGCGTATAACATTCTATCGAAAAAATTCGTTACTGTTTAACCCTTTGCAATCCCAAGAGTGCAACGTTAAAAGTGAGGAATAATTCAGAATTTCAGTTTGCAGAAACGACAGCTTTCATTTGAATGGTCACACAGTAGGGTTTCATTCACAGATGCAAAAGTTACAAACACATTGTATTAAGTTTGTGAAAAGAGGGATATTGGTTTAATAGGTTCTTTGTTGTTGTTTTTTTGTGGTTGTTGTTGTTGTTGTTGTTGTCGTAGCCGTATGCCGCTGACTGATTCATTATAGGTCATAACAGTATTTTTTTCTTTCTAGCCAAACCTGGCAATGTATGGGAATTTGGCGAACATAAGGAAAGGAGGCGATACTGAGGTTCCTCCACCAATCCCTGCGTACAAAGTCGACAAACCTCCTCCAACGTAAGTCATCAAACTTCGTACGTGACGGACCAGCACAATTTTAACGTTCAATTTGTTTTAACGATAACAATGCTTATCTTAGCCACGGTTAAAACGTTTCATGGCATTTTGTTTGGATTGTTTATGAATACACGGGGTCGCCACGAAGCTCTTCGGAACGTCTCGTAGGATTGGCTGGAAAATTATATCCAAACAATAATAACAATGGACCTAGCCCTAAACCAATAGAGCTTCATGGTATCAAGACCCAGTGAAATTAGAGGTTCCGGAGAGCTTCATGACAACTGAATACATGCACAGTACAGATCAGTGATTTCTGTTAACCAATATTTTTCCAGGCCACCGCAAGAACCAACGGCTTCTCCAAAACTTCCACCCCGAGTAAGTGACAAGCATTAAGGACAAAAGCTTGTTATAATTAAGATTTTAGAATGTCATAACGTCATTAGAATTTTACTTAGCTGTTATATAGCTCAGAGCAGCTAACAGAATCAATCATTTTATTTTGTTGTTGTTGTCATGGTTGATAGTATTGGTTGCTGGTGTAATTTTGAAGGTAAAGCTGGTTGTGTCTGGTTGCCATTCTTGTTCACTGTTGTTATAGTTACTGATCTAAATCCGTTTGTTTTTTCTTCAGCTTGGCGAAGGGGCCCCACCGCCGCTTGCTCCAAGGAACATGGCAAATATATAAAAAAAATTCGGCTTGTTTTGTACAAGAAAAATCTAGTAATTTATACTTATTCCATGTCAGCAAAAAACATTTCTGTTCTCAGACTCTGTCACGGCCGTTATATGGTTGTCACGCAATGCTTCTCATCGTTGTTGTAGAAGTAACACATGATGATTGAAATAACTGTAGTTATATTATTGATGTGTACAGAGTTTGTACAGTTTGGAAAGCTTTTCACTAAATGCAGACATTGAACAGTAAGAAGATTGAAGTTACTGTCTGGAAAAGGTGTGGGATTTTGTCCAAGTCCCTACATGTTTGTACATAATCACTGATTTAAATCTCTGTCAGCTGAACAAATTTCCTTTTCTGGACATGTAATTTCAGTAATTACAGTAAGACTGATATAAGAAATTTTGTTTTGGAGAAAAAGTATAAAAAAGGATCTTGAATTTTGAATGAAAAAGTGCATTCTTTCTTTCGCAGCTGATAGTTTTATGTGAAGGAGTGTTGCGTGACGATCTATGTTACCGACGTAACAATCCAAATCAATCAATCAATCTCGTCCCCAGGGTCCACTCCAGGATCTTTTTGGTCAGCAGCAACAATATTCGCAAAGACTGAAAATTTCTGTTTGTTTCAAAGAGATGCTATGTGTCGTAAAGCTATCTAGATCGCCTATCAAGAATTTTGTCGCTTTGGCACTGTAAAAAAGATGCAGAGTTAAAGACGGTCTCTGATTTGGCGAGTCTCTGGCTTTTGCGCGAAATAGTTGAAAATGGAACTAAAGCTGTTATTGGCTAATGTTGGAAAAGGAATGTGGTTCGGTTGTCAGCAGCCGTTTCTTTGAAAGCGTTGTGTGACATCCAAAAAACGGCTGCGAAGGAGACTAGGTTAGACTAAAAGCCCGCCAAAAAGACAGACAAA
Organism: Blastomussa wellsi; assembly: GCA_947652115.1. Taxonomy (NCBI): domain Eukaryota; kingdom Metazoa; phylum Cnidaria; class Anthozoa; order Scleractinia; family Plerogyridae; genus Blastomussa; species Blastomussa wellsi. Next base: position 16,577,367 of record OX393564.1, read on the forward strand.
GGTGATTGCAGGGCTACAAATAGTATTTTCCCGTGATTGGTTGTTGAACCATAGTGTTACACGCTCTGCTGGACAAGGTTAGCGCGGGTTCTGGGGACGAGATTGAACCCAATGATATTGAATAACTGCCTTTTGGTATGACAACAAAGGTAGCTAACGTCTGTGAAGGAATGTTACTTTGAAAGGAAATTTATAGGAAATTTTTCATAAAATTTCATTCGTACGAGATCTGAAGTTTTAAATTTCAATTTATTTAGAATAGAATTAGTATAAAATAGCCCATAATGATTTATAATTTAATTACATTTGGTAACACACGTCATGTGTTAGGTTTTCGGTTTTTGCTCGATTCCGCGGAAGTCACGAAAACACGTGTTTTAGGCTGTATTTTAAGGCGTGTAAGAGAAACAGTCTCGCAAATTACAATACCTTATCTATTCGATTAAGCGCCCAACCTCGAATAAGCGCTCACCACCCCACCCCCAAAAAGTACTTTTTAAGCGCCCAACCTCAAATAAGCGCCCACCCAGCGATTGAGAATTATGATAACTAGAGAGACCGAACGAAGACCGAACAATGAACAGTTACAATTTATATGCTTTAATATTTTGTCATGTATTGTTCTTATTTATTGTTTTGTTCCAAAATAAACTTTTTACTTACTGAAAATGATAAATTTAATAAGCGCCCACCTCGAATAAGCGCCCACCCTGGAAGTCCAAAAATGAAATAAGCGCCCTGGGCGCTTAATCGAATAAAGACGGTTAGTCTGTTTCTTTCCTTTTTCCTGTTGTTGAAAGTTTGTGATCTTTACTAAGGCACAGGAGTTTTGTTCTGGTAGTAAATGTTCCGTGACATTTTTTTCCGAAAAATCAAACTGATTGTTATATATAGATGGCTATCTGAAAAAGTTCAGGTATTGAAATGTAGATATGCGGGTATTTTATAATATGAAGTGCATGTGACCAATAAAGTTATAGCTTTACTCGAAAGTTGTGTGCGCAAACCATAGATTTTTTAACATGATTTTGTAAGCAACAGGTGGTATGTAAACGACTTTACTTTCTTCTTAAATATTTTCTCTTTTCTCAGCGTTTTCTCGGCTTTTCAATTGGTTCAGAAAAGCCGGTACAACTTGTGCCAACTAATGACACCAAACATGCGGATTGTTTCAGCCAATCACGAGCATCGCCCAAAACTACCACGCGCACTCTCCCGCGTTCACGATTGGTTGCATGCATTTTATGTGTATTCTGATTGGTTCATTCCGATTCGAAGTGATATTTAATAAATAGAAGTTTATTAAATTTGATTGCTCCTCCTTTGTTGTCGCGACAGCAAAAGAACGCTGTAGCACCCGTCCAACTTTCAATCAGCTATCGTCACCCAAAGGTAGGAAGAACGAGAAGCAGAGTTTGATCCCAGATTTTTGTTGAGAAAATGACGGACACTTTGGGGTAAAAATTTCGAGTTTTAACTAACCAATAATGTCGAGATTGAGTTAAGGTGGTAGACTTGACTTTAGAACGTCCATTTGACAGAGGCCAAAATCATGTACTTGTAATTCTAAGACCGCTTGAAGTAAAGTTAACGTTGAAAATAAAGAAATATGCTTGCAGGCTGCAGCAGTGGAACTTTTTTTCCTATTTGTTGCCATCAGTTCCAATTGCAAAACAGCCTGAAATTTTTATAATACAGACACCTGCGTGCAAAATCCTCCTGATTAAATAATTCATATTTGAACTGCGGATGTAGGCATCAGACCTGCCAGCTCTCACAGTTCTGCCGCGAGTCTCGCGGTGTGTCTCTCGCGCTGTCCCTTGTTGAATTAGCCTGTGAACAGGCTCCGGGGGTGGGTCGGGGTGGGCCAACCGCCCCCGACCCACCCCGTCTGCCGGAGCCTGCTCGCAGGCTATATAACAATTATTCCATGAGCCCGCGTTGGATATGAAGTGATAAAATAACCAACGAGCGCGTTATTATTCCATGAGCCCGCGCAATTATTCCATGAGCCCGCGTTGGATATGAAGTGATAAAATAACCAACGAGCGCGTAGCGCGAGTTGGTTATAATCACTTCATATCCAACAAGGGCGAATGGAATAATTGTTTTAGTAAATTCTCAAACCGGGTTTTGCCGCCGATTTTTATTTCCACAATTTTACAAAGCGTCCGGAAAGAGCATACAACTCCCGACTTTCCATATGACGTAAAACTCCGACTATTGGCTCATAGTCGGAGTTTTTTAGCCAATCAAAAAGCTAGAAATGCAATAGTCGGAGCTGAGAATATACTAAAGTTGAATTTATTCAATAGAAGATTCGAATTCTTACAGTGGCAGAAAAAAAAGTGGCCAGGAGGAGCGTTGCGTGGCTAGACTAAAAACGTCTGCGCGGGAGATTGGGGTTGGCAGGTGAAATTCCAAGCTCGAGCCTGCGTTCATAAAGTACAGCGCTTGCGGTAGATACTTCATATATGGTATTTATTGAGGAGACTGGAGCCGAGTAAGGAAAATCACTTTACATTTCGCCATTACGTAAAGGGAGAGAGGACCCAGTTGATTAAGTTGTATATTTGTGCCTTCTTACGTTCTTTGGTGAGGGTTGCCATTGATTTTCGTTATGGATGATCCTGCACTCTTGGGTGAGTATAAATATACATTGAATTTGCCCGCTGAAATCTATTGAGACCTGGAGAAATGTTTACGATCTTTGACCATAACGTACAAGAACATAAACCTGTCAGCAATTTTTTCACACAAATTATTGTTTTTAAAGATAGATTTTGAACTATTCTGACTTGTTTTGTTGCATATAATTTGCCTTATAAACTGAGGCCGTAAAAGATGTAAATATGCACCTATGGTGTAAATCCCGCAGGGGGGAGTGCAGGCATAGGTGGGGGATTTGAACTGAGCTGAGACTTTCTGTTCAATTGCCCGTCCCCAGGGCAATTGTAGGTGGTCAAAAGAGTCACTTAAAGTCAATAAAATGTTACTAGAAAGTCAATAAAATGGTCAAAAGTCCCCACTACGGGACAATAACTACTGTGAAATCCTCCACCAATGGTCGAAAAACAGTGCTCAGGGACCAGCACTAGTTGTACATCTTATAGAAGTGTCAGTCTTACAGAGGTGGCAATAAGAGAGAGTTGACTGTACAATATGAAGCTCGTCACCAAAAAGTGTGCAACTCTGGTTCGATGCTCCTGATTATTCCCACGCAGTCAAAATTAACTTGCTCCCTTGCATGGGACTCAAGGTACACGCAAGCATCATGTGACAATATATTATTAGAGTTTCATATATAGGTAACAGTCTCCCCAATTAGTAAGGCACTGTGCCTGAGCCAACCTCGTTCCCAGGGTCTCTCTCTTCCCGCCCCCTGGAGCGAGAGAGAAAGACCCTGGCACAGGCTGGTCACGTGTCTCCCAGAATCTGGGAGATGACAAAAAAATCATTAGAGAGAGGGGCGGGTGCGCAGAAAGTGTTTCCACCAAAAGAAACACAGTACAGCAAAATTGTTTCCATTGGTAATCTGTTGTAAACGCCGAAAAATTTAATACATCGTCCAATAGCAGATATCCGTGATTAGGTCGTATGTTTTCCTCGATGGACATTTCGACGTTTCTCAATGGACATAAAAATTTCTACAGGAAGAAAGAAGGCTTATCAGGAATTGCAAAAACTGCAATCAAGGTTGTGTGGAAGGTCTTGACCTCGCAATGGCCACATCTACCATTTCTACCTCGTTAAAGACAATTTAAATCATTTCAAAGCAATCCGGGCCATAATCACAGAATTCAAAGTTGCTTTGAAAGAAGCGAAAGGTCGAAAAGATCTCACCATCTCAGAAGAGTGCGGCAAGCGATGACAGAAATAGAAAGAGTCTTCGTTGTCTGAATTTTGCTGCTGCTGCCGATGAACAAACTCATGCCGATGATTAAACTCAAAACTTGGGAGAAATCTCTCAGCTTCGCTGCTGCCAAAAAGCGTAAAACTCTGCATAAACAGCATGCGTTGGAAGAAAAAATTGCCTCACTAGTAAAAGAATTGGAACAGCCGGACGCCATTAGTGAAGTCCAAAAAACAAATAAATCAGAACAACTTGAATTATTCAAAAGAGAATTAGAAGAGATAATTAAAGTACGTACCCATTGGGCAATCTTGAGAAGCAAAATTAAATGGTACAATGAATGCGAAAAAAACACTAAATATTTTTTACTTCTTGAGAAAAGACACTTCAAACTGTGCACAATAAGCCAGCTTAAAATCACTGATCAAGAATTTGTCACATCTGACAAAGAAATCCTGGCTGAATGTGAAACCTTTTCTAAAAAGCTTTATACAGCCCAGGAAAACGTGATACCAACAGAAAATGATTTTTTCCTACCTGAAAATGACACGGTTCTGGACAATAACGAGGCAATGAGTTGCGAAGGACATTTAACACAACAGGAGTGTCTAAAAGCTTTGGGAAGTATTGATCGGGACAAAACCCGTGGAACTGATGGACTTCCGGCTGAGTTCTATAAAATATTTTGGAATGACTTGTCTCCTCTTTAAATAAACGCACTCAACTATTCATATGACGAAGGAAGCCTTTTTATCACACAAAGACGTGGAATCATTAAACTCATACCACAAAAAGGACGCAGAACCGCACTTAATTAAAAACTGGCGGCCACTAACTCTTCTTAATTGCAGAGATAGCAGCAAAAGCTATCACAAACAGAGTAAAATTTGTTATCCCAAAACTTATCAATAACGACCAGACTGGTTTCCTAAAAGGACGATTTATTGGGGAAAATATTCCAGGGCTATTCCTTTTTATAGATTTCGAAAAGGCCTTTGACTCGCTCAAATGGTCTTTTATCGAGTGCACACTACAGTACTTTGGTTTTGGTTCTTCTTTGATAAGCTGGTTTCAAACGTTTTACAAGAACATAGAAAGCTGTGTCATAAACAATGACTGGACGAGCTGTTTTTTTAAGGTTACTATGCACCTTGGGACCGGCCATTTTCGCGAAATTTGGATTTTTATGCTAATCAATAGGTCTAAGCGTGATCTTTCATCTAAAAAAAAAAATCAAAAAAATATTTTTTTAGCGGCGAAGAAAATGCGATTTTTCGTTTGGGGGCGGCATTTGTTTACGAATTGAGGGTTTTGTCTTTTCGCTATTTTCTCGAGTTGAATTTTTCGCTAGATAGGGTGACTTTCAAAAGCTGCAACTCAAGTGCAATTTGTTCAATTGCCGCCAAATTTGGAGAAAAGTTAGTTTAATATATAAACAACAAAAACGTGTCTGCGTATTTTTAATTTCCCAAAACTTTTTTGTTGAGAGCCATTTTTGTACGATAACTTCGATTAATTTTTGCTCTGTTTTGAAAAGGCGCTGTAACTTTTTAATGCAAACGAATTTGACAAAACGCAGACACGGTTTTTTAGGTCTTGGGGTCCGAAAACCGGAAAACAAACCAATTAAGCAAAATATTAAATTCGCTTTGAGTTGAAGCTGTCAGAAGCCGAATCACGCGCTTGCGTTCAGACTTCGCGGAAAAATCGGCATTTCAGAATATTACAAAATGGATAAGATATTTAAAAAGCCAGCTCTATAAGCTTTAATTTGATATAGGGTTTTAGATATCTGCGATGTAAGCCGCGCGCGCTACATCGCTTCGACGCGAAACACCCCTGAAGGTGCATAGTAACCTTAAATTACAGAGAGGTGTAAGGCAGGGCTGCCCTCTTTCACCGTACCTATTTATATTATCTGCTGAAATCTTAGCTAAAGCAACCAGGTCGAACAAGAGCATTAAAGGAATATCGGTAAACCATGCAGAATTTAAAATTAGCCAGTATGCAGATGAAACAACCTTCATTCTTAACGGCACCAGAGAGTCATTATCGGCTACACTTGAGACGATCGAAACTTTCGGCAATATGTCTGGCCTCAGACTCAACAGTAAAAAGACCAAAGCTCTATGGATAGGATCAATGGCGGGAAATAAGTAAAAACTTTTTGCAGAGAAAAACTTTAAATGGCCAGAAAACAAGGTAAAGGTCCTTGGTGTCTGGCTTTCTACCAATCCCGATATCACATTTAATATAAATTATAGGGAAAAAGCGGATAACATAAGAAACATTTTAAGCAATTGGAAATATCGCTGGCTAACGTTAATCGGCAAAATCCAAGTTATTAAAAGTTTAGCAGCATCTCAACTTACGTACATTTTAGCCCCACTGGCGACAAGTCATAAAATTATCAAAGAAATGAACGATCTTTTCTACAGCTTTCTTTGGAACAATAAAAGTGATAAGATTAAGCAAAGCGTCCTGATAAACGACTATAAAAACGGAGGGTTAAAAATGGTCGACATTGCTTTGTTTACCAAATCGCTCAAGACTACTTGGATTAAAAAATACCTTGACGACTCTAACTACGGAAAATGGAAAGATTTTTTTGAACTTGAACTTGGCAAATATGGCAGCAAATTAGTCTTTACAGGTAATTTACACAAATATGACATTTCAAAGACGATATCGGTCCAAAACCCTTTTCTACAAGAAATTTTAGAAATATGGTCAGAGGTTAACTTTGATGACAAAATCAAAACCGAGCAGCAATTTCTTGAACAACAAATATGCCAGAATTCGCTAATCAGGATTGAAAACAAACCTACCTTCTACAAACATTTTTTCCTGCGTGGAATCACTAAGGTGGCCCAGTTAATGACGGACTCGCGCAGCTTTCTCTTCCATGCAGATTTTATTAGCACTTACAATATACGAATACAACCCATAAAGTATTTCGGCCTTATTTCTGCCCTGCGGCACCATTATAACACCAACTTTCTCGGCAATGAACCTAGTAGCTCTGAAGATGTGTATCAGAGAACTGCTCTATGCTGATGATTCGGCCCTTGTGCCCAACAATGCAGTTGATATGCAGCAGATTGTGGATCGTTTCTCCTCAGCAGCTGAATTGTTTGGTCTGAAGATCAACATATCTAAGACCGAGCTGCTTTAGCAGCCTCCTCCATTGTCCATTGAACTACCAGGGACAATCACGGTTCATGAAGAACCACTGAAGACAACCGAGTCTTTCAATTACCTGGGCAGTACTGTTACAAACACCAACTCTGTAGACATGGAAGTGGAAAGGAGGATCCATTCCGCCACGAAGGCCTATGGTGCACTTCAGAAGAGACTCTGGAGCTGTCATGGCATCAGCACAAAAACCAAAGTGAAAGTTTACTCTGTCGCAGTCATCCCTTGCCTGCTCTATTCCATCGAGTGCACCACTCTCTATCGCAGGCACATCAAGGCTCTGACAAGACTCCAGCTTCGCCACCTACGCTCCATTCTTAACATCAAGTGGCAAGACCGTATCCCAGATGTTGAGGTACTGCACCGTGCTGACACAGTCAGTGTTGAAGCCCTAATTACCGTGTCGCTGGGCGGGACACATGTCGGATGGCCAATAGCAGGCTGCCAAAAGCTGTGTTTTACTCGGAACTACACCACGGTAAAAGGAGCCATGGTGGTCAAAAATTACATTTCAAAGATGTTTTAAAGCGGCACTTGAAGAAAACAGGTATCTTGCATAACACCTGGGAAGAAGAGGCAGCTCACAGAGTAAAATTACAGGGTCTGCAGAGGAAGGCCATATCAGCCGTTGAAGAGCAGCGTCAGCAAGAATATCAGCATGCACATGCCCGACGACACTCGGCAGCTACTTCAAGCAGTTTCCAATGCAACAACTGCCAGTGTTACTGCAGATCCCGAGCGGGTCTGATTGCCCACATGAGAGCCTGTTTAAGATAGGCCTCAACTCATTGCAAGACAGTCATCTTCGGCAACGAAGGACAGCCATTATTATTATTAGTAGTAGTAGCATAGACACTCCCAGTACCTTCTCCGAGACTTTTATTAAGAGCGCTAAAGCGAACAGAGTTGTGTACGTTAATAAAAAATTGGAGACCCATCTCTCTGGTCAATGTTGATGCTAAAATAATCTCGAAAGTGAGTGCTTCAAGAATTAAAAATGTTTTACCCTATATCATTCACAGCAATCAAACTGGTTACGTTAAAGATCGCTATATCGGTGAGACAGTAAGATCGATTCTTCACATCATGGATTTCACAGAAAAAGAAAATCTACATGGTTTGATGATATTTATTGATTTTCGTAAAGCATTTGACACTTTAGAGTGTAACTTTTTGTTTAACTGTCTAGACGCCTTTAATTTTGGCCATGAATTTAAGCGATGGATAAGTACTTTGTATAAAAACGTTCAAAGTTGTGTGATAAATAATGGCCTGTCTTCAGAATACTTTAATCTTACACGTAGAGTTAGGCAAGGTGACCCTTTGTCCCCTTATCTTTTTCTTTTAGCGGTTGACACCTTAGCAATTGCCATTAGGGAAAATGAGGAAATAAAAGGAATTGTTATCGATAAACAAGACACCAAATTATTACAATATGCCGATGATACAACAGCGGTTCTCTCTGATACAGATTCGGCCTATAAACTTTTTCAATTGTTAGACAAATTCAAAAAAGTATCAGGTTCAAAGGTAAATAGTTCAAAGACAGAGGGACTCTGGATAGGATCTTTAAAAGGAAGTGAAATGAAATTACTTGGAATCAAATGGCCACAAGAGCCCATAAGAGCCCTAGGGATCTTCTTCTCGTACGATAAAAAATTGCTCCATCTGAAGAACTTCACAGAAAAACTTGACAAGATAAAAAAATTAATTAATATCTGGTCTTCTAGAGGATTATCCCTATATGGAAAGGTGACTATAATTAGATCTTTGCTCCTTCCGAAGTTTGTGTACATGTCATCTTTGTTACCTACCCCTGAAAATATAATTAAAGAATTAAACCATTTGATTTACAACTTTTTATGGAAAGGTAAAGACAAAGTAACTAGAAAATCTGCGATAAATGATTATGAAGGAGGAGGCATCAAAATTGTTGATGTTGAAAGCATGGTTAAATCCCTCCGTCTCGCCTGGCTGAAAAGAATCTTTGGCGATAATTCTGGCTCAGAATATCTTCTAAAAGAAACGGGTGGTCTGCTTCTTTTTAATTGCAACTATAACGTCAAAGACTTAACTATCAGTTCACAATTCTATATGGAGTTATTGAAATGGTGGTCTGAATTTCGGAAACATGGTTCGCACGGGCCTGGAATACTCCTTGAAAAACGGCTAGGTCCTGGAAAACTCCTTGAAAATGATTTTCTCCTTGAAAACTCCTTGAATTTGAAGAAGCAGTGCTTGAATTTTATGAAAAAGTCCTTGAATACTTGAGGATTTAGCAAAATAAGTTCATTTTGACATCAAAATATTGAAAAGATTGCGTCTAACATCAGTTGAGAAACTCACCGTTAGACTAACGTCTCAAAAACGGCAAAGCTTTTCATAGTAGGACGATTCAGTGTTTCTTATTCAAAGTACCTAAGTAACCGCGCCTTCAATGGGGTTTGCCATGTTGCATTGATCAACCCCCCTCTTAGCAAATAAAACCACGAGGGAAACGAAGCGTGAAGTTCGAAATTTATTCACCCCTGGTCTTGTTTCTTGTGTCTAAATGAATTCAAAAGGAGGCAAAGGTCAAAGAGGAAACTGTATGTACAATAAGCAGTGGGAACTCACCCAGGCGAATGCGTTGAGGCGATCTGCAAAGGACAAACTGAACGATCTTGCTTCCTTAGACAAAAAATTAAGTTCCATGCTGGAAAAGCTGAAGGAATGATTCTATACAATCCTATCTTTTGGTTGTATGGCATTATTTCCATTTACAGAAATTGTTTTTTTTTTTGAGTAACTGTAAAAAAGTGATATAGTGCATGTGCAAATGGACTCCTTGAATATGGGTTGAAAGTCCTGGAAAAGTCCTGGAAAAGTCCTTGAATAGAAAGGTCTCAGGTCTGTATGAACCATGGGAAAGATAATGCAGTTGAGACTAATTGGCTTTATCGAATTTGGAATAACCAGGAAATAAGAATAAACAACAAACCAGTTTTTTATAAAAGGTACGTTAATTATGGAATTCAGACAGTGGGAGACTTGCGTTTCGATCTTAATAACATCGATTCTTACTAACTAATCGCAAAAGACATACAGAAGACGAACTTTCTGGAATGGACCGGTCTTCGCCACTCTATACCGCTTGAACTAAGGATTGCTTATCATACTCCAGATCATACAGCCCTGAATCCATCTTTCAAAATTGACTGCGGCTATTTTGATGTAACTAAAAAGAAATCAAAAGACTATCACCCCCTTTTTTCCGTAAAAAGGCTTGCTTTCCAAATAACACGAGAAAGTGTGAATTTAATTTAACTGATGAGGCATTGAAAAAAGCTTTTTCTCTTCCCCATTCAGTTGCCTTTGAGCCTTGTGTCAAGGCCTTTCAGTTCAAAGTATTGAACTCTATTCTTTACACAAATTCAAAATTACACAAAATCGGGTACATTGCAGATGATCTGTGTTCTTTCTGCAAACGTGAATCAGAAACAATGCAGCATTTCTTTTATGATTGCTCTTATTCAATTTCTTTCTGGAAAGATTTCGAATTATATTACTTATCTTTGACAAAACAGCAGATACATCTTAATCTGAAGGATATATTAATCGGTCTTCTAACACAAGAACTTCCCTTACTTAACTATCTGTTACTCACAGGAAAAATTTATTTATGGGCGTGCAGAGGGAATAAAGAACTTCCAAGTATACGACGTTTTAGATAAAAAGTCAAATTAAAGTATGAGACTGAAAAATATATTTGTACAAAAAATAATAATTTAGACGTGTTTAGGAAGAAGTGGGCAATATAAATACTAAAGGGAGTTGAATAACTTAGAACATGTCAGGCTCGTATAGGTGTGATTTTGCTATTTTCGTTAGTGTATATGTATATGTATGCAAGTGTATGTGAGTAACAGAGTAAGTGTGAATTAGTTGTGTTATACCGTAGGTCCTTTTTAGTAAAGTATTGTAATGTAAGTTGTGTAAATAGCTGTGTGCAATGCAATAAAAAAAATGAAAAAAAAAAGTTGTATACCAGAAGCTCCTCTCTTCTAAAAGTACCGTACCTTCCAAAAGTCAAGAGAAATGGAATGACAGCATTAAATCTGATGAAGGATGTTCCATTGATTGGACTAGCGTTTATTGTCTGGCAGCTAGGTGCACAAAAAGTACAAAACTTAAAAACTTTCAATTCAGATTCCTTCATCGTACCTTACCAACGAACCTTTTTCTAACAAATATTGATATAAAGCAGGACCCGAACTGCTCTTTTTGTACCAACCATTCCAAAAACTTGACCCACCTCTTCTGGTACTGTACAATAGTAGCCACCTTTTGGGAAAACTTGACTGAAAAACTCAAGCAGGTCAATCTAATAATGATGGACTATCCAAAACATAAAGCCATATATCTGGGTCTGAGACCAGACACCTCCGATTTCTCACTTCAACTAAATTTCTACTTTCTTCTGGCAAGATATTATATTTGGAGCTGCAAGGTCAACAAAAAGATTCCGAATTTAACAGCTTTTCTTGCATCCCTTAAATCGCAGTTTCACATAGAGTCCAACAACCTTGATGCAATTTCTAGGAAATGGAATCCTTTACTTCCACTTCTCAACATCACCTAGTCTTTGGTGCCAGAAAAGATCTTCCATCTGTGTCTACTTTCCGCAAGCGAACCAAGGCCATAATACAATTGAGAGTCAGACATACCGCCATTAATCTTGCATATCTTTCTGCACTGTTTATTAACTAATTACTTTTATGATTACTTAGTTATTGCTTATAATAATAGTTAAAAAAATGGAGTTGATGTTATTAGTCTTGTTAGTTTTCCCGTACGATGTTAAGTCATTGTTTTTTTTTTTTTCGTCTATGCGTGTTTCTTTTTTTTGTAATAAGTGCTAGTATGTGTGTGAACAAATAAAAATTAAAAAAAAGCCTTTAGATTGATGTTTTAGTATAAAATACTATTTGAGGACTTCAAGGATGCAACGATGGCGCTCGCACGATTGTATCGCGTGCGATACCCTCGCTTTGAAATAACGCGCCAAATTTCCTGACATTAGAGGACCCCTTCCTAGAGTTCTCAATTGTCCAAGAGACACGTGACCGGCCTGTGCCAGGGTCTTTCTCTCTCACTCCAGGGGGCGGGAAGAGAGAGAACCTGGGAACGAGGTTGTGCCTGAGCTATAAGACACGAGACTTTAATAAAGTTCATTATTATTGTGACAATTTAGTGAAAACTAAAACTTCACTTTGTCATGGTCAAATTTGATAACAGAGGAAACGTAATATCCCTGAAAATACCGAAACAGAGATCCATACAACTTGTAAAGTTCAGTGAAAATTTGACGTGCAGCCTTCATTTGGTGCTCAAGCTATTGTTCCTTTTTAAGGACTACCTAAATGCACACAAAATGGCATAAACAAGTAATGATAAAGAATTTCGATCATGAGTCCAGGAAAGTCAGAAATCGATTTGAAAATAGTGCTGCTCTTAAAATGCACCCCAAAATAGTTTTTTTTTGCTAAAATATACCTTTGCACCAGTTTGAAACGCATTGCACCTTTCTTTGTAAACATGCATGCAAATCAGTTTGTGACGTCAAATCGGGAATAGACCCACGCCCCTTCTGACTCGGTCGTGGAACAAATGATGCACAGTTTATCGTAACTTTTGAATGCTATAAATAGTCAGAATTTGGTAAAAAGGTGCAATGTGTTTCAAATTGGTGCAAAGGTTTATTCTAGTGAAAAAAATATTTTGGGGCTAGGTGCACTTTAACAACAAATAAAAAGCAACCATACACAAATCAGTCTGGAACTATGTAATGCAAGCGAGGCCTGACTGGGACAAACCAGAGTGAAATTAACTGTACGCAAGCTGTGTTGCATCTTTATTAAAACTCATCATTTTGCACGAGCATTGCTTATAGAGAGTTGTTTACGCCATTATGCACATGCATTTCAACAGTTCCTAAGTAACGAAAGCCAGGTATACTAAAAGATGATGACATCATGCCTAGCATCTATCAATGTGATGTTTCTTTCTTAGCACTTATGCCACACACTGTCGAGGATCCTGACTCACCAGCCACCAGACAGCTTGTAAATCCTGAGCGTGTCCACAGACATGAAGATCCTTATGATTTGGTTGTATTGGCTCAAGAAGTACAGAAAGCTGATCAGTTTGTCCGATGTGCTGCTAGCAATAAACTTATACTGATTGCAGAACAGATTCGACATCTGCAAGAACAAGTAAGCTTTGATTGAGATTTTCTGTATTGCAGCCAAGCTAAGAAAACCGTGGACGCCAGAAATGTTTAATGGAATGTTATTGTGTTACACAAAGGAAAACCCAATTAAGTGTGAGAAAACCAAACCACCAACAGCAATTGTAATTAGTTTGTTTTTTGTTTGCGTGTCGTGAGCTATATTTTAATTGGTCACTACACAATCAACATTCCTGAAACATTTCAGGTGTTCACGGTTTTCTTATCAAGGCTGTAAATACCGTAGATTAGTAATTTTTGGCCGTTTTTGAAAGTGCTAAATTGTGGCATGTTTACTTCTTTTAACTACTCTGAAGGGTTTTTATTTTGCTACTTTAAGCATCACTTTTGAGAAATGAGGTATGGAAAAAACTTGGAATTCCAAGGCTGCTTTAAATGTTTTCCTTTGAGCAAACAATAGCCAGCAAAGACTACATAAATCAAGAGCAACCTTGCTTGTGTTTGGTTCATATTTTTCCTTTTAACATGGTGCTCAGACATAAATTACCAGCATTATACACAGCAAAATTGCAGACAATATCTGAGGAGTATTGTCAAACTTACAAAGTTGTGGGCGAGGGAAGTTTTACTCCAGAAAATTTCTTTACTCCCACACCTCACTTCTTGACAATATAAAATTATTATTTTGTGGAGACATTTCATTCTGATCACTCTTGAATTGCAGTTTAACAATAAAGAAGTCATAATAGATATGAATGTCACACCCCATGTGAATTGGGTTGCTCCAACTAAAATTTTGGTTGTAAACTATGGCTGTACAAGGTCATTCAAATCGATTCATCCTGTCAAACGTTAAATGTAATAATATTGATTTGTTTTGATTTTCAGGCCAGGAAAGTATTAGAGGAGACCAAACGAGATGCTGAACTCCACCACGCTGCTTGCAACTTCAAGAAAAGACCAGGACAGATGTATTACTTGTACAGAAGACAAAATGGTACCACATACTTCTCTATGCTCTCACCAAAGGTAACAAGACAATGTTGGAAGACTTTAGCTTGTTGTTATTTAGCCTTGTTGCCATAGTACATTTTGGTATTATCCAGGGGTGGAAACAGAATTGTTCTTTGGATGGGGTGCACCACTAAGGAATGCATAATTGATGGGTGGCGTGAGCAGAATACTAGTTATATTAGAAAGTCACAGGTCATCTCAGGGAGGGGAGAGCACCCCCTGCACCCTCCCCCTAGATCTGCCCCTGTTATCTTTTGTTGTATATTCATTATTAGGGATGCAGGTAAGAAATACATACATGTAGGCACGCAATGTGTGTGAGAGTTATTTTGGAAACGCTGCAATAATTGTACAGAAGTTGCACTTCTTGTTTTTATAGTCTTCAAAAATCTTCTGGTTCCAGAGTACTCATGAATCTAAGTCATGTGGAATAAGGTGGTGTAATGAGTAACCACAGCTATTAGTTATTAATCCAAGTTCTTCACATGTCACAAAAAACCTTTCTGTCACAGATCACAAAGAAAAAGTTATTAATCCACATGAATCACGAGAAGACCTCTTTATGACCCCCATTGAGAGAGTTGGTAAATTGCTGAGGGGAGGAGTTGGACATTTCAATTGGCTTCTAGATGATTTCCAATTTCTTACTGCTTTAGCTCTGGAATTATGGTTCCCTTACAATATACACCGGTATTCATATAATGAGTCTGTCCAACAGGAATGGGGGGCAAGCTGTCCGCATGAGGCGCTGGGAGCTTATCGACTTGAAGCTGACATGTCTTGGACTAAAGCTGAAGACGTGGATCGACGCAGCAAGGACATTGCTCTTGTTGATCAGCTGCTTTCAGCAGAGGTCCCAGCAATTGAATATGTTTTGCCTCCACACAATGTCAATGGATTTTCTACAAAGGCAACCCTTAAACACAAGACTGTGATTGAAGATGTTAGTGATCAAACAGATCCAATTGTTGAAGAACCAAAGTAAAGAAAACTCAATGTTGGATTGGTATCGAGTTAGAATTCAGTCATTCAGTCTATTACATGCTTAATGTGAAATAAGAATAAGACAACCGTCAGAATCTCGTATAATTTTTCAGAATGCAAACAAAGGAAAATCTTTGTCCTGTAGTCTATAAGCTGGTGCTGGTGAGGAAAACAATAACCTTTTTAACTTTTTGGGAGACAAAAGTGCAGGCAAGCAGAGTAGGATGATTGACACTGAAGTTGTCAATCGAGAGCAAAGCAGGTGATATATTCGATATATGACTGGACTTAGTAAACATGATAGTTATATGTATTACATTTGGATAATAACTACATCTGACTTGTGGTGCCTCCATGGTCAGGAGTTTATATGTCCTCTAATAAACAAAATATTTGCCTGCGAATAGTATTTTTATGTCCTTTCTTCCTTTTAGAATGTTGTTATAGCTTTCTTAAGTGGCTTTTGCATTGGGAGGGAGTGTATTGTGATTAAGCTCCACCCCCTTTAGGGGCAAGTGGGGGTCACGTGACTATTCAAGCCATGTGAGTGCAACTCGTGGATTCCATCTTTTTGAAAGATTTTTTCACTGAGATCTCGAGGGAAAGTTTTTCTTATTGAGAGGTGAGCTATCGACGTTGTTGGTAATCTTCGCTATTGTTGCCCCTAGTACTTGTTTACTGAGCTCTTGAGCCAGATGTTGCATTTTTCTTGGATCAGTCGTATCGACCAGCGTTCGCCTTCTGTCGAAAATCCTTTCCACGTGCCTAGTCATTTTTATTCTCGGTTCATCCGCACTGAAATGGCTTCTTCCCCTCCCTTGGTCCTTATTTTGGGTCATTCGTTTGTCAGGAGGTTGAAGGAGGACTTACAGTCCAACTTTGACGTTAGGGCCGATAAGAACTTTGGCCTTGCTGGCGACGCCATCATACATATGCATGGTGTTGGTGGACGAACCGTGAAGAAATTACGCGACCACGATCTTGGGGTTATTTCATCAAGGAAACCCCATGCTGTTATCCTTGAAATCGGTACCAACGATCTGGCCGACCTCGGGCCTGAGGTCGTTGGGTCAGAAATCGAGGAGTTGACGAAGGTTTTGTTGGGTTCTTTTTCTGTTAAAATCATCTGTGTTTGCCAGGTGATTCCCCGATTTCGAGCGCCATTTTTCAACGCTTCGGCTCGGATACTTAATCAGTATTTAACTGCAGTTCTCGAAGACAACATTAATGTTTTTTGTTGGGAACACAGTGGTTTTACTGATCCCTCAGTTAGTCCCTATTTAGCTGACGGAGTTCATCTCAACTCACTTGGTCAATACAAGTTATATCGTAGTTATCGGGGGGCTATTTTAAAAGCAATACGCAACTTGAAGCCACGCGGTGATCTTTAGATTTCCAGGTTTGGTTTTTCCGCTGGGACAGTTAGCGTGGGCGGCTGTCTCGCTATATTCTAATT
The DNA here is from genome assembly GCA_947652115.1 of Blastomussa wellsi. Classification (NCBI taxonomy): domain Eukaryota; kingdom Metazoa; phylum Cnidaria; class Anthozoa; order Scleractinia; family Plerogyridae; genus Blastomussa; species Blastomussa wellsi. The sequence goes on from OX393564.1 coordinate 16,594,098, forward strand.
TACCAGTCGAGCCTTTGTTGCTCGTCTGAAATCTAGCCTTTGTGGTTCGTGTATGATTTTAAAGCTCGTGTTTTATTTTTACATCGAGCATTTGTTGCTCGTGTATAATTTCAAATCGAGCCCTTGTTGCTCGTGATAAATTTTAAATCGAGCCTTTGTTGCTTGTGTTTATTTCTAAATCGAGCCTTTGTTGCTCGTGTGAAGTCGAGCCTTTGTTGCTCGTGTATAATTTGAAATCGAGCCTTTGTTGCTCGTGTTTATTTTGAAATCGAGCCTTTGTGGCTCGTGTGAAATCGAGCCTTTGTTGCTCGTGTTTATTTTGAAATCGAGCCTTTGTTGCTCGTGTGAAATCGAGCCTTTGTTGCTCGTGTGAAATCGAGCCTTTGTTGCTCGTGTATAATTTGAAATCGAGCCTTTGTTGCTGGTGTATAATTTGAAATCGAGCCTTTGTTGCTCGTGTTTATTTGAAATCGAGCCTTTGTTGCTCGTGTTTATTTGAAATCGAGCCTTTGCCAATGCTCGTGTGCAATCAAGCCCGTATTACTTGTGTTTATTTTAAATCGAGCCTTTATTGCTCTTGCCTCTCCTTGTGTTCTTTTACAAATTACACCTTTGCTTTTTATTATTCGGCAACAGGCAATCGTTGTTATATTACAAATCTTACTCGATGTTTCTCTGCCCTCTTTTCTTCTGTCAAATTCAGCCTCAATAATTATTGTTGCTTGGGCTCCAAACAAACCAAAAATAAAGCATAACAACAACAACAACACATTAAATAAAGAAATTAAATACAAGATGAAAGAAAATAAGTAATACTAAATAAAATAATAGAATAAAATACAAATGAATAGATAACTTAAGACACAACATGATGCTGTTGTTGTGACCTTATTTGTTACACAACTCTTTTGTCTTCTTTCTCCTAAGTTAATTTCCTCCTTTAATGATTGCCTGTTGCTTATGTCACCACACTTATATTTATAATTTTTGGGTGGTCAGGTCCCTCGTTTCCTGTTAAATTCTTTTGCAGATGCCTCCTAGACGCTCCCGCCGTTCTAAACGCCCTTCTGCAGAGGCTTTAGAGGTTATTGCTTCCACACCTACCCAACGCACGCGGCACTCAGAGGCTGGTGCAACCCAATCCAGTGCGAACGATGGAGGTGGGGCCATATCTGAGGACCTTATTAGTGCTATTGTCAATAGGGTCACAGCGGAAGTAACTCGCCAGCTCCAGTCTACTTCCTCTCAAAACCCTGTACAGCCACCAGATGGCTCCTCAGTCTCTTCAGCTCAAGGTACATGTAACATTGAAGTTCCTGTCGTCCAGGCCTTGGCAGGTGAGCAAGGAGCACAGCGCCCCAAAGAGGTTTTTACCTCGGTCAGCATGGCAGTAGATGCATGCATTCCTGCTAAAATTAAAGCTAAGATCATTCAAGAGGAGTACATAGAATTCGGGACATTACTAGTTAAACCCTCCTATAATGATAAATATCACCTCACATTAGAACCCGCCAAAGAGGGTACAGCTCAATCCTTCGCAATTGAGCCAGTTACAAGGCCGAAACGTATAACATCACTCGATATGTGGCTTCAGGCCTTTCATGTTTTGTGGGTATTTATACGGGGTGTTACCCCCACGAGGCTCCGGGTTTGATGAAATATGGGGCCACCATTCAGGATTTGGCTGCCAGGGGGCACAACTGGCGATTTTATGATGAAAACTTTCGCTTTTTACGACAATCCCAGGCAACCTCCCTTCCCTGGGGAACTATTCATTGGGAGCTGTGGTTAAAATCACAGTACCCCCCTAAAAGATTGCCTCCATCGACGGGTTCCTCAAAGTTTGCCAGTGCCTCCTATATCCCTCGGGGTTATTGTTTCAAATTTCATAGGGGGGAGGAGTGTTCTGGCTGTAATTTTAAACATACATGCTGTAAATGTGAGGGCCCCCACAGGGCTCTCCATTGTAATTTTCGTTCCTTCAGCAAAAAACCTGTCCCCAACTCCAACATTCGAGGATTCACTAACTCCCCCAGCAGCCAAAATCCCCGACAGTCTACTCCAGCTGGGACTGCCAACACCCGTAAAAATTAGTAGTTTATTGTTTTTTCTTGCTGGGTATGACCATTCAATTGTACAGTTCTTATCACATGGCTTCACTCAGGGTTTTCTCTTGCATCACGAAGGGCTTCGTTACTCCTGTGATGCACCCAATTTACTTTCGGCAATTCAAAACCCTGCCATTGTTGATGAAAAAATTGCAAAAGAATTGGCGGCTCATCGCCTTGCAGGTCCTTTCTCCTCGCCTCCTTTTCCAGATTTTCGTATATCTCCACTTGGCTTGGTTCCTAAGAAAACTGAGGGTGAATTTCGTTTAATTCATCACCTTTCTTACCCTAAGGGTTCATCTTTGAATGAGGGAATTTCTGAAGAACATTCCAGTGTTTCTTATGCGACCGTGGAAGATGCAATTGGTAACATTAAAATGGTTGGCCCAGGTTGCTTCCTGGCTAAAACTGATATTAAGAACGCATTTCGCATTATTCCCATTCACCCTCAGGATTACAATCTTTTAGGGATCTTTTGGCGAGGATGTTATTACTACGACCGATGCATGCCGATGGGTTGTTCCAGCTCATGCAAAACTTTTGAAACTTTTTCCACAGCCATTGAATGGATTGCCCAGCAGAAATTACATATTCCACATATTTTGCATTTATTAGATGATTTTTTGATAGTTGCTCCAACACACAGCCTCTGTAAGAAACAGTTAGATCTGTTTTTGATGCTGTGCCATTATCTTGGGGTCCCCATGGCACCAGAGAAAACTGTCGGTCCTGCCACTACCATCACCTTCGCTGGCATTGAGCTAGACACAGTGTTAATGGAGGCTCGGCTGCCTCAAGAGAAACTTGCTAAGTGTCGCAATTTAATTACTGGCTTTTTAATACGTCGAAAAGTAACTTTAAAAGAAATCCAGTCCCTGACAGGTTTATTAAATTTTGCCTGCTCAGTAGTGGTACCAGGACGGGCATTTTTACGCCGGCTAATTGACTTAACAATAGGCATCAGAGACCCATCGTTTAAGATTCGGCTCTCCAGGGAGGTAAAGGCTGATCTGTTAGTCTGGAATAATTTCCTTACTGAATTCAATGGGCGATCTATTTTCTTGTCAGATCAGTGGTGTAACTCTCACCAGCTGAAATTATATACTGATGCTTCGGGTGCCCTTGGATTTGGTGCTATTTTTGGCAACAACTGGTGTTATGGGGAGTGGCCTGCTAGTTGGCATGGTCGAAACATTGCCTTTTTAGAATTCTATCCAATTGTCCTCAGTCTCCACCTTTGGGGTCATGAGATGACTAATAGCCGCATTTTATTTTTCACTGACAACGAGGCAGTGGTGCACGTGATCAATAAGCAGTCTTGTTGTGATAAGGAATTAATGTTTTTTGTGCGTAAGATGGTGCTGGTATGCCTCTCACACAACATTTGCTTTAAGGCTAAGCACATTCCAGGTATTCAAAACAAGTTAGCTGATTCTTTATCCCGTTTACAATTGCAGACCTTCAAACAGCTGGCACCACCTTGCATGCACCAACATCCAACACCTATTCCTCAACATCTGCAACCGGCCAATTGGCAAATGTAGCTTCATTTTTGCTCCGCTCCAGTCTTCAACCATCATCAATTCCAACCTATCAGCGGGCTTGGAAAATTTTCCAGCAGTTTTTTAATTCCACATTTCAACGCCCCTTTTCTGTGCTCCCTATTTCACCTTCAGTTTTGGCTCTATTTATCGCTTATTTATTTAATGCTCAATATGCCCCATCCACGGTCACCACATACATTTCAACGCTCGGTTATGTTCATAAACTTAGGGGTTTTCCTGATCCTTCCAAAGTGTTCTATGTTTCACAGATACTTAAAGGGTATGGTAAAGTTGGGTTTCGTCTTGACAGCCGATTACCCATCACACTCCCAATCTTGGATAAGCTGGTGTCCTCTGCCACCTCCCTTCAGGGCTCAGCTTATCGAATATGCCAGTTTCAGGCTATGTGTGCATTGGCATTTTATGCCTTTTTACGAATAGGTGAGATAACCTCGGTTCCAGGGGGTTACTCTAACCCCCTACACCTTTCTCAGATCACCAAAATATTGAATCCTGCAGGGTATTTGATAGCTTTTAAACTGACCTTTGGGGATTTTAAACACAGCTACAAAGAACGTCCATTCTCGCTTGTTGTCTCACGACAGACACATTCCTGCCCAGTAGAGTTGTTATCCAAGTATCTAGCTATGCGAGGCTCCCGCCCTGGTCCCATTTTTATTACCGTGGATGGATTGCCAGTCTCCAGATCAACCTTTTCAAATCAGTTAGCTACAGCCATTCAATTATGCGGTTTGCCACCATCACGGTACAAAGGGCACAGTTTTCGTATAGGTGCAGCCTCTCATGCTGCCGAACATGGGTTTACAGATACACAGATTCGTCTGTTAGGTCGTTGGAAATCGAATGCGTTCCAAAAATACATAAGGGTGCCAAGCCTTAGCTCTTAACAGGATTGCTTATTGCACATGTTTCAGCATCATTTTGGAGGGAAAGCTGTGTAGATTAATTAATTTAGATTTGAACATCAGCACGGTAGGCTGGTCAGCATGGGCGGCTGGCTACCCATGTTGATTGGGGACTAGTTTCTAACATCGTCTGAAAGGATCGAGTTAGCATGGGCAGCTCTTCCTAGCAGACGGTGCAAGCTATTTGCACTATGTAGATTACTTTTTAGCAGACTGTGGGAGTGTTCTCTCTGTGTATATTAAAATCTAGTTGACCATCATCATGGTAGGCTGGTTAGCATGGGCGGTTGGCCATCCATGTTGATGAAAGAACAGCTTCTCACACCATCTTAAGGGGGAGAGTTAGCATGGGCAGCTCTTGCCAGCAGAATAGAACAGCTGTTTTTATTGTGTATGTTTGGGTTGTTACAGTAGTAGATTCTCTACATCAGTTAGCATGGGCAACTGGTGAACATTATCCTAAGATAATGTGATGAGTTTCTTCCTGCATTAGTTTGTCAATATCAGTTTGTATGGGCTACTGTTGACTTGGTTTGTTTTTACACCATTTTGCACTCTCTTGCTCATTTTACTACCACAGCGCTTCAGTTAGCATGGGCGACTGTTGTCTTCAGTCGGTACAACTGTATTTTATAGGGGTGGCTATGCCACGTGGTTGGTCAGAGAAACTATTCGTAAATTGTTGGCAGTGATAGGCTGTCTCATTGAACAGTTAATTATTGATAGGGTATATTAATGAGTAGATCTAGTCATAATAATAGTGGCTTCAGCCAGCATGGGCGGCTGTTCCACACAGTATTATACCATCATCTGTTTCTCTCTGATTTTCCTATACCCATGTTTTTTGTTCAGAATTTTTTACTCTCCTTTCTGTGCTGCATTGCCTGGGGTGGGGCAGCATTTGTGCTTGTCAATGCACAGATGCTTCTGGCGTTTTCTTTGCCCGCACCTTTACTGGGCTTAACTATGTACAAATCAGATGTTTTGAAGTTGATATTTTAATAAAAGCGGCTATGGGTCTTAACTCATAGCCATTTTACTCCAGATGCTTGTTCGTTGTTTATAGCCCAGTAAACAGAGCTCAGGCAAGGCAGCTCATTAGGGGAGGGATATTATAAGACAGGAAGGAAGGGGCATAAACAAAATATTTGCCTGCGAATAGGATTTTTATGTCCTTTCTTCCTTTTAGAATGTTGTTATAGCTTTCTTAAGTGGCTTTTGCATTGGGAGGGAGTGTATTGTGATTAAGCTCCACCCCCTTTAGGGGCAAGTGGGGGTCACGTGACTATTCAAGCCATGTGAGTGCAACTCGTGGATTCCATCTTTTTGAAAGATTTTTTCACCCCTCCTCCTCCCCATGTCCTGGCCACCTATCTTGTTTGTAGGCTACTTTTTATGTGGCGTTTTCTTTGCCCGCACCTTTACTGGGCTTAACTATGTACAAATCAGATGTTTTGAAGTTGATATTTTAATAAAAGCGGCTATGGGTCTTAACTCATAGCCATTTTACTCCAGATGCTTGTTCGTTGTTTATAGCCCAGTAAACAGAGCTCAGGCAAGGCAGCTCATTAGGGGAGGGATATTATAAGACAGGAAGGAAGGGGCATAAATATATATTTATTATTTCCTTTTGATTATGTAAATTTTAAACCTGTGTCAAAGGAAGAGACGAACAGAAATGAATTACTGAACTGACTGGTGTGATACTGAGGGGTCAGGATTACTGAAAAGCTGTCAGGTAAAGGGAGCATAAATGTGTAGCCATATTTTATATTTAACAATTAGACTACGAGCCACTCTAAAGGATTGTATCCCAAAAGTTAACAGTTCATGTATTTTTAAGCCAAAAATCAAGAAAAATCTTGCCTTGAAAAGCAACACTTGTGCGATCGTTTTCTATTGGCGAATAGAAAACAGTTGGAGAACCAATCAGATTCAAGGATTTCCAATAGAACACAGATGAGTTTCTACTAATAATAAATATTGTTGATTTAAGATAGTATTTTAACCCCAAGGAAACAATGAAACAGACGGAGATGCTTGTCGGCAATTAAACCCCCAATTTGGACATGGTTAAATTTTTATTGACCCCTAAACAAATAGCCAGAAATAGAAAGTATATTTCTTCATTTCTTGGCATGCATCGCTGAGACCAACTATCCAAACTTTACGCCAAGAAAAATTAATAAGTGCGCTTTTAGAAATTCCTTGTGATATCAATTTTATATGGAAACAGTAAAAGGTCTGAAGTGTGGTCAAGGATTTAATTTCCCTTTTAGTGTTTTCTATTGGTTATGCTTTGTGGAGGTAGGGATCAGTCAACGTCAAAACTGGACGACAGGAAATACAAACAGAAAACCACACTGAAAAACTAAAACAGAAATATACATTCACGCTAATGGATTAGCTTAATCGCGCTTTGAATTCCACGTCATTGAAAATCAAATAATTACTATTATTAAAAACTAGCTATGGTATTTTGCATTTCCTGAGTTCTGATTGATTTAGAGGCAATGGTATATGAGCTGATATACCACTGACCTACACACTTTACAAATATGGTATCTGTACACGTAAAAGAATACATTTTTCGCAATGTTTGTGCAATATTTTTTGGGCGTTTTTAATAAAACAATTATTCCACTTGCGCTTGTTGGATATGAGATGGTTAAAGCCAACTGGGCGCTACGCACCTCGTTGGCTATCTACTAGACTTGCCCCAAGTCGCTCGTTTTTTCTTTGTATCGATAGACACGGTAGAGTTACTTGAAAAAGACCGGTTTGAAATCGCGCGCGAAAAGACAAAATCACTTGAAAATCAAGCGCGAGGACATCGCGGAAGTCACGAATGTTCCGCGCCGCCATTTTGATTTTCAAGCCAGCGCGCGCCGTTCATATCAAGCGCTCGGTCTCCTCGCCATTTTAATTCGGACTCCAGCGCGCCCTCCCTCCTGTGCCCTCTGCGAAGCGAATCAAACGAGCGACTTGGAGCAAGTCTAGCTATCTACCATTTCATATCCAACGCGCGCTCGTGGAATAATTGTTAAATATACTATCAACCCTGCATTCTTATCCATCAAGGGATTATTTTGGGCAGCAGTGGGTAGCATAAGCCAAGAAAAGCACAATAACGAAACTTCGCGAAGCGCCAAAAAAATCTAACACAAAGATGTCAGCGATGCGCGCGCTCTCTTTATGTTTGATTAATAATGGTAATAGGACTGAGTGGAGTCCAATTCGGTCTGTAATCATACGAGTGATTAACAAAATCGGACGACCGCATTGCGGGAGTCCGATTTGTTAATCACGAGTATGATTACAGACAGAATTGGACGACACGATGTCCTGTTATCAATTAATCATAACCATTACAATTTCCATTACATTACAACTTGTGAAAATATTTCAAAATTCACATTGAGGAAAACATCTCCAGTAGAGACATTATCTAAAGTTACAAATTCCGCCATTTTGGAAAAGCCCCAGCTGTGAAGGGTAAGTTTTTGTTGCTATAGTGATTGTAATCAATGTGGTGATTGGTGGATTTAGCTGACAGGAATTAAAATGATTGGCTTGTGCAACTGTCCGATTACAGCCAACTGTCCGATTACGCTGTCTGATTACAACTTTGCGGATTACTTAATGCAAAATACAGCAGTTTATACATCAATCAGTTGTGAGGAAATTGTAATGGTTATCATTATTGTAAATTATTACCTTAGCGATGCGCGCTCTCTTTGTTCTGTGTTTGGTTGCTACGATGGTGAAGCGCGCTCTTTTTGTTTTGTGTTTGATTGTGATGCGCGTTCTCTTTGTTTTTTGTTTGATTGTGATGCGCGTTCTCTTTGTTTTGTGTTTGATTGTGAAGCGCACTCTCTTTGTTTTGTGTTTGACTGTAAAGCGCGTTCTCTTTGTTTTGTGTTTGATTGTGAAGCGCACTCTCTTTGTTTTGTGTTTGACTGTAAAGCGCGTTCTCTTTGTTTTGTGTTTGATTGTGAAGCGTGCTCTCTTTGTTTTGTGTTTGACTGTAAAGCGCGTTCCCTTTGTTTACTGTTTGATTGTGAAGCGCGCTCTCTTTGTTTTGTGTTTGATTGTGATGCGCGTTCTCTTTGTTTTGTGTTTGATTGTGATGCGCGTTCTCTTTGTTTTGTGTTGGATTCTGAAGCGCGCTCTCTTTGTTTTGTGTTTGACTGTAAAGCGCGTTCTCTGTTTTGTTTTTGATTGTGAAGCGCACTCTCTTTACTTTGTGTTTGACTTTAAAGCGCATTCTCTTTGTTTTGTGTTTGACTGTAAAGCGCGTTCTCTTTGCTTTGTGTTTGATTGTGAAGCGCACTCTCTTTGTTTTGTGTTTGACTGTAAAGCGCGTTCTCTTTGTTTTGTGGTTGATTGTAAAGCGCGCTCTCTTTGTTTTGTGTTTGACTGTAAAGCGTGTTCTCTTTGTTTTGTGTTTGATTGTGAAGCATGCTCTCTTTGTTTTGTGTTTGATTGTGATGCGCGTTCTCTTTGTTTTGTGTTTGGTTGTGATGCGCGTTCTCTTTGTTTTGTCTTTGATTGTGATGCGCGTTCTCTTTGTTTTGTGCTTGATGGTGATGCGCGTTCTCTTTGTTTTCTGTTTGATTGTAAAGCGCGTTCTCCTTGTTTTGTGTTTGATTGTGAAGCGCGCTCTCTTTGTTTTGTGTTTGACTGTAAAGTGCGCTCTCTTTGTTTTGTGTTTGACTGTAAAGCGCGTTCTCTTTGTTTTACGTTTGATTGTGAAGCTCGCTCTCTTTGTTGCGTGTTTGATTGTGAAGCTCGCTCTCTTTGTTTCGTGTTTGATTATGAAGCTCCCTCTCTGTTTTGTGTTTGATTGTGAAGCGTGCTCTCTTTGTTTTGTATTTGATTGTCATGCGCGTTCTCTTTGTTACGTTTTTGATTGTGAATCGCGCTCTCTGTTTTGTGTTTGATTGTGAAGCGTGCTCTCTTTCTTTTGTGTTTGATTGTGATGTGCGATCTCTTTGTTTTCTGTTTAATTGTGAAGCGCGCTCTCTTTGTTTCGTGTTTGATTATGAAGCGCGCTCCCTCTGTTTAGTGTTTGATTGTGTAGCGAGCTCGATTTTCTGATTGTGAAGCACGCTCTCTTTGTTTTGTGTTTGATTGTCAAGCACGCTCTCTTTGTTTTGTGTTTGATTGTCAAGCATGCTCCCTCTGTTTAGTGTTTGATTGTGTAGCGAGCTCAATTTTCTGATTGTGAAGCACGCTCTCTTTGTTTTGTGTTTGAATGTGAAGCGCGCTCTCTTTGTTTTGTGTTTGATTGTCAAGCATGCTCTCTTTGTTTTGTGTTTGGTTGTGAAGTGGGCTCTCTTTGTTTAGTGTTTGATTATGAAGCGCTCTCTCTTTGTTTTGTTTTTGACTGTAAGCGCGCTCTCTTCGTTTTGTGTTTGATTGTGATGCGCGTTCTCTTTGTTTTGTTTTTGATTGTGAAGCGCGCTGTCTGTTATGTGCTTGATTGTGAAGCGCACTCTAATTGTTTTGTGTTTGATATTGAAGCGCTCTCTTCGTTTTGTGTTTGATTTTGAGGCGCGCTCTCTTATTTTCGTCTTTGATTGTGAAGCGCGCTCTCTTTTTTGTGTTTGATTGTGAAGCGCACTCTTTTTGTTTTGTGTTTGGTTGTTACGTTAGTGATGCGCGCTATCTTTGTTTTTTCTTTGATCGTTACGTTAGTCATGCACGTTCTCTTTCTTTTTTGTTTGATTGTTACGTTAGTGATGAGCGCTCTCTTCGTTTTGTGTGTGGTTGTCACGTTAGTGATGCGCGCTCTCTTCGTTTTGTGTGTGGTTGTCATGTTAGTGATGCGCGCTCTCTTTGTTTTGTGTGTGGTTCTTACGTTATTGATGCGCGCTCTTTTTCTTGTGTGTTGTTGTTACGTTTGTGATACACGCTCTCTTTGTTTTTTGTTTGATTGTTACGTTAGTGATGAGCGCTCTCTTCGTTTTGTGTGTGGTTGTTACGTTAGTGATGCGCGCTCTCTTTCTTTTTTGTTTGATTGATGCGCGCTCCTTTTTTTTTTTGTTTGATCGTTACGTTAGTGATGCGCGCTCTCTTTGTTTTGTGTGTGGTTGTTACGTTAGTGATGCGCGATCTCTTTTTTTTGTTTGATTGTTACGTTAGTGATGCGCGCTCTCGTCGTTTTGTGTTTGGTTTTTACGTTAGTGATGCGCCCTCTCTCTGTTTTGTATTTGATTGTTACGTTAGTGATGCACGCTCTGTTTTTATATTTATTTGATTGTTACGTTAGTGATGCGCGCTCTCTTTGTTTTTTGTTTGATTGTTACGCTAGTGATGCGCGCTCCCTTTGTTTTTTGTTTCATTGTTACGTTAGTGGTTCGCGCTCTCTTTATTTTTTGTTTGATTGTTGCGTTAGTGATGAGCGCTCTCTCCGTTTCTTTTTTGGTTGTTACGTTAGTGATGCGCGCTCTCTTTGTTTTTTGTTTGATTGTTTTGTTAGTGATGCGCGCTCTCTTTCTTTTATGTTTTGTTTTTACGTTAGTGATTCGCGCTCTCTCTTATTTTTTCATTTGATTGTTACGTTAATGATGCGCGCTCCCTTTGTTTTTTGTTTGATCGTTACGTTAGTGATGCGCTCTCTCTTTCTTTTATGTTTTGTTTTTACGTTAGTGATTCGCGTTCTTTTTGTTTTGGGTGTGGTTGTTACGTTAGTGATGCGCGCTCTCTTTGTTTTTTGTTTGATTGTTACGTTAGTTATGAGCGCTCTTTTCGTTTTGTTTGTACTTGTTACGTTGGTGATGCCCGCTCTCTTTGTTTTTTGTTTGCCTACGTTAGTTATGAGCGCTCTTTTCGTTTTGTGTGTACTTGTTACGTTAGTGATGCGCGCTCTCTTTGTTTTTTGTTTGATTGTTACGCTAGTGATGCGCGCTCTCTGTTTTGTGTTTGATTGTGATGCGCTCTCTCTGTTTTTTGTTTGATTGTTACGTTAGTGATGCGCGCTCTCTTTTTTTATTTTTTGGTTGTTACGTCAGTGGTGCGCCCTCTCTCTGTTTTCTGTTTGGTTGTTACGTTAGTGATGCACACTCTCTTGGTTTTGTGATTGATTGTTACGTTAGTGATGCGCGCTCTAACTGTTTTGTGTTTGATTGTTACGTTAGTGATGCGCGCTCTCTTTGTTTTTTGTTTGATTTTTACGTTAGTGATGAGCGCACTCTTCGTTTTGTGTGTGGATGTTACGTTAGTGATGCGCGCTCCCTTTGTTTTTCGTTTGATTTTTGTGTTAGTGATGCGCGCTCCCTTTGTTTTTTGTTTGATCGTTACGTTAGTGATGCACTCTCTCTTTGTTTTGCGTTTGGTTTTTACGTTAGTGATGCGCGCTCTCTTTGTTTTTGGTTTGGGTTAAGTTAGTGATGCGCGCTCTCTTTGGTTTTTTTTTATTGTTACGTTAGTGATACGTGCTCTCTTTGTTTTGTGTGTGGTTGTTACATTAGTGCTGCACGCTCTCTTTGTTTTTTTTTTCTTTGTTACGTTAGTGATGCGCGCTCTCTTTGTTTTTTGTTTGGTTGTTACCTTAGTGATTCGCGCTCACTTTCTTTTTTGTTTGACCGTAAAGCCAGTTCTCTTTGTTTTGTGTTTGATTGTGAAGCGCGCTCTCTTTTGTTTTGTGTTTGACTGTAAACCGCGCTCTCTTTGTTTTGTGTTTGACTGTAAAGCGCGTTCTCTTTGTTTTATGTTTGATTGTGAAGCTCGCTCTCTTTGTTGCCTGTTTGATTATGAAGCTCGCTCTCTTTGTTTCCTGTTTGATTGTGAAGCACGCTCTCTTTGTTTAGTATTTGATTGTGAAGCTCTCTCTCTCTTTGTTTCGTGTTTGCTTATGAAGCTCCCTCTCTGTTTTGTGTTTGATTGTGAAGCCCGCGCTCTTTGTTTTGTGTTTGATTGTGATGCGCGTTCTCTTTGTTACGTTTTTGATTGTGAATCGCGCTCACTTTTTTGTGTTTGATTGTGAAGAGTGCTCTCTTTGTTTTTTGTTTGATTGTGATGTGCGTTTTGTGTTTGATTGTGATGCGCGTTCTCTTTGTTTTTTTTTTATTGTGAAGCGCGCTCTCTGTTATGTGCTTGATTGTCAAGCACGGTCTCTTTGTTTTGTGTTTGATTGTCAAGCACGCTCTCTCTCTTTGTTTTCTGTTTGATTGTGAAGTGCGCTCTCTTTCTTTTGTGTTTGATTGTGAAGCGCGCTGCCTCTGTTTAGTGTTTGATTGTGTAGCGCGCTCGCTTTTTTGATATTGAAGCACGCTATCTTTGTTGCGTGTTTGATTGTGAAGCGCGCTCTCTTTGTTTTGATTTTGATTGTGAACCGCGCTCTCTTTGTTTTGATTTTGATTGTGATGCGCGTTCTCTTTGTTACGTTTTTGATTGTGAATCGCGCTCCCTTTTTTGTGTTTGATTGTTAAGCGTGCTCTCTTTGTTTTGTGTTTGACTGTAAAGCGCGCTCTTTTCGTTTTGTGTTTGATTTTGATGCGCGTTCTCTTTCTTTTGTTTTTGATTGTGAAGCGCGCTCTCATTGTTTTGTGTTTGATTTTGAAGCGCTCTCTTTGCTTTGTGTTTGATTGTGAAGCTCTCTCTCTTTTTTTCGTGTTTGATTACGAAGCTCCCTCTCTTTTTCGTGTTTGATTGTGAAGCGCGCTGTATTTGTTTTTTGTTTGATTGTAATGCGCGTTCTTTTTATTACGTTTTTGATTATGAATTGCGCTCTCTGTTTTGTGTTTGATTATGAAGCGTGCTCTCTTTGTTTTGATTTTGATTGTGATGTGCGCTCTCTTTGTTTTCTGTTTGATTGTAAAGCACGCTCCCTTTGTTTTGTGTTTGGTTGTGAAGTGGGCTCTCTTTGTTTAGTGTTTGATTGTAAAGCGCGCTGTCTTCGTTTTGTGTTTGATTGTGATGCGCGTTCTCTGTTTTGTTTTTGATTGTGAAGCGCGCTCTCATTGTTTTGTGTTTGATATTGAAGCGCTCTCTTTGTGTTGTGTTTTATTGTGAAGCTCACTCACTTTTTTTATGTTTGATTGTGAAGCGTGCTGTCTTTGTTTTCTGTTTGATTGTTAAGCACGCTCTCTTTGTTTAGTGATTGGTTGTAAAGCTCGCTCTCTTTATTGCGTGTTTGATTGTGAAGCGCTCTTTCTTTGGTTCGTGTTTGATTGTGAAGCGCGCTCTCTTTGTTTAGTATTTGATTGTTAACCTGGCTCTCTTTGTTTCGTGTTTGATTGTGAAGCTCGCTCTCTTGTTTACGTGTTTGATTGTGAAGCGCGCTCTCTTTGTTTCGTGTTTGATTGCGATGCACGTTCTCTTTGTTACGTGTTTGATTGTGAATCGTGCTTTCTGTTTTCTGTTTGATTCTGAAGCGCGCTCTCTTTGTTTTGTGTTTGATTGTGAAGCGCGCTCCCTCTTTTCAGTGTTTGATGGTGTAGCGAGCTCGAATTTCTGATTGTGAAGCGCTCTCTCTTTGTTTTGTGTTTGATTGTCAAGCACGCTCTCTTTGTTTAGTATTTTATTGTGAAGCTCTTCCTTTTTTTCGTGTTTGATTATGAAGCTCCCTCTCTTTGTTTTGATTTTGATTGTGATTCGCGTTCTCTTTGTTACGTTTTTGATTGTGAATCGCGCTCCCTGTTTTGTGTTTGATTGTTAAGCGTGCTCTCTTTGTTTTGTGTTGGACTGTAAAGCGCGCTCTCTTCGTTTTGTGTTTGATTTTGATGCGCGTTCTCTTTGTTTTGTTTTTCATTGTGAAGCGCGCTCTCTGTTATGTGCTTGATTGTGAAGCGCGCTTTCATTGTTTTGTGTTTCATTACGAAGCTCCCTCTCTTTTTCGTGTTTGATTGTGAAGCGCGCTGTCTTTGTTTTGTGTTTGATTGTAATGCGCGTTCTTTTTATTACGTTTTTGATTGTGAAGTGCGCTCTCTGTTTTGTGTTTGATTATGAAGCGTGCTCTCTTTTTTGTGTGTTTGATTGTGATGTGCGCTCTCTTTGTTTTCTGTTTGATTGTAAAGCGCGTTCTTCTTCTTTTGTGTTTGATTGTGAAGCTCGCTCTCTTTTTTGCGTGTTTGATTGTGAAGCTCGCTCTCTTTGTTTCGTGTTTGATTTTGAAGCACGCTCTCTTTGTTTAGTATTTTATTGTGAAGCTCTCTCTCTCTGTTTCGTGTTTGCTTATGAAGCTCCCTCTCTTTGTTTTTTGTTTGATTTTGATGCGCGTTCTCTTTGTTACGTGTTTGATTGTGAATCGCGCTCCCTTTTTTGTGTTTGATTGTTAAGCGTGCTCTCTTTGTTATGTGTTTGATTGTGAAGCATGCTCTCTTTGTTTTGTGTTTGATTGTGAAGCATGCTCTCTTTGTTTTGTGTTTGATTTTTACGTTAGTGATGCACGCTCTCTTTTTTTTGTGTTTGATTGTTATGTTAGTGATGCGCGCTCTCTCTGTTTTGTGTTTGATTGTTACGTTAGTGATGCGTGCTCTCTCTGTTTTTCTTTTGATTGTTACGTTAGTGATGCGCGGTCTCTTTCTTTTTTGTTTGATTGTTACGTTAGTGATGCGCGCTCTTTGTTTTTCGTTTGATTGTTACATTAGGGATAAACGCTGCCTTTGTTTTTTGTTTGATCGTTACGTTAGTGATGTGCTCTCTCTTTTTTTTATGTTTGTTTTTTACGTTAGTGATGCGCGCCCTCTTTGTTTTGTGTGTGGATGTTACGTTAGTGATGCACGCTCTCTTTTTTTTGTCTCATTGTTACGTTAGTGATACGCGCTCTCTTTGTTTCGTGTTTTCTTGTTACGTTAGTGATGAGCGCTCTCTTTGTTTTTTGTTTGATTGCTACGTTAGTGATGAGCGCTCTCTCTGTTTTGTGTTTGATTGTTACGTTAGTGAAGCGCGCTCTCTTTGTTTTGTGTGTGGTTGTTACGTTAGTGATGCACGCTCTCTTTTTTTTTGTTTGATTGTTACGTTAGTGATGCGCGCTTTCTTTGTTTTGTGTGTTGTTGTTACGTTAATGATGCACGCTCTCTCTGTTTTGTGTTTTATTGTTACGTTAGTGGTGCTCTCTCTTTTTGTTTAGTATTTGATTCTTAAGCTGGCTCTCTTTGTTTTATGATTGATTGCGATGCGCGCTTCTTTGTTTTGTGTTTGATTTTGAAGCGCGCTCTCTGTTTTGCGTTTGATTGGTCAGCGCGCTCTCTTTGTTTCGTGTTTGATTGTGAATCGCGCTCTCTTTGCTCCGTGTTTTATTGTGATGCACGCTCTCTTTATTTAGTGTTTGATTATGAAGCGCGCTCTTTGTTTTGTGTTTGATTTTTACGTTAGTGATCCGCGCTCTCTCTCTTTTGTGTTTGATTGTTACGTTAGTGATGCACGCTCTCTTTGTTTTTTATTTGATTGTTACGTTAGTGATGAGCGCTCTCTTTGTTTCGTGTGTTGTTGTTACGTTAGTGATTCGCGCTCTTTGTTTTTTGTTTGATTGTTACGTTAGTGATGCGCGCTCTCTTTGTTTTGTGTGTTGTTTTTACATTACATATGCACGCTCTGTTTGTTTTTTTTATTGTTATGTTAGTTATGCCCGCTCTCTTTCTTTTCTGTGTTGTTGTTACGTTAATGATGCACGCTCTCTCTGTTTTGTGTTTTATTCTTACGTTAGTTGTGCGCGCTCTTTTTGTTTTGTGTTTGATTGTTGCGTTAGTGATGCGCTCTCTCTTTGTTTTTCGTTTGATTTTTACATTAGGGATGCGCGCTGCCTTTGTTTTTTATTTGATCCTTACGTTAGTGATGTGCTCTCTTTTGTTTTATGTTTGGTTGTTACGTTAGTGATTCGCGCATTCTTTTTTTTTTTTTCATTTTTACGATAGTGATGCGCGCTCTCTTTGTTTCGTGTTTTGTTGTTACGTTAGTGTTGCGCGCTCTGTTTGTTTTTTTTTTATTGCTACGTTAGTGATGCGCGCTCTCTTCGTTTTGTGTCTGGTTGATACGTTAGTGATGCACGCTCTCTTTGTTTTTTGTTTCATTTTTACGTTAGTGATGCACGCTCTCTTTGTTTCTTGTTTGATTATTACGTTAGTGATGCGCGCTCTCTAGATAGATGGAGATAGATAGACTGTTTATTCAGAAATACATCGCAGTCACCAGACTGAATTGCGTATTTTACAGAGAAATATATAAATAAGTAAATGTTAAAAATAATTACAATCATATATACATGATATAAAATATAAGTATCTAATAGGATTAAAAATTAAAAATTAAAAATTATAAAGTCACTAGCTATGTACTACGCGTTGTATGTTGCTCTGGCATCTCTTGACATTGCATACACAAAGGACAGACTAAACCGGTCTGTACGCGAGCGTGGTAGATTATATGTTCTCTGTTGTCGCAGGCGGTAGCTTTGTTCATTTCTTGGAGGCAGTAAGTTGTGTAGTTTATGCCCCGAGTTGTTGGCGATTGAATCAAAGAGTCGTTTACATAGATCATTGCGTCTCTCTTTTAGCGTTGACAGGCCTAGGCTGTCCAAGCAGTCCTGATATGACATATCTGGGAGAATTATGGAAAGAACTCTTTTCTGTATTCTCTCCATATCCTCACTGAGATAAGCGGGGAGCGCGTGATGGAAGAGGGGAGCGCAATATTCTAGAACAGATCTGATTGTTGTACAATAGAAATTAACAATGTCATTACAAGGTACACGAGCCCTTTTCAAGAGAACAATGAAATATATCCGCTTGTTTGCCTTCTTAATACAATCTACAACATGATTGTTCCATTTGAGGTCACTAGATATGGTAACACCTAGGATTTTGGCGCAATCAATAACGGGAAGGGCTTTGCTCTCTGTTTTGTTTTTGATTTTTACGTTAGTGATGCGCGCTCTCTCTGTTTTGTGTTTGATTGTTACGTTAGTGATGCGCGCTCTCTCTGTTTTGTGTTTGATTGTTACGTTAGTGATGCGCGCTCTCTCTGTTTTGTGTTTGATTGTTACGTTAGTGATGCGCGCTCTCTCTGTTTTGTGTTTGATTGTTACGTTAGTGATGCGCGCTCTCTCTGTTTTGTGTTTGATTGTTACGTTAGTGATGCGCGCTCTCTCTGTTTTGTGTTTGATTGTTACGTTAGTGATGCGCGCTCTCTCTGTTTTGTGTTTGATTGTTACGTTAGTGATGCGCGCTCTCTCTGTTTTGTGTTTGATTGTTACGTTAATGATGCGCGCTCTCTCTGTTTTGTGTTTGATTGTTACGTTAGTGATGCGCGCTCTCTCTGTTTTGTGTTTGATTGTTACGTTAGTGATGCGCGCTCTCTCTGTTTTTTGTTTGATTATTACGTTAGTGATGCGCGCTGTCTTTGTTTTGTGTGTGGTTGTTACGTTAGCGATGCACGCTCTCTTTGTTTTTTGTTTCATTGTTACGTTAGTGATGCGCGCTCTTTTTATTTTTTATGCCCCTTCCTTCCTGTCTTATAATATCCCTCCCCTAATGAGCTGCCTTGCCTGAGCTCTGTTTACTGGGCTATAAACAACGAACAAGCATCTGGAGTAAAATGGCTATGAGTTAAGACCCATAGCCGCTTTTATTAAAATATCAACTTCAAAACATCTGATTTGTACATAGTTAAGCCCAGTAAAGGTGCGGGCAAAGAAAACGCCACATAAAAAGTAGCCTACAAACAAGATAGGTGGCCAGGACATGGGGAGGAGGAGGGGTGAAAAAATCTTTCAAAAAGATGGAATCCACGAGTTGCACTCACATGGCTTGAATAGTCACGTGACCCCCACTTGCCCCTAAAGGGGGTGGAGCTTAATCACAATACACTCCCTCCCAATGCAAAAGCCACTTAAGAAAGCTATAACAACATTTTAAAAGGAAGAAAGGACATAAAAATCCTATTCGCAGGCAAATATTTTGTTTGTTTTTTTATTACGTTAGTGAAGCGCGCTCTCTTTGTTTTGTGTCTGGTTGTTACGTTAGTGAAGCGCGCTCTCTTTGTTTTGTGTGTGCTTGTTACGTTAGTGATGCACGCTCTCTTTTTCTTTTGTTTCATTGTTACGTTAGTGAAGCGCGCTCTCTTTGTTTTGTGTCTGGTTGTTACGTTAGTGAAGCGCGCTCTCTTTGTTTTGTGTGTGCTTGTTACGTTAGTGATGCACGCTCTCTTTTTCTTTTGTTTCATTGTTACGTTAGTGATGCGCGCTCTCTTTGTTTCGTGTTTTGTTGTTACGTTAGTGATGCGCGCTCTCTTTGTTTTTTGTTTGATTGCTACGTTATTGATAAGCGCTCTCTTCGTTTTGTGTGTGGTTGTTACGTTAGTGATGCACGCTCTCTTTTGTTTGTTTGATTGTTACGTTAGTGATGCACGCTCTCTTTTGTTTGTTTGATTGTTACGTTAGTGATGCGCGCTCTCTTTTTTTTCTGTTTGATTGTTACGTTAGTGATGCGCGCTCTCTTTGTTTTTTGTTTGATTGTTACGTTAGTGATGCACCCTCTCTTTGTTTTGTGTTTGATTGTTACGTTAGTGATGCACGCTCTCTTTGTTTTTTGTTTGATTGTTACGTTAGTGATGCACCCTCTCTTTGTTTTTTGTTTGATTGTTACGTTAGTGATGCACCCTCTCTCTGTTTTGTGTTTGATTGTTACGTTAGTGATGCGCGCTCTCTTTGTTTTTTGTTTGATTGTTACGTTAGTGATGCGCGCTCTCTTTGTTTTGTGTGTGGTTGTTACGTTAGTGATGCACGCTCTCTTTGTTTTTTGTTTGATTGTTACGTTAGTGATGCGCGCTCTCTTTGTTTTTTGTTTGATTGTTACGTTAGTGATGCGCGCTCTCTTTGTTTTTTGTTTGATTGTTACGTTAGTGATGCACCCTCTCTTTGTTTTGTGTTTGATTGTTACGTTAGTGATGCACGCTCTCTTTGTTTTTTGTTTGATTGTTACGTTAGTGATGCACGCTCTCTTTGTTTTTTGTTTGATTGTTACGTTAGTGATGCACCCTCTCTCTGTTTTGTGTTTGATTGTTACGTTAGTGATGCGCGCTCTCTTTGTTTTGTGTGTGGTTGTTACGTTAGTGATGCACGCTCTCTTTGTTTTTTGTTTGATTGTTACGTTAGTGATGCGCGCTCTCTTTGTTTTTTGTTTGATTGTTACGTTAGTGATGCGCGCTCTCTTTGTTTTTTGTTTGATTGTTACGTTAGTGATGCGCGCTCTCTTTTTTTTCTGTTTGATTGTTATATTAGTGATGCGCGCTCTCTTTGTTTTGTGTGTTGTTGTTACGTTAATTATGCACGCTCTCTCTGTTTTTTGTTTGATTGTTACGTTAGTGATGCGCGCTCTCTTTGTTTTGTGTGTGGTTGTTACGTTAGTGATGCACGCTCTCTTTGTTTTTTGTTTGATTGTTACGTTAGTAATGCGCGCTCTCTTTTTTTTGTGTTTGATTGTTACGTTAGTAATGCACGCTCTCTTTTTTTTTTGGTTGTTACGTTAGTGATGCACGCTCTCTTTGTTTTTTGCATCGCGCAGAATGCCGCGACACATCCGGGACTTAAATGTAGAGTCCGCGGGAGATTTTAAATGCAATCAGGCTGCCCGATGGTCAAACAATAAAGAAAATGACCAGAAAATGGCCGACAACGCATACTTGTTTAGAGTTTACGTGCTTTATACTTGTGTTTTGTAGTGGTTATCATATGGATTTTGTAGATGAGACATTGATGGAATAAAGGAAACATTTTTTGACATGTTACGAATGGTGGATTTAGTCGTTTTCTTTACCTGAATTTGGTCCATTTCAGGGAAAATACTGTATGAGGAAATATTTGGAGTATGAATTTTTCTCCTTCAACATGCCCTTCATAACGGCTATCGTACGGCTTTGAATGTATATTGTTTAAGGAAGCTTTATGCCAAGTTTCAACGGAAAATGATGTTTCAAACTGGTCGTTCTGTCCAACTTTCGAACACTCGTGCCGATCTTTCAGCTTCGTTCGCTTCGGAGACTAGAAGAACAATACAACGAACTCTTTTGAATTTCCCGGTAGAATATTAATATATGCTAAGCTCCGCCTCCGCAAACAATAGGACACACGCCGACGCTATAAGGCATTGAAATTGAGAGGTGATAAAATGAATAACTTAACCATCTTAATCGGCTTTGCGTGAGTTGCAATTAACACGAACTCTCGTGTTCATCGCAAATTTTTAACATGTCGTCTGTGCAAGACATGCAGCGCGTTGATCGGGAGCTCTGTTTAGAGCTCATTGAATCCCCGATTAACCCCGCTTTCTTGCACATGTCCACCCCACTAAAAGGCTACGACCCAATGTTTTATCTCCAAATAAACGGCGAGGCTCTCTGGCAGTGGCGCGTTGTCAAAAAACAAAAACAAATGTTTGAAGTGCTTCAAGACAACTTGTTCCAACTTGGCTACAGACTATCGTCGTCTTGCAAAGATCGTGTGGGGGTCCTCATCTATGCCAGAGTGAACTATCTTACAAAGAAGGTCCAAAGCCTTAAGAGCAACGTAAGTCGTCGCGCATTGAGATCGAACTTCTGGTGTAGCATTGCCCTCCATCCAGATGAAATCAACCAAGCACCTGCAGACATCATCGCCAGCCTGAAAGAAACAGAAGAGGAACTGGTTCGTGAAAACCAAACACTGAAGAAAGAACTTGAAGGTAAGGTTTAATCATTCTTGAACTGAAGAACACTGCAGTGCGGGCAGTGCAAATGTCTTGACTGTACGATTTAAACGCTTTTTTTTCAACAAAAACCAGTATGAGCGATTTGAAATGACGAGAAATCAAAACAAAAAGGCAACGTATTGAAAAACGATGCTGATGGCAGATGTAACAATAAATAAAAAACAGTGCTTCTGTTTGCGCTAGGATCCATAGTAAGCAAAGCGTTTCTCGTTGGAGCAGCTGATAACAGACTGTAATGGCTAACCGACAGCAAATGACGCAAATGGCCCAACAAAACCGCTCGGTATGAGGACCAGATTAATTGACTTGACGGTATTCGAAGCTTTCGAGTCCCTGTTTCGCTTATTGACAACATTCCTACCATGTTTGACAGCTTTTGATACGGGATACCCAAGTATTTGATTTGATGGAAGAGCTGGCCACCTTTTTAGAGGGGAAACTTTCTCAGTTTGATGCCGTAAGTTACTACATGTATTTTCTTCGTAGTAGTTCTTTGTATTTGGGAATCAAACTGATGCGGTAATTTTGCCAATCTTTCAGGCAAGACCAAACTGTCACTATTTGACAAGATGGTAAGTGTCAGTTTGCTATCATAACATGCATGCATGTTCATTTTTAAGATGTTCATTTTTAAGAAAGTAAACCTAAACTGTATCCGCTGTAATACCGAGTTGAGTTGCACTCTTTTTGTATAAGAACGTCTAAATTTGGAGCTGAGGCTCAACGTTCTTATTTTTTGGCGATAAGTTACATGGTATTTCAAGAAATCAATCCGGACGTGACCGGGAAACCTATCAATGTGCATTGTTTGCCTCCTCTGGTACGTTTACCGGTATTTTTACCGTCATTAACACTACTCAAAAAAGCAAAATTAAAACGTTCTTAACTGACTCTCAGCCTTGATATGTTATTAATGAGCATGTTCTTGAAATTTTGGCTGATTTCAGTCTAACGTCCTTATGAAAAAAAGCATGTAATTAAACTTGTCCGTCGTCTGTTCTCTGATTCCTTTCCAAGGGACGCGATGGTTCTTTATGCGGGCCAATTTATCGCCGAACAGCCAACAATGAGGGAGCTGAGGGCCAGACGTCAGTAAAGTGTACGTATCCTAATTATCGATTGGGAAATTTTTCAGCTGGCTCTAATCAACTACTACCGAAGTGATATAGAGGATTTTAGGCCTTCCTTTCTCTTCATTTCAATACAGTAGTTTCATTCATTTAGTAATTTGTATAATGTGCCGTTTTAATTTATTGTTTGATTAATTGAAGTTTGTTCTGTTTCAGAATCTCAGACGGTATTCGGCGATTCCAGAAATGTCACGGCTTTGTAATGTTTTTTTTTTTTTAAAATGAACCGAATTTGTGAATAAAATATTTGAGTTTTTGATATGGTTCTTGCTTTTCTTTGTTGTAAAATTATTCACAAGAGGAAAAGATGGGGACGAGAAGAGTAATAAAGGGAATTAGAAACATCGAGGGACTTTTGTTGGTCATTGGCTTTTTATATTGCTGTCGGTGGCTTCTGTCTCGAAACGAACTTGAACCAAATCAATGAACAAATGAAAGTTAAAAAGTAATTTCTGCCTCGACTTTTCTCCCTCTAAATTTGCCGCAATGGTAACATGAAACCCTTCGCATTGATCACAGACTTTATTAGATTTGGTGGCTTCTAAAGAAGCCGTTTTGATTATGCAGCAGTAGGCTTACTGCTGTCGTCCGGCGAAATAACTCTTGGAAAACTTGATCTGAACTTTCTCCACTGGGCGAGAAGCTGTTTTGCGGCCTTGCTCATCTAAGAAGGTAGGTGACTTGCCAAGAAACAGCTTCAAGTTGACTGGAGTGTTGACGCGACATCCTCCGCCTGTAACCGTTAAACATTTCCTCAGGGAAGAACCAAGGCCTGCTGCTATCAGCTCCTCTTCGGTGGCAAGGTACGCGCTCCCACGCAGGTCGGACGGCAAGCCAGGAAACATTGCTCGCAAAACATCGTGCCGCCTTTAAGTAGAAATGTCATTTTTATTTTTTCCACCGTCGTACGAATAGAAAAGACCTGTCCTTGATTTTAACGTGCAGACTACGTAAACCGATCGAGTAAAAGACAGCGTCTAATGAACTGCTTTGACCGGTCGAGTAAAAGAAGACAACGATAAAATAGATGCAAGTGTTAAGCGCACCGCACTTTCCATTTGACAACGCTTTGGAAGTAGAATTATATTTTTATGGGAAAACTTTTGTCTTCCGCGCTCAAACCATTGCGAGTGTGACATGTCAACACAAAAAAGAGAGAATGCCGCTGCACACGCCTTTGATGACAAAAGTCTTTGTAAAGAGCGTAGGCCGCAATTAGAGCGCTTTTGTTAACTTTATTACACCTTCGAAATTACTTCACACATCAGGACCGTTTGATTGACAGCCACCGATTCATTGCCGAGAACAGTCGGAAATCCGAAAGCTTAATCTAGCCATTACTATTCCGCGTTGGGCACTGCAAGTACATGTCGCGAAAGACAATAGAATTCTGCGCGATGGTGTGGTTGTTACGTTAGTGATGCACGCTCTCTTTGTTTTCTGTTTGATTGTTACGCTAGTGATGCGCGCTCTCTTTGTTTTTTGTTTGATTGTTACGTTAGTGGTGCGCGCTCTCTTTTTTTTTGTTTGATTGTTACGTTAGTGATGAGCGCTCTCTCCGTTTTGTGTGTGGTTGTTACGTTAGTGATGCGCGCACTCTTTGTTTTTTGTTTGATTGCTATGTTAGAGATGCGCGCTCTCTCTTATTTTTTCGTTTGATTGTTACGTTAGTGATGCGCGCTCCCTTTTTTTTTGTTTGATTGTTACGTTAGTGATGCGCGCTCTCTTTGTTTTTTGTTTGATCGTTACGTTAGTGATGCGCTCTCTCTTTCTTTTATGTTTGGTTTTTACGTTAGTGATTTGCGTTCTTTTTTTTTTGGGTGTGGTTGTTACGTTAGTGATGCGCGCTCTTTGTTTTTTGTTTGATTTTTACGTTAGTTATGAGCGCTCTTTTCGTTTTGTTTGTACTTGTTACGTTAGTGATGCACGCTCTTGTTTTTTTGTTTCATTGTTAAATTAGTGATGCCCGCTCTCTTTGTTTTTTGTTTGATTTTTACGTTAGTTATGAGCGCTCTTTTCGTTTTGTGTGTACTTGTTACGTTAGTGATGCGCTCTCTCTTTGTTTTGTGTGTTGTTGTCACGTTAGTGATGCACGCTTTCTTCCTTTTTCGTTTCATTGTTACGTTAGTTATGCACGCTCTTTGTTTTTTGTTTGATTGTTACGTTAGTGATGCGCGCTCTCTTTTTTTTATTTTTCGGTTGTTACGTCAGTGATGCGCCCTCTCTCTGTTTTGTGTGTGGTTGTTACGTTAGTGATGCACACTGTCTTTGTTTTGTGATTGATTGTTACGTTAGTGATACGCGCTATCTCTTTTTTTTGTTTGATTGTTACGTTAGTGATGCGCGCTCTCTTTGTTTTTTGTTTGATTTTTACGTTAGTGATGCGCGCTCTCTCTGTTTTGTGTTTGATTGTTACGTTAGTGATGCGCGCTCTCTCTGTTTTGTGTTTGATTGTTACGTTAGTGATGCGCGCTCTCTTTGTTTTTTGTTTGATTTTTACGTTAGTGATGCGCGCTCTCTCTGTTTTGTGTTTGATTGTTACGTTAGTGATGCGCGCTCTCTCTGTTTTGTGTTTGATTGTTACGTTAGTGATGCGCGCTCTCTCTGTTTTGTGTTTGATTGTTACGTTAGTGATGCGCGCTCTCTCTGTTTTGTGTTTGATTGTTACGTTAGTGATGCGCTCTCTTTGTTTCTTGTTTGATTTTTACGTTAGTGATGCACGCTCTTTGTTTCTTGTTTTATTTTTACGTTAGTGATGCGCGCTCTCTCTGTTTTGTGTTTGATTGTTACGTTAGTGATGCGCGCTCTCTCTGTTTTGTGTTTGATTGTTACGTTAATGATGCGCGCTCTCTCTGTTTTGTGTTTGATTGTTACGTTAGTGATGCGCGCTCTCTTCGTTTTGTGTGTGGATGTTACGTTAGTGATGCGCGCTCTCTCTGTTTTGTGTTTGATTGTTACGTTAGTGATGCGCGCTCTCTCTGTTTTGTGTTTGATTGTTACGTTAGTGATGCGCGCTCTCTCTGTTTTGTGTTTGCCTGTTAGGTTAGTTATGCCCGGTCTCTTTGTTTCGTGTTTTATTGTGATGCACGCTCTCTTTGTTTAGTGTTTGATTATGAAGCGCGCTCTCTGTTTTTTGTTTGATTGTGAAGCGAGCTCTTTGTTTTGTTTTTGATTGTTACGTTAGTGATGCGCGCTCCCTTTGTTTTTTGTTTGATCGTTACGTTAGTCATGTACTCTCTCTTTTGTTTTATCTTTGGTTTTTACGTTAGTGATGCGCGCTGTCTTTGTTTTGTGTGTGGTTGTTACCTTAGCGATGCACGCTCTCTTTGTTTTTATTTCATTGTTACGTTAGTGATGCGCGCTCTTTTTATTTTTTGTTTGATTATTACGTTAGTGAAGCGCGCTATCTTTGTTTTGTGTGTGGTTGTTACGTTAGTGATGCACGCTCTCTTTGTTTTGTGTGTGCATTTTACATTACTGATGCACGCTCTCTTTTTTTTTTGTTTTGTTGTTACGTTAATGATGCACGCTCTCTCTGTTTTGTGTTTTATTGTTACGTTAGTGGTGCTCTCTCTTTTTGTTTAGTATTTGATTCTTAAGCTGGCTCTCTTTGTTTTATGATTGATTGCGATGCGCGCTTCTTTGTTTTGTGTTTGATTTTGAAGCGCGCTCTCTGTTTTGCGTTCGATTGGTCAGCGCGCTCTCTTTGTTTCGTGTTTGATTGTGAATCGCGCTCTCTTTGCTCCGTGTTTCATTGTGATGCACGGTCTCTTTATTTAGTGTTTGATTATGAAGCGCGCTCTTTGTTTTGTGTTTGATTGTTACGTTAGTGATCCGCGCTCTCTCTCTTTTTTGTTTGATTGTTACGTTAGTGATGCACGCTCTCTTTGTTTTTTATTTGATTGTTACGTTAGTGATGAGCGCTCTCTTTGTTTCGTGTGTTGTTGTTACGTTAGTGATTCGCGCTCTCTGTTTTTTGTTTGATTGTTACGTTATTGATAAGCACTCTCTTCGTTTTGTGTGTGGTTGTTGCGTTAGTGATGCACGCTCTCTTTGTTTTTTGTTTGATTTTTACGTTAGTGATGCGCGCTCTCTTTGTTTTGTGTGTGGTTGTTACGTTAGTGATGCGCGCTCTCTTTGTTTTGTGTTTGGTTGTTACCTTTGTGATGCACGCTCTCTTTGTTTTTTGTTTGATTGTTACGTTAGTGATGCGCGCTCTCTTTGTTTTTTGTTTGATTGTTACGTTAGTGATGCGCGCTCTCTTTGTTTTTTGTTTGATTGTTACGTTAGTGATGCGCGCTGTCTTTGTTTTGTGTGTGGTTGTTACGTTAGTGATGCGCGCTCTCTTTGTTTTGTGTGTTGTTGTTACGTTAATTATGCACGCTCTCTCTGTTTTTTGTTTTATTGTTACGTTAGTGATGCACACTCTCTTTGTTTTTAGTGATGCACGCTCTCTTTGTTTTTTGTTTGATTGTTACGTTAGTAATGCGCGCTCTCTTTTTTTTGTGTTTGGTTGTTACGATAGTGATGCGCCCTCTCTCTTTTTTTTTTGGTTGTTACGTTAGTGATGCACGCTCTCTTTGTTTTGTGATTGATTGTTACGTTAGTGATGCACGCTCTCTTTGTTTTGTGTGTGGTTGTTACGTTAGTAATGCGCTCTCTCCGTTTTGTGTGTGGTTGTTACGTTAGTGATGCGCGCACTCTTTGTTTTTTGTTTGATTGCTATGTTAGAGATGCGCGCTCTCTCTTATTTTTTCGTTTGATTGTTACGTTAGTGATGCGCGCTCCCTTTTTTTTTGTTTGATTGTTACGTTAGTGATGCGCGCTCTCTTTGTTTTTTGTTTGATCGTTACGTTAGTGATGCGCTCTCTCTTTCTTTTATGTTTGGTTTTTACGTTAGTGATTTGCGTTCTTTTTTTTTTGGGTGTGGTTGTTACGTTAGTGATGCGCGCTCTTTGTTTTTTGTTTGATTTTTACGTTAGTTATGAGCGCTCTTTTCGTTTTGTTTGTACTTGTTACGTTAGTGATGCACGCTCTTGTTTTTTTGTTTCATTGTTAAATTAGTGATGCCCGCTCTCTTTGTTTTTTGTTTGATTTTTACGTTAGTTATGAGCGCTCTTTTCGTTTTGTGTGTACTTGTTACGTTAGTGATGCGCTCTCTCTTTGTTTTGTGTGTTGTTGTCACGTTAGTGATGCACGCTTTCTTCCTTTTTCGTTTCATTGTTACGTTAGTTATGCACGCTCTTTGTTTTTTGTTTGATTGTTACGTTAGTGATGCGCGCTCTCTTTTTTTTATTTTTCGGTTGTTACGTCAGTGATGCGCCCTCTCTCTGTTTTGTGTGTGGTTGTTACGTTAGTGATGCACACTGTCTTTGTTTTGTGATTGATTGTTACGTTAGTGATACGCGCTATCTCTTTTTTTTGTTTGATTGTTACGTTAGTGATGCGCGCTCTCTTTGTTTTTTGTTTGATTTTTACGTTAGTGATGCGCGCTCTCTTTGTTTTTTGTTTGATTTTTACGTTAGTGATGCGCGCTCTCTCTGTTTTGTGTTTGATTGTTACGTTAGTGATGCGCGCTCTCTCTGTTTTGTGTTTGATTGTTACGTTAGTGATGCGCGCTCTCTCTGTTTTGTGTTTGATTGTTACGTTAGTGATGCGCGCTCTCTCTGTTTTGTGTTTGATTGTTACGTTAGTGATGCGCTCTCTTTGTTTCTTGTTTGATTTTTACGTTAGTGATGCACGCTCTTTGTTTCTTGTTTTATTTTTACGTTAGTGATGCGCGCTCTCTCTGTTTTGTGTTTGATTGTTACGTTAGTGATGCGCGCTCTCTCTGTTTTGTGTTTGATTGTTACGTTAATGATGCGCGCTCTCTCTGTTTTGTGTTTGATTGTTACGTTAGTGATGCGCGCTCTCTTCGTTTTGTGTGTGGATGTTACGTTAGTGATGCGCGCTCTCTCTGTTTTGTGTTTGATTGTTACGTTAGTAATGCGCGCTCTCTCTGTTTTGTGTTTGATTGTTACGTTAGTGATGCGCGCTCTCTCTGTTTTGTGTTTGCCTGTTAGGTTAGTTATGCCCGGTCTCTTTGTTTCGTGTTTTATTGTGATGCACGCTCTCTTTGTTTAGTGTTTGATTATGAAGCGCGCTCTCTGTTTTTTGTTTGATTGTGAAGCGAGCTCTTTGTTTTGTTTTTGATTGTTACGTTAGTGATGCGCGCTCCCTTTGTTTTTTGTTTGATCGTTACGTTAGTCATGTACTCTCTCTTTTGTTTTATCTTTGGTTTTTACGTTAGTGATGCGCGCTGTCTTTGTTTTGTGTGTGGTTGTTACCTTAGCGATGCACGCTCTCTTTGTTTTTATTTCATTGTTACGTTAGTGATGCGCGCTCTTTTTATTTTTTGTTTGATTATTACGTTAGTGAAGCGCGCTATCTTTGTTTTGTGTGTGGTTGTTACGTTAGTGATGCACGCTCTCTTTGTTTTGTGTGTGCATTTTACATTACTGATGCACGCTCTCTTTTTTTTTTGTTTTGTTGTTACGTTAATGATGCACGCTCTCTCTGTTTTGTGTTTTATTGTTACGTTAGTGGTGCTCTCTCTTTTTGTTTAGTATTTGATTCTTAAGCTGGCTCTCTTTGTTTTATGATTGATTGCGATGCGCGCTTCTTTGTTTTGTGTTTGATTTTGAAGCGCGCTCTCTGTTTTGCGTTCGATTGGTCAGCGCGCTCTCTTTGTTTCGTGTTTGATTGTGAATCGCGCTCTCTTTGCTCCGTGTTTCATTGTGATGCACGTTCTCTTTATTTAGTGTTTGATTATGAAGCGCGCTCTTTGTTTTGTGTTTGATTGTTACGTTAGTGATCCGCGCTCTCTCTCTTTTTTGTTTGATTGTTACGTTAGTGATGCACGCTCTCTTTGTTTTTTATTTGATTGTTACGTTAGTGATGAGCGCTCTCTTTGTTTCGTGTGTTGTTGTTACGTTAGTGATTCGCGCTCTCTGTTTTTTGTTTGATTGTTACGTTATTGATAAGCACTCTCTTCGTTTTGTGTGTGGTTGTTGCGTTAGTGATGCACGCTCTCTTTGTTTTTTGTTTGATTTTTACGTTAGTGATGCACGCTCTCTTTGTTTCTTGTTTGATTGTTACGTTAGTGATGCGCGCTCTCTTTGTTTTGTGTGTGGTTGTTAGGTTAGTGATGCGCGCTCTCTTTCTTTTTTGTTTGATTGTTACGTTAGTTATGCACGCTCACTTTTTTTTTTGTTTGATTGTTACGTTAGTGATGAACTTTTTTTTGTTTTTTGTTTGATTGTTACGTTAGTGATGCGCGCTCTCTCTGTTTTCTGTTTGATTGTTACGTTAGTGATGCGCGCTCTCTTTGTTTTGTGTCTGGTTGTTACGTTAGTGATGCGCGCTCTCTTTGTTTTGTGTGTGGTTGTTACGTTAGTGATGAGCGCTCTCTTTGTTTTCTGTTTGATTGTTACGTTAGTGATGCGCGCTCTCTTTGTTTTGTGTCTGGTTGTTACGTTAGTGATGCGCGCTCTCTTTGTTTTCTGTTTGATTGTTACGTTAGTGATGCGCGCTCTCTTTGTTTTGTGTCTGGTTGTTACGTTAGTGATGCACGCTCTCTTTGTTTTGTGTGTGGTTGTTACGTTAGTGATGAGCGCTCTCTTTGTTTTCTGTTTGATTGTTACGTTAGTGATGCGCGCTCTCTTTGTTTTCTGTTTGATTGTTACGTTAGTGATGCGCGCTCTCTTTGTTTTGTGTGTGGTTGTTACGTTAGTGATGAGCGCTCTCTTTGTTTTCTGTTTGATTGTTACGTTAGTGATGCGCGCTCTCTTTGTTTTCTGTTTGATTGTTACGTTAGTGATGCGCGCTCTCTTTGTTTTCTGTTTGATTGTTACGTTAGTGATGCACGCTCTCTCTGTTTTGTGTTTGATTGTTGCGTTAGTGATGCGCGCTCTCTTTGTTTTGTGTGTGGTTGTTACGTTAGTGATGCGCGCTCTTTTTATTTTTTGTTTTTTTATTACGTTAGTGATGCGCGCTCTCTTTGTTTTCTGTTTGATTGTTACTTTAGTGATGCGCGCTCTCTTTGTTTTGTGTGTTGTTTTTACATTACTGATGCACGCTCTCTTTGTTCTTTTTTATTGTTATGTTAGTTATGCGCGCTCTCTTTCATTTCTGTGTTGTTGTTACGTTAATGATGCCCGCTCTCTCTGTTTTGTGTTTTATTCTTACGTTAGTGGTGCGCGCTCTTTTTGTTTTGTGTTTGATTGTTGCGTTAGTGATGCGCTCTCTCTTTGTTTTTCGTTTGATTGTTACATTAGGGATGCGCGCTGCCTTTGTTTTTTATTTGATCCTTACGTTAGTGATGTGCTCTCTCTTTTGTTTTATGTTTGGTTGTTACGTTAGTGATTCGCGCATTCTTTTTTTTCTTTCATTTTTTCGATAGTGATGCGCGCTCTCTTTGTTTCGTGTTTTGTTGTTACGTTAGTGTTGCGCGCTCTGTTTGTTTTTTGTTTGATTGCTACGTTAGTGATAAGCGTCTCTTTGTTTTGTGTGTGGTTGTTACGTTAGTGATGCGCGCTCTCTTCGTTTTGTGTCTGGTTGATACGTTAGTGATGCACGCTCTCTTTGTTTTTTGTTTCATTTTTACGTTAGTGATGCACGCTCTCTCTGTTTTGTGTGTGGATGTTACGTTAGTGATGCGCGCTCTCTCTGTTTTGTTTTTGATTGTTACGTTAGTGATGCGCGCTCTCTCTGTTTTGTGTTTGATTGTTACGTTAGTGATGCGCGCTCTCTCTGTTTTGTGTTTGATTGTTACGTTAGTGATGCGCGCTCTCTCTGTTTTGTGTTTGATTGTTACGTTAGTGATGCGCGCTCTCTTTGTTTTGTGTTTGATTGTTACGTTAGTGATGCGCGCTCTCTCTGTTTTGTGTTTGATTGTTACGTTAGTGATGAGCGCTCTCTTCGTTTTGTGTGTGGATGTTACGTTAGTGATGCGCGCTCTCTCTGTTTTGTGTTTGATTGTTACGTTAGTGATGCGCGCTCTCTCTGTTTTGTGTTTGATTGTTACGTTAGTGATGCGCGCTCTCTCTGTTTTGTGTTTGATTGTTACGTTAGTGATGCGCGCTCTCTCTGTTTTGTGTTTGATTGTTACGTTAGTGATGCGCGCTCTCTCTGTTTTGTGTTTGCCTGTTAGGTTAGTTATGCCCGGTCTCTTTGTTTCGTGTTTTATTGTGATGCACGCTCTCTTTGTTTAGTGTTTGATTATGAAGCGCGCTCTCTGTTTTGTGTTTGATTGTGAAGCGAGCTCTTTGTTTTGTGTTTGATTGTTACGTTAGTGATGGGCTCTCTTTCTTTTTCGTTTTATTGTTACGTTATGGATGCGCGCTCCCTTTGTTTTTTGTTTGATCGTTACGTTAGTCATGTGCTCTCTCTTTTGTTTTATCTTTGGTTTTTACGTTAGTGATGCGCGCTGTCTTTGTTTTGTGTGTGGTTTTTACCTTAGCGATGCACGATCTCTTTGTTTTTTGTTTCATTGTTACGTTAGTGATGCGCGCTCTTTTTATTTTTTGTTTTTTTATTACGTTAGTGAAGCGCGCTCTCTTTGTTTTGTGTCTGGTTGTTACGTTAGTGATGCACGCTCTCTTTGTTTTGTGTGTTGTTTTTACATTACTGATGCACGCTCTCTTTTTTTTTGTTTGATTGTTATGTTAGTTATGCGCGCTCTCTTTGTGTTGTGTGTTGTTGTTACGTTAATGATGCGCGCTCTCTGTTTTGTGTTTTATTGTTACGTTAGTGGTGCTCGCTCTTTTTATTTTGTGTTTGATTGTTACGTTAGTGATGCGCGATCTCTTTGTTTTCCGTTTGATTGTTACGTTAGTGACGTGCTCTCTTTTGTTTTATGTTTGGTTTTTACGTTAGTGATGCGCGCTCTCTTTGTTTTGTGTGTGCTTGTTACGTTAGTGATGCACGCTCTCTTTGTTTCGTGTTTTGTTGTTACGTTAGTGATGCGCGCTCTCTTTGTTTTTTGTTTGATTGCTACGTTATTGATAAGCGCTCTCTTCGTTTTGTGTGTGGTTGTTACGTTAGTGATGCGCGCTCTCTTCGTTTTGTGTGTGGTTGATACGTTAGTGGTGCGCGCCCTTTTTGTTTTTTGTATGATTGTTACGTTAGTGAAGCGCGCTCTCTTTGTTTTGTGTGTTGTTTTTACATTACATTTGCACGCTCTCTTTGTTTTTTGTTTGATTGTTATGTTTGTTATGCGCGCTCTCTTTGTTTTGTGTGTTGTTGTTACGTTAATTATGCACGCTCTCTCTGTTTTTTGTTTTATTGTTACGTTAATTATGCACGCTCTCTTTGTTTTTTGTTTGATTGTTACGTTAGTAATGCGCGCTCTCTTTTTTTGTGTTTGGTTGTTACGATAGTGATGCGCCCTCTCTCTTTTTTTTTTGGTTGTTACGTTAGTGATGCACGCTCTCTTTGTTTTGTGATTGATTGTTACGTTAGTGATGCGCGCTCTCTCTGTTTTCTGTTTGATTGTTACGCTAGTGATGCGCGCTCTCTTTGTTTTTTGTTTGATTGTTACGTTAGTGGTGCGCGCTCTCTTTTTTTTTGTTTGATTGTTACGTTAGTGATGAGCGCTCTCTCCGTTTTGTGTGTGGTTGTTACGTTAGTGATGCGCGCTCTCTTTGTTTTTTGTTTGATTGCTATGTTAGAGATGCGCGCTCTCTCTTATTTTTTCGTTTGATTGTTACGTTAGTGATGCGCGCTCCCTTTGTTTTTTGTTTGATCGTTACGTTAGTGATGCGCTCTCTCTTTCTTTTATGTTTGGTTTTTACGTTAGTGATTTGCGTTCTTTTTTTTTGGGGTGTGGTTGTTACGTTAGTGATGCGCGCTCTTTGTTTTTTGTTTGATTTTTACGTTAGTCATGAGCGCTCTTTTCGTTTTGTTTGTACTTGTTACGTTAGTGATGCACGCTCTTGTTTTTTTGTTTCATTGTTAAATTAGTGATGCCCGCTCTCTTTGTTTTTTGTTTGATTGCTATGTTAGAGATGCGCGCTCTCTCTTATTTTTTCGTTTGATTGTTACGTTAGTGATGCGCGCTCCCTTTGTTTTTTGTTTGATCGTTACGTTAGTGATGCGCTCTCTCTTTCTTTTATGTTTGGTTTTTACTTTAGTGATTTGCGTTCTTTTTTTTTGGGGTGTGGTTGTTACGTTAGTGATGCGCGCTCTTTGTTTTTTGTTTGATTTTTACGTTAGTCATGAGCGCTCTTTTCGTTTTGTTTGTACTTGTTACGTTAGTGATGCACGCTCTTGTTTTTTTGTTTCATTGTTAAATTAGTGATGCCCGCTCTCTTTGTTTTTTGTTTGATTGTTACGTTAGTTATGAGCGCTCTTTTCGTTTTGTGTGTACTTGTTACGTTAGTGATGCGCTCTCTCTTTGTTTTTTGTATGGTTGTCACGTTAGTGATGCCCGCTCTCTTTGTTTTTTGTTTGATTGTTACGTTAGTTATCCACGCTCTTTGTTTTTTGTTTGATTGTTATGTTAGTGATGCGCGCTCTCTTTTTTTATTTTTCGGTTGTTACGTCAGTGATGCGCCCTCTCTGTGTTTTGTGTGTGGTTGTTACGTTAGTGATGCACACTGTCTTTGTTTTGTGATTGATTGTTACGTTAGTGATACGCGCTCTCTCTTTTTTGTGTTTGATTGTTACGTTAGTGATGCGCGCTCTCTTTTTTTTTTGTTTGATTTTTACGTTAGTGATGAGCGCTCTCTTCGTTTTGTGTGTGGATGTTACGTTAGTGATTCGCGCTCCCTTTGTTTTTCGTTTGATTTTTGTGTTAGTGATGCGCGCTCCCTTTGTTTTTTGTTTGATCGTTACGTTTGTGATGCGCTCTCTCTTTGTTTTGCCTTTGGTTTTTACGTTAGTGATGCGCGCTCTCTTTGTTTTGTGTGTGGTTATTACGTTAGTGATGCACGCTCTCTTTGTTTTTGGTTTGGTTGTCAAGTTAGTGATGCGCGCTCTCTTTGGTTTGTGTGTGGTTGTTACATTAGTGATGCACGCTCTCTTTGTTTTTTGTTTGGTTGTTACGTTAGTGATGCGCGTTCTCTTTGTTTTTTTTTTTGGTTCTTACCTTAGTGATTCGTGCTCACTTTGTTTTTTGTTTGACTGTATAGCCAGTTCTCTTTGTTTTGTGTTTGATTGTGAAGCGCGCTCTCTTTTGTTTTGTGTTTGACTGTAAACCGCGCTCTCTTTGTTTTGTGTTTGACTGTGAAGCACGTTCTGTTTGTTTTATGTTTGATTGTGAAGCTTCCTCTCTTTGTTGTCTGTTTGATTATGAAGCTCGCTCTCTTTGTTTCCTGTTTGATTGTGAAGCACGCTCTCATTGTTTAATATTTGATTATGAAGCTCCCTCTCTCTTTTGTGTTTGATTGTGAAGCGCGCGCTCTTTGTTTTGTGTTTGATTGTGATGCGCGTTCTCTTTGTTACGTTTTTGATTGTGAATCGCGCTCTCTTTTTTGTGTTTGATTGTGAAGAGTGGTCTCTTTGTTTTTTGTTTGATTGTGATGTGCGTTTTGTGTTTGATTGTGATGCGCGTTCTCTTTGTTTTTTTTTTATTGTGAAGCGCGCTCTCTGTTATGTGCTTGATTGTCAAGCACGGTCTCTTTGTTTTGTGTTTGATTGTCAAGCACGCTCTCTCTCTTTGTTTTCTGTTTGATTGTGAAGCGCGCTCTCTTTCTTTTGTGTTTGATTGTGAAGCGCGCTGCCTCTGTTTAGTGTTTGATTGTGTAGCGCGCTCGCTTTTTTGATATTGAAGCACGCTATTTTTGTTGCGTGTTTGATTGTGAAGTTCGCTCTCTTTGTTTCGTGTTTGATTGTGAAGCACGTTGTCTTTGTTTTGTATTTGATTACGAGGCGCGCTCTCTTTGTTTTGTGTTTGAATGTGAAGCGCGCTCTCTTTGTTTTGCGTTTGATTACGATGCGCTCTCTCTTTGTTTTGTGTTTTCTTGTGATGCGCGTTCTTTTTGTTTTGTGTTTGATTGTGATGCGCGTTCTCTTTGTTTTGTGTTTTCTTGTTATGCGCGTTCTCTTTGTTTTGTGTTTGATTGTGATGCGCGTTCTCTTTGTTTTGTGTTTGATTGTGATGCGCGATCTCTTTGTTTTGTCTTTGATTGTCAAGAACGCTCTCTTTGTTTTGTGTTTGGTTGTGAAGTGGGCTCTCTTTGTTTAGTGTTTGATTGTAAAGCGCGCTCTCTTCGTTTTGCGTTTGATTGTGATGCGCGTTCTCTTTGTTTTGTTTTTGATTGTGAAGCGCGCTCTCTGTTATGTGCTTGATTGTCAAGCACGCTCTCTTTGTTTTGTGTTTGATTGCGATGCACGCTCTCTTTGTTTTGTGTTTGATTGTCAAGCACGCTCTCTTTGTTTTGTGTTTGATTGTGAAGCGCTCTCTCTTTGTTTTGTGTTTGACTGTAAAGCACGCTCTCTTAGTTTTCTGTTTGATTGTGACGCGCGTTCTCTTTGTTTTGTTTTTGATTGTGAAGCGCGCTCTCTGTTATGTGCTTGATTGTGAAGCGCACTCTCATTGTTTTGTGTTTGATATTGAAGCACTCTCTTTGTTTTGTGTTTGATTGTGAAGCTCACTCACTTTTTTTATGTTTGATTGTGAAGCGTGCTTTCTTTGTTTTCTGTTTGATTGTTAAGCTCGCTCTCTTTGTTTACTGATTGGTTGTAACGCTCGCTCTCTTTATTGCGTGTTTGATTGTGAAGCGCGCTGTCTTTGTTTCGTGTTTGATTGTGATGCACGTTCTCTTTGTTACGTGTTTGATTGTGACTCGTGCTTTTTTTTTCTGTTTGATTGTGAAGCGCGCTCTCTTTGTTTTGTGTTTGATTGTGAAGCGCGCTCCCTCTGTTCAGTGTTTGATGGTGTAGCGAGCTCGAATTTCTGATTGTGAAGCGCTCTCTCTTTGTTTTGTGTTTGATTGTCAAGCACGCTCTGTTTGTTTTGTGTTTGGTTATGAAGCGCGCTCTCTGTTATGTGCTTGATTGTGAAGCGCACTCTCATTGTTTTGTGTTTGATATTGAAGCACTCTCTTTGTTTTGTGTTTGATTGTGAAGCTCACTCACTTTTTTAATGTTTGATTGTTAAGCGTGCTGTCTTTGTTTTCTGTTTGATTGTTAAACACGCTCTCTTTGTTTAGTGATTGGTTGTAAAGCTCGCTCTCTTTGTTACGTGTTTGATTGTGAAACGCGCTCTTTGTTTCGTGTTTGATTGCGATGCACGTTCTCTTTGTTACGTGTTTGATTGTGACTCGTGCTTTCTGTTTTCTGTTTGATTGTGAAGCGCGCTCTCTTTGTTTTGTGTTTGATTGTGAAGCGAGCTCGATTTTCTGATTGTGAAGCACGCTCTCTTTGTTTTGTGTTTGGTTGTGAAGTGGGCTCTCTTTGTTTAGTGTTTGATTGTAAAGCGCGCTCTCTCTGTTTTGTGTTTTATTGTTACGTTAGTGGTTGGCGCTCTTTTCGTTTTCTGTTTGATTGTTACGTCAGTGATGCGCCC
This sequence comes from Blastomussa wellsi, assembly GCA_947652115.1. NCBI lineage: Eukaryota > Metazoa > Cnidaria > Anthozoa > Scleractinia > Plerogyridae > Blastomussa > Blastomussa wellsi. The sequence continues at coordinate 16,631,042 of OX393564.1, forward strand.
TCTCTTTGTTTAGTTTTTGGTTATTACGTTAGGGGTGCGCGCTCTCTTTGTTTTGTGTTTGATTATTACGTTCGTGATCCGAGCTTTTTTTTTATGTTTGATTGTTACGTTAGTGATGCGCGCTCTCTTTGTTTTGTGTGTGGCTGTTACGTTAGTGATTCGCGCTCTCTTTGTTTTGTGTTTGATTGTTGCGTTAGTGATGCGCTTTCTCTTTGTTTAGTGTTTGGTTGTTACGTTAGTCATCCGCTCACTTTTTGTTTGGTTTTTACGTTAGTGATGCACGCTCTCTTTGTTTGATGTTTGGTTTTTACGTTAGTGATGCGCTCTCTCTTTATTTTGTGTTTGATTGTTACGTTAGTGATGTGCGCTCTCTTTTTTTAATGTTTGGTTGTTACGTTAATGATGCGCGCTCTCTCTGTTTTGTGTTTGATTGTTACCTTAATTTTACGTTATTCATGCGCGCTTTCTTTGTTTTGTGTGTGTTTGTTACGTTAGTGATGCGCGCTTTCTTATTTTTGTGTCTGATTTTCACGTTCTTGATGCGCGCTTTCTTTGTTTTGAGTTTTGTCCTTACGTTAGTGATTCAAAGGGGACTGACCACAATCTCAATGTTGGCTCCTGTGAAAAATATCTAATTGCCATAACCGTTCCTCAGTAGAGGGGGTAAGTTTCTAAAGAAACTGTGGTGCTGCGTCGGTGGGAAGTATAACAATATAATTTGGTTTTATCAACTGGGTTGATAATGTCAATTGGCCACCGTAAAGAGATTCAAGTGCTGACGTTTCGAGCGTTAGCCCTTCGTCGGATGCTTATAATGCCCTTAATTCAATAGTGTTTGATTGCTACGTTAGTGATGCGCGCTGTCTTTGTTTTGTGTTTGATTGCTACGTTAGTGATTCGCGCTGTCTTTGTTTTGTGTTTGAATGCTACATTTGTGATGCGCGCTCTCTTTTTTTTGTGTGTGGTTGTTACGTTAGTGATTCGCGCTATCTTTGTTTTGTGTTTGATTTTTACGTTAGTGATGCGCGCTCTCTTTGTTTTGTGTTTGATTGTTACGTTAGTATTGCGCTCTCTCTTTGTTTAGTGTTTGGTTATTACGTTAGTCATGCGCTCACCCTTTGTTTTTTGTTTGGTTTTTACTTTAGTGAACCGCGCTCTCTTTGTTTAATGTTTCGTTTTTACGTGAGTGATGCGCGCACTCTTTGTTTTGTGTTTGATTTTTACGTTAGTGATGCGCGCTATCTCTGTTTTGTGTTTGATTGTTACGTTAGTGATGCGCGCTTTCTTTGTGTTTTTTTTATTGTTACGTTAGTGATGAGCGTTCTCTTTGTTTTGTGTGTGGTTGTTACGTTAGTGATGCACGCTCTCTTTGTTTTTTTGTTTGATTGTTACGTTAGTGATGCGCCCTCTTTTTGTTTTTATTTTGATTTTTACGTTAGTGATGCGCGCGCTCTTTGTTTTGTGATTGATTGCGATGCGCGCTTTCTTTGTTTTGTGTTTGATTGTTACATTAGTGATGCGCGCTCTCTCTGTTTTGTGTTTGATTGTTACGTTAGTGGTGCGCGCTCTCTTTGTTTTGTGTTTGATTGTTACATTAGTGATGCGCGCTCTCTCTGTTTTGTGTTTGATTGTTACGTTAGTGGTCCGCGCTCTCTCTTTTTTGTAAAGCGCGCTCTCTTTGTTTTTTGTTTTACTTTAAAGCGTGTTCTCTTTGTTTTGTGTTTGATTGTAAAGCACGCTCTCTTTCTTTTGTGTTTGATTGTTACGTTAGTGGTGCGCGGTCTCTCTGTTTTGTAAAGCGCGCTCTCTTTGTTTTTTGTTTTACTTTAAAGCGTGTTCTCTTTGTTTTGTGTTTGATTGTAAAGCACGCTCTCTTTGTTTTGTGTTTGATTGTGATGCGCCTTCTCTTTGTTTTGTGTTTGATTGTGTTGCGCCTTCTCTTTGTTTTGTGTTTGATTGTGAAGCGCGTTCTCTTTGTTACGTGTTTGATTGTGAATCGCGCTCTCTTTGTTTTGTGTTTGATTGTCAAGCACGCTTTCTTTGTTTTGTGTTTGATTGCGATGCGCGCTCTCTTTGTTTTGTTTTTGAATGTGAAGCGCGCTCTCTTTTTTTGCGTTTGATTACGATGCGCTCTCTCTTTGATTTGTGTTTGACTATTAAGCGTGCTCTCTTTGCTCTGTGTTTGGTTGTGAAGTGGGCTCTCTTTGTTTAGTGTTTGATTGTGAAGCGCTCTCTCTTTGTTTTGTGTTTGATTGTGAAGCGCGCTCTCTGTTATGTGCTTGATTGTTAAGCTCACTCACTTTATTTTGTTTTTGATTGTGAAGCGTGCTCTCTTTGTTTTCTGTTTGATTGTTAAGCGCGCTCTCTTTGTTTTGTGATTCGTTGTAAAGCTCGCTCCCTTTATTCCGTGTTTGATTTTGAAGCGCTTTTTCTTTGGTTCGTGTTTGATTGTGAAGCGCGCTCTCTTTGTTTAGTATTTGATTGTTAAGCTCGCTCTCTTTGTTTTGTGTTTGATTGTGAAGCGCGGTCTCTTTGTTTTGTGTTTGATTGTGAAGCGCGCTCTGTTTGTTTTTTGTTTGATTGTGAAGCGCGCTCTCTTTGTTTTTTGTTTGATTGTGAAGCTCGCTCTCTTTTTTGCGTGTTTTATTGTGAAGCGCGCTTTCTTTGTTTCGTGTTTGATTGTGAAGCACGCTCTCTTTGTTTAGTCTTTGATTGTGAAGCTCGCTCTCTTTGTTTTGTGTTTGATTATGAATCGCGCTCTCTGTTTCGTATTTGATTGTGAAGCGCGCTCTCTTTTTTAAGTGTTTCATTGCGATGCGCGCTTTCTTTTTTTTTGTGTTTGGTTGTGAATCGCGCTCCCTTTGTTTGGTGTTTGATTGTGATGCGCGTTTACCTTGTTACTTGTTTCATTGTGAGTCGCGCTCTCTGTTTTGTGTTTGATTGTGAAGCGTGCTCTCTTTGTCTTGTGTTTGATTGTGAAGCGCTCTCTTTGTTTTGTGTTTGACTGTAAAGCGCGCTCTCTTATTTTTTTGTTTGATTGTGATGCGCGTTCTCTTTGTTTTGTGTGTCATTGTGAAGCTGGCTCTCTTTGTTTTGTGTTTGATTGTGAAGCGCTCACTCTTTGTTTTGTTTTTGATTGTGATGTTCGCTTTTTTGTGTGTGTTTGATTGTGAAGCGCGCTCTCTTTGTTTTGTATTTGATAGCGATTCGCGTTCTCTTTGTTTTGTGATTGGCTGTGAAGCGCGCTATCTTATTTTCGTCTTTGATTGTGAAGCGCGCTCTCTTTTTTGTGTTTGATTGTGAAGCGCGCTATTTTTGTTTTGGTTTCGGTTGCTGCGTTAGTGTGATGCGCTCTTTGTTTTGTGTGTGGTTGTTACGTTAGTGACGCGCTCTCTTTGTTTTTTGTTTGATTGTTACGTTTGTGATGCACGCTCTCTTTGTTTTTTGTTTGATTGTTACGTTAGTGATGCACGCTCTCTTTGTTTTTTGTTTGATTGTTACGTTAGTGATGCGCGCTCTCTGTGTTTTTTGTTTGATTGTTACGTTAGTGGTGCGCGCTCTCTTTGTTTTGTCTGTGGTTGCTACGTTATTGATGCACGCTCTCTTTGTTTTTTGTTTGATTGTTACGTTAGTGATGCGCGCTCTCTTTGTTTTGTGTGTGGTTGTTACGTTAGTGATGCACGCTCTCTTAGTTTTTTGTTTGATTGTTATTTTAGTGATGCGCGCTCTCTTTGTTTTATGTGTGGTTGTTACGTTAGTGATGCACGCTCTCTTTGTTTTGTGTTTGATTTTTACGTTAGTTGTGCGCGCTCTTTTTTTGTGTGTGTTTGATTGTTACGTTAGTGATGCGCGCTCTCTTTGTTTAGTGTTTTTTTTTTACGTTAGGGGTGCGCGCTCTCTTTTTTTGTGTTTGATTGTTGCGTTAGTGATGCGCACCTTCTTTTTTTTGTGTTTGGTTGTTACGTTAGTTATGCACTCGAGATATCTTTGTCTTCTTTTCTATGTTTTCTTGTTTTGGGGATGCGCGCTCTCCCTGCTATACGGGCTTTCTTGATGTGCTCTCGCTATTTTGCGTTTTAAATTCAAACATGGGGAACGTTTGGAAGAGGATTACTATTATCAAATTCTTTCAAACATTTCTGAGTGTATGCATCAGGCTTTGTTAATCTGTTTTAAGCAAGAATCACAGAATACAAGGAGTCGTGACCGTCTTTTCATTGGTGAGCTGTACCAAAAAACACTACTTGAAGTGCTGGGTGCATGCACACAGCCAGTCAGTGATGAGTGCTTTTTATCATCACAGGGTTGAAAAGATTTACAGTATAATAGGTGTATGAATAAATCGTGCTTATTATATTCCTCCATCGGCAAGTGGGATAAGCGAAATGCTGTCCTTTTTAAATACATGCAATTATCAACTACTTACCATAAAGACTAATAAACATAAAAAATTACTGAAAAGTACTATAAAAATTTCATTACTAATAAATAATATTCGTTAACCTATATACAAAATAAACTAACAGACTAATTGAGGATATAGAATTAATGTTTTTTAAAAAAGGCAAACTATCTTTTATGATTAAAAATTGTCAGTTTAAACCAGGTAAGCACGCGAAATGTAAATTTCATACGAGGGTAAAATCGCGTGCGTAACACAGGGAAACGAAGTTATTTTTACTCAGCACAGTTTGAAGACTTTGTACAGTACATCTTCATGTGATCGATTTCACGTGCACCTGTATCACACGAAGGTCCACGGGAAGGTTTCCCGCTTCACTGCACAAACTGAGCGTACGTGGATTTGATTGGTCCAGGGAAAAGCTTATAGCCCGGGTAAATATCCGTGTAACCGCCCAATATTTTGCCACCTCATACAGTCAGTCGTCTTCGAGTCCCTGGGAATCACTGGATAAAATATGGCGGCACCACAGTGAGTTGAATTTTTTTCTTCTTTTCCAAGTAATCGCATCGACACATTTCGAAATTTCGGCTTGTTACGTCTAGTATGAGCCCGTGATCTTCAGTGGCTGACATGTTGTTCAAAATGGCGTTACCTTGAAGAGAGATCGAAAAAGCTCCAAATTGCAAAATGCCTAGACATTGCCAAACTTCTCACCGTCTTTCTCTGCTTTCTTCTCATTTGCATCGCAGGGCGGACATTGCATTGATCGGCTTGGCTGTGATGGTAAGTCGAATCATTCCGCTAAATCCTCGTGTAGTTTTCGTCAAATATAAGCTTACATGAACATAATACAGCGCTAAAAGATATCGACACTTGTTATGGCACGATATATTTCCCTGTTACGTTTTATTTCAGGGTCAAAACCTGATCCTAAACATGAACGACCATGGATTTGTGGTAAGCGTTGCCTTTCTGCTACATCTCGCTTATTATATGCAGTTATTGTTGTTCGAATTTTGTAAAGATTCAACTTGACCTGGTATGACATCAATTAATTCTTGAGCTCAATTAAATGTTTGTCTCAGTTTGTATTAGTTTTTGTGGAACTATATTTATACGCAGGGAAGCTCATTTTAAAATATCATTCCATATGTAAAAGTGAGAAAAAATTTTTCGTGAATGTCACAGTTGCTTCATCTGCAACTTCCACTGATCTGGGAGACAATAAAATTTAATTCAGAATGGGGCTTTTTTTGCATCACTGATTTAAAACTTTATCGACATATTTTTATCGACAAATGTCAATGAGATGATAATATCTCTGAATATATTTATAAAAGCGTTTTTGGTTAACTTTAAAGTTCACCATGACTCAGATAAACATATATTAAAAATATATCAGCCAATCAAATCACAGCATTAGATGAGTCACTTTCAAGCCATTGTTTTAAGTCCAATATATTTTCCTGTTTTCAAACATGAATTTTTCGTGAATTTTTCGAATTGTTCTAACCTACTTTGTAACTTGGGATGTTCAAATGACTTTCTAAGGCCCAGTTCAGACGTTGTGCTTCTGCTGTGCCGAACTTTGTCGCACCAGATTCAGGATTTACTGAAGCCATGCAACAATTAGTCAGCGGTGATGAACAAAAACAATGGCGCCGTTTTCGAAATTGCAGCGAAGAGCTAGATTGCTTTCCGAATTTGAAGACTTGCTAATTTCAGATTCAGCGTCTCTTGCTTCTTTTTCGCCTTGCTCCCTTCCAAATGCATAGCCAGCTAATGGAATATTTTCAAATGCTTTGTCTTCATTCTGTGATGCATCACCAGGTTCCTCTTTGGTGGAGGAAATTTTTCGCTTCTATTTACACTTCTTCGCCAAGCCGCCATGTTTTTATTGGTGTCACTTGGTAACATTGAATGCGCATACTCCGTAAAGGAGAATTCTCCTTGTGGCCTCCTTGTAACGCCTTGCGTGAATGCAATCCTGTCAAAATACCTTAATACAATTTATGAATTTTGTTTGGCATGGCAGAGGCACGGTGTTTGAATCACTGCTGTTCCAGAGTCGTGTAGCACGATGGAGCTTGTCGAACTTAATTGCTTTGTCAAACTAAATTCAAAAGTTTGATTCAGACGCTGTGCTTCTGCTGTGCTTTTGTCAAACTTAATTCCTGAATTTAGTTCAGCTCGACAGAAGCACGACGTCTGAACTGGGCCTAAGTTGTATTAGCATAAACCTACTAGCATTCTATCATGAATGCTGTTCTCTGATTGGCCATATATACTACTCACTATTTAACAATTGGACTACGAGCCCAAGTTTTCTAGGAGTAGTCATTGTTTTAGTAGAAACGCTAGAGGGTTACATTCCAAAAGCTACAATTTTTAAGGATTTTTTGAGCCAAAAATCAAGAAGAATCTTGCATTCAAAGAGCAACGCGCACGTGATCGTTTTCTATCGGCAAATAGAAAACAGTGGGAGAACCAATCAGATTCAAGCATTTCCAATAGAACACAGCTGAGTTTCTACTAATCTGTTTTAGTAGAAACTCAGCTGTATTCTATTGGAAATCCGTGAATCTGATTGGTTTTCCCACTGTTTTCTATTTAAACAATAGAGTGTTTCTGTTGAGGAACTATCGGCTGATAGTTGCCCTGCAGAAATTTGATGTTCTTAAAACAAATATTTGCCCAAGAAGCAAAGCTTCGAGGGCAAATATGCTAGTTTAAAGAACATCAAATTTCCAAGAGGCAACTATCAGACCGATAGTTCTGAGACAGAAACACTTTGTTGTCTTTATTGTTCACCACTAAATTTTTTTCCACACGCAAATTCACAAGCAAGCATCTTGAGTTTTTTGCTGCAAGCCACAATGTACAAAATAATATAAACAAAAATCAGAAAAGAAACCCTGTAAATGCAGATCAATCAAATAGCGTTTGAATGTATTTTTTTACCGAAAGCCCACTTGTTTACAAACAAATTTCACGGACGGGCACTATCCATCCAGGCATTTTCCTCGGACGGGCACTATGCGCTGATAGTGCCCTCCGCCCTGTTCACATTTGGGAAGTGTTGCCAGTGTCTGAAGAAAATTTGGATAATCTTGTTGAATGGCGTGTAGATTTATACTAAAACAATTAGATTATTCACTCTCGATCCGTTGTAATAGTTGTTCCAGCTTAAGCTATATAATCTAGTTGTTAAGTATAACATCAAGACCTCAATGTCATAAGCCTTTTCATGACTTTGGTTTTTCTGACTGTGTTCTGTGTCATTTGTTATTTCATATGAATCAGTCAATGCTACTAGCCATCATAAATTTTGACTGATTTAAATGCCAGAATTGCCAGTATATCATAACTAAAGGTCCAGGTATATGGTTCGGGTACCAAGATAACTCTAATCCTAGTTATCCTGGATGAGCTATTTTTTGTCAGAAACTTTTCAGTAAAGTTATCTCAGAAACAAGAGTTGTCTTGGGTACCTGACTATAATTATTTAGCTTTGGTCATTCTTTTTTTATTAAGGTGTTACTCATATTTATGCAGCAAAAATTATGTAGTGTTATTTGTATTGAGATATCTATTAAGTTAATGTAATGATTACACTGTTTGTAGGTCTGTGCCTTCAACAGAACAGTTGAGAAGGTGGAGAAATTTTTAGCAAATGAGGCAAAGGGTAAAAGAAAAATGTTTTCTAAATATTACAGTAGTTGAAACAAATTAAAATAGAAATGTCTAGATTATTAGGCAGGAGAATTCTCAAAAGTTATGCAAACCCTCCACTGCGTCATGGGTTAGTATAACTGTCTCGGATTCTCCCAACAACCCTTGTGTTTAGATGAGGCTATCTAAACACAGAAAAGTCCTTTATTGCTTAATTGTTGACTACTGTCAATTATATCTAAGCGTGATCATGTGAGTAAAAAGCATGTTTTAATTGGCTATCAAATGTTGATTGTTTGTTTGTCAAATTTCAAAGTTTGAAGCAATACCAATCAGTGTTTAGCCTGTTACAGGCATTCGGTTAGTGGGGAACGGCGCAAAGGAAAAGGGTGCGTGAAAAAACGGAGAGGGAATGGGGAGAGGAAATGAAAGAACACTTGTGGGCTTTTTTTACAAAAACTTTTGCCGCCCACTTTTGACCTCCGACAGCAATGCGGCTGTCACGGATTCGCCAATGAGGTGTCAGGCCTACACAACTCTTAATAGCAATTTAGAGCTTCACACGAACAAGTGTATCTTTTATATTTTATCTGCCCCTTTTGTATAAAATAATGGTGGGGTCCTTGAATATTTCGCAAAACAATGGTTAGTTTTGGATTAAATGCCAGTTGCAATAGCAATTATTTGAAGTTTGGCACTGTCGGTTGATATTACATGACAGAAGGCAAGATTCGCTTGTTTTGTTTATGTTTTGGTCGAAGCTCTCTGTCTTCAAATCTCTAAGAGTGTACTGTAAAGGATCAGTAGGTTTCATCCACCTTTGAAAATGCTGGCATCCTAGAATGTTGTAACTGTGTTGGATATTTCAGCCGTAAATTTGATAAGAAGATGAAAGTTATTTGCTTTATGCCATCGATCTTTTATAATGGCTGCAAGTGGAGTAATCACTGTAATCGTAGAAACAGTATCAGGATCATTGTTTTTGTTGATCCATTCATTCTCATTATGCAAGGAAAGAGTTGACAAATCAAGCTCTTTCCAAAGCCAGTTGGAAGTATTGCGAAAATACTTTCCCGAGAACAATATTCTTCAAGCAATATTTCTGTTCTTCGTGAGAAGAATCAACGTAAGAAAAAATCCTTTTGTGCGTTATTCAACGTTTTCAAAGATCAGAATGCGTGACTCCGCAAAACCTCTCTCTGCTCCATCATATCGCATATTGCATCAAATGCTAGAACGCTCAAGTGTTGACAATACCTGTCAAAACTGGTCAATCAGATAGTATACCAGAATCTGGCGCTCTTCCATTTCTTCTTCCCATTCCCCTCCCCATTTTTCGCTTTCCTTTTTCCTTTGCACCGTTCTCCACTAACCGAACGTCTGCAACAGGCTAGGCAGTGTTACATAAATCATGGAACTGAACAAGCATGACAGACCACAATGCACTGCACACGTTTGTTATTGTTTTTGATGAACACAGGATCGAGATGCCATTGTCTGATAGGTACTTTTCGACTCACATAAAAGATGGCAATCGTAGTTGACGCACGCAATGTGTACTGGTCCGTCGTAGGTCTTAAAACAAGCCTAGAAAACAAAACTTGTTTATTTGACACAAACATCTCGTTACTACATAACTGCAAACATTATAACACGCTTAGGATTAGATAAAAGCTGTGACATTATGTGAAAGAAATATAATCAAAATATTCTCTTTCAAACTCCAGGTACAAAAGTTGTAGGTGCAAAGTCCATGAAGGAGATGGTAGCCACATTGAAAAAGCCACGGCGTGTCATGATGTTGGTTAAAGCTGGTTCTGCTGTCGATGATTTTATTGAACAGTTGGTGAGTTTTAAGATATTAATGTAGTGATTGACAAACTCTTGTGTTATTCCATCCAGATGCACATTTATGTAATGAAATGTAATGAAATAACTTTTAGATGTTTGTTTGGATGTAAATGTATATTACGCGATTGTAATGAGTGCTGATGATTTTATTCTGACTAATATGCTGAGCACTTACTCAGTGTGTGCGTCCCTTTTATTGCGCTATTAAAGCTCGTAGAAATATCACGCAACCTCCCGTTCAACGACTTACTATTTGCATAAAGAATTCCTCACAACTTGCGGTATAAAAATATAATATAAAGGATGAGGTAGGGGAAGATTATTGGCAAATTTCTTGAGCATTCTAAACTCGTGAGCCCTTATACAGACGCTAGTTGATGTGGCATAGTTTTACAGGTAATGACCTTCACACAGCTGGCCAACCTTTACATAAACAGCCAAATTATAAACCGAATCGCTCTAAATGTTTGAAGAAAAGTATAGTACAGTGACTTGGCTTAACTATTTTCACGGCCATTCTTCAAAGTTCGAAAGTCTGGATGCACAAATAGATTATTTCCAGTATCCACCAGATCAGTAAAAGCAAATGTGAAGTGTAGCAACATGAGTCGGTTGTTCGCATTGTTTGTGTAAACAGATTGAACAAATTTAACATGCAGGAATCGCTTGATACATTTAAACAAAGATAATATTTTGAATCGGCAAGAATAAATTACCTTGATTTCTGCGAAAATTCTGGAAGCCGTGCAAAGCAAGAGGTTGAAGCCTTATTAAAGATAGATCGAAACTCTGATTTCATCTTTACTCGTTCTTCGCTGCAGACTCGCCAACCAATCAAACCTGTCCATGAAATCTTTTACTGTATATCTAATGTTATATATAATTGCAGTAATTTTTGTTGGTTTTCATTTTAATTGCAGATCCCTCTTCTGGAAGCTGGTGACATTATCATAGATGGAGGCAACTCAGAATACAGGGATTCAATTGTGAGTACTGATGGGTATTTTTAAATGAGTCAGTTCAAATTTAAATTTGTCATACTCATATAAATACTGAATATCATAACTGCTTTTACCAGGTTCACTTTAAATGTCTTTTTGAACAATTTGAAAACAGAGACGCTGTAAGTACCTAGAATCTAAAGGACTGTTATTTGTTGGAAGTGGAGTGAGCGGTGGTGAAGATGGTGCACGCTATGGTCCTTCTCTCATGCCTGGAGGATCCGATAAGGCCTGGTATGTTGCAGAAAATGGAGAATGATGACTGTTTGTAAATTTCTGTTTTGCTCTGAAATCTGTTTTGTGAAAGTATAATTAGTACAATGTACATGTAAGTGGGTTTGGCTCTTTAATGTAGTTTTATTTTTTTAAAAAACAATGGGCCTTTTACGCGACCCAGTCACATGGTACAAAAATAACACGTCGCTGGTGAGCAAGCTACGCTCTGGGACATGAAGTGGCTTTGTTTTGGATGTCCCGGTGCGTAGCTTGCTCACCAGCAGGGTGTTATTTTGTACCATGTGACTGGATCGTGCAAAGGGCCTATTATCTTGTTAACTATCTTCCCAGGCTAGTGACTTTTGAGGCTCACTTGCCCAATAGGCAAGGGTAAATATAGGTGGCAGAGCAGGGGAGCTGTAGCCCTCCTCCCCACCAGGGGGGGAGGGCACAGCCCCCTCACATTTTGGTACCTAAAATATTGCTTGACACAATATTCATTTGATCTTGTGATCTTTTCCATAGTAGCTCGATGACAAAAAATTGCAGGACATTTTTCTTATAGCTATGGCCACCCGGTGCATGTTTAGAAGCCAATCAGTTTTGTCTTGGTTTAGCTTCAGACGATTGCAAAGCATTGATAAATCAATATCACGAACACACCCTTCCATTTTAGGCTTCCTGGATTCCACGTCATTCAGACAGCTAGTTTTAAAAG
>OX393564.1:16645404-16682904 GCA_947652115.1 Blastomussa wellsi
TTACTGGCTCGGTAGTAGCCACAATTGCGACGAAAATTTGAATATAGAAACTGTCAACGAACCAATGAAGATTCTGGGAATTTATTTCACTTATAATTTACGCCTGAAATATGAACTAAACTTTGACGCCACTCTTAAATCTTTAAAGAAAACCTTGAACAGTTGGCAATGGAGAAATTTAACAGTATTTGGCAAGATTCAAATCATCAAAACGTTCGCAATGCCAAAACTCATGTTCCGGGCTTCCGTGTTAGATCTTGACAAAGAATTTGTAAAAAAGATTAACACGGTAATGTTTAATTTTCTATGGAAAGGAAAAGATAAAATTAAACGTCTTGCTCTGATCAGTGACTATAAAGACGGTGGACTGAAAATGCCTCACCTGGAATCTGTAATCAAGACCCAGAGAATCATGTGCCTTAAAAAGTATACTGAGGATTATTATAACCCTTGGAAACTCATTCTCTCACGACTTCTTAAAGATTTAGGCGGCAAAATTCTTCTTCATTGCAACTATAATGTTGCTGACTTACCAAAACATCTTCCAAAATTTTATCGTGAGTGTTTTGAAACATGGTCTATGGCCAACACGCACCCAACATCCTCGCCAGACCATATTATGAATCAAATACTTTGGAATAATCAACATCTGCGTATCGATGGTAAACCACAGTTTTGTAAAAAGTCTTATATGGCCGGAATGATTAAAATAAAAGACATTCTTCTGCCAGACGGAAAACTAAAACCTTGGGATTTCTTTAAAGAGAGAGGCCTTAATTCGAATAATTATTTTTTATTATTTGGTTTAGCAAGAGCACTTCCTGATTCATGGAGAGCCTTGGTAAATTCGGTGCATCCACGTTTAACTCAACGCCAAGAGCAAACCACTACGAATTCGAATTTGGATTTAACGCAGTTCATTTTGCATGCCAAGTGTAAAGACATCAACCTAGAACAACTTACTAGTAAACAAATGTACTGGATTCTCGTAGATGAGATACGCGTATATCCAACTGCAAGATTAAAATATTCTACATTATTTAATGATCACGAACTTGACTGGAATCAGATCTATTTAATTCCACACAAAGTTACCTTAGACATAAGAACAAGAATGTTTCAATTCAAATTGCTCAATCGTATTGTATATACTAATAAATTGTTAAATAAAATAAAGTTAGTGGATACCTCATTATGCACGTTTTGTGGAGAGTTCGAAGAATCCCTAGAGCATCTGTTTTTACATTGTCAATACAGCAAAGACTTCTGGATGCAAACTATCACCTGGTTGAAGGGACTTAATATAGCAGTTGCTGAGTTAAAGGATATCGAAATCATGCTAGGTTACACCAAAGAAATATTACATTGGACCCTTCTTAACCACATTCTCATTGTAGGTAAGCAGGTAATTTATTTAAGTAGGCTTAGAAAAACAAAACCACTCTTACCTCAATTAATAGGTAAACTAAAATACATTGAACGGATTGAACATCTAATTGCTAAGAGGCGGGGTAGACTTAATATTCATCTTCAGAAGTGGGATATTTTTAAAACTTTCTTACTTCAACCAGGTGATACAATAAATACAATAATTACACAATAATTGATGTGAACAATTAGACAATACCAGCCAATGATGATAAACGCGTTTATGTTTCTCCATTCTTGTTTTTTCCTCTCTTTTCTTTTTCTTTGTTTTTCAATTTAATGTACGAAATCATTTTTAATTTTGGCAAGTAATTAGCCCTATCGGTTGTGAAAGCAGTATCATTGTAAGTAGTTTAGTGTGAAAACGGATTAGTAGCAGGCGCAGTAACATAACATAATGTAGTATTTAAGCAGTGTAAGTGTATTGTAAGTGATAATTGTAATTTTTTTGTACGGTATAGTGTATTTGTAATTGGCGTACACCACCCCCTCTCGTTTCTCTAGGAATATGACGGAAAACATAGCTCCTTGGGACAAGATCACCAATCACGACTTCATCAGAATCAGCCAAGCGAAGCCATGTTTCCGTAATGGCAAAAATATCAAAATTCCTATCAACGATGTAGTCCTTTAGAGTGACTGACTTGTTACAAACCGATCGACAATTGAGGAGTCCAAAAGAGCATGGCATTGTACCTGATGGCGAATGTCGATTATCCTGAGCTTCTAGACAGGGTTTAATGAAGACCAAATTACTCAAGTTGGCTGCTCTTTTAAAATTGGGTGGACCATTACCAGGAATATTTTCATCAAGGAATGATCTTAGGCGAACTATAATCGGGATATCCATTGCTTTAAGAGTTTGTTTCATTTTAACCGTTCTGCCAGCTCTTGTTCCACGGTACCTCATGTAACGGGTTTTAAGCCTATCAAAGGTATTAATCTGAAAAGGGCATAGAGCAAGAAGTTCGTCTCCTGTGTAAACATGGTGAACAACCACACAATGCGAGTTAGCAGCGCAATGAGAAACACCATATTCCTCACCACTCAGCATATGGTGGACCACAGGTTTCACCAAGGTAGGTCCTGGGTTTAGTTCCACATACATACAAATGGCGAGGTCCTTGCTTGAAGGAAGATAACTGCAAGAGTAGCCATGTTTACTCCAAGAATATATCGGGCGAGCGAGCGACTTCTCAGGCTTAAAGATTCTGCTGAAAGATGAAACACACTTCCAAACTCCAACACAGAAGTCTGCAACAGCATACGAACCGCAACCGAGAATACAGAATCGTGGCAGCCATGATGGCGTGCAGACATTATCCTACCTCCTAAACTCCACCCAAAAACCCCACCCCACCCCAAGGGTATGCACTTGGCTTGGAAGAGCCCATCCCCCATGTTGTCAAACACTCTGCCACCTCTGGTAAAGGCAGGCTGAAACGCAACAGTTCTTCATAAATGGCCAATTATGGCTTTGATAATTACGTAACGTATGTACTTGTACAAAGGAATACTGCTGGTCACTATTGAGCCATCGGTGATCAGGCAAACATGGTGTTTGCTTGCAAACCGCAGGGATCTCATTAATAAAAGAAAACTATTTGAAATATAAAGTAAGTACCTCCATTATGATTTCTTGGGGTTTAAGGTCTTTAACCAGAATTTTCCATTGATTAAGTAATAACCCTCGGTCTGCCACATGCTCGATGACATTGCAAGCAAATGTTTTCCTGTACTTTTCCAGCACTCTGATCAAAGTGTGTTCTCTGGTAAGTTTAAAAATGGTGTGAACTGATCATGATCAAAATTACGTTTCCAACCCTGTCATAGCAAATAACTTCCCCTGGAAAGCAAAAGAGCTGCTTGTTCCAAGATCAATGGAATTCTTGTGTGAAGATGTTTTACTTATTTTTGTTTTATTAATATTGCAATTATCTTGTATTTTTTGTGTTCATCAGGGAGCACATCAAGCCGATCTTTCAGTCAATAGCTGCTAAAGTTGGATCTGATCCTTGCTGCGATTGGGTAAGTATTTATGTTCTATTTTAAATGAAATCTTGCTTTTGAGGCATTTATTTATTATTTTCTAAGATATGGGCTATCTACATGCATGTAAAATTTATTTTACTCTTCAGGTTGGTGGAGATGGTGCTGGACACTTTGTTAAGATGGTACACAATGGCATTGAATATGGAGATATGCAGGTATAAGATCACAAACAGCTTTTTGACTTTTTGATTACTGATGATGATAATGAGCATCAATTTAATTTAAAGTACCTGACTTTCTGGGTCCAGACAATAGTGGGACAGCTAATGAGCACAGACTATAGGGACATGAAGTGTGAAATGCCAGTTGTAAATGCTTCGGCCAGCCATCACTATACAGTGCTTTCGTGCATTGATTTTTTTTCAGTAAACTCAATTCAATTTTTCACATACCTGTACAGATGACCAGTTCAGATTTTTGACATCACTCGAGTTGGCATGGTGTCCACGAACAAATGCAGAACAAGCACTTTAAACTCGCTTACATAATAGAAAGCCTTGCATCACTGACTGATGAACAACTTTCTCAAGTTGATTAACACCTCTTGCCTTGTTCTCTTTTCATTGGTTTTCAGTTGATCTGTGAAGCATATCATCTCATGAAGAGTGCCCTAGGCATGTCCTCAGATGAAATGAGTCAGGTATATAAGTCTGTTTTGTTAGTACAATCCAAGAGTGTGCACTAGTTACAGTAAGGTAGGTGAAGTCTACACATGAGCCAAGTGGCCCATCAGACTGGAGCTTATCCTGGCTTCCATAGCGTGAAGCGACAGAGTATACTGTATTTCTACTCCCCTCCGGATGGTATGCTAGTCCATCACAGGGTCACCCCGCAGCAGAAAATTCAGCGGTACCTATTTATACACCTGAGTGAAGAGGGGCACTGTGAGAGTTAAGTGTCTTTTGCAAGAACACAACATAGTGCCCTGGCAGAGGATTAAACCTGGACTGTCCGATCCGAAGTCCAGTGCACTAACTGTTAGGCCACCACGCCTCCACAAGAGGTGTAACTCCATTAATCGGTTAGGGTCAAATTTCATCACTGGTTCTAACAGATGCATTTGCTTTTCTGAACAACTGTAAATTCTGTAATGATATCCTGTATACAGACTGTTCACTCCATGCATACAGTATTATAATGAAGCGAACTTTGATGAGGATAACTGCATGGATTCTAAAATCAAAACAAGACCAGAATTGGCTGTACATATCCTTCGTTTTGTCTGGACAATTATGAGTGCATATTTAGTTTGAGTGACTGTATCAACGGGGTAAAATTATAATGGATTATACAGGTTGGGGTTTCAGAATGTGACCATTGGCCGTATTAACTAGGTGGCCACATTAACAGGGTTTTATTATAAGAAGATGTATGGGCATCTTGCCATAATAACAAAATAAGGTGTGGCTCCACTGTTGTCCTTTGGCTTTGGATGTGCATCAATAATTTGGTGCCCTTTGTTTATCTGATTTATAATTCGTTGTTTTGTTTTCCTGAAGGTGTTGGCAGAATGGAACAAAGGAGAGCTTGATTCATTTCTGATTGAAATTACAAAAGATATTCTTGCCTTCAAAGATTCTGATGGTTCTCCTCTTGTAGAAAAAATTAGAGATTCTGCTGGCCAGGTAATTAAAGGAGTTTGCCTTTGGCAGTCTCTCCATTTGCAGAGTATTGTGAAAGACCTCAGAAATCAAAAACATTTTAAATATGCTGGAACATATTAACAGGGCATCTCATAGGAAGTGGTGGTGCAGATCTGCATAATTCGGTAATGTCCGCATCCTCCGCATAATCCGAGCTTTTTTCCACATAAAACGGAAAAATGTGCTAAATAATAGCGATGAAGCCACTGCTCACCATTCTCACGAACTTAAAATCTGAAAATACTGATAATTTTGAAGCAGTTTTTCTCCTAACCACCTTCAAAAACATGCCAGTTCATTCACAAGTGATTCGAGAGTGATTTTAACCCCGAGGCGTTCCACACGACTTTGGTGATGAGCCTGGGTACTAGTTTATGCTCGACTTCGGCTGCTCAAAAAGGATCATCTACGGTATAAAATGGATATATATGTCATCGAAAAGACAAGGAAAAGAAATATCGATCGTCACTTAGCAGTTCAATAATATCCTGGAGTTTTCCACGCTGGCAATGGCCTCTTGCTGTGTTCAACGTACAATCGATCATGAACAAATTTGTCAAGCATCTTGAAATTTCCACATACCACAAAGAAGAAACTCAAGCAGGTAATGAAACATGGCAAGCAGCAAATAATAAATTTATTACAACTGCTTACAGGTTACCTTGTCTATGGTATTTCTTGACTGCAATTTAAATAAATCCATAGTTCCATGATGTGGCAATCAGAGGTCATGTTTATGAAACAAAACGGGTTGTATTATTCTGTTACACATCACAAATAATCAATCAGTTAAATATTTACATAAAAAACATATTAATATACATGCAAACACATTTGAAAGGCCCAATTTTTTTCGTTTTTTTTTTTATTTCCACATAATCCAGAGATTTTTCCGCATAATATTCACGAAAATTTCCGCATAACTTTTCATTGTTTTCCACACTCTGTCAGATGGCCTGTATTAATAATAGGGTTAGGGTTAACCCAAAACTGGCCAGGACAAACACCTTATACTTTGCCTTTTGCGCATGCCCGAGCAAAAATGTCATAAAATGTGATCAGTGCTTGCAGAAAGACAGGCATGTTTTGTTGTTGTTGGGAGCAGATTAACTGACCATAAAATGTCACAAATGTCCAAAAATCTCCAGGTGCCAATGTGCCTGTGGGTTAATCAAATTTGATTTATTACATCAGGCAGCAAAAACCTGTATTGTATAATTCTCATTTGTTGTTCTAACCAGAAAGGGACAGGCAAGTGGACAGCAATTTCAGCATTAGAATATGGAATGCCAGTCACTCTCATTGGTAAGTAACAAATGTTGTCACACTGCTAAGAGTTTCCCTGACACAGAAGAAAACAATACTGCAAGCTGGTAGCTTGCAATGGGTGTGGCCCAATCCAGGAAAAATTATTGTGCTTGCAGGCATCCACATTCAATATTCTGAACATAACGCCAAGACATTTTTACAACTTTCCAACAAAATCAAGACATTTAAATCTGACTTAGACTTTGGGGTTGCCTACACGAGCACCAGGCGTTTTTTCAGCTCTTGTTTCACTTAATATGAAAATTATCCATTGTTTGGGAGGGTGAAATAACAGCCAGAAATCCATCTGCTTTCACAAACTAGCTAGTGGGCTGAATGGCAAAATATTTGGTTTGAGGTCATTTCAACTTTTTTTTATATTAGACTTTATTGACATATACTTACATACACTTAGAACTTACAACTTACATTACCATTTACCATTACAACCTGTCACCAAGCCAAACGTTTCCTTTTCACTCCTCCTATCAGTCAATCGTCTTGTCGCATTCCGACCCAAGCCCCTTTAATTGTGTGAAGTATTAGTGGGGGTTGCCAGTGATCAACCAGCACACTTCAGAAAATTACAGTGATATGCATTTGGTAAAGAAATGGCCAAAACGAAAGGAAGACGAGAACTGAACAAATACGTACTGAATGGGAAAAGTGAAGCAAAAACTTGCGTTGTAATTCCTAACTCTGGTGGAGTAAAACCATAAAATTTCTCCGTGAACAACTCTTAATAGAGTTTCTCCATTTTAATTCCTGTAAGCATGTCTCCTACTCTCTGTAGTGACATAACAGTTATGTGGAACTTGTGAAAAACTAGACAGTAAAAATCAACTTAAGCAAAATGGCACAAATATGGTTGTGACACAGCTCACAACACATAACCAAGAGTAAGTTTAGGTATAATTCACAGTAATTTCTTGTACCCATCACTTTGTCAAGCTGTGATCCAAGTGGTGCAACTCATACAAGTCGTAAAACAAGGTTTACCATTTGTGTAATTGGTTTCGTAGGTGTGCATGATAATATTTTTTGTAAAACAATGAAAGGTTATTTTAGGAGCTGCAGAATTCTGGAATGAGTTTCATAAGAATATGCAGCTTCTCTTTACTTGCCAATAACAACAACGTACACTTTAATACCAATATTATCAGATATAAAATTACAAAAGCTAACATTTTGAAACAAAAGGGGGCGGTTCAAGCAAAGCAAGCCGGTTGGGATTCCCAGTTAAGCGAGTCTGCAATAGCTGTAGCACCATCAGTAACAAGTTATTTTCTCCTTGCCTTCCCCAGGTGAATCGGTGTTTGCTCGCTGTCTGTCTTCACTTCAAATGGAGCGAGTGAGTGCCAGTAGCCAACTTAAAGGACCATCAACTACAAAGTACACTGGAGATAAAAAGGAATTTATTGAACATATTAGAAAGGTAATGTTATTACCAAATGAATGCAGCCCTTAAGAATTTGATAGCTTATTTTGTTGAAGTATTTGTTTATTCTTTCAAATTGTTTCAACAGGCTCTGTATGCATCAAAGATTGTGTCTTATGCTCAGGGCTTCATGTTGATGAGAGAAGCAGCCAAAGAGTTTGGTTGGACTTTGAACTATGGTGGCATCGCACTCATGTGGAGAGGAGGATGTATTATTAGAAGGTAAGTAAATTACTTCATCCAATTCAAGTATCCTGGAATAATGAAATTCAGACAAGTAAATTCTTGGTTAGCTGACCACCACCTGGTTAGCTCTGTTGGTTGAGCTCCAGACTGCCGTATGAGAGTCCCCTTACCGAACCAACACTTGGGGTCTTAAAATTAACTGAGGAGAATGTGCTGCCTTTGCGATGGCATCGGCAAATGGTTAGACCTTCTTTAATAAGGATGATAAACCGTAGGTCCCGTCTCCCGTATCTTCAGTGTTAAATGGCTAGCAGGGTACTTTAAAGAAGCCACACACTGGGAAAGAGTAGGGCACGGAGTTCCCAGTGTTGTGGTCTGGCCTTGTTTCATGCTCTATGTTTCATGGGTTGGTGCTTTATAAGGGTTGTATAACCTGTTCTTGCCTTCCTCGCTTGGACTGATTTGTCCAGAAAAATGCTTGAAGTTAAAGTTCAAGTTAAGTGAAGATGTATGCGGCAAAACATGGCAGTGAATACCACTGACCTGGTATTTCTCACAGGAAACTAGGCTTTAACTTTAACTTTAAGCTTTAATTACTATAGTTGCCTAAGCACGCTAATCAAGCAATAGCAGTCAGCAGGGTGCTCAGGTGACACACTTACAGCAACTACATAGCAAGCAAAACTACTCACACACGCATACAAAGAAATATAAAACTCACGCTCACAAATCTGGTTCATTGACACGGGTGTACCACCAGTAATAACGAGCAACAATGCGTTACTAAAGTAAGTAAAAAACAATGCATTAATAAACTAATTTATTACAAATGCTTGAGTGAAAAGCAGACGGAGTCAGCGTTTACCGAGACGAGAGACAAGCTGGGACAGTTCTGACAAAAAAAGCTGTCAGGCTGACAGCAAATTGAGACAAAATTGAATTGAAACTGTTTACATCAAGGTACAAAAAAAAAGGCCTTCATGGGTCTTCGTACTTGTACACTGCACTCCACAAACCAACTCAGATAAGCTGTTTACAAAAGTATTTTGAGCCATGGATGCAAGAAACTATTGCATTTTCCTGCCTTGCTACTGTCATTATTTGTTTCCTTTTGTTGTTTTTGTTGTTGTTGCCTTCATATTGAGAATGCAAGTGACAGGAAATTTCTTATTTGATTATCTTTTGTAGTGTTTTCTTGGGTAACATCAAGGATGCGTTTATTAAGAACCCCTCTCTCCAGAATCTGTTATTAGATGATTTCTTCAAAAATGCTATTCACAATTGTCAGGTAGGTTACACAAAGTAAAATAATGTATTTTGTTCACTGATTCCTGGAAATAAAATGTAGATTAAATATCTTGTTATGCGAAGAACTAAACTAGACATAGCTCTACCATTCTAAATGTAATCAACTGAAAATGCCTTCAAGCAATTACATGGTGCTGGTTACTGTTTCCAAGGTTTGTTAAAAGAGCTCTGCAAATCTAATCCAGAGTCAGTGGGGAGTTATGAAAAACAGTTGCCTTTTACCTTATGACGTTCATAACATTACGATACATTCCTTAGCTGTCCAGTGCAAAACAAGAAAATATTACTTAAATGTACTTGCATGGAACACGTGCAGAGATCCAATTATCCAATTATGAGAGAGCTTTGTATCTGAAGTCTTTTGCACGCTTTGCAGGCCTGTGTTACTGGATAATGATGACTCTGAATCTTTGTGAAAAATTACCATAATAATCAGCAGATCTGAATCTTCTGTCATAGCGATGTGTGTGACTGAAGTGTTTTGTATAAGCGCCAATGTTAGTTACATTACTTTACTTTTTTGTAGGATTCTTGGCGTAAGGTTGTAGCTGCCGCAGTGACTCTTGGGATACCTACCCCAGCATTCAGCACGGCACTTGCATTCTATGATGGTTATAGGTACGAGGCGCTTGACACATTTTAACTTGAAGTTCAAACTGATAAACTGCTGTACTAGATGGCACATTAAAGGGACTTAGTTAAATCTATTTAATTAAGTTCTGCCAAATACTCTTTATAAAACTTAATGTTAGTGTCGAAATTTCTTCTATGGATCTAAATGAAAAAACCATGTCTCCTGCGCGTTATAGTTAAAAGTTACAATCCACCAACCCATATCGCAATTTGTATTTTACTCAATTTTTTGGCCAGTTTCGTCTGTCCAAATTTTGCGAAAATCTTGACACGGTTGCTAAGCATGGTGATTCGATTTTTAATTCGTTCGAGTCGTATAAATAATGATATGAGGGGGTAAGTTTCTAAAGAAACTGTGGTGCTGCGTCGGTGGGAAGTATAACAATATAATTTGGTTTTATCAACTGGGTTGATAATGTGAATTGGCCACCGTAAAGAGATTCCGACTAAGGGCTAACGCTCGAAACGTCAGCTCTTGAATCTCTTTACGGTGGCCAATTCACATTATCAACCCAGTTGATAAAACCAAATATTTTTAAATAATGATGTGCCGTGTTCAGTCTCCTCTGACCCATCTGCAATGTTG
This sequence comes from Blastomussa wellsi, assembly GCA_947652115.1. Taxonomy (NCBI): domain Eukaryota; kingdom Metazoa; phylum Cnidaria; class Anthozoa; order Scleractinia; family Plerogyridae; genus Blastomussa; species Blastomussa wellsi. The sequence continues at coordinate 16,655,987 of OX393564.1, forward strand.
GCTTGGAAAATTGGTAATAAATAATTCCATTCCTTTAATTCTGTCTGTCTCCAGGTCAGCTCGCCTTCCTGCTAATCTCATTCAGGTAAGGTGTAACAATCCGTTAGCCTTTAATGGCAGTTAATGATACTTCTGACAATGATTTTCTCAGTAAATGAATTTGACAAATTTAACACGAACAGTGTAAAGTGCAGAATAGACTATATTTCCAAACTCAAGTTTGTTTGTTTCGTATTGCTGACCGCAGGCTCAGCGTGATTATTTTGGTGCCCATACCTACGAGCTCCTGAGCAATCCCGGTCGTTTTGTTCACACCAATTGGACTGGGCACGGAGGCTCCGTATCATCCACCACATACCAGGCCTAAGCAGCGAGGGACCATGTCCACGGTGAATGGAAAAACTAATAGTGACCTTGATCAAGTGCATCGTTACTTTGAATGGTTTATGTCAAGTGAAGCTCCAGTTCCTAGCATGTACACAAGAACATTTTAACGTCGTACGATGATAGGTGATAGAAGCAATTTTAGAATAGTCAAGTGAACTTCAAGTAATTCGCTGTAAAACAATATTTACAGAGTAAAAGTGAAAACAAACCAAGTTGTTTCTGTGGTGTAATGTAGTGATACCTTATAACAATGTTTACTACATTGACCATAATCTAAATCCTGTTATTTTTAATTAGAATCAATATAATAAGAAATACTGCAAAGAAAGGAAAAGCAGATAATTTGGACAATCAAGCTCTCCGGCCTTCTCGGTGGATCTTTAATCCATTTTATTCGAAAACATTTTAGTAGAATTTTTTCAAACTTTGAAGCCTTGAAGATCTACATGTATACTATATGTATACTATAAGGGTCGTTTTAAAAGTTTAGGTCTCCATTTTGATAAAATTGTTGATATTCAAAATCTATGACGCCATCGCCTTTTTGCTATAGTAACACCGATGCCAATCAAATCTACTTTGTCGGAGAATTTGTTCTATCCTTAGTAAATGTGCGAAGAAGTTTGCTCTGTCGACCTTGGACCACCTTGGACAGTGAAGTAATACACTTAAAGTTAGGGTCGCGGTAGCTTCATCTTAGAGGCTCTTGGTTGGATGAAGAAAAGGTGAAAACACCGAGCGAATGCAATCAGCTTGCCGACATTATTTGAGCAACACAGACTTAAAAATGTTTAATTTCACTCTATTTGCTATCAGTATTATTTTACAGAAGATCAATGAAGATGAGAGATACAAAAATTGCTGTATCTATGGCGTGTAATGCATGTTCTTTGTGAATAAGTGTTCGTATGAGCCTAAGACGGCATTAACACAAGCATATATAATCGATACATAAGCGCATAAAAAGGAACGACGAACATTCTCATTCTTTTTATTCTGACCCCAAGTAGCAAAATCGTAAGCAAGCACAAAAACTAAAAACTTGTTCGTTCCCTTTATGCTTGTTTTTACTCCTAGCAAGGACAGCATGTTGAGAAGAACATGCTTATGACCAATGAAAATCATGTCTTCCGGTTCGAGCTAAAACTATCCCAACACAAATTTCTTTCGTGAACACACACTCCCAGTTTAGAGCGGTTTTCACATGGTGTCGAAAGTAATTCTGCGTTTGCTTTGGTTTTGCATTACTATGATCAGTGATTGGTTGAAAAATCTCGCGCCTCTTTTTCAGCCAATCGTCGTGACTCCCGCGCGCATGTTTTCCCGCGCTTTGTATCGGCTGCGTATAATTCGAGTTTAGACTGGTTCACTAAGTGATTATTATTTTTTAGTCTTCCAGCCCTGCAGGATTATTTTTTTAATCCCCGTGTCCTTGCACGATATTTTTTCATGGTACCAGGCCTGATCAAGATCAGAATGCTCCAAAGCTACTGTTGTCTCTAATCAATTAAACATCGAGAGCTGTGGTTGAGATATGTGTTCTCCCACTCGGAACTAAACTTACACCTCCATTGCTTTTATCTGCTTTGTTACGTTACTATCAAACAGATGAATAGGATTCTGCAGCAATTTGATTACTGACAGTTCGAGGCAATCCAGTGCATTATCGCGCCCAAAATTTCTACGGGCTCATGCTAGGATGCCCAACAACGGGTAAAGAAAAGACTGAGAAATCACAGAAAAACGGCAAAGAATCGTGCTAAAAAGACTGGCTAAGCAGTGAAAAATTATCTTCCTTTGGCAACGGGGAGTTTCCAAACCCGGGAGAATTTAGACTACGAGCAGTCCCTTTTTCTTAGTCCGTCGAGTGCCGAGCGAAAACATGGCCGCGCGAAACCTGGGAGACGCGCCCACGCAGCGAGTTACGAAAAAGAGGGACTGCCGCCTTAGCCACAGCATTTGACCTTTCACGGCCGAGTGATTTTTTCGTGTTAATTTAACCGCGCCTATTGATTTAATCCTAATATTGACGTCCTGTCAATTTTCTTTGTCATCGCTACCCCGGGAGTTTCTAAGATGAAAACAGTTTTCGTCACGAGAAAACGTGACAGAAAGAATGCAACGAAAGGGATGTCTTCGATCAGTGAAACTCCCAAGAACAAGTGAAGGGAAGGAGGCCAACTATTTTTGTAGAGTTTGCAGATGTAATTTTAAAAGTTTTACGGAGACTTCAATCGTAGGCTAAGGGTTTCAGCTGAGAGTTTGTTTGAAATTCATGCCTCGCTGCGTGGGTGCGTCTCCCAGGTTTCGCGCGGCCATGTTTTCGCTCCGCACTCGACGGACCAAGAAAAAAGGGACTGCTCGTAGTATAGGGAGAATTTTAAGCGAAAACGGTAGGCCGGAATTATTCACCGGGGCGGTGAACCATTTGCCCAAACAATTCTCCCAAGTTGTCTTGTCCAAATTTCTCTCGCTGCCCAAAAAAATCTGTGTTGCCCAAAATTTGTTGCGGGGCTGCACCCCTCCCCCCCCCCGGTCTCCCGGCCCGTACCCCTATGACGACCCTCTTGAAAGCAAACATAAATAAAATATAAATGGTATGAATTAATTATCACAATTGTTAGGCTTTTGCAACGCATTAGAGTAATTCTTTTGTAAAAAAGAAGCAAATCATTTTATTTAATCGTTTTTCATTCTGTAAAGCAATGAACATATAAAATAGCTTGAAAAGTGATCTTCGTTAGCTGTATTGTGTTTAGTCGCTATTCTAAGTAATTAAAGAAATGGTATAATGTCTATAATCCGAGCTAATATTTGTGTCGAATTTATCGAACGATATGATAGCGAACATAGCTGAGTTGAAGCTGACCGATTGACTTTGTGACGCCTTTGTCAGATCTTGTTTAATTATTATATGTTAAAATGATTTTTGTTTATACTCGCTGATTAGCAAAATATCAGCGATAAAGTTAAGATGAATTGGTAACCAGGTTAGAAAACTCAGGTTCAGCGTTTGATCGATCTGGGGTACAGTTCAAAACTACTCTGGGCGGGAGACCAGGAAACGGAGATTAGTGGGGAGCCGCACAGTTAAAATACCAGGTTATTTTTCTGTCAGTAGAGATAAAACCAAACTAATAAAGCCGGCTATGAATAATTGATTTCGAAATAATAGTTACCAGGGCATTTGTGAGTGGCTTGAGAAGAATTTCTTCATTTTGTCGCAGATTTACCCAAAGAGTGTAATAATCCAGCTCTTAGGAATAGTCTGAATAGTCATGCAAATCTTTTGGCATATTCGAAGGAGGCGAAACACACCAATTTACTTTTTAACAGGTGGCCTGTTAAAATGTTAAAGACGAAATGGATGTTCTTGGGGCTCGCTTTACAACTTGTGATGCTTGTCCTTTTGTATCGACTTTTCTTCCAGGAGCGAACGTTTGTCATTCACAGCGCTTCGTCCGAAACGTTTCCAAACCTTTCAGGAGTTACGAGCCCCAAGGGGTCCACAATTAACGGAAAATTACAAAAGCGAACACAAAATTTAACAATAGGGATAACCTGGAACGGAATTCCGCGGAAATCTCCTCCTCCTCTGGAGGAAATGCACAAGAAATGGATTGTTGTAACAACTATAAATTCGCCAACAGAAGATGTAAAGAAATTAGCTGGTATTGAAGATTGGAAGGTTGTTGTGGTCGGCGATACAAAAACGCCAACAGATTGGAGGTATGGATTTATTTTTACCACTGAATGACCGCATCATAAGCCTCGTTTTAGCAACTTAAATTTAAAACTCGAAACAGCAAGGTCATTTTTTTAAGGGAAGCAGTGTAAATTTCTGGATTCGAACGAATTCAGTCTGAATTATTTTTGTAATAGGGTTGGCTTCTCATCGAATGGGGCTTACACATGCAGCCCACGTGGACGAACGAAGATATAATAATAAATTGAATTTAAGGCGGGGGTAAACCTGAAAAATAGGCCATTTTTCAATAATTTTTCACAGCTAGGATTTAATTGAAAACCCTAGCAAACTATATATCCCTGGAAAGCTTATGAATCAAAGATTATGAAAAAAAATATTTCACACTCCACAAGTCAATTGTAATAGGATACCACTCATTTAACCATGCCACCTGCTGGGTGCTACCAAGGCTTACTTGAGAAAAGATAACTCTTGCTAGAACTGATAAAAATTAATTTATTTTATATCAATTTAAAGAAGACATGTTGCTTATTGTTTTAAGCAGAGGGATTTCTAAAATGTTTAAAACATTAAAAATAATGATTGATTGTATTTGACATGGAAAATCAAAGATGTGTTTCACTTCATAACTTAGAGTACATGCATCATATGGAAAATTCCTCTGCTTAAAACACAAAACTTATTGAGAAAAAGAAACCCTGAAAATTTCAGATCAATCGGATAAATTGTTCTCAAGCTATCTTTTCTTGAAGACAAAATTATTGCGTAATGAGAAAATTGACTTTAAACTTAAAGATAGCAATTAAAGTTGATTTATTAAAAATTGTAACCACTATAGTGGCCCTTATGTCCATATTTTGACCACAGGAGTGTCTGAAAGCAATTTAAAATCCCCCTGCTTCAAAAGGTAAAAAAAGTGGAAATTGGTGCAAAATTTTTTCTACATAGTAAAGTTAAATACCCAAAGCAACAAATTCCAAGGAAAACAAAAAACTGAGTTTTTGAGCGAATTTCAGGTTTACCCCCGCCTTAACCTGTCCACTGCACAAAAATAATGTATGTCAATAATAACGGGGTACACGAAAAAGAAATCAGATCAAACTTTAACGCAAAGAAACTGAAGTTACTCTTGGTGTTAGAGACTTGAAGTACGAACAAAAGCTTGTGGAAAGACGAAGTCAACCAGTCATGTCTGCCGGTATAAGGAAAAATAATCAGGATTTATAAAGAAAAATTGAGGGTGAATATGGAGCCGAGACTGTGGACTGAATAGTGGTGTGACAAAAGTATTTCGCTTTAAAAAAAACCCAGTGAAACATTTTTCGTTTTCGTCTGGCGTAAAGTCATCCTCGTTCCCAGGATCCTCTCCTTCCCGTCCCCTGGGAACGAGGTTGGCGTAAAGTTAGTTTGTTCAGGTGTTCTGGCCTGGCTTACTATTACCTGATTACAGCCAAAAAGTATAGGAATAAGAAATCACTCATTATTAAGAATTTAGTCTGTTTGTTTAACTTTAAAGTCAAACCGAGTTGTCGAAATACTCCTGGTTACGACTCATTTATGTAAAGTAAGTGTAACCAACAGCTGAATAATTTTTCGTCCACTTGATATAATGCCGGTACCTTTGATTTCGAAAGTCGCAGGATCTAGAAGGGTAAAGAATCATTAGACTCTTGAACAGTGCTTCAATACCCATCCAGAGACCACACAATTCTAAGTCAATGACAATCCCAATTTCCAGTTTATCTTTTGGGACCAGTCGTTTCCAGGATCTTCTATGAAGCGTAAATCCAAGATTACATTTTATATTTTGAGTTCATAATCCATCAAATATTTTCGTTCGCACGCAATTGGTCTGAACTCGTCACGTAACTGAATATGCTCCAGCTAAAACTGGGGAATACCAGAGGACGTGGACGAGGTTGAAAGAGATTCTTTCAAACACCAATAATATTGAAGTCGATTATTGTTAAAATATTGACGAAGAACAACAATAAAGAACAATAAGGAACCAACATTTACTGAGAAGTCGCACATGTACAAATATCAAGATGGCTGACTCATCCAAGACCAGTCACTCGTGCCCAGTCCCACACATACTGTGACAATTATCAAGTAATAAAATGTAGCTGAAGACCTCAATCTAACTTATAACAATGATATAGTATTTGAGCCTTGGGATGCTTACCTAGAGAACCATTCATTGAAGATTAACATACTTATTGAGGAAAGAGAAATATCTTTTATTTGCCTTTTTCTCTTTCACAGCCATCCTAACTGTGTTTTCCTGAGTGTCGAGAAGCAAAAGTCTTTGGGATACCGCATTCATGATTTGCTTCCCTACAAAAGTTATGCTCGGAAAAACATCGGCTACCTCTACGCTATTCAACATGGCGCCAAAATTATCTATGAAACAGACGACGACAATTCACCAACAAATGGCAAAATAACTTTTTATCAACAGGAAACTGGCGACTTCTTCGTGTATAAAACAGGTTCTATTCTAGTTAACCCGTACGAACACTTTGGACAGAGCACCATTTGGCCTAGAGGGTACCCTCTGGATCACATTGCTGATTCTCCATCACACAACTTTATCAAATGCCAAGGGGTGGACACATCAATACAGCAGGGTGTAGTCAATGGTGACCCGGATGTGGACGCCATCTTTCGGTTAACAAGAAAAGACAAAAATGTAGATTTGAAAGTTGAATTTGACTCTGAAGCACAACCTGTTCTTCTTCCTCCAAATACGATGGCTCCATTTAATTCCCAAAATACGCTGTTCATGAACAAGGCATTATGGGCCATGTTACTACCGACCACTGTAACATTTCGAGTCTGCGATATCTGGCGTGGTTACTGGGCTCAGCGGTTGCTCTGGGACGTTGGATCACACTTGTCGTTTTTCCCGCCAAACGCTGTTCAATATCGAAATGCACACAACTATCTCATCGATTTCATTGACGAGAAAAAGCTTTACCACGATTCCGGGCGATTAGTTGAGTTTTTGGTCAACTGGAAGTCAGAGAAACCTAATTTCTTTAGCAGAGTTCTGGATTTAAGTGTAGCAATGGTCCAGCAAGGCTTTTGGGAAATAAACGACGCCATTTTAACCGAAGCTTGGCTAATAGATTTAGTTAGTATTGGGTATGAAATCCCAGCAATAAACGCTGCTCCGAAATCATGTATAAATACAATAGGCGAAGAAATTAAAATTTTACCGGAAGAAAAACAATCTTCTTATTTGCGAGCAGGAAGTGAATTGAAACATTTACTTCCGCCAAAAAAGTAACCAATGTAAATCTAGAGATTTTGCCAATATTTTTTTACCCCCTTATGCAACCCCAGGGGGTACTCATTCCACAGAAATAGAACCAAAACTAAGACTTTTTTCACACTTTTCCTATCGATTGTTTGTAATATAGGAACTTGAATTTCGAAATAAAAATGGGGGCCCCCGAGCTCGTTTACGAGCGACAGCAAATCATTTATATGTAGTATAAATCATTGCGAATTTACTCACGATTGGCTGGTAAAACACGTTTTCGACTATTGTTTCTTTTTCAACCCTGGGAATTGGTCTATTTATTGTACAGGAAGAAAGTTACCTCTCAATTCAAACAAAGAGAAGAAAAGATAGGTCACCGTACTCGTTTTTGAGTAAATGACTACTTACTTGGGTCACCTCGCAGCTCTTACAAGGTCTCACCTGATTGGGAACCACCCTTCAGGTGAGACAAAAGAACAAACAACACAAACAATGAACCCTACCCTAAAACAATAGGGCTGCAACACTATTAGCCTGCGTGCGGCCGTCTCCTATTTCCTAAAGCGGAATAGGAGACGGCTGCACGCAGGCTACAGCACTATCTCTGCCGGTCTCTGCCACTGAAATTTAGAGGTTACAGGAGCTGCGAGGCTACCGATTATTTCTCTGATGAGCTCCAAGCATAAAGAAATCCGCCAAGTTTTAATGTGCGCGCGCTGATCACGCATGAAATTATGCGCAATAAGGATGTATTTTTTCACAACTAAACAGTGCATTTTCGGCCAAAAACAGACAAACAATGTTTAAAAAATATTCTAATCTTTTTACGCTGTGGGAGTAGGGGTAGACAGACAGACAGACATGTTTTATTTGGAGTCTTGTACAATAAATAGTATATCGACTATGATTTCCAAATAACTAAAAATTACAAACAACAAAAATATATATTGTTAATAAGTTATTAATTAATTAATTAATTAATTAATTAATTAATTAAGTCCAAGAGTATTTCCTTTTTGCCGTCTTCCCCTTTCCTTCCATTCGAATATATGTTTTGCTATTAGTTTTTGTATTTTAGCGTTTCCACTAAGGGGGGGGGGGGGGTATTAGAAACATGAATATTTTTTAGGTGACATTCTGCTTATTTTTATTCTATATTTTTTCCTAAATAATCTAGTAACGAACATCGTTTTTCCTGGTAAGCAGGGCATATATTTAGAAAATGGTATTCGTCCTCCATTTCTATTTTACAGATTGGGCAAATTCTTTCTGCAGGTTTCTTGAACGGTCTCGAATAACGTACTGTCCCTATGGCTAATTTGTGGTTGCTAAGTCGCAGTTTTGTTAGAGGTTAGTGCTATTCTGTGTCATGTATTGGTAACCTGATATAGGTAGTCTTCACATTTGTAAGAGAGAGAGGGGGGGGGGGGGTGGTTGTGGTTAGGGTGAAGGTGCAGTGGGCTACAGTGGTTAAATCCTGGTCTATGGATAGAACCGGTCCTAGTCGGGCAACTAAACTTGTGTTGCACTTGATGCTCAGAATAACAAAAAAGTCTGGAGTGTTACCTGCAACGGACTAGCATACGGTAACAATAATTAAACGCAAACACAGTTGATCCAATTGCGAGCATCACACCGATATTCGCGGAGGTCACGGGTTCGAATCCCGTTGAAGACCTGAAATTTTTTTCAGGCAACAATTAGATTACTCGCTCTCGATTCGTCTATTGCGTGATAGTTGATGAAGGCAAAAATTATCTAAATTCACAAACCAGAATAAGCGGCCACCATTTTGGACAGTGAGTGATAGTGAGTAGCGTAGCCAATCAGAGAACAGCATTCTTGATAGAACGCAGCTAGATTTATAATAAGGAGCGGGCCATTTGACTTTTGAGGTGGGGGGAGAGGAGTTGGGTGATTTGTTACAGGCGCGATTTTTTTTCAAACCTTCCGTACACAGGGAATTTTTTCTCGGCGCATGTGTGTGCATGGTATTTTTTTTCTCCATATAACAGGAATCGTTTTGACTCGCTCAGGGCTCGCTACACTCCAAATCACCTAACCCCCCCCCCCGCGCTCAGAAGTTAAATGGTCTGCCCCTAGAGTGCGTTACAAACCTAAGCGTAAGTCTTATAGATTCGCTTTTCTGGTGAGCATGAATTCTTTTCAGACTTCTTTTTCAGGAAAGTTAAATTCTTTAAATTTCTTCTTTCTTAATTATTGGTCTTCAACGCCGAACCGTAATTATTTATGTTATTAAATTAAGTCAAAACAATCATTAACATCGACTGACATACATTATTTATCGATTTTCATCGATTTCCGTTAACAAAAACCTTTTTCCTTTTTTTCTGTTCTTTTCGATTTTTATTGGTGAGGAGGTTCGACATTCCTCCCTTGGAAATTCACTGCGATTATCAAAGCTGCCAAATTCGATTTTTTACGTTAAAGACGTTAAACTTTGCCGGTACAAAGGCTTGAAAAACAAAAAAGCTTGAAGAAACTTCTAGCCTCCTACGCAGGCGTTATTAGGGGATTGCGTTACCACTCGTCCCCACTGAGAAACTAGGGACCTTAAGCACTGGACAAATCTATGACGCGGACGTGGACCGGAAGTGTAATGCGGTCACGTCCGCGTCATAGATTTGTCCGGTGCTTAAGGTCCCTACTTTCTGACAGACCTGAAACGGAGCTGTTTAGGTACAAGGTGGAATGACGTCATCGTGCGAGGCGTGATAGAAATCGTTTACCATACATAAAGTGCCTTGATAGAATCCGCTGGAGAAGCAAATATTCCAACAAAATGTCGAAGACGTGGATTTCTTTCGCGTTGATTTCGCAGTTACTTCTCATTGGTCTGTTCTATCACCTATTTTACAATGGACCAAGTGCGAATTCGGAGACGATTTCATTTCCCAAGGATTCATTAGTAAACTGGAAAGACGTGCAACAATCGAAAGACATGCAACAATCGAACACACGGTCCAATAATGTAACCACGGAAGACGCTGCGAAGCTCATTGAAGAAATCAAATGGAATGAAATACCCCGGAAACCAACACCTCCCGCAGGCGAAATGCACGACAAATGGATTGTTGTTACCACTATAAATTCACCGACAGCAGACGTGAAGAAATTGGCTGGTATTGAAGGTTGGAAGGTTGTAATTGTAGGCGATACAAAAACGCCGGCAGATTGGAGGTACAAAACACAGTTTGTGTAGTAGTAGTAGTAGTAGTAGTAAACTTTATTTCAACTCGGATTGAAGAGTAGCGCGTAAGCGCTAATATCTCCGAGAAATAAATACAGCAAAGATATATGTACAATAAACAATGTATACATGCTTGTAAAATTATATGTTGAACACAATCAAGTAAGGATTAAGAAATTAATCTAACTAGTTACAAAGGCAAGGCAGTTGTTTTTAAAATAGGTTATATTGGTGGTAGTTCTAAGATCGTCGTTTAACATATTCCACAATTTGGGCGCAAGAAATTTGAAGGAATTTTTCCCGAAAAATGTAGTATTTACGCGTGGTAATTGCAATTTGTTTATACCTCTAAGCCCATTAATGTTGGTTCTCGGTGTGAATAATGCTGTTATATAGGCAGGTGTGGCTGCTTGAAAGGACTTATGAACTAAAATCAACATATCGAGGAATCTACTCTTACTCAGGCCTACAAGGTCCAGACTTTCCAAAAGCACCTCATATGTGCTATCGTTATCACCAAGAATTATTCGTAAAGCATGTTTATTAAGGAGTTCTAATTTTTCCGAATTCCTAGCACCACAAAAATGCCAGATGGTGCTACAGTATTGAAAATGTGGCTTAATAAAAGCCTTGTAAAGCCGTGCTTTAGTTGAATTACTTAGGATATGTCTGAATCTCTTAATGACTTGAATTTGATTGTGTACTCTTGCACAGACGTTAGAAACATGCTTGGAAAAATTGAGTTTATTATCCAAATTGACACCCAGTAAGTTAATACTCGTTTCCTTATCAATTTCCACATTCCCAATCTTAAAATTAAAATCGTATGTTTTTTTACCTAAAATCATAGCTTGAAATTTTTCAGGATTTGCCTTAAGACCATTTATAGCATACCAGTTAACAATAGTAACCAATTCATTTTCCATTCTGAGATGAAGTGTCATGGGGTCCTTGTCAGAATCATAGATTTGCTGATCATCGGCATAGATGTTCAGTCTGGCATGCCTCACAAAGTAAAAAATATCATTTATAAAAATGTTAAATAAGAGTGGGCTCAAAACACTCCCTTGAGGAACCCCCCTTGTAAGGCTCATCCAAGGTGAAAAAGTGTCATCAATTTTAACTCGTTGTTGCCTTCCATACAGAAAATTGCTGAGTAGAGTGCAGGCTGACTTGTTGAGACCATAAGCTTTAAGTTTGGCTAGCAAGAGGTTGTGCGGTAGGCTGTCAAAAGCTTTCGAAAGATCTATTGATATTACTGCTACCATAAGGTCTTTGTCCAGGCAGTCTTTCCAGTCTTCAACAAGACGTAACAATGCTGTCTGACAACTGTAGTGTTTGCGGTATGCAGATAAATTATCTGCAAGGATCCCATTGAAATGTAAATTTAATTGAGTGGTGAGTAATTTTTCAAACACATTGTTAATTGCTGGTAATACAGAGATGGGCCTGTAGTTTGTTTTAGAAAATTCATCGTCCTTTTTAAAAACTGGTGTAACTTGACCCTTCTTCCAATTGTTTGGATAACGACCTTGAATAATTGATGTATTGAAAATAGAACATAGGGGACCAGATATGACGGAAGCAGAGTCCTTGAGAAGCCGTGGAGTAATATTATCATAGCCACTAGACTTGTTCACTCGAATTTCTTGTAAGCATTTTTATGTGTGTATGCATGTGTATGCATATATCGCCTTTTTATCTAAAACGTGGCTCTAGTCTCTTTAGCTTTAGATTGCAGGCTACCCAGTCTAAATTGTTTTCTTCTTTTAATAATAATTCGCTAGAAACTATCTGTATATCCAAAGTCGACCTATAAAAATTAAGTGCCTTGTATTTGCATTTTCTTGGTTTTAAAACAATACAGGACGCTCAAAACAAACATGGGGCTGAACAATAGGCGTAAACGATGAAACGAGCTTTTGTAGAGCCACGTGTTTGAAAATCCGGTGAGATAGACACCCCGCAATTAATTAATGTTTGAAGAATAAGGCATGTGACAAAGCAGGCTGTTACAAATCGATATTTTCGATACTCGATAAAAATCGATGTAAATCGATAATTTTCTATAGTAATTAACTAATTATTATCGGAAATCTATAAAAATTGATAGCAAAAGCTGGTGTGATTATCGATTTTGATCGATTACACTGTATGTAATTAGAATTCAATTTCTATCGATCTCTATCAGTTTCCATCGAAAATGTACAACTTCTTGGATTTGGCAGCCAAAAAGAGGATAGGGTGCTCTGGTCAGAGTGCTGAGCTTGATCTCGAATCCTCTTTTTCATGTTTTTACTATAGCGATCGATCAAAATTGATAATGCAATCCTAAATCCTGTGACTATCGATATTTATCGATTATTTTAACTAATCGACTGATTAGTATCAAAATATCAGTTAATATTGAGTTATCGATTAGCTCTTCGATGATCGATTTTTATTGATTTGTGACGTCCCGAACATAAGAAACTTGTTTTACGACAAAAGGCTAATAAATTGCAGGGTATTCTGTAGAGTTCGACTCGAGGCGCGGATCCATGCCAGTTTTCACCGTTTTATGGAAATCGGTCAGAATTTTCATAATAAATAAATATGTTGATTAAGGTAAATAAGAGTAAGCTTCAAGGAGAATGAAACTACCAATTATCAAAACCCAGTGGCTCACTCTGCAGAAACCCAGTAAGGGGGACTATTGAAGAAATTTCCCGGGCGAGCATGCCCCCAAACCCCCTAGGAGTTTACACCATCAGCGTTCGCTTTGTAGTAAATCGGTCACCATTTATCCTAGATCCATGTCTGGACTCCATCCAAAAACCACTCCACTCATGTCAAACTTAACTCAACTCAGCCCCCTTTATATAATTCTATTTACTAAGAACTGGATTTATGAAGCACTGACCCTATATGACAAACTTTACTAAAGACTGCTGATGCAATCCTTGGTTTTCATGTGATGTCATACATGTAAAATTCTGAAATCCAAATTCGCTAGGCCTTCTAAATTTTCAAACGGAAAGCGGTTATTTGGGGTTGGACTTGAATCATTTGTTTGCTATGTTTTTCTTTCACAGCCACACCAACTGTGTTTTTCTGAGTGTTGAGAAACAAAAGTCTTTGGGATACCGCATCCATGACTTACTTCCCTACAAAAGTTATGCTCGGAAAAACATTGGCTACCTCTATGCTATTCAACATGGTGCTAAAATAATCTATGACACAGACGATGATAATTCCCCAACAAGTGGCAAAATAACTTTTTATCAACAGGAAACTGGCGACTTCTATGTGTATAGAACAGATTCTAAAGTGGTAAATCCTTACGAGCATTTTGGACAGAGCACCATTTGGCCTAGAGGATACCCTTTGGAACATATTGCCGATCCCCCATCACACACATTTGTCAAGTGTGCAGGGGTGGATACAGCAATACAACAGGGTGTGGTCAATGGTGACCCGGATGTGGATGCCATTTTTCGGTTAACAAGAAAAGACAAAGATGTCGATTTGAAAGTTGAGTTTGACTCTGATGCACCAAGTGTTGTTCTTCCTCCAAAGACAATGGCTCCATTTAATTCCCAAAACACATTGTTTTTGAAGAAAGGATTATGGGGCATGTTGCTGCCAATCACGGTTGCTTTTCGTGTGTGCGACATCTGGCGTGGTTACTGGGCTCAGAGGCTACTGTGGGATATTGGGTCGCAGCTTTCATTTTTTCCACCAAATGCCGTGCAAAATAGAAATGCACACAACTACCTTGACGATTTCATTGATGAAAAAATGCTCTACCATGATGCTGGACGGTTAATTGAGTTTTTGGTCAACTGGAAATCAGAGAAGCCAGATTTCTTTAGCAGGGTTCTGGATTTAAGCGTAGCAATGGTTCACCAAGGTTTCTGGGAGATGAAAGATGCTATATTAACAGAAGCATGGCTAGCTGATTTAGTTAGTGTTGGATATGAAATTCCTGCTGTAAAAACTGAACCAAAAGCTTGCTTGAGAAATACAGTGGGTGGAGAGACTATACTACACTTCAAAGAAAAGCCGTCTTCATATTTAAAAGCAGGTAAAGAGTTGAAAATTGTAGTACCAGTAAAAAGTGGCGTGGACATTTTTTATAGAGAAGGATGAGACAGGTAATTTTATTTTAGAGGTTATCAATTTTGTGTACTGCATGCATGTTTCATGTTATGGAGTAGCCTGGTTATCAGACGTCTGATGTTGATTGCGGAGTGATGAAGAGAGGGAAGCAAAGGGGCTGCAATCTACCTCAGATGTCTGAAAATCAGGCTGTGGGTGGAAGGATGGGTAAAATGTAGCATAGTTATACAGCTAGAACACCAAACAAGTCCAGTCTTCATAAAAACAAATTTATATCTTTCCTACCTTAAGTTAAAGAATCTCATTGTGTTGTTAGCTGTCTCATTGCTATCTCAGTCATGTTTTTAAATTGAGGCTTGAAGAGCCAGAAATTGTTTGAAGCAAACTGTTTTTAAGAAGGAGTCCGCCAGGACTTTGAGTATTTATTGGACAAAATTATGTACCCAAATTATTTACACCTTATTGCAAGATTTTGTTACTGCTTCAAATATCTTATCAAGAGAAATCTTTTCCAACAACACCAAACATCGAAAACAAATTTCGAAGTTCCACTGAATTCCACTGAATTGCTTAAAAGATGTGAGATTTTGCCTATAGCTTGCGGACTTTGAAATTCATTTTCTCAGGCTCTGATAAGAAATTGTTGTACCAAAATTATTTATGCCTTATTGCAAACTTTTGTGTTGCTGCTTCAAATATCTTATCAAAAGAAATCCTTTCTAACAACACCAAACATCGAAAACAAATTTCAAAGCCTTCCACTAATTCCCCTGAATCGCTTAAAGACGATTTTACAAAATGGCTACACATAAGATTTTGCCTATAGCTTGTGATCTTTAAAATTGATTTTCTTGGGCTCTGGTAAGAAATTGTTTCATTAAGGGTAGAAAATAATGCAATATGATTTAAATTATTCTGGTACTAGATTTTTGTCCAACTTAAATAAATATTACTCGACTTCCTGATGGATTCTGTCATAAACGTTATAGTATTAAAGGCCATTTCCAGTCCGTACTGCACAGTCTCGAGATTTGTTTACATTTTCGTTTTGAATTCGTCGAGATGTTACACTTTGGTAACTGTGTACATGAAGTTTTTGAGTCCGCCATTACGGGTCGTTTCGTTTGGGAGTTCTCAGTGAGCTGAAGCGTCAGTTTGGAATATTATCGAGGTTCGTATACCCTTTATTATTGTTTGGCAAGGAAATCGGATGTCAATAATGAAGAAAAAGATAAGTTTTTACCCGTAATTTTCATTTTGGCTTGTTTACTTCTCCCTTTTATCGTGTGAGGCTTGACAAACATTGCAGGTGGAGATTGCACAGTATGGACTGGAAATGGCCTTTAATATGGATGACCAAAAACCTCATGATTTTTAAGTGCCTGTTTTTGTGCCAATAAAATGAAAAGTGTTCTATTTAGTTATAAAATTTAATGTTTGAAATACGATGTACATGATTCCAAAGTTTGAGACATCTGGGGTTAAGAGTGTTTTGGGAAGGAAACATGTCCAGCTGTTCAGAAATGAGCGATTTATCCAGCAACCCTGAGCAAACAGGGAGGAGATGGACATGTTGAGGTAATGCACCTATCAATGTTAAACTCGAGGGAGGGGGGGTCAGGCTGCCCACGGGAATTTGACTGCGAGGTTTGTCCCCAGGGTGGGGATTTTGATCGGGAATTTTGAAAAGAAGTGGAAGATTTTGATACTTGAGACCAATTATGTTTTCCTGGGGGTGGGGAATTTGACTTATCTTTTCAGAAAATGTCAAAATCCCCATCCCATGCCTGATCCCCCCTCCCTTGGGCTTCACATTGATAGGCGCATAATATCTGGTACCTACCGGTAAATGACGTCAGATGTTGATATCACATGGTATTTTGTCGTCTCCTATGCGAAAATAGCAAGACGCATCCTTCCCATCATCCCCCCCCCCCCTTCCTGCCTCAAACCCCTGGAAATAATATCCACTCCATAAATTGTTTCAGCAAGTATTCCATATTTATTAACAATTCAGTCTTCATTTCACATTTCCACTTTTCAAATGAAGATTTTAAGTATAAAAGATGAGGTTTTGTTAGTTTGCTGTACTGAAGAGTAAACCACGAGCCACTGTTCAATCTTCTGACAATGCCAAAATGTCTTGCCTCTGTTACGACTTTTGATCACTTTTGTGAGAGCTAGAATAAAATTGTGGAGATAGGTAGTGATATTTGAAGCTACAATGTAATGAATCGTATTTAAATTGTCCATACGTAATTCTTCAAAGTTCCATGTCTTCAACTGAAGTTTTTGATAGAGTTTGTAGTTTTTAACAATCAGTAACCAGAAATTTGTTTTAAAATATTTTGCATATGATTTTTGTGCAACCAAACGCTGGCCAATAAATCAGTTTTGTTCAAAGCTTATCCTCTGGATTATGCTAAAGCAACGAGAATGGATAAGAACGTTTGCCTCTCACCAGCTATCATCTGGTAGAAACCTTGAGCTTTCATTTTAAGTGAAATTGGGGTTTGTCTTACAATAATGTAAAGAAGACAAGTTTGTTAGAGAGTGGCAATGAAGAACAAGTGATAACAGTAAAACTGTTTTTATGTATTCTAACGTTTGTAAAGTTTTGGATATGGTGTAACATAACAAAGCAAACTATAGAGCATTTTGATTGAGTTGTAGATCCTAAAGGTGGCAAGTGACTAATTTAGAACTTTTCTAATGTACAGTCATCTTGTTGGAAATTATTTAGAGAATTTTTACATCTATTGCAGCATCATAATTATAGCAAAGCACAGAGCATTTCGATTCTATAACTTAGGAGGTGCTAAAAGTAACATCATTTGAGGGTCCTGAAGAGGTTAGCCCAAATTTTGCCCAAATCCCCATTTCCCAACCTTTGTTTGACCTTAGGCAAGGCCGCCATTTTGTGGCGGTCAACCCGTTTCGGGTCACGTGGTCACATGGCCGTTCGTCCCGGATACGTTACCGAACGAGTACTGACGTCATACAATACTGTGAAGGCCGTACAGGAAGTAGGCAATGTTTGGCCCAAATCCCAGTCTCGTTGCGTCTAAATCCCAGTCACCCAAATTTTACACCTTCAGGTCATGCGTACAGGTTTTGGCCAAACCGTGGGGATGTGTTGCGTGACCATTGCACTCAAATGGTTTATTATTCCCTTTCATTCATACATGACTAAGAGTGACACGCTTAAAGGAGCAACGTCACGATATTTTGAGTCATTTTTTGGGATGAACCAAATTCCTCTTAAAATGAAGGAAAGCTATAAAGAAGAGTTTACTAAGGAAGAAAACCCCCAAAGAGGTGAAACTTGATCAAAAAGGAACAAGGACGGTTATGGATGGAAAAGAACGAGACGGATTACAAATGACGAATTTGAACAAATTAGGGCAAAGTTTTCAAAGTGCACAAATCATTACGTAGCTCCTTTAAGATAAGTGCATCAGGAGGGTACATTCGTAATTTCGTGTAAACAAGGTTCGATTGAATTTTAAGTATTTGCTATGATCCTAGAAATGTCTGGAATTTTTAAGGATTTTGGCGCAAAGAGGGAAAATTGTGCCAAAATTAGTAATCGTGCATAGACACAAGGTTGTGTAATTTTACCTTTGCAATTTGCCATTTAAATGTAAAAAGAATAAAATTGTGTCTGTATTCAATTAAGGATTCTTAGTTTTCAGGGACTCTAAATGCAGTTTCATAAGTTCCTGAACTGCTCTAAAAACCACAATACTCCTTAAGATAAAATCATAATATACGCAAAAGTTTCCATGATGGATACAGAGGTGCTCATAAGGGTGGGGCTGGGGGACGTGAGTTAAGATTGACCCTTTCTTGTCCCCTTCTCGGTAGCCAGGACTTTTTTCAGGCCTAATGTGGTGGGAGGGAAGGCAGGCTTCTCCCCTAGATAAGCCACTACGGACTTTGACTCAAAGTTGTCAACATTTCAGTGTCTGTCACTTTGTCAAAACTGCTCTTGTAATGCTCTGTGAAAAGAGTGAAAACGGTCATTGAAAGCAATGAGATAATTCTGATCTTTTTATTATCAAAACGGAGGAAAAAATTGGAACCTCTGATCGCCATTGAAAGATCTTGAAATGAACGTTTGAAAATTAATCGAATTCCGTTAAAATTATACGGTTTGCGCCAGTAAACCGTGCCTTTGAAATTGCTTTGCTGTAAAAAATGCTAAATAAGTATGTTTTTTAACATCGCAAGCCTTCAAGAGGTTGCGCAAAACTTCCAAACTTCTCGGGGACTACGTATTGGACTCCAATAAAAAAATGGAACAAATAAACCAAACAGGGCACCCAACATTTCGAAACAAAATGTATGAACTGCACGCAGCTTCTTCTATAAGAGTGTAGAACAAGCGTAATTCGACCCCCCCCCCCCCCCCCCTTGAGATAGTAAAATCAGCGCAATTATTTCCACTCTTGCTAAATGACTGCTGATATTTAAGGTCTAGGAGATGGTCAAGTGGTGGTGTTCTCAGACTTCTAAAGGTTCAGAAGCCTTGTCCCTGCACTACCCACCCTTATCTATTACTGCTTCTGCCTGCTGTCAGGTAATTACCAATGCAAAGAAAAGAAACTTTATTTAAGTCGGAAGGACTTACAAACAGGTTGTGAGCGCTTGTAACTGGCATTTAAGGTATCGTGGTTGTGTGACAACTTCACAAAAGGTGTATGAGAAAAAAATAACTTAGCTGCTGACGTAGCCGCAGACCGAAATGGTCCAATCGAGCTAGTACATGTCTACTAAACTAACAATAAATTGCAAGATCTGAATAGCATTTGGTGGTACTTATTTCTTTGAAAATAAACAAAGAGATTAAGTGCATTAATCTCCCCAGAGAGTGCAACCTTGCCGTTGGTTGGGGGGCTTGACCCTGAGAGCTATGCTGGCGGGAGATTCGTCTCCTGGCAGGGCCACCCAAGCCAGACAGGTCAAAGGGAGAGACCAGACGAAAAGCACTCACTGGCCTTCCAGGTTGGGGGATTTGAATTGGGCTAACAATCCGGTCCTGTAAAAACCAGCCTGTTACAGAAACCGCAACAACATTCTGAAAAGAACATGGTCGAGGAAGAGTCCTCTCTAGTAGAGCCCATGATGCGAGATGGTGAAAGCCTTCGGGAAGCCAGTGCGCCGACAACGGCCAGCGCCAAGACCAGGATAGGGATCTGGAACATCAGAACCCTGTATGAGACCGCATACGTGTGTAGAGAGATGCGTAGGTACAACGTGAAGATCTTAGGCCTATGTGAGACAAGATGGACTGGAACAGGACGGACAAGACTGACGAATGGAGACACCATCATCTACTCTGGACAGGAAGACGGCCAACCACACATGCATGGAGTAGCACTGCTGATGACACCCGAGGCAATGCAAGCACTGCTCTCCTGGGAACCAGTATCACCAAGGATTCTCGCTGCAAGATCCAACTCAAAGGGCAGGAAGGTCACCATCAGCCAGAGCAACGCGCCTACAAACGCAGGAGATATGGAGGACAAAGAAGCATTCTATGAACAAATACAAGCAATCATGGACAAAGTACCAAAGAGAGATCTGAAGATCCTCATGGGAGACCTGAATGCCAAAGTGAGATCAAACAACAGAGACAGAGAATTCATCATGGGCAGACATGACACTGGAGAACAAAATGAGAATGGCGAACTCTTCACAGAGTTTTGTACCTTCAAGGACCTTGTGATTGGAGGCACTCTTTCCCCACAAGACATTCCACAAGACCAAATAGATTTCCCCTAACGGCAAGATCGTGAACCAGATCGGCCACACCACTATCGGCAAAAGCCTGCATGACGTCAGGGTGAAGCATGGAGCGGACGCAGCATCGAATCACCGCCTGGTTGTGGTTGTCAAGACCAATTTGAAAGCCTACAATGGCCAGGCAAGGAGACCACCTCACAAGTTCAACGTTCACAACCTAGAAGAGAAAGCAAAAGTAGGAGAATTCAAGGTCGAGCTGAGAACAAGTTCAGCATCCTTTCCCTACAACCAGAGGAAACAGTAGAAAGGCAATAGCACAGTCTGCGAGAGGTCTGGAAGACAGCATGCAAAACAGTCCTGGAGAAGAAGAGAATGAAACACAAAGAATGGCAAACAACGGAGACATGGACATTGATCGCAGACAAAAAAACAGCTAAAAGACCAGATCAACCAGACACAAGACCAGGAAGAGAAGCAAGAACTACAAGCACCTTACTGGGTAATGAACCGCCAAGTGAAGAAGAGTGCGAGAAAAGACAAGATAAAGTTCATCGAGAAGCTGACTGAGGAAGCAGAGATTGCAGCAGGCCAAAGAAATATGAAGAGGCTGTATGAGATCACCCGAAAACTCTCTGGAAAGGCTAGCAACCCAAGTGGCCCTGTCAAGAACGGAAACACTATCTCGGGCGAAGAGGACCAGAGATGAATATGGGCCGAGCCCTTCAGGGAAACACTCAACAGACCTGCGCCACCAGCCTCACCAGACATCCCACCATCAACCGAGCTCCTAGGCATCAACATCAGCCTTCCCACCAAGACGGAGGTCACCAACGCCATCAAATCTCTCACGTCGGGCAAAGTAGCAGGTCCCGACGGAATACCACCAGAAGAATTAAAGGCAGACATCCAGACCTCGACAGAGATGCTACACCCACTCCTACATAAGATCTGGGAACAGGAGAGAGTTCCAGAGGACTGGAAGAAAGGCCACCTCGTGAAGCTGCCCGAAGAAAGGGGACCTGTCATCCTGCAACAACTGGAGGGGAATCATGCTGCTGTCCATCCCGAGGAAAATATTGTCCAGAATCATCCTGGGGAGACTGAAGACTGCCCTCGACAAGACACTGAGGGATGAGCAGGCAGGCTTTCGCCGAGAGAGATCATGCATAGACCTCATCGCGACACTGCGGATCATCATCGAGCAGTCTCAGGAGTGGCAGACCCCCCTGCACACAGTCTACGTCGACTTTGCAAAGGCTTTCGACAGTGTCGACAGAGACGTCAGCTGGAGACTAATGTATCGCTACGGCTTTCCACCAAAGTTCGTTACTATCATCCAACACCTGTATGAAGATACCACCTGTCAAGTCATCCACGACGGGAAGCTGACGGAACCGTTCACTGTACAAACCGGCGTCCGTCAAGGTTGTTTACTCTCGCCAACGATCTTTCTGGTGGTGGCTGACTGGGTTACAAGACATTCTACAGCAGGCCGGAGGACAGGTATCCAGTGGACCTTTATGAAGCAGCTGGAGGACCTGGATTTCGCAGACGAAATCAACCTTCTCTCCCACAAGCAGCAAGACGCACAAGAGTAGCTATATCGTGTGGCAGCAGAAGTTGAAAAGACTGGGCTCTAAATCAGCATCGGGAAGACTGAGGTCATGGGGTTGAACAACAACCAGCAAGATCCAGTGCGACTCCACCAAGAAGACATCAAAGGACTGGACAAGTTTTTTTTACCTGAGCAGTGTAGTCAGTCCCTGAGGTCATAAGCAGAGTCACGCCATTTAAACTTTGAATTAAGATACTCCGGAGCCAGCCCGTGCAGACATCTAAAACCATGGTGACTTTATGAATTTCCAATTGGCGTGCAAGATTTTTCCACCCTAAAAACTCAAATAGCTCAGTTGCATCGGCATCATAGTTAGAGAATGTCAACGTACGGGCTGCTCTATTCTTCAATTTCTGCACTTTGTCTCGTAGCGTTACCCCAAACCTACAGTTACCCCAAACAATGTCACAGTAATCAAAGTGACGTTTTATACTAAAGCTTGGAAAATGAAATGTCAGACGTCTTCTCGCCCTAATCCTCTGAGGCGCGGATGAGAAGACGTCTGACAATTCAGACTGTTCCAGACGCTGGAGCATTGTAAGTATTGCACTCCATCATTATTATATGGCAAGAAAAATTTGAGCGTTCTGATTGGTTCTTTCTTGGTCGGGATTTTGCCATACGCACCGTTTCCATAGAAACGGCCCTAAGCCGCTTTATTTCTAAAGTTTGATGATTTAAAACTTGCAACTAGAACTGCAGCAAGAAAACTCATAAAAATACTCTAATTTTTCTTTCCGAGTTGTTCGCGGTATCAAAACACGTTTACGGCCGAAAACCTCTAAATTCAAGTCACCAAAAGTGCGTGTTTAAAAGCCATGCATGATCCGAGTGCCATATAATAAACTACTTACTAACCTTGCTTGCTCGAGCCGTACTGTAGAATATTGGCCCGAGGTATTCCCAGTACGGCCCTCGCGCTCGGTGAGAGGTTGACAAAAAAACTGATTTGGCCCCAGGCTTCGCCTTGTGGCGCGGTCAACAGGTGCAATCATTAGTATTAGAATTGTATATTCACTGTCGTAGGGAACTCCATTGCCTGCACTAAAGTAAGCCATTTGGTCTGGGTCACGAAATGCCTAAAACGTGGATTCTACTCGGGTTACTCCTGCAGTTAATTCTGGTCGTTTGGGTGTATTACCTTTTAAAAATGGAACCAAGAAAAACTCTGGAGGGAAGTGTGATTGACACGGAAACGATTTCTATTCTCAAGAAGTCCTATAAAAACTCAAAACTAATGCAACTGAAAACGAAGGAAAATAACTGGAAAGAAATACCCCGGAAACCAGTGCCCCCACCAGAGGAAATGCACGACAAATGGATTGTCGTCACCACTATAAATTCACCGACAGCAGATGTGAAGAAGCTGGCTGGTATTGAAGGTTGGAAGGTTGTAGTTGTCGGTGATACAAAAACGCCAGCAGATTGGAGGTACAAAACACATGTAATTTTTTACAACAGTTCCCTAATGGTATTTAACCTTGATTGCATTTTGTTGTTCTGTTGTTCTGTTTATTAGTCAGAATATAGTCTGAATCTAGGGCAAAACCGGCGAACGAAGGTTTCTTTTTGAAAAAGCAGAATTTATGCATGGGGTTAGGTGTTTATATTGTCTTTAAATACGTACACGACTTGTACTAGGTTAAGATACTAGAGTGTCGCTGAATTTTTTATCAGTTTCAAGGAGTTTCCCTTTGTTAACAGTTCACATTCGATAAAAAGGCAGGAACACACAAGATTCTGTTTAAATTGATGCAATTCTTAAAATCGTGATCGTGCTCTACACAGTGAGAGAGTGACACTGAAACCAATATTGGACGAAGTTGTATTAAAAACCGAACACCATATTTTAATATCTGTTGAAAGACTGTAGCTGGCAGAAGAATGAGTTTATTCACTTGTTTAGGCCGATCGATTTCATTGTTAATGATGCTATTTTCAGGCGGTTTTATAAACTTTTATAATATAGATAGGATTCTGCGCGCGCTCTGATTGGTCAAAAACCATGTTTCATTTAACAAATAAAGAAGCCTAAGCCATGTATTATATTGTCATAAAACACGACGGACATTTGAGAACACGAGGGAGTGTTCTCAAATGTTCAGAGTGTTTTCTGACAGTATAACACATGGCTTAGGCTTCTTCATTTGCTTTATGGTATAGATTTTATAGGCCGCAAGTAAAAACAACAAAACACGCACGATCGATAAACTGAAGCAATTTAATTTCGCTTCTTCTACTTTACTCTCGAACTTAGAAGCTTCTTCGGCAATTTCTGCAGCTTTGCTCAGAATTTTGTCGGGAATTCCTTCATAGAAGGAAAAATTTTTCACATTAAATTTACCGAGCTGAAAATTTACCATCACTCTCATTTCCACATTTTAAAATATGTTTAACTATAAACAGCTTTTAAAACGTGTTTTAACTTCGGTGCCGGCAATGGGGGTACTAAGGGCGCGTTCGTTTGGTATGTTCCGGAATAAGAATACATTCCGGAATATATTCCGCTATTCTGCTCCTGGGAGGAGAATAGCCGGAATGGAAATCCAGGTATTCCAGAATGAGAATAGCTCCAAAACAAACGCTTACTCGCATTATTCCAATTATTCTTAATCCGGATTGATCCCAAACGAACGCGCCCTAAGTGTTTCATTTGCTTGGTAAAGCAGCGGAACAGTTTATTTGGAAACTATTAAAAACTACTTTGTCCACTGTACCGTAAAAAGCCGGGCCTGACGGCGATGCGTTGACGTTACTTTCAAGAAGTACCCCTGGAGCATTTTGAAAACGTTCAAACAAACCGTCACTCGTCTTTTCTCCTTCATCTTAGTACATTTCATAAAACGTAGCCTGCTTTTGGCTCTCGGTTTGTGTGAATCGAAGTAGAGGAGGGCCGGACAACGCGAGCGACGCGAGCAAAGGAAAAAATATAAGGGTTCTCGCCATTCTGAAATTTTCATCTGTTTCCCTTCGCTCGCGTTCGCCCTCCTTTTGTCCCCACGGACCGAGAGCATGGAACAGGCTACGTAAATCTGAAATATTATCGACTCAAGTTAGCCAATTTCTTTCAGCTGTTCCTCCGCTATTTGTCAACGTGTAGAACGTTTCATCGTTCCAAACTTATGAAACTTAAATATGTGGGTAGACCAAACATGCTTTCAATATCCACTGACAGTTTATGAATAGAATGCAGCTGCTTGCTTGATGAATGATTTTCACTTCTAAAGCTGACAGCGGAAACCAAACTTGAATGGATTTTGCGACTGATATAAGGTCTCTAAGTGGACTAAGTGGATTTTTGATGTATTTTAATGACAGTTGTCAAGAGAAAGTAAGTTACTAAGGGTTACTAATGAGTTTTAAAATACCAAGAAATAATATGGGCTAAGTGTTCTATAACCTGAAAAATCAATATCAGGACATAATATTGTAATTGGAATAGCTCTTTGTAAAGGACAACTAGTTGGGTCATGATAAAAATAGCAGTTTTATAATGATTTTCAGAGTCCTCACGCATATATATTGTGCTTGAGGAACTAAGGAAGACTGAAGTGTTCCGCGTGACGATCCTTATCGGGCACGGCCTATGTTACATTTAGCATAACCAAGCCTCATTATAGACTAAACAGCACAAATGTATTCAGAAGTTTACACTAAAAAATATGAAATAATGACTTTTTTCTCTTTCTATTTCACAGCCATCCTAACTGCGTTTTCTTGAGTGTTGAGAAACAAAAGTCTTTGAAATACCGCATCCATGACTTACTCCCTTACAAAAGTTATGCTCGAAAAAATATCGGCTACCTCTACGCTATTCAACATGGCGCCAAAATAATCTATGACACAGACGACGATAATTCACCAACAAGTGGCAAAATAACTTTTTACCAACAGGAAACTGGTAAATTTCATGTTTACAAAACAGACTCTGCTGTAGTGAATCCTTACGAGCACTTTGGACAGAGCACCATTTGGCCTAGAGGGTACCCACTGGAGCAGATTGCTGATACCCCATCACACAAGTTTGTCACATGCTTAGGGGCGGACACATCGATACAACAGGGTGTAGTCAATGGTGACCCGGATGTGGACGCCATCTTTCGGTTGACAAGAAAAGACAAAGATGTGGATTTGAAAGTTGAGTTTGACTCTGAAGCTCAACCTGTTCTTCTTCCTCCAAAGACAATGGCTCCATTTAATTCTCAAAATACGCTGTTCACGAAGAAGGGATTATGGGGTATGCTGCTCCCAATCACGGTAGCTTTTCGAGTCTGCGATATCTGGCGTGGTTACTGGGCTCAGCGGTTGCTCTGGGACGTTGGATCACACTTGTCGTTTTTCCCGCCAAACGCTGTTCAATATCGAAATGCACACAACTATCTTGCAGATTTCATCGATGAGAAAATGCTATATCATGATGCAGGGCACTTGGTTGAGTTTTTGGTTAACTGGAAATCGGAGAAACCAGATTTCTTTAGCAGAGTTTTGGATTTAAGCATAGCAATGGTTCAGAAAGGCTTCTGGGAAGTAAACGACGCTATTTTAACCGAAGCTTGGTTGACTGATCTAGTTAGTATTGGATATGAAATCCCAGCTGTAAAACCTGTTCCAAGACCGTGCAGAAATACAATGGGTATAGAGATTGAACTGCAATCTAAAGAAAAGTCGTCTGCGTACTTAAGATCCGGAAGAGAATTGAAAAATGTTTTACCGACAAAAGCATGAAAAACAGACGAAACATACTATATTGAACTTAAGGCGCTTTTTGGGCCAGGCCCGTACATAGCGGGGGGGGGGGGGGGGGGGAGCAGAGGGGGGCAGTTGCCCCCGCCAGGAAAACTAACATAGTGTTTGATTTTGCTGGGCTATTTCTTGTAGG
>OX393564.1:16687904-16757904 GCA_947652115.1 Blastomussa wellsi
CACCGTGCTGACGGGTTCCAACAAGAACGAAACAGCTGTCCACGGTTGCAACCCTGATTTATCAGTTTCTATCGAGTTGTTGTCTCGCAAAGTCAACTTTTTCACATAGTATCAGCCTTGCAGTTATTTGCCTGTACTAGAAATAGAAGGTAGTTTTTGGGAGTGGAAACGCCACAAGCACGGGTGTCAAAGGTGTGAGCCTCTAGGGGGTCTGGGGGCATGCCAACCAGAAATTTTTTAAAAATCTAGGCCTCTAAGATGCTATTTCCTGTATTTTAAAATGTACCAAGGATTTGTTTCAGTTGTAAAACTTTTTAGACTGCCATTGCTGTGTCATAAAATTTGACCCCCCTCATGTTTCTCACAAGATAAAAATGTACCAGCTAAAGTGGAGCTTGTTTTAAAATTGTACCTCCACCCTCCAAAACCACTACCTCCACCGGCCCCCCAGGGACGTAATAAACGATCCGCCCCTTATCAGCATTCTGTTGTCTTCTGTTTCAGTCAGGTTACGTTACAGCAGCTAAATGCGTTGTGTGACTAATCCAATACAATAGCAAAGATACAGAATGAGCATAAAAATGGTATGACAATTGAACGTTAAAATAGACCCTACAGAGAAACGTCTACACAACGTAACCTATTCATATACAATTTCAATACAGGGAACCAATCTTTTACCCAAAAGATGACTGACGTAATGTGCGTAATCATTTCCCACTCCCTCTGTGTTCACTCTGGGTCTGTCTGGGCTTGCTTGAAGCACGAAGGATCAAAATTTTGCTTGCGGTGGTTGCAATTTGTGTTTTATGCGTTAAGCGCAATATGTTAGACAAATGTAGATTCTTCTAGTCATTACCTTCATCCATTGCGTTTTCGAGACGAATATTTCGCCACAAAACGTTTCGTGACCAAGTTATTCCATAGTTATGGCAGTTTATCCTGGCTTTTAGCAGCTGACAATTTTCGCACTTGCGTGCTAATCAACGGTGTATCAACTCGTAATTCCCGCAAGTCTCACAGCAGAGCTTTTCACCAGTTTCCACTGCACACTATTGATTACTCTGTCGGGTGCCCTTTTCCATGAAATGGCTAAAGAAAACAGGCTGAGACTAGAATACACAACCAAAAGAACAGCTGATGTCTTCTCCATAAATCCGCATGATATGATGGTCCACAAAAACACGCCTGTTCCAAAACTGACCACTGCTGTGGTTAAAATCAGTCTAAGGAGAGGAGCAATACCCATAATTATGAATATTATCTTCAAGATCGGAGGCATTGTCTGTTGTCAGTTGTTTCGTTCCGACCGTACCAAAAACCACTCATTGACCTTTGGATCAACCTTTGGATCTGGAAGAGAGCGACCACTAGCGAAGCGGCGATGAAACATGGTCAGCGGATATGTATCACGTGACCATCTCACACATGCCGCGGGAAGGCTCCAAGATGGCGTTCTTCCATTTTAATACTACAGGTCGTTTCCTACCGAATTTGAAGCCTGAAGTAAGATAGCGGTGGAGAAAAATACTTAATATAAAAGAAAAATCATTCCAGTAAAGGGATTTTACGATGATGTTCCAGCAGCCCCATCAGCAATCGCTAAAGTTTGCCCCAAAGCCTTCGACAACATCCCCGGTTCAACCAGCTACAACAGCCGATTCACAAGATGACAAGGGGTTTCGACAGCAGCCCATCACGTTTGATGGAAAACGGATGAGAAAGGCTGTTATGCGTAAAACTGTCGATTATAACTCTTCTGTTGTTAAGCAAATCGAGGTACGATAGCTTTTACTGCCGTAACTTGTGTCCACTCCAAAGTTCTTCGTTTAATTAAATCTGATCTGTAGTTGTGCTATTAAACGTCTCACTGATTAAATATCGGAGATTTCTGTGGCGAAAAAACATAGTTTTCATTGACAAATCCGTAGTATCAACTTAAATTAGGGTAATGTCTTTCTTGCTGACATCGTTAAAATTTTCTAAACAATTGCGAGGGATATTGGATTCATCAGGTTTTACCCATGCCATGTAAACGTTTTAACTGTGCTGAGGTAATATTTTACAAAGCTGGTTGTTCCATCAGTATTTTGTCCAGTAACTCCAATGGAACAAAGAAAGGAATTAAGAGGTCTCAATTTCCCTCATTTCTACCATAAAAATGCAAAAGAAAATTCGACTAACTTAGATTGTTGTGGCTATAATCCAAAATTATTGGCCAGTTTCACTTGCTTTTCTTCAAAACAATAGTACACAATGTACAGTCTGGGCATGGCTCCCTCCTCCATGCACAGTGAGTTTTTATTTTCTCATGTGCAATTAACCTTGGTGGCTAAAAATATTGGCATTCTGCCCTGGATGCACTAAGTGAGAACCAAATCTGTAAGATAAACCCCAAAGTGAGATGACTAGCAACGCCCCCTGGTGCTGCACCAAGTTGAGCTTATTTGTCACAAGCTGATTGCTATGACCAGGGTAACTGGCAAAATATAATCGAGGAACTGGTGGTTGCTTGCTTGTTTGGAACCTCTACACCCCTTTTTATGGCTGTACCCTCTCCTATCACCATTGATTACAAGTGATCACAGATCTATGTGTTTTCATGTGATCCTGGAGTTTTTGAGCTGTAATTCTGTGTATTTATGTACATACAAATTGTCCCTTGTTGCCTCGTTCAAGATAAAATATTCTTTTGATTTTTGAGGTTAAAAATGAGGCAAGAAAGGCTAATGTGGATACCAACAAAAGAATATTAAGATGGTAGCCATTTTGGAATAAGGTGTATTTGTTTTCCTTTCACAGAACAGAAAATGGTTTAAAGACTTAAGCAAAAGAAGTGGAATGCAGCCTGACGACAGCTTCTCTTCAGATGTAAATATATACTAATCATCATTTAAGAAACAAAAAATATTTTATATGTTTTTATCAAGTTGTAGAGACAAGTGGTCAGGAGAATGTAAAATGCCCCCCCTGGTTCTAGAGGTTTTGTCGTTTTATAATTCTCAACCAAAGAGCTGCAAAGCAGCGAAAGTGACGAGTGAGAAAACCTCTGGAGCATGCACGTATAGAAGAAAGCTGCTGTTCTGCATACCAAATTAGTTCGGTGTACAGTGGAAAATTTAGTTCACATGAATAATCAACGTCATTTTCCCTCTCGTTCCAGTTCTTTCAATGCAAATCAACTGGAACATAGTTTAAAAAAGAAATTGTTGCTCAAGAAAAAAGTCGTATTCTGGAACTATACGTGCATTGGTGCATTTGGAGAGAAAACAAGTACAACAGTTCTTTAATTTATTTTTATTTGCCACACAGAATGTCATTTTCATCATATTAGCACTATAACTTGTAAGGTATTCACTTAGTTTTGTCTGCTTTTGGTGAGATAATTTATATTTCACACTTTTGTTCCTTCTGCAGGTTTATCCACCAGGATGTCTTTTGGACAATCCTATTAACGCTGTTACAACAAAGTTTGTGAGAACATCTACTAATAAACTGAGATGTCCAATATTTTGTGTTGCAGTAAGTGAAATATTATTTTCAATTATTTTTTGCAGTGAGAAAGTGTATTCTCCTCAGCCCACAGCAAATGCTTTTAGTTGGAAATTACACAACAAAATGTCATAACTGCGATCTATCTTTTGTAGAAGTCTTTTTCTGCAGTTCAAATATAATTATCAGATTTCAAATATTCATTTTGATATCTCCAACTTCTACAGGTATATTAAGAACTGACAAAGTGGTAATTGGGGGTGGGGGGGGGGGGGTCCACCTTAAATTTTGGATAGGTGTGTGCCGTGAAGGTCCTTAACCCTGACCCTATTTAAGGATAAAGAAAATGGAATTCGAAAAATGACACCCTATTCAAGGAAACCAAAACTAAGAAAGGTATGAGTGGGTCTGTCTTAGTTCATTCCTGTAACATTAATACTCTTAACGGATTGTTCCGTTTAAATAGCCCGTTTTTTTCATTTCACTTGCATATTACCATTTACGTGCTGCAATTTGAGACAATGCAATTTTGATACCCTATCTAAGGATCACACCTGGAAAAATGCCAAAAGGGGCAAAAGTGATACCCTTTGTATTTAAGGATTGAGAACCTCAAAAATCATACCTTATCCCGCAGTACATACCTATATTGCCCATAATATGGGAGTACCCACACCACCCCACCCCCTCCTCTAGACTTTCTCAAAGTCATTGGCTTCTCGTTTCCGGTTTGATAGTAGTGGTGCAAATGACTTTTATCACTTGCAGCGCGCCAAATTTACAGGAGGAATTTTCCTCCTGTCGGTTTATCCAATCAGAGAGCAGCGTTGTCAACCACACGTCAATCAAACTACAGTACCGCTCGGAGATAAGCGAACCACCTAACGCGTTCTCAACGCGAAGGAAATGCGAAGGCAACGCGATGGAAACGCGTTTGCGTTTGCGTTCCCACGCAAGCGCAAACGCGTTGGTGTAGCTCATTTGTAGATCACACTTTAGAAGCATTTTGTATAACAAGAGGTCCAAACAAAGCCGACTTCTTGCTAACAATTACCTTTGCAAGCTCTAAAGTAACCTCTGTTGTATTTCTTTTTTTGGACTAGTATCCTAGTCAGAAGGAGAGAGTATTCCAGCATGGCTGTGTTTGTTAAATGGTTAATGATAAGGTTTCTGTCTTACTGTAGTTATCAGGTTTAAATGTGCATATACACTGTACATTCTGTTTTCATTGCAGTGGACTCCAGAAGGACGTCGTCTGGTGACTGGAGCCTCCAGTGGAGAATTTACTCTGTGGAATGGATTGACATTTAATTTTGAAACAATATTGCAAGTATGTAGTGCACAAGAAAACATTTAAATCAAGGACTGGATATTCTGAACCACCTTTAAAATCCCATTTGGGTGATGGTTTCTTATCAAGCGCAGCAAAATGTTGGATTTATCCAGTGAAGGAAGGCCTGCAGTATATCAGGGCTTGAAAAAGAAAATTGAATTCCAGCTGCCCCTTCGTACAAGGAGGGAGACGTGTTGGCCTAATAACAGCCCAGTTTCCAGCCTCAGCCGGGGCACTGCTTTTTGTTCTTGGGCAAGACACTTTACTCTCGCGGTGCTTCTCCACCCAAGTGTATAAATGGGTACCAGCGAAATACTGCTGGAGGGTAACCCTGTGATGGACAAGCATTCCATCCAGGGAGGAGTAGAAAATAATATTCCTAGCTGCTGAATGCTACTGAAACCTGGATAAGCTCTGGCAGTTCAGTATAAGCTATGGCAGTTTGGACTACTAGGCTAGAGGCTTGAACCCTTCGGACAAGCAGGTCTCAAATTTTACTTGCCTGGGCCATTCCCAATTTTGGAAATACGTTGAGGGATGGTGGTGTAGGGTGGAGACCAGGAGTGGATTTGTATTCCTCCATTATGAAGTTAGAAGCACTCCTGTAGGCTGCTTACAACAGATGATAACCTGTCTTGAATTACATGTATCTGTTTGCAGAAGTCTGTCAGCCTCAAACTGGAAATGTTATTTCTTACTAACGGCTGATGTTTGTGCATTTTTTACAAGTTACAGTACCGCTTGGAGATAAGCGAACCACCTAACGCGTTCTTAACGTGAAGGAAACGCGAAGGCAACGCAAAGGAAACGCGTTTGCTTTCCCACGCAAACGCAAACGCGTTGGTGTAGCTCATTTGTAGATCACACTTAGAAGCATTGTGCATAACAAGAGATCCAAACAAAGCCGACTTCTTGCTAACAATTACCTCTGCATTTCCGTGGCTTCTTCATAAGCAAGCATTATCCCAGGGTCGATTTGTGACAAGCAACATAGTACACGCGGATCATGACAAAACTTATGACTTGAATTTTATTAGAAAGCCTGTAAATAATGACGCCTTGGTTTAGGCTACTGAAAATTGTTTTACGTGTAACCCGAATTATTGTAAACCAAACAGCCTTCTCCTTCGCTTGAAGGAAACTCGGTCGCAGACATTCTGGCGATCAGTGTTTTTCGCGAATGAATTTGACTGGGTTCTGGCAAAAATTCCCTAACGTGTTGATAACGCGTTGAGTGGTTCGCTCATCTTCGAGCGGTACTGTAGCTACAAGAATTTTAGGAACATCAAGACAGGGAGGGGTGATGAGATGTGTTGGATGCCCTTTACAGTGTTTCTGATTCAAGCCCTGTTTGTGTCACTGTGTTGTGTTCTTGGGCACAACTCGTTTAGGTCGCATACATGAGGGGAATAGTCACAGGGACAAGTCCCATGTTCTTGTCTAGCCATTTTTTAATTGGTGTGAACTAGCCATTTTTGTAAAATATATATTCTATATATATTTGCAGGGACCAAACTTTCGTCCCTGGGACTTGCCCCACAGATTCAAACTGGTTTGAATTTGTGGGACAAGTCCCTGCAACTTCTCCCTCAAAACCCTTCAAATTATGGCTAGCTCGCACTACATGTAGTCCCCTTGTCAGGGTTCGTACACACCTTGAAAGTCCTTTAATTTCAATCAAAATTCAAGGCCGTGCTGGAAAATCCTTGAAATTTGTAGCTAACTTCAATCAACCTAGACTTTTACCTGTCTGGTTGGCACGCTCGCTGCTATGAGCAGCTGATTAACGCTGGAGTCCTTGAAAGAGGGAAAATGTGTCCTTGAAAGTCCTTGAAAAGTCCTTGAATTTTTAGTCCAGAAAGGGTACACTTTTTGGGTGCCAAACTTTAATCTCACAGTACATTTTTCCACCAAGGTGCACAAATGTTTACCATTAAAATATTCACCAAAGTGTACAAATGTTTACCGCTAAAATATTTACCAAGGTGTACAAATGTTTACCATAAAATATTAATGCCAACTTGACGGACAAAATGCATCTAACCTGTGATGCATTAGCATCCCATCCAGGGGGATTAGTAATACTTCTAGACACTTCAGAAAGCCAGAGTTACCTCTTGTTTTGTGTGTTTTCTACAACAAACAATAACTTTTCCACAGGCTCATGACAGCCCAG
The DNA here is from genome assembly GCA_947652115.1 of Blastomussa wellsi. NCBI lineage: Eukaryota > Metazoa > Cnidaria > Anthozoa > Scleractinia > Plerogyridae > Blastomussa > Blastomussa wellsi. The sequence continues at coordinate 16,694,906 of OX393564.1, forward strand.
TGCGTTCAATGGTTTGGAGTCATGCAGATAACTGGCTGTTGTCGTCAGATCATGGAGGTTACATCAAGTACTGGCAGTCCAACATGAACAATGTGAAAATGTATGAGGCACACAAAGAACCCATTCGAGGATTAAGGTTAGCGACATTGGTTCCTGGCACACAACAAAATGGACGGTTTTTAGCTGTTCTTGTCGGTATAGTAGAACTTCTAAAACTTTTGATAGAGTTAGCACTAGTGCAAGAAATGAACACTGTTTTATCCAGCAGTGGTTGCGGAGAAAATAGAAGCAAAATTACACAAAGGTAATAGAGAGCTCAACAGGCATTGCTTGAAATGCTGGTAACACATAAATTTAATAAATTGCTCTTACAAATTCTGTTACACAAATTTTTTTAATGAATTATTTTGAAAACATTAACACTGATTGTGGTGGTTGGCTTTTCAAGCAATGTCTGGTGAGAGGTATTCTGGTAAATGACAAGTTACGTTAACTTTAATATACGTAGTCAGTGCTTAAGCTACATTAAAAAAAGAAAGGATGGCTTGAGCTTTTATAAAGTTTTTAAATATTTTGATAAATAAAGAAATAAATGAAGCTGATTTTAATAAAGAGGGCATGGCTACAAAATTCCCGAGAAAATGAAACCTGTTAATAAAAGCAACACCCTTCCAAGACTTCTAATGGTAATCCTTGAAAGAAAACCTTCAGCATTATTATTACCCAAGCTAGTAAGCTCAAAATACTGATAGCATCAGTTTTATTTGCACCATGCTAATATATCCTTGAATTCCCATAGCTGCATCTTGCACTGTTTATGGTATTTTAAACTGAAAACTCAACATACCCCCTCCCTCCCCTGATAGCCAACACAGAACAACAACAACAACAACACATCACACCACAAGTTGCCAAATGTTTTCAGCACTTTGACCACCCGTTCCAGCGGCTTTTAACCGAAGAAATAGAGAATTCACGTCATGCTTGAATCAGTCAAATGAAATCAAAGTCGCTGTAACAACAATTCAGTGTTCTCATAACACAACATGACACCTGTCACAGGTGGCGCTAGCTTCGATCATGACTAAGATAAACTTTCACCTGTTGTTCGTCTGAGCAACTGCTTTTTAAGTTCGTACTGTGCCACAAAATCAGTAAGACAATGAATTAAAAATAAAACAACAATTTCCCCGTCTTGTTTTGCTTTCATCACAAGAAATATGTAGCCAAAACATGACAACAAACTTTCTCTTGGCTCATTCAACAGCCATATTTGAAAATCGCTCTATAATGCATAATTTGCAAACCTGTTGAATAAATGTACATTGTGTATGCCAATGGATTGTGTCTCTAGTTATGTCTAACTGACAATATTTTAGTTGCAAAAATTTTTTTTGTCAACAAATATTTTTTTTATAAATGCACATGATGATACAGTATACAGTGTACAAAGAATTTCAGTTTTCCGAGTTGCCCTTTGGGCAAGCTGTCGTCAGGATATACTTGCCCGGAGGCCAGTTCCACTAGCCCGAAAAGGTTCTCAGAAGTGTGATGAATGCACAAATTAATTAATTCGTGAAAACTTTCACTTGCCCTGAAGGGCAAGTGACAGATAAAATCCACTAGCCCAATGGCAATATCCACTTGCCCCGGGCTATCAGACACTAACTTCCTTGTACACTGAGTATATAAAAGCTATGAACAGAGTACAAGAAATGGCTTGCACATGAAAATCACAAAGTAAAAAATAATTGTGTTGTCTACTGAGGGTACATTCTCATTCATTTTTGACAACCGGGAGTAAATGAGCCTTGACAAAAAAGCCTACAAATTGAAGCGAAAGCAGTGATTTTATTTTGAACCCTCAGCAAGTGTCATAAAAGATTATAGACAAGGTTGTCTTTGATAACCAAAAGCTCACAAAATTATTTGGCTGCATCCATCGTCTCGGATGGTTTAAAACTTGTTTAAGAGTATATATATACTTGTTTACAGAGTCAGTCAAACTGGCTTTGAGCCACTGACCTCAATAATGAGCTAAATGGAAACAAAGCTCTACAAATTGAGTTTTGCCTGGAACAAATCAAGTTTTTGGCATAAATTATTTCTGTAGTGATGCAAGTATATCACCTTTATAACAATCGGTTGCTCCAGCTAAAAGTTCCACACTTTCACATCCGAGGTAAGCTCGACTTCATGCAAAGAATATTATTTTAACTGTAACTCAGTTCAGTCCAACTTCCAATTAATTGCTTCCACACTTCGGCAAAAGCTTTGGCACCCAGAATTCACATGAACATGTTGTAGTACAGTTTATAACTGATTATTTATCTCAGCGTTATTATTGTCCATGTGGCACAATAGTAGTAATGCTGAATTTGCTATTCCATGGAATCAATAGACTTTCAAACAGAATGTTTTGGGTCAAATCCTAGCAACCCTTTTCTTTTTTTTTTTTTTGTTTTGTTTACTTTTATTACATGTTCGTAGTGATATCAATTCGCTGCAACATAATCTAGTTATTGTACTGTAATCAGCATTTAACTCTTATTCAAAGTCATGTGAAAATGTTTTAATCATTTGACAATACATACAGTTCCGTTCATTGGTATTTTTGTAGAGTTGAGTATTTAAATTTCATGCTCACAACAGTATATATTATTGGGGGAGGAAAAATGATGAAATGTAACAGTTTCTCAGCCTTGATTACTGGCTGATGTATGACAAGAATTATATGGACAGGTGCAATGTAGTCAGGGAGTTACCACAATTAAATTTTCTAACAGGAAAACATGGAGTGAAATTGACCCTGCTCCCAAGAAAGCCACTTCCTGAGTTAAACAAAAGACTTAAAAATGTTTGTCCATAATTTCTGGCAGTGTGGTGAGATGGTATATATTGTTTGAAAACTTAGATAAGATATTTGAATTCTTATGCTGATAACCGCTGTTAATGCGTTTCTCTGCATCCGGATTTACTAATCTGAAATTCATCTGCTAAAGAAAGCAGGATAAAGAAGGACACATTTTAATTCCGATGCAACGTGGTGAAAAGATAATCTCCACTGAAATAAATAATATTATGCTTTGAAGATTTCCTTGATCAGAAGTTTAAAAATATCTGCCTCTCTTAGTTCTTGTGACTGTTAAAAAGTGCATAACATTTAACTTCCTTCAAAGACTGTTTTAAATACAAAGTTTTTTAAGTTCCCAGTGTTTTATTCTGGGAAGTATGAACAGCACTCTCTTAAAGAAAGTGTTCGGTTTCTGTTCAGAATATTTACTCCATTTTCTGAACAGTTTTGTATTAAGCTGGCTCCGTAGTTATTCCGAGCGAAATCGCCATTGCCAAACTTTGTGGCTCAACTTTTTTGACTTTGGCGCGATGGCAATGAAACTTTGGGAAATTTTTTCCTATCATTCAGTAAAAATATAATTACAGTATATTTTATTTAACTGATGAAAAATATTTTTGATGTTATTGGCGTTTTCATGGACCTACCTTCTTGAAAAGAATCACATCCAGCAAAAAAATTTGCTGATAAATTTTTGTTAAATTTCTAGAATCAGGGTGCATTAACTTAATGCATATCATAGCCAAGTTTCAAGAAAATCGTTGGTCTCTTATATTCAGCTTTATCATTGTTTTTATATTTCCTATACTTGATGCTCTTTGAAGAAACAAGGCACGAACCCCAATTTCTGTGAGAAGCCTCGCCAATGCTTGCTAAGTCAGAGTGCCAAGCCGATTTTCGATTGTCCAAACTGTTAAAAAGTCTTCGCTAGTTCTATAAATTATAAAATGGTCATTAACCTCCTCTGACCTTCAAAGTTGCCTTTCACAACATTTTTTGAAAACTATACCCCAGTTTTGGGAGGCGCAGTGGCCTAATGGTTAGTGCGCTGGACTCTGGATCGGACGGTCCGGGTTCGAGCCTCTTTACTCTCACAGTGCCTCTCTTCACCCAGGTGTATAAATGGGTACCGGCGAATTTACTGCTGGGGGTAAACCCTGCGATGGACTAGCATCCCATCCAGGGGGGAGTAGAAATACTCTCTGTCGCTTCATGCTACAGAAACCGGGATAAGCTCCGGCCTGATGGGCCACTAGGCCCGACTGCAGACTTACTTATACCCCAGTTTTATGTTATATTTCCTCCGCATGAATTTCAAGATATTACAGTAATTTTGCCTCCATTTTTGCTGCTGTGAATTTGAGAATTGTAGTTGGTATTGTAACTCTGCGACTGATCTCTGGCAAAGCAGACGAGCAGTTTTGTTTCTGTAATTCTGAATACGAAATGAGCATGTGCTGCAGTTATCTAAAGAATTCGCACCTTTATAAGTGGGCGTCAGTGATATGCGCTCCCCAGGAGGAGCAGGAAGATGAGGATTTTCTTTTGTTTGCCGTGGTGTTTTTAAAGCACTTCTGATATTGTTGTATATCACTTACGCCCCCTTATAAAGGTGCGAATTCTTTGGATAACTGCCGCACGTGCTCATTTCGTATTCAAAATTACTTAAACAAAACTACTCGTCTGCTTTGCCAGTGATTAGTCGCAGAGTACGTTACAATGCCAACTACCATTCTCAAAAATTTATTAAGCTCTATACTTTATAGGGGTTTATTTTTAATGGCGCACCACAAAAAATGAGTTAACATGATGTGGTCAACTGAGGTATACTGGTACCTTAAAGTATGTCACAATCCTTTCTGAACACAAGTGACTCGGATATGTTATCACAAAATATTTCTTGTTTATTGTATTACCATTTTTGGCATGTAGTGAGAGCTTATTGAATGACTGAAGTTTTAGAGGGTTGGAGGTTAAAAGGGAGTTTTATTTAGAGCCTTTACGGTAAGTACCTGCTGTAAGAATACACCTTATTCCAAAATGGCTATCATGATATTCTTTTGTTGGTATTCAAATCAGCCCTTCTTGCCTCGGTTTTAAGCTCAAAAATCAAAAGAATATTTTATCTTGAACGAGGCAACAAGGGGCAATTTGTATGTGCATACATGAGCAGCCATTTTGGAATAAGGTGTATGTTTCAATTATCTCTGTTTATCATTTTCTTCATCCTTGTGATTCTTTGAATTAGACAACACAATATTTTCAAGTAGCATTTAAGACTTTAAGACCCTCAAGGTCTACACCGGTATGTATAGACTATGAGCAGTTTCTTTTTTTCTTAGTTTGCCGAGGCCGAAGCGAAAAATGGCCGCGTGAAACCTGGGAGATGCGCCCATGCGGTGAGGCACGTGGGTGCGTCACCCAGGTTTTGCGCGACCATTTTTTCGCTTTGGGTCACATCTCCAAGCGAAATTTTTGTTATGATCGGTGGATCACAAAAATATTCATTCGAATTTCCAGCAATGTACAAAATCATGCATTAGAAGAGTCACAGTGATGCCGTCACTCCTGTTCTCGCAAATATTGTTTCTGGCATCTGCCCTCCCCTGTATTTAGAATGATAAGTGCAGTTTTGCCTGCCCACTACCAAATCCTACCAGCTGCATAAATTATACAGGGTACAGTAACCTTATGCATATCGTGTTGGGCTCTATATCAAGTTCTAAGCGCACATATTGTCGTGGTGACTGCAGATGTGTTCTTGGGCATTGCATTTCACTCACAGTGCCTCTTGACCCAGGAGCATAGGAGTATTGAGGGGGGGAGGGGGTGTTGCAGCTCCCCACATTTTGGGAAACTCGGAGTTTTTGGGCAGCAAGATAAATGTGGGCAAGACCTCTTGGGAGAATGTTTTGGACAAATGGATGACTGCCTAAACTGGCAAAAAATTGCTTGGATGCCTATGCCCAGGAGAGCTAATGAATAGCAGAAACCTGTTGGATTAGCTGAGAAAATGGTGGAAAGTTATCTATGTTAGTGTAACATTGCAGTGGCAGAGCTAAGGGAGGGGCTCGGGCGGTCCTGGGTCCCCTATTTTTGGTAATGGGCCATGTATTTGGCGTTGCAAATGACTCCCAACCTTAATTTTAATGAAGGTCTGGGAATTTTGAGGGGATGAGTGTCCCAAAAGCCAAAATTTTTAGAAGAAAGAATTCCAAAAAAGGCGGGTGATGCATACCAGATAAGCCTTTCATGGGAGGGATATAGATATTTGCTGGGAGTGGGGTACAAGTCACAACACCTTTCACTCTTGGGGAGGGGTAACGTGACCCATGTTTGGGTGTAGGGATGCTGGGAGTTTGAAACCCTGATCCTGTTTAGGACAAAAAAATGTTTAACACATACCAGTTTTGTTCATATGTAGTATGGTGTTAGCATTCTTTCCTGAAAATGCGTTCATTTGACTGATGACCGGCTAAATAAATACTGGTCAATGTTTCTAATTTGGGATTGTTTAAAACTTGACAAATGTCTTGAAGTCATTTCCCACAGGATTTTTTTGCAATAAACCTATAATGTAGTACACAAATATGAAAGAGTGGAATATCCAGCTGGAATAAGCCTTTTCTAGTTTGACTTTTACCTTTATGTCAGAACAAGTCTTCGTGCAAAATTATTCATATAAAAATATGTTTCACCTACAGGTTCATTTTGATGCTAATCACTTTTTCATATGAATAGTTTTGCCCTCAGACCTGTTTTTAAATAGCGCAAAAGTCAACTTGGAAATGGCCTATGAAGGCCACGGGGGACAGGATACTCATCAGTGTGAATTTTTGTAAAAAATGTTCATAAAGTCTGACAACTAAAATCGGGAGTGGTTGAAATATTTATGAAAAGGTTCTCAACATTTGCACATGATTCAAATTGTATGGTACAACAGTCTTGTGTATTTAAAACATTTTGTCAAGCACAATAACATGCATTAATCACTAAGCAGTTCGATATTGCTTTAAAGATTCCAGACCTCTGCGTTTATTTGTTTGAAAGTAAGACAGAATCTTTAAGAAACGTGTATCTAACAAAAAATCCTCTTATGCTTTGCAATAGAATAGATTGCCTTTTGCAGATGCAACAGTTTAAAATGACCATAACATTGTAGTTTTTGTATTTATATGTTTTCACTCATGTTTGCTTGGGAAGCCTACGGAACTGTAAAAACAGGCAATTTTGTGTCCAAGAATTCAGTGCAGATAGGGAATTCATGTGCTGGAATGGCAGGGAGGTATACTAGATGTGCGGGAGGTGCAGTGGCCAAATGGTTACTGCACAGGAATCCGGATTGGACGTTCTGGGTTTGAGCCCTGGCCGGGGCACTGCATTGTGTTCTCGGGCAAGACACTTTACTCTCACATTGCCTCTCTCCACCCAGGTGTCTAAATGAATGGGCAGCAGTGAAATAATCCTGGAAGTCAGGTTTGACACAAGAATTTGACTAATCATTGAGTGGCAAAATCAAGAAAATTTGAGTTCTTCTGGAGGAGATAGGAAGTTAACTTTAGCGGTTTTTAGCATAGTGGCATTCAATACAGAGCAATCCGTACATACTTCAAATATTGCCCAGTATCTCTTATAAGTTTAAGCGGAACCGGCTTTCAAACATTCAAGATATAAAGTTTTTTTAAGACAAGGGATAACATTTCATAATGATGAAGTACGAAAAAGATTATTGCTTTCAAAATTCCTGTGCACCACCATGTTGGATTTTTTGACGTCATTGCTTTGTTTTTACTGTTGTTAATGAGAAGTTCTTTTGTGTGAAACAATGGGACAACTCACACATTATAAAATCCAAAATGGCAGTGCTTGGGAAATTAAAGACCATAATCTTTTTCTTGCTTTATGAGTATGAAATGTTGTAACTCCTTCATCCTGTAAAATTTGTAATTTAGACACTATTTTAGACAACCTGACGTCAACTTCTTTCAAGAGCCGAGTTTCCCTTTAAGGAGGCTCGAAAGGGTTTTCAGCCACGTGTACACTTTAATAGCTCACGGCAGCTTGGGATCCAGATTGTCATTAAAGATGCACATGCTTCATCTGAAATCCGCTAAACCGGAAATTAAACTTGCAAAAAACATTTATTTTTATTTCGAAAATTAGTTCAGTGACCTACCTTGATTTTTTGCTTGCGATTAATATTCAATATTCTGATTTATAATAAAATTTCCACGAGATAATTTTTTTAAATATCGGCAGACAAGATATAGAATTAAGGGAGCTTTTAAATAGCGAAATAAAAATGACAGGTCTAAAGATAATTGCCAAAAACTGAAAAAAAAAACTGAACTGAAATTTTGGAGGTCTTTTGTCACTGGCTGGGTGTTGCCATGGTAACTGCTATGGCATCATTTTTATTTAAAAAGAGTTCTAAATCTATTCATACTTTGCCCGAATAATCCTGCATCGTTTTACAAGCACTGTAATACTGAGAAACTATTTCGAGCCTCCTTAAGTAACACCTCTACCAGTATTTTGCTTTATGAATATGTTAATGACCAAAAGAATTCATTGCAAGCAGTAGGTTGAGCCATTCATGTTATGGAATTCTGCATCCACAACTTAGGAGGAGGGGGTGGAGTGGGAGGGGCTTGTACTAACTACATCCCCACCCCGTGCCCTGCTAGAGATTAAAATTCTGATTTTAATTAAATTTTTGCTACCAAAAATAAAATAACTATTTTGGTACTAAGACAGACTGCTTTCAGTGGTAGGTACAGTTTCAGGAGGCACAACAAATGAAAAAATTAGACTGTGATGACATGCAGAAATAGTTAGAAAGGAAATGTGCTATTGCTAAAAGTATGGGTGATATGCAAGTTCATGAAGAAAGACCAGTAATCCTAAAATGCAGTTTTTATTATTTTGAATTAGTATGGCCCTCATTGTAAACTACTGGGTTACCAGTAAGTTTTATTTATTTATTTTATTTTTTCAATTGCCCTTCACAAATGCTTTAGAATGAAAACAAGCTATCACAAAATTATTCTTTAGTACTGTTATTATTATGATCAAATACTTTTCTTAAGATTTAATATGTCGTAATCTACATTTCTGGAAGTTAAATTCTTCAGTTCAAGCAAATTTCTCCCCCCCCCCCCCCAAACAAGGAAGATCACCTTTGCCATCTGGAAAGCGAGGTGTGTGTCAAAATATACCATAATCTTTAAAGGAAGTGAAAAGGGGTGGGAAGCAAATGCAAAATCCCTCTGCAGAGTCCAGATATTTTCTGGAACAACACATAATACCCTTATAAAGATCACCTAAAAGATATATTAAAATGTAAGTTGTATCTAACCCAGGGGTATAGCCAGGGTGGTCACACTGTGTCACAACCAGGCTCGGCTATTCACCAGATTGTAATGGTAGCATCCATGCAGTGTTCTACTTGTTTACTTAAAAAAAATCTCAGAGAGGGTAAATGGAAATTAAAGGACCCCCTAACTACACCCTCATTACCCACTCTTCAAGTGTTCTGTGCCTTTCCTTAGAAGGTGCAGAAACATGGATGACAATGAAATAAGAATGGATTGTGTATAACAATAGAGAAATCGGAACCAATCAAAGCTCAGCAGGCAGTTGGAACAAAATAATGCCTTAAGGCTAGCTTATCATATATACGTTGGCTTGTCACACGATCCAAGAGCTGATTGACTTCACTTGATTGAAATTGTATAAAGCTCAACCATGCTAGATTTGCAAGTTCTGTTTTTCATGGCTTTGCAAAGCTTTGTTTTCACTATCCAAGGGCTGATCATCAGCAGTGCTTGCTTTTTATAACCTGAGGCTTTCAAGGAAGTGGGGGGGGGGGGGGGGGGCATCTTAACTTCAGATCAGATTTAGAGCAGTTGCTAATTTGGGATTTGTCAAGACTATATTTGGAGGCAAGCAATTTAAGAGCATTTTGTAGTGTTAAATGGTGAATAGAACATCTGCTTAGAAAAAAATCAATATTGTGTGTGTGAAACTAGTGCCAGTCGCAAACTGCATGCAAAAATATGAAGTCCCTAAAGCTTGGAGGGAAGAAGAAGAGTTCTGATTCTTCATATAAATCAGAAAAAACAATAGCCTTCACATCTTTATATAGATTTTCTATCTCAACAATGCACTCTGCACTGACTCTTTAGTGTTTACTATTCCCTTAAAGTTACTTTCTGTGGCCATAAATATGACCATACACTGTGCACGACTTACAGAATATTACAGCAGTTTTATTCATATAAGTTTTTTATTTATCAGTCACTTAATTGCTCATGTTACACTTTACCAGAAGAATACATGGAACCATTGGGGCCCTATTAATTTTTTTCTGATGTTCATTTACAGTACCAAAGGGATAAATACCTTGACTTGACTTGGATGGTAGATTTTGGAGGGCTGGTCCACTTTCATTTGGAACTTTTTTTTGGCTCCTAAAGTTGTGCATTTACCACAGCTGCTTGAACAGTCTATTTCTGAATTTCCAGTCTCTATCCATTAAAAGCTTTAAAATTCTATCTTGCTGATTTGGTGGTAACTGATGGTTTTCTCTTTTTCAGCTTTTCACCCACAGATAACAAGTTTACATCTTGTTCAGATGACGGCTTAGTAAAAATATGGGATTTCTACCGCTGCACAGAGGAGAGAGTGCTGCGAGGTAAAAGTCTGTCTTAAAAAAAATCTGTCAATTTCCTATCCTCCCCTTTGGGCTTCCTCATGCGTTCCTTCCCCATGGACGTCTGCTGAATCGAACGTCCACTTCCGTTCATGGCTACGAACCAGTCAGAGGTAACTTTCCAGTTTTGGGAAAACGATTTGCATTGTGATTGTTTTCTTTAATTGCATTAAACGGCCTGTGAAGGGAAGTGGATTGTCGATTCAGCAGATGTCCGTGGGGAATTGAACGTGTGACAAAGCCCAAAGGACGTCTGCATGGGAGGCTATCAATTTCCCAGCATGTATGTGTACAGATGTCCAATATGCTTTCTATGTGTAGAAAACTGGCCATCGTCTACACACAGCTATTATAGAATGGAATCCTGGTTAAAAGTAAAATTTGCATACGAGTCCTTGTGCCCCATCAGGCTAGAGCTAATGTTCGGCGTGTCTTCAGAAATTTCTGAAACATTCTCTGAAGTCTTCGGACAGCTTCGCCTATAGTCAGGTCATCTCCCATGAAGTTAATGGAATCCTACCTTATCACTAATTTATTTTAATGACTGACCTGAAGTAGTATTAACAAAGCATTTCATCCCACTTACCCAAACCTATCTGTGCTTGATTTTAGGACATGGAGCTGATGTAAAATGTGTGGATTGGCATCCAACCAAGAGTCTTGTTGTGTCTGGCAGCAAGGACAGTCAGCAGCCAATCAAGCTATGGGACCCTCGCACAGGATATCCACTAACAACTCTGTAAGTTTGTTTAACATGATGGAGTAAGTGATTCTTCACTCTAGTTTCCGTTGTACCGTATTGAGGAACTAAAGATAGCCCACTACAGGTTAAATCCCACGATATTGCCAGGTTACTCCAATATTTTACTGGAAACCTTTTCTACCCCTTGTTGGAGATAGGCCCTTACAGCCCAACACAGAATTCAACACACTAACCGTCATGCCTTCACTGTCTGTCCTGGAAACAATTTGGTGTTGATTTGCTCAAGTTTTAGGTAAAGCCAAAATTGTTCACAATAGCAACCCTTTGAAATATAAAAATGGGAGGTTTTGGGAGCGGCAAAACTGCGGCAACAAGGCCCAAAGGCATCAGCCTCTAAGGGTGTCCACAGGAATGCCCCCCCCCCCCCCCCCAGAAAAATGTTAAAAATATTATGGTCTTCCGAGACTCCTCCATTTCCTGCATTTTGAGATCATATTCAGTGGATTTTCTTGGATAAACCACAAAAACACATGAAGTCAAGGCAATCCAATGTATTACAGCACTAAAAAATCACAAGCTTATGCTAGAATGCCCCAAAGGTACAAGATGCCGGAGATATCAGAAAAAATGAAAAAGGATTATGCTAAAAGACTTGCCAGATGAACGTTAAAAAATCTGGATAATGTTAAGTGCAAATTGGAGGCCAGAAACAGTCACTGAAAATGGGAGGTTTCTGGTGTTTGTTTTCTTTTTCCTGTTGTTTACTGTACAGGCACTCATTGGAAACTTTACATTTTCTCTTTGGTTTCCTTTGGTCAGTAATTTTATTACTTTTGTTAAACTTGAGTTGTTTTCATACAAAGGCATGCGCACAAGAGCACAGTGATGCAGATTAAATGGAATCAGAATGGGAACTGGTTATTAACAGCATCGCGTGATCATCTGCTGAAGCTATTTGATATTCGTATGATGAAAGAAATGCAGATATTCCGAGGCCATAAGAGGGAAGCTACAGGTAAGAGTTAAAAGTGGTTTAAAACCTTTTATAATTTGTATTAATATCTAACCCATTGCTGTTTATGCCAAGGAAGTATCACGGTGTTTTTAGTAACACTTCAGAAATCCACAGAACACTTTTCAGTTAATAGAAGCTGCATGATAGTGATAAAAAATCCTTTGAAAGACTATAGATCATAATGTATAGAAACTGTTTATTGATGTTTTGTGGGAGGTTGGTCAAGGTCGAGATTGATGCTAATTTGAAAATGCCGGGCTGACGTTTTCAAGTTTTCCCACAACGATAAAAAAACCACTCGGTATAAATTGGCCAAGTGAACCCATCAAAGCCTTAGGGGTATTCTTTACATATGACCAGTCATTACTCTATGAAAAAAACTTCCAAGATAAACTTGATAATATGAAGAAGCTTACAAATATTTGGTCTTCAAGAGGGTTATCTATTTATGGCAAAGTTACTATAATTAAATCTCTACTTATCCCCAAATTAGTCTACGTGTCCTCATTACTACCAACTCCATCAAATATTATTAAACAAGCGAACCACATAATTTTCACCTTTGTATGGAAAGGAAAAGATAAAGTGACAAGACTTTCGGCGATAAACACTCTCGAAGAAGGTGGCATAAAAATGATGGACATTGAAAGTATGATTAAGGCGTTAAGACTGGCTTGGTTGAAAAGAATATTTAATAACAATGACAGTACATGGAAGTTCTATTTAAAACACCTCCTAAAACAACTTGGAGATTTATTAATCTTTGACTGCAATTACGCGATAAAGGATCTTCCAATTATCTCAACTTTCTATAGAGAACTTTTGCTTTGGTGGTCAGAATTTCGAGATCTCTTCTTTGAAGAGAAACACTGGCTTTCTATAATTTGGAACAATAAAGACATTAGAATTAATGGAAAACCTGTCTTTTACAATACTTATTACAACTTTGGAATTTGCACTGTCAACGATTTGTTACTAAATCTTAACAATATTAATTCTTTTGAAATAATAAGGAAAAAAAATCAAAAGGCCAATTTTCTTACATGGACTGGTCTTAGACACTCTATACCATCCTACTTAAAAACGGCTGAGCATGGGTCAGATAGGCGCCTTCCCTATTTTAAGTGTAATAATGTTATTTTTGATATTACAAAAAAGAAATCGAAAGATTTCTATTCATTAATAGTAAGCAGGAAAGCTCAGCTACCAAACAATGCTATGAAACTAAGACAAAATTTTAACTTAACTCAAGAAGAATTGAAACTTGCCTACGCCCTTCCTCACAAAGTTGCTTATGAACCTTATGTGAAAGCCTTTCAATACAAAATTTTAAATTCCATCCTTTATACAAAAAAGAAATTATTTAAAATTGGCTATAGTGAGCACGACAAATGCACCTTTTGTGACACTGAAACAGAAACATCAGAGCACCTCTTTTTTTATTGTTCTTTCTCGAATATATTCTGGAAACATTTTGAAAAATACTACTTTACCCTAACAAAAAATTTGAGAGTTCTCAGCATTCAAGATATTACAATAGGCATAATAAATTCACCTTGCCCTTTACTTAATTATTTAATATTAATCGGTAAGTTATATATCTGGGATTGTAGAAGAAAGAACACACACCCGTATATAGAAGGTTACAAACGAAAAATCAAAATTAACTATCAGACAGAAAAATACATTGCCTCAAAAAATAACGATCTGCCAAACTTTTATAATAAATGGCCAAAAGGTATTTTTCTGTAATCTATCTTTCTCCTAACTTTTTTTTTTTTTTTTTTTTTTTTTTTTTAGTTAGTGTTTTCCTGTATAAAATAAAACGCATGTAATACGGAATTTATATGTATAAATAAAAGTGACAGTTAATGCGCGACTGTCTCTTTTTTCTTGAGGCTATTCCCAAAGTTATATAAATGTATATAGTTTTCATTGTTTTTTTTTTTTTTTTTTTGTAAGTTGCTGTAACTGTAAGCAGGTATTTATGTAAGTAAGTATGTAAGTAGTGTCGTAAGTGTTGTAAATTGAAATAAATAAAAATAAAAAAATAAAAAAATAAAAAAAAAAAGTTTTCCCATTGCAACTCACGTGATCAGTACTAATTAAGGTATTTTGCCTCGTCCTTCTGTTCTGAATTCACTTGATGTTATAAAATTAATGATTTCGAAATGATTTAGTATTGGCGAGGCGTTAGAAGTTTCAATTTAGCTAATTCTGACCAAAATATTTCGTGATAAACTTCCCCTTTGTAAAAATATCTGACAACTTGTACCAAATAACTATGCTCAAAATGTGATAGTTGATGAGGGCTCAGCCTAGATCAACAACATCTTGCATAAATCTTTTTGTCTTCTTCATTAGCAATGTTGCTCTCGCCAGGTTTTGTTCAGCTCTATTTATGATCTACCATAGACCCTATGCATAAATAGCTGTGGCAGGTACAAAACACAGGTCACAAGTCAGAGGTAGGAAAGAAAGAAAAGTCAACAATTACAAAATTATAAACTCCTTAACGAACACCAGGGCCCCTGCATTCTGCATTGCATTCTGTAATTGTTGAGTTTAACTTTTTTTTCCTACCTCTCTCTGACTTGTGACTTGTGACCTGTGTTTTGTACCTGCCGTAAATGGCTGCCAGTTTAAAATTATTTTTTGTATTCATTTAAGTCACCTTCAGTAACCTCGTTTTTGAATTGGTAAATTATTCAAAATAATTTTTACTTTTAAATAAGGCTAATGAGGCTAATTTATACATGCACAAAAATAATTTTAATTTGACAGTCATTTAATATTTTGACACCAAAAAAGATCCACCATTGCTTCAAGCATCAACCACTATGGGTTGTGTTTAATGACAAATAAAATCTTTTGCTTCTTATTTGTAGCAATCTGCTGGCATCCTGTCCATGAGTCCCTGTTTGTGAGTGGTGGATCAGATGGCTCCATGATGTTTTGGGTAGTTGGGTAGGTTCAGTTTTCATAGTTAGTTGTAGTATCAGGGCTACCATTCTTTCTTGTTTGTGTGTTTTTGTAATTTGCATCTGTCTTTCTGTCAATGTTGACAATCAAGGACAGATTCTTGGGCTACATTGCCAATGTCTGTGGTCATGCTGTAAGAAAAATTAAACTTGACATATAATTTGGTAGCCCCTTTTTATCAGCCATACCAACTCCCCCACACCTACCACCGCCACCACCCCATCACCTAAATCTGTCTTTCACAATGTATCAGCATGAACTGATGCCATGAGGAAAAATTAGATAATTTTTGAAGAAGTATGGGTGAGAATCTTAGAGTGTTTAATTATGATATGCTTGGACTTGAGAAGAGGGTAAAGAAACTGTTGAGAAGGGTTTACTGAAACTCCACTACTTCTCAAGTGCCTGATTTATTCTATTTGATTAAGAATATCTGATAACTCTTGAGAATTCCTTCAACAAAGCTTTGCCTTTGGGGTGACTTGTTCCCTTACTCTGTTAATGAATCTCAAATAATTGCATGAAGTTCATTAATACTTGAATTAGAGCTGAGAAGGATGTTGGTACCATGGAGATGGCTCACGAGGGAATGGTGTGGAGTTTAGCCTGGCACCCACTGGGACATATACTGTGCTCAGGATCCAATGACCACTCCAGGTAAGATGACATGAAGTGTAACAACTAACATGTCAGAGGGTGTCACTGTGGGTGGAAATACTCGGTGGAATGGTGTGGAGTTTAGCCTGGCACCCACTGGAACATACACTGTATACAGGATCCAGTGACCACTCCAGGTAAGATGACATGAAGTGTAACAACTAACATGTCAGAGGGTGTCACTGTGGGTGGAAATACTCGGTGGAATGGTGTGGAGTTTAGCCTGGCACCCACTGGAACATACACTGTATACAGGATCCAATGACCACTCCAGGTAAGATGACATGAAGTGTAACAACTAACATGTCAGAGGGTGTGGGTGGAATACTTGGTGGAATGGTGTGGAGTTTAGCCTGGCACCCACTGGGACATATACTGTGTTCAGGATCCAATGACCACTCCGGGTAAGATGGCATGAAGTGTAACAACTAACATGTCAGAGGGCGTGGGTCAAAATACTCAAGGGAATGGTGTGGAGTTTAGCCTGGCACCCACTGGGACCTATACTGTGTTCAGGAACCAGTGACCACTCCAGGTAAGATGGCATGAAGCGCCCTTGTACCCAGCAATTTTCTTCCCCTTGACCACAGGTTAGGAAATGAGCAACCCTGGAAGGTCTGATTTGAAGTAGAAAAATATCAGACAACTAGTTGAATTGCATATGCCCACCTTCACGGGTTTCAAAACAAGGCAGCGACTGCCGGAGTTCCACCGGCTACTTGACTATTATGCCGCCATCTACTCTGGTCATAGCAATCAGCTTGTGACCAAAAAGCTCGCCTATAACAGCCGCCTACTCTTCCAGTTGACGACACCTACATTTTGAAACCCCTGCCTTTTAAAACCATTGCTAAACAAACTCCTTGGTATTTTACTTCTGGTCACTTTTATTGTCTTAAATACCAATCAAAATTGATCCTGCAACAGAACTTTCAAATGTTGCTCATTTTGTCCAACTTGCACAGTAAGGAACTAACATGTAAATGGGTGTTGAGTGGAATGTACAAAATAATTTCATTGGGGAAGTTCTGGTACACTTTGCTCGTGTAAACTTCAGACTAAAAAGTTTCAACAAATCCACTAATTGCCCATGTTGTCATGGTAAATGGATGATTTTATGATTGGATTTTGGTGAGACATAATGGAGTTAGCAAATCATTGCTCTAGCAAATTGCATTTAAGATTTGTTTTGCTTTTCTTGGAAACTTCTTATTATTGATGTCTTGCCTTTCAGTAAATTTTGGACTCGCAACCGACTTGGCGACAGGATGAGAGATAAATACAATCTGAACATTTTGGACACTGAGGACGACACTGGTGAGTGAACATGCTTGTTGTTTGGTTGGTTGCTTGTTTAAAGTGCACCTAACCCCAAAAGATTTTTTCACTACAATAAACCTTTGCACCAGTTCGAAACGCATTACACCTTTTGTTTCTCCTTTTTACCAAATGCTGACTTTTTATAGCATTTAAAAGTTACGAAAAACCAAGCATCAGTTGGTGCGCGACAGAGTCAGAAGGGGCGTGGATCTATTCCTGGGTTGACGTCACAAACTTATTTGCATCGCATCACGTCTTTGTGACCATGCATGCAAATCAGTTTGTGACGTCGATCTACCCAGGACTAGACCCATGCTCCTTCTGACTCGGTTGTGAACCAAATAACGTACAGTTTTTCGTAACTTTTTAATGCTATAAATAGTCCGCATTTGGTAAAAAGGAGAAATGAAAGGTGCAATACGTTTCGAAATGATGCAAAGGTTTATTTTAACGAAAACATATTTAGGGGTTTTGGTGCTCTTAGGTAAAGTCTAGTGGCCCGTCAGTCCAGGCTTATCCTTTCCGTGGGATGCTAGTCCCTTGCAGGTTCACCCCCAGCAATATATTTGCCGGCACCCATTTGTATACTTGGGCAGAGAGAGGCACTGTGAGAGTCGAGTATCTTACCCAAGAACACAACGCAATGATCCCAGGGGTACTAAATTGTAGCTTCATTAATTTGCAGCTACCAGGCTCTTCTATGCTTTTATATCAGACATATAGCAAATGGCATTTGCTTTTATATAATAACAAACTCAATGCGCGTGCTCTGATTGGTCAATAAGCTATGGTTTATTTTGCCGGTAAACCCATGGAAAAATCGCGCGTCTTCAGAATTATTTTATAAAAGCAATAGACCACACTTTCTATGGGTTTATAGGGGTAATAACCCACTTGGGATGTTTGGGAGAACACTCGAAAAATTTGTAAATCATTTGCCTGCAGCTCGTGATTTACAAACTTTTCTCATGTTCTCCCAAACATCCCGCGTGCGTTATTACCCCTATAAACCCATAGAAAGTGTGGCCTATTGCTTAAGTATGTCCTGGGTGTTATAACTTGGAAAAATACTCAATTTTATAACACAGTTGTCTACCATGGTGGTTTATGTATTTACAAGATATCTTGCTGTGCATGGTACTTGTGTTTAAATGTTATGATTGTGTTTTGCAGATGGTGATCACCCAGGTGTTATTAGTACCGCGATTCCAGGAATGGACACTGCGTTAAACCCAGCTGAAGATTTCCCAGATATCGATAGATATGACTTGGGAGAGAAAGGTCAGACGTAGTATATTCTGTCTGCTATCTCATTGTTGGACTATTCACGTGGCAATATCTTGACCTCAATAATCAGCTTTTATAATCCAGTAGTCATGAAATGTAAATTTATACTTACCGAACCAGTGTTTAAAACTAGAGCGAGTTTCAACTGACTGTTGTGAAACCAGAACCAGGGTAATTACGTATACTTTGGCAAATCACAAAGCACACGCAATCCAGTGATCCAATCAAAACTCGAAGTAATTACACGTAGCCGACACTAAGCGGGAATAACGTGTGCGCAGCAGTCACAATTGATTTTGGTTTAACGTCTGATTGGTTTAAAACTGTACAAGATTATTAAACCTATCAATATGCGTAGTAATGCAAAACCCAAGCTGTTCGCTAATAAGGAAATAAAATGACTTTTTGAGGGAATGTTGTTTATTTGCACCCGCATAGTGTCATTTGCGGCCCGAGTGTAAAAGGCAACTTTGAAGGTCTGAGGAGGTTAACGATCATTTAATAATGTTTACAGAACTAGCTAACACTTTTTATCAGTTTGGACGATCGACAATCGGCTTGGCACTCTGACTTAGCAAGCATTGGCGAGGCTTCACACAGAAATTTGGGTTCGTGGCTTGTTTCATCAAAGAGCATCCAGTCTTGAAAATGTAAAAACAATGATAAAGCTGAATATAAGAGACTATAAGATTTTCGCAATTCTGCTCCAACGATTTTCGTGAAACTTGGTAATGATATGTATTAAGTTACCTGTAACACACGCTGATTCTAGAAATTCAACAAAAATTTATCAGCAAATTTTTTGCTGGGTGCGATTTTTGTCAAGAAGGTGGGCCCATGAAAACGCCAATGACATTAAAAATATTTTTCATCAGTTAAATCAAATATAATTATATTGTTACTGAATGATAGGAGAAAGTTCTCCCAAAGTCTCATTGCCATCGTGCCAAAGCCGAAAACGCTATGTCGCAAAGTTTGGCATGATGAATCCTCTCGGAATAACTAGGGAGCCACCTTAATGTGACATTTTCAGTTAAAAAGCTGAAAACTCAAAAACATTTTCTGATGATCTTTTGCACCATTTTTTGTCTTGCAGGTCCCTCGTTTGGCCTGGGCAATTCCCCAGCAAATAAGATCACTCCCACTCGATCAGAGAATCCAGGATTTACTTTGCCAAACTTTAAAAACAGTCCAACTATTCCAGGGTTTGGCTCTCTTGGAGAAATGAACACAGCTGTTGAAAACGGGAATTCAGCTCTACGACCAGATGCTCCACCATTCAAACCTGGAAGACCTGGAGAAAAGAATCACTCAGGGCCATTTGAGCCCCCAGCTCCTCAAAGACTTGTGCAGCAAAATAGCTTTAAATCCGAGAAAGGACAAAGGCCCTTTGATGGATCTCAAGGGGACCAATTTGCTCCTGGAAGACCCAGAGGGGACTTTGAAGCAGGAGGACCACGAAGGGAGTCTTGGGAGGAGCCCAGGGGTCCTCCTGGTGATTTTAAACAACCACATTGGCGTGAGCAGGGTCCTAATGATTTTGGACACCGTGGCAGGGATTTCAGGCCAGATGATGGAGGGCCAAACTTTAGAGGGCCTCCTGGAGATAGGTTTCCTGGGCCTGATAGGCAGGGCATCTTAGGGTCGCCACCGAGGCCTCCGGACATGGACGCACGGCCTGGATTACTTGGTGCCCCACCAACACAGCAGCCCCAGCAACTGATGCAGGGGCCGCCTGGACCCCAGGGAGGTCCCGCAGGCCCGGCACGAAATGATCGTAATGACTTCCCTCACCAAGGTACATCATCCACTTGTTAAATTGGACAAAGATACGGTTCTTTGTTGCATCCAAACGTGCTTCTCCAACTTTTCAAGTAGGGGTTGGATCTTGACAAAGTGCAAGTCATTCCTGTTAGCCCCACAGAACGTTGTCATATTATGCCATAATTGTATTGGAGATTAGTTCCTGCCTGCTTCTTATAAGGAAATGTCGTCAAGAGACTTCCAAGAAATAAATGTTGTTCCTAAACATTCTATTTTTTTTAATATTTTGCGGGTTTTTGGGTTATTTCGTTATGTCACTTCACATGAGAAGATTTACAAGGACAGGACTTTGAACGGGTAGTGTAGCAGCTATCCAAAACTACTTTTGTTTGTTATTGTAAACAGCTTCTATTGTTTTCAAGACAAAGTTATTGTTTCAATTGTTGAGTCTTTTGTTTAGGGCTAGGGTATCAAACCAATCACATTATATGTTGGGAAAGCTGCTACATCGCCCCTTTTAACTTGCTTGTGTCAGTTGTGAATTCAGAAAAATGAAGGGAAGAGCTTAAAGTGAGTACAATTTTTCCTTTCTGTTCAGGTTCTGGGCCTAACAACGACCGGAGGCAAGAACCAGGACCTTGGCGACCACACCATAATGAACGAGAAGGTGACAGGAATGAACTTTCACCAAGATTTGACATGGGTGATCCACGTGCGAGGCACCCACATGACCTCAGTTCAAGGGGCTTTAGAAGAGGTGGCCAACGAGGAATGGCCCATGAATCTCCTCCACGTCATGGTCCAGAGATGGAAGGTCCTAACCAAAAGGTCCATCCATTTCTCAACAAGCTTAGTTCAAGAGGTTTCAAGGCTAGTGCTCAAGGAATGCACGACAATAGAGACCCTCGCTGGGGAGGACCCTCAGACGAGCCCCCACAGGGAAGGGGACCTGAAGAGCCGCCACATGGTAAGAAATATTTCATTTATTACCTTTATTCATACTAATTTTCGCGATTTCAACAAAACTGTGAATTTAGTACCCGCGAACAAAGTGTTATATAACAAAACAATCGATGAATTTCAAAACTTCTCAGTTTACCACAATTGCGGTTGAATAAAAAATTATGAAAGTGTAACTATCTATCCTTGAAAACATCTTTCTGGAAAGGTTTACTACTAGCAGTCTTTTACTGATTCAATGTTTTCTTCAGTCTGTAAATTGGCTAAATTCTGTGCAGCACAGTCATCAAAGCTTCCTTTTGCAGACTCCTTGTACTGACAATGGCCTTCAGTTAGGGGCTCAAGAGAATAGAACAAACCGAAAACTGTGACACTGATTTAGTACAGTTTTGTTATGTTTTCCCTGAAATCTCGAAAATTTATAAGAATAAGGTATATCTGATGAGCAAACTTCATTTGTCCGCTGTATGATCTTGGTCATCATTCTGTTTACTTGCTGTGTCTGTTACAGTGGAAATTCAAATAAGGTTTGTTGAATCAGTTTGATTTTGTTTTTCGTTGCAGGTCTTTTCGATCGCCGGGATAGCTGGGGATCTCCGCATGATCCCCGTGGGCCACAGCGGGATGATCCCAGGGATCCCCGGATGATGAGGGGTCCCCCAGGCCCTCCTAGACAGGATCAAAACCCACCAAACACGAACGAGAACAAACCAGCTATACGGCCATTAATGAGCCTCAGTCCCCCACCCCTGCCCATTGGTCAGCAGGGGTTTGATTTCGATCTCGATCTTGATGACGATTCGTGGAAGGGAAATCCTGACAGGCGAGGCAGGAAACGGTCTGGAGATCAGGAGGGTTTCAGGGACGGGGATAGAGGGCCTCCAACCGCCATGCGCCCAGAGGACGAGTGGAGAAGGGGCCCTGGTAAGTAAATTTTTGTGCTCTTTGATTTTCTTTCCTCAGAATCTATCATACTATAAGCAAGACCAAAGCAGCAAACCAGTAAAGAGCATCAGATCTTGTGTATTCATTTTCTTTTGACCCCCGCAGAAGGTTTGTTTTGCAAACCGAAATGTCGGGCAAATATATACTGCTTAGTTTCATCTTATTTTATTTCGGTTTCAGTCTCTTCTCCTTGTCTTGGGGATCATTTTTTAGTATCATACCCCTTCTACTAGGGAGACGTTCTTATGGCGC
Organism: Blastomussa wellsi; assembly: GCA_947652115.1. Classification (NCBI taxonomy): domain Eukaryota; kingdom Metazoa; phylum Cnidaria; class Anthozoa; order Scleractinia; family Plerogyridae; genus Blastomussa; species Blastomussa wellsi. The sequence goes on from OX393564.1 coordinate 16,717,359, forward strand.
GTCGGCGATTGGTTAGAGCTGGCAAAATGTTATTTGTTTAGCCTGCACTGCATATGTATTTCTGCGGCATGTACTAAAACCTCAACACCTCGAAACTCGGAACACCGGAACACCAGAATTTTATTTTTATATATTTATATTTTTAGAAATTTATTGGAATTTGACGGTATTTCTGGCGTTCCGGGGTGTTCCGGTGTTCCAGGTTTTAGCACATGCCCGTTTTTGTGGGCGAGCGATATACCTACTCTGTTCGTGCCTAGCCTGCGAACACAGACGGATTTCCGGCTTTTGTTTCACGCCGCAAAAGCCGGAAATCCGTCTGTGTTCGCCGGCTAGCTCGCGCCAAGCCTGCTCTGTTTCCGAATCCAATATGGCGCTCGCTCGCCTTCTCAAGATGCACCACACTGTTGGTCAATCTTGTTTGTTTAAGTCATTGAATTTATGCAGTTCTGTTACAGATATTGAGAAACAGCGTAGTAGCTTAACTATTACCTTTCTATCCCAAACAATTTATGTTCCTCGTTTAGATCAAGGTCCTCCGGATGGTTGGAGAGGACCAGACGATCGTTTGGAAGAGGGGCCCTGGCACGAAAACTTCCCAATGGGCGACTTTGGACCTGGGCCTGAAGGAGATGGTGGCATGCGGGGAAGAGGGAAACCAAGAGGAGGGAGGAGAGGGCGGGGTGGAAGGAGATAACACCTGCTTCTAACTACCACCCCGTACGTTTGTGGAGAAGCGTATTCAGTCAGTGGAGGTGTTGATGTGAGCAGAAAAGACTAAGATGTCTTCAAGCAACAAGCGCACTCTAACGCGTTTTACGCAAAAAAACAAAACTTGAAGAATTATGAGGTGAAAACGCCTGCAAGAGTTTATTCTACTATAAAGAAAGCTTCTATGTCGAGAATGAATACCGACAAGGAACAACTTCAGCATACTCTTCTCGCTAAGTATATGAACAAGTGTACAGAGATCACTGGATTTGTTTTAAATGATTCATTATTTTATTGCTTATTGTCGTTTATTCTTCTTGTATATCCCATTTCGTTGCGCTGCGCTTGTATTTCTAAACGCTTTTTCACTTGTAAATTTTGCAATTTTGTTTTAATGAAAGCGAATAACGTGATCATTGGGGCTCGACTGTGTCCATTCCCAAGAACTTGAGTTTTGTTTTGTTGCTCTCTAAAAACGCAATCTTTAATTTTCAATATTAATGCATCGTCAAGCACACAAGTGAAGAGAAAAGGAAGATCGTCAACTGTGGGAAAGTGTCTTGATGTCTTGCCAAATTCTCCAAACTAACATGGAAACGCATGGAGAGAAACGAGTAAGGAGAATTGCATTTTGAGAGAGGCTGTCACAGTATCCTAGTTGTGAATTATTTTGCATATGAAGTACTGGAAGTATAATACAAACTGTTATATATGCGACTGGTGTATTGGTGTGTTCTATTGTCGTGACCTTAACCCAACCTTTTACCCTACTTTTCTACACTAAACCCTACCTCCTAACCATACCTCCTTCACCTTACCGTACTTCCAACACAATAACCGTAGCCCTTTCACCTTGCAATACTTCTTTCACGCTAACCCTACCTAAACCCTACTTACTGCACCCTAACCCTTTCTCCTACACATTAACCCTGCTTCCTACCTAACCCTACCTCCTACACCTTCACTTTACCTCCTACACCTTCACCCTACCTCCTACACCTTCACCCTACCCCTTCACTCTACCTCCTACACCTTCACCCTACCTCCTACACCTTCACCCTATCCCCTACACCTTCACCCTACCAACTACACCTTTACCCTACCCCCTACACCCACACCGTACCTCTTACACCTTCACCCTACCCCCTACACCTTCACGCTACCTCCTACACCTTCACCCTACCCCCTACACCTTCACCCTACCTCCTACACCCTCACCCTACCTCCTACACCTTCACCCTACCTCCTACACCTTCACCCTACCTCTTACATCTTCACCCTACCTCCTACACCTTCACCCTACCTCCTACACCTTCACCCTACCTCTTACACCTTCACCCTACCTCCTACACCTTCACTCTACCTCCTAAACCTTCACCCTACCCCCAACACCTACACCCTACCTCCTACACCTTCACCCTACCTCCGACATCTTCACCCTACCTCCGACACCTTCACCCTACCTCCGACACCTTCACCCTACCTCCTACACCTTCACCCTACCTTCTACACCTTCACCCTACCAACCACACCTTCACCCTACCAACTACACCTTCACCCTACCTCCTACACCTTCACCCTACCTCTTACATCTTCACCCTACCTCCTACACCTCACCCTACCTCCTACACCTTCACCCTACCTCTCTACCCTACCTCCGCCACCTTCAGCCTACCTCCGACACCTTCACCCGACCTCTTACACCTTCACCCTACCTCCTACACCTTCACCCTACCCCCTACACCTTCACCCTACCATCTACACCTTTACCCTACCCCCTACACCCACACTGTACCTCCTACACCTTCACCCTACCCCCTACACCTTCACCCTACCTCCTACACCTTCACCCTACCCCCTACACCTTCACCCTACCTCCGACACCTTCACCCTACCTCCTACACCTTCACCCTACCTCCTACACCCTCACCCTACCTCCTACACCTTCACCCTACCCCCAACACCTTCACCCTACGTCCTACACCTTCACCCTACCTCCGACACCTTTACCCTACCTCCGACACCTTTACCCTACCTCCGACACCTTTACCCTACCCTCTACACCTTCACCCTACCAACCACACCTTCACCCTACCTCCTACACCTTCACCCTACCTCTTACATCTTCACCCTACCTCCTACACCTCACCCTACCTCCTACACCTTCACCCTACCTCTTACATCTTCACCCTACCTCTGACACCTTCAGCCTACCTCTTACACCTTTACCCTGCCTCCTACACCTTGACCCTATATCTTACTTCTTCACCCTACCTCCGACACCTTGACCCTACCTCGGACACCTTAACCCTACCTCCTACACCTTCACCCTACCCCCTGCACCTTCACCCTACCTCCTGCACCTGCACCCTACCTCCTACACCCTACCTCCTACACCTACACCCTACCTCCGACACCTTCACCCTCCCTCCGACACCTTCACCCTACCTCCGACACCTTCACCCTACCTCCGACATCTTCACTCTACCTCCTCACCCTACCTCCTACACGTTCGCCCTACCTCTTACACCTTCACCCTACCTCCGACCCCTTCACCCTACCTCCGACACCTTCAACCTACCTCCTACACCATCACCCTACCTTCTACACCTTCACCCTACCACCTACACCTTTACCCTACCCCCTACACCCACACCCTATCTCCTACACCTTCACCCTACCTTCTACACCTTCACCCTACCAACCACACCTTCACCCTACCAACTACACCTTCACCCTACCTCCTACATCTTCACCCTACCTCCTACACCTCACCCTACCTCCTACATCTTCACCCTACCTCTGACACCTTCACCCTACCTCCTACACCTTCACCCTACCTCTTACATCTTCACCCTACCTCCGACACCTTCACCGTACCTCCTACACCCTCACCCTATCTCCGACACCTTCACCCTGCCTCCTACACCATCACCCTACCTCCTACACCTTCACCTTACCTCCTACACCATCCCCCTACATCCGACACCTTCACCCTACCTCCTACACCCTCACCCTACCTCCTACACCTTCACCCTACCTCCTACACCCTCACCCTACCTCCTACACCTTCACCTACACCATACCCCTACATCCGACACCTTCATCCTACCTCCTACACCTTCACCCTACCTCCTACACCCTCACCCTACCTCCGACAAGATCACCCTACCTCCTACACCTTCACCCTACCTCCTACACCCTCACCCTACCTCCGACAAGATCACCCTACCTCCTACACCTTCACCCTATCTCCTACACCTTCACCTTCCTCCTACACCCTACCTCCTACACCTTCACCCTACCCGTAACGTTCTGCATCTATTTCATTGTTTCGTTTTTTGTGTATTGATTTTTTCAAGTGGGGAGGGGGGCTTTAGAACAGGGAGGATATACACGCTGGCAATTCCTGATTCCAATCGAATTAAACATTTTAAGAACATATTACTAGCTTCCATATCTAATTTGGAAGTGGCCATTGATAAGCCTGATGACGTGTTCTTTCAACACACAAGCAGGTGAATTTTGCCAGGTTTTCATCACAGCAACACGAAATGAAACTAATAAACAGTAGTTTAAAAATTGAGCTTTATTTCCAGCAGCATCTTTATTAATCATCTTTGATAGACAATTTTCAACTGTATTCATGAGCGCTGTAGGAATTTACATTGAAACGACATAAAGCAAAACTATAACTGAATTTTAAAACGATGGTTTTGGCGTTACGAAAGCGCCGCCACATGACAGAAAGAGAGAATCATATCCTAATCTAAACAGATTACATCAGGATCGTTGGCCTTCTCGTCTCCAGTTTTCGAAGGTTGCGTCTTGTCGGGTTCGTCTTTTGAAGCCTGGGGCGTGGCTTGACTCTGTTCGGGGGAGGAAACACGTGCTTCGATTGTGGAGGGAGAGCTGGGATTGGAAGAAGCATCGGGCCTGATCAAGCCCATAGCTGAAGCTTCTCTGCGTATAATGGAGGTGATCTGGTTTTCTACCAGCGTGGTTGCTTTCTTACTGAGCATTTTGCCTATGCCGCTCTGGATAGCAGAGGAGGGGGGAGTAGAGCTGCGCTGAGCCTCGGTACCTGGCTTGCCTGTGCTAAGGCTATAGACACTGTTGATGACTGGAGTCAAGGGCGTGGAGCTAGCAGGACCCACCACTGGGTGGGGCAAGGCGGACGCTGCGGTGGTGACGGCAGGTTTGGTGAGTATTGTGGTGGCATACTGTGTTGGTGCAGGTGAGTTCACATGATGACCTATCAGTGGAGAGCTTGCTTTGGGCACCGTCTGTACCAACCCAGGCTTAACTAGACTTGACGCTGCTGTAGTGGAAGCCGGAAGCAGCAGAGTGGTAGGAGGAGGAGGCCGAACTGTGATGGTGGCAGTACTGCTCGGTATGGAGGGTGGATAATAACTTGGGTGTACACTGAACCGGTAGGAAGGTCTAGGCTTGATGTTAGGAGCAGGTGGTAGGACGGTCCCTCCAGCCAGCACCATGGGTTGGATCTTTGGTTGGATAGGTACTGACCCCACTGGCATGGGAGCAGGGTGGAAGTTTCCAGATATCGTGACGTTGGGTGGTGCACCTTCACGTTTGGTGAGACGGCTCAGGATGCCTCTCTCGGACATGTTGAGCCGAGCTGTAACGGGTGGCATTCGGACAAGAGCCGAAGGAAGCCGATTGACGTCCGACTTCATATCCGATAGCAATTCCTCCAGCTGATTAAGTACTGCAAGGGGAACAAAACAATAGTATACAACAATAATCGTGTTTACTCAAGCGAAACTCTATGTGCTAGTGACTAATATCACGGCCTGTAAATGGAACTCGGACCTATCTGATTGGAAAGATATAGCTCCAAAAGATTCATCGTTGGGATGAGACTGTGGGGAAAAATGCAACATAGTAACGCTAAAAGCAGTTCCTGTTGATGTCGACATTTTATCGCATAAATTATTGCGACAGGAAAGTGACGATTGGCACACTGAAGCGGGAGTACGTACTAAAATACCTCAACCGCTGTACTAGATACAACTGTACCTAATGAAAACCCTTCCTTATTATGTCGTACAAATTCCAGACTAATCTCTCACCTTTATGAAGCACGGCATTAGCCGGCTTGTTCCCTGTTAAGGACTCTTTCGACAAATGCTGATGACTTTCAGCCAGACACTCCAACTCTGCAAATCTATTACAGAAATCCTAACATTCAATGATCAACATCGAATTCTCCTTACACCTATGTAGTGCCAAGCAGACACTGGATGAGAACAACCGAGTTTTTCCAACTAAGGGTTATCGTCTTTCCTCTTTGAAGTTTAGTAAATGCTAACCAATACAAATGCAGATACTTTATGAATCAAATGAAGATCATTTTTAACCACAAGGATATTAAAAGGCTCTAGGCAGCCACGCCTTTGTTATTGTTTACATGCTAGATATTCAGTACACTGAGCGTGTCGAAACGAAAGAGACCACCGATAAACTTGCTTAAGGTTAAACACTTCTAGTAACATAATTTACAGCAATTCAATAAGAGGCTGACTAGGGCCCTTTACGCAACTGACAAGTCTGACTCATTGCTTACCTCGCATTTAAAGCCATGGCTGGGTGATTCGCATCTTGTCTTAGCTTCATAGAATCAGCTCTTCTCAACTGTTCCTCTATCACCAGGGCCTGCTCCAACAACTGAAAACAAAACAACGCTTACTGTGGCTGCCATTGATCTGATGCGTAAGAGGAACAGCGTGCAAACGCAGTAGCACAGATCAATTTTCTGTTCAACGAATCTGTTTCCAGCATAATGTAGAACTAGAAGTTAATGCAGTTTGTTAAAACAACAATAATGGTTAGAGAAAAAGATGTACAAGGACAACCAGACACAACGAAGGCAATTAAGCTAGCCACAAACCTTGAAGCGCCGTGCGATGAATCGGTTCTTGTATTCCAGAGTAACTATAGCACAATAAAGCACAACAGCTCGTCATCAAAACTAATCGCATTAAGATTTTTATATCATAAAACGAAGTCTTCTTGGATGGGATACCTAGTAAGACTACAAGGCTATAAAAGAAAGCTAAAGACGTCAAATAACGCAACAGGGTTGGTCTGAACTGTTGGTGACGGGCAGTGGAGGCTGAAATAGGGAGTTGGGGCCACACTGACCTTGACAACAGTAAAAAGGCCGGCCGAGGACAGAAGAAAATGGAGAGCTGAGTGCTCCACACGGAGCTCAGGGTCTGAGTAAGTGAAGTGTTATACAAGAGAAAAATATGTTGCATAAAGTACTTCTGAATAAAGGAAGTCGAGTTGGAACGAACTCGAAAGAACACGTTAAAATCTCGCCTCTCGTGTTGAATCTCAGGCTTTGTAAACCGTCAGAACGTTCAATAAATGGACGTCTATGTGGCAACTTACCGTTCTTAAAGGGCTCGTTGATCACTGAAAACTTGCGATCATTAGCGATGTCCTGCCATCGACCATAACCGTGACTATCAGAGCAATACAGTCAAGGAAATTTTAACCTGAATCATTCGGTTATCACACCAGGAATAAACATATCAATAATTTTGACACGATAAAATATTGATGGTAGAAGTTTATCAGAGAGAAGGCAAAAACGGAATAACTTACATCTAACTTTGCAATACAGAGTAGTGTCTATGATTGACAGCTCGCCTAAAGCCAATTTTAGTAACACTTCAAATTTTTCCCACAAAAAAATAAAAATTGTACGTCAGTGACCAGAATCGAACCCAAACCTCTGACATGCCACATCCCTATCTCACCAATACGCTACCAGGCTGATCCGTCAACAACCCGCAAAATTTAATCGTAAAAGATGACTTTCTTAATCTAGTTTACTTTGGTATTGCCCTAGCCAACAAATAAAAGCTAACCGCAAGCAAACCAGTGTGAAAGTGAGCAATTAATCAATTGGACCGTTAAAAATGGCACAGACCGTTTTCGAAAGGGAAATAAGCGTCGGCGACACAATCGTCATAGAATTATTCTATTTGAAACTCAGTTTCTCTCTCGGGAGTAAAGAAATTCAGGCGCTGAAAAAATATTGTTCTTTTCTCAACCCAGCACTAAACTAGCTTTGCTAAAAAGATGCCTTTTTTTGTCAGGATACGTAACAACTCCTGCGAGGAGCCAGTAGTCGTGGCACCTCCACCAGATATCATCGCATTTTCTCTTCTCCTCCACTTCCCATAGAGTGTGCAGCTCGGTGAACCCGCCATCGGCGATATTGAACATGAAGCGGCGCTGATCTCCAAGCGCACTGTTGCCGGGCTTGCCACTCACAGCTGACTTGTCAGGCGTGTTCTCTGATTTCTGAGTCATTCCTGCATCAGATTTAACCGCAGCTTGATCCGTTGTTGGAGCCTCTTCAGACTTATCCGAGGTTTTCTCCGTTGTTTTCTGATCCGATTCAACAGAGTCATCAGTTTTCTCGTCCTTTTCATTTGAGTCTGTTTTATCTGAAGGTTTCTCGCTGCTCTTATCAGATTCGGATTTTTCTGATTTCTCCTCGTCCTCTCCGTCAGGTACCTCTTCAGGCTTCTTTGTTGCGTCATCAGTCTCCACTACCTCTGCTGCCTTCTCAGAAGGTTTTTCAGCGTCCTGGGCCGACTCCGATGTTTCACCATTTTCCGTTTTGTCCGATGAATCTTTTTCATTTTCTTGCTTAGAATCTGCTGATTCCGTTTTAGTCTCCTTCTCACCGTCTTCAACTTTCCTTTCGCCATCACCTTTCTTTTCATCTGAATCAACGTTTATGTCCTTCTTTCCTTCAGAAGTAACATCTTTTTCGTCCAAAGTTTTATCAACGTCAACCGTTTTATCAGCCTTCTCATCGCAATCCTCACTTGTCTCCTTTTCCTCAGCGGTCTTTTCACCCTCAGCAGTCGTTTTTCCTTGTTGAGTGTCCATACTCTCTGTTTTATCTGGCTTATCTACCCTTTCCTGTTCCTTTCCTTTGTCTTCTTTCGGGCTCGGCGAGTCGACCTCCATCTTGGACTCTTTAACGGTGTTAGAATCTCCTGTCACGTGATATAAATAAATACATAGGTAAGCAAGGCATACAAGTCACCCAACAGTGGAAACGGTACTTCTTACTAACAAACAATTTGTAACAAGTAAGCGCAAATTGTTTTCAAGAAAAGAAACGATGGATTTAAAATTCTTTTACGAGATAGATCCAAAAAGCATTTTTAATTGGCAATAATTACACTTATTATATGGCAAGGAAAATCCGAGCGTTCTGATTGGATTTTGCTATACGGACCGCTCCCATACAAACGGTCCGCGTATTTTATTTGTAAAGTTGGATAATTTAAAATTTGCAACTATAACTGCGGAAAGAAAATGTAGATAAATACTCTAATTAAAAGAATATTTGAAAAATCGTGGTAGCTTGTTCTTTCGGAGTTGTTTGTAGTATCAAAACACGTTGGGGCTGAATTCAAGTCACCGAAAGTGCGCCAGTTTTTAACAAGCATACACAACCCGAGTGCCATATAATAAACAACTTACTAACCTAGCTTGCTCGAGCCGTACTGGGGAATACTGGCCCTCGGTCCTTCTTGCAAGAACCTCGCTGCGCTCGGTCCGTACTTCCACGACCTCGGGCCAATATTCCCCAGTACGGCCCTCGCGCTCGGTTAGCAAGAGGTTAATATTTTACGATAATACACGAAAAAACGCATGTAACAAACCACAACCCAGTATAGTAAATCGGAACGCAAACATAAACTTCAAAAGTTAAGCAAAAGGCAAGTTACCACTGAAAAACTGACCATCTTCAGTTTGGTCCTGTTGGTCTTTATTTGCCACATCTTTGTCGTCTTCAATTTTGTCAGTAGTGGAACTAGCTGGTTCGCCATTTTCTGGGTTCACAGCATCTTCGTCTTTTTTCTCGTTTGTTTTAGCTGCAAATAGATACAAGAGGCATTAAGGTTCGGATTATAATTTTGACTTAATTCAAGTCGCACCCTTGATAAAAAAAGTTCATTATTTTTGCTTTTTGACAAAAGCTCAACCATTTACGTCACACGACGGAGAAACACTCGTATCATTTTCCGTCGCAATATCGATACGTTATCGAGTATGGATGAGACGAGACTTGTGGATACTGTCTTGATGAGCAACTAAATTCTCAAATCACACACAAAAAAGAACTATGCCATTCAGTTAGAAGAATTTATATCTCGAGTCAGATTCAGAACTTCAAATGAGACCCGTCTGTTCGAGAAAAGATTATTATTCATAACTAGAGGGAGGCAAAGGCTGAAGAGAGCTATTTGGTGATCGAGGGGGAGGGGGGCAAAGGCTGAAGAGAGCTATTTGGTGATCGAGGGGGAGGGGGGCAAAGGCTGAAGAGAGCTATTTGGTGACCGAGGGGGAGGGGAGGGGGGCAAAGGCTAAAGAGAGCTATTTGGTGACCGAGGGGGAGGAGGGCAAAGGCTAAAGAGGGCTATTTGGTGACCTACGTTACTAGTCTACAACAAAAATTAACTTAGGCAAACACATAAATGGTTGGGCAAGTAATTTTGAGAGTTGCTTGTCCGAAGGGCACGCTGTAATTAAATATTTTCAAGCCCTTCGTTTCTTTCCAAACCTGCTTCATCTTTATCAATCTCCATTGGCTCGGGTGGCTCGGGTTTGTTGCTCTCTTCTGCCTGCTCTTTCTTTTCTGGTGACGTTTCTGTTTTAGCAACTTCCGGTTCAGCCTTTTTACTGTCAACTTCCGCAATCGGTGTGGACACACGTGATGAGGTCTTACTTGATGGTTTGTCTGCAGAGCTATCTTCGTCGGGATAAGCTTCCCAGCCGTTGATATGAGCGAACTCTTCCACCTGACAACAGTTTAGTTCATATATGGATTATTTCCTATACTTTACGTCATTTCACTCCGCACGGGAAAATATGAACTCAGTAAATTGACCTCCCTTCCAATTTGTGGCTTCATAGCTCAGATGTTAGAGTATTGCACCGGTATTCGCGGAGGGCACGGGTTCGAATCCCGTTGCTTGAACACAAATGGGATCCTCGAACCCAACAATATCAAGTTTGGAGGCAGGCTGTCATTAGGAATTGAGGATGGCGAACAATCGAATACAAAATAGGGAGCTTAAGCAATGACTACGGCGACGGCTAAGACTGCTTAAAAATGAATTTATATTTTATGCACGAATCTCGCAATTGTGTTGATGTACTTTTAAACGTAGCTCTTGTAGAAAAGATAAGGACGGCGTTTATTTTCAAACAGAAAAACGAAAATTTAGCCGTCGAGGTTCACGTTCTCAAAAGTACTCAGAAATTGGTCATTTCACGTCGTTGTTTTGCAGAGGACGGTAAAGAAATGTACAAAGAATTATAACGCACGCTCAGAGCTTTTGAACTGCTCATTAAATCTTTTGCTTAGCGACGTCCTCGTTGACGCTGCCGTCGTGGTTTGTTTAAGCTCCCTAATTAACAGACTAGTAAACGCGTGGTTTACAACATTAAGGCTTGCTTCGTTCATAAGGCTTGCTTCGTGTAGGGCAGTAGCCCTGCATGTAGGGCTACTGCCCTACACGCAGCACGTACTGTACATTCCTGATTTCTAGTCGCTGATATGTACCGTACCTTCTTTCTTATCAGGCTCATGATGCCGATCCTGGTCAGCACCTGTGTTCTCTGCAGTCCTTCACGAGGCACTCCATCATTAAATGTCTCTCTGTTGTCTGTACCAGGCTCGCACAGGTGACGTAGAAACATTGCCACATATGCCCTGCAGGTAAACAGTAAGTATACAACACAAAACTTGTTGATAGAGAAAGGAGGGATACAAGACCACAGTCGCCATGTGGCCAAAACGAAACGGCCATACTTAAGGTTAATTAACTCCTTCGTCGCAAATGGAGGATAGGTGCCCAGGAAACCGGGGCTGGAGCTGCCGACCCCAAACCCAGATACACTCCAAAAGCCTGCCCTACCCGCAAACCAGCCACGAGCCCCCGCCTGCCTAGCCCAGCCCTAGCCCTAACACCCGTCACACTGAACTTCAACTGGAAGTTCAGTGGAAGAAACTAAGAAGAACAATAATAGTAATGGTAAACAATAATAAACATCACGCTACAATGTCACGCTAAAACGCCACGCCACAAAAAAAGGGGGGGGGGGGGGGGGAGGGAGGGAGGGAACGCTAAAATTGCGAGCAACAAAATCGCCCTGTACGCTGAGTTACGCTACAAGCACATGCTATGAAACACGCATAAAACGTGACAGAATACCGCTGACCCGTCGAATGCCAGAAATGCCCTGACAACCGCCCAGACCTACAGCATGACAGTAGCAACGCCACAAACGCTAAGGCCCCCGAGTCCCGCAAGGCTGGCCAATAAAAGCTGCCACACCAACCACTGAGCAAACTTGCTCCTCGTCGTTAACTAAGTTAAATGGTCATTTAACTACACGGAACAACACTGGCAACTGGTACAAAATGCTTTACTCACTGAAATGCTTTCTCTGACTTTCCGCGAAGATCTCTGGCAAACCTTGAAAAGAACAATTTAAGCCAGTGGGGTTAGAACACTGTCACTGTTCGTTTGGTAGACATTAATGCACACAAGATTTCATATTAACACAAGCAGGAGTATTCTATTTAAAAGCACTCCTTACCATTGGGATCTTCGAGAACCCTGAGGGGACGGCAGGCCATATCTCATGACTGCATTCAGGAATGCTTTCCGTTGTCGCATGTTAAAGCCATATACCTAAACAAACAGTGCGAACCTCGTTAATAACATGAAACTATGCCTTAGTTACCAAATGAAATACACAAAACATCAGTGGCTTTCAAACTCAAAACTGCAAAGTGGTTCACTATCAACCTTGGAGCTCATGATGTAAACTAATCGTACATAGTTTATTTTCTCTAGTCAAGGGCTAGCAATCAAGGCGTAACCCCTTAAAAGGGCCTTGTCACGCTGTTAAAGGATATTTAAACTGTCGATGCAACAAGGGAACCCTAATTAATAATGGTCAAACTTTGTTGTCGAAGACTGTAGTATTATATTGAAACTATTGATTCTTGTATGCCGTCACAGATGACGAGGATGGAAATGGATTGTAATTTGAAAAACTTTGCGAAAATCTCCGTGACAATGTTCCTTTAAAATATACGGTTAGCATTGCCCACAACAGCAGCGCACTGATAGTTGTCTAAAGCAAGGTACCGACCGTCTCTGTCAGTGGACGACGAGTTATGTTATTTTTTTGTGCTTCAATTTAAACTTAGGCGACTTAGGCTAATGTAAAATTAACACTGAAATAATCTTTGAACGAACAATAATTTGTTCAATCGACCCCAAATTTGGAGATAAGTCAGTTTAACATATAAACAACATAAACAACAAAAACATGTCTGCAATTTTTTTTAATTTCTCAAAACTTTTTCGTTGAGAGGCATTTCCGCACAATCACTCCAAAATTTTTTAGCCCTGTTTCGAAAATGCTCTGTAACTTTTTACTGAAATCGAATATGAGAAAACACGTTTTTTAGCGCTTTGGGTCCGGAAACCTGAGAACTAATCAAATTAGCCAAATCAGATGCTCGCCTTTAGACGTTGTCAAAATTTCGACATTTCATTATATTCCAAAATGGACGGTATATTTAGATAGCCAGCTCTATAAGCTTTAATTTGATATTGGGTTTAAGGGTTTTAGATATCTGCAGTTTAACCCGGACGCGCTACATCGCTTGGACGTGTGACACCCCTGAGGGTTTTCGGTAACCTCAATCAGAGACCAACGCTCGCCAACACTCGCAACGCTTTTTTACATCCATTAAGACAGATTCCCCTTTAAACCTATTCCCCAATAAGCACATTTGACCCAATACCTCTAAGTTGCCTTGAACTTTAGCCAGCAGGGGAGGAGTAACTTCCTTTTCAGACGTTCCTCGACCGCCTCTTCTCTGTCGACCTACAGTGGAAATACATGGTAAACATTGGCAATAAAAATATTACCAAACAACACGTATTTACGTTTGTTACCTTCAGTTTTTTGGTTGAATTCTTCATCTGATTCCTCCTCGTCCACGTCACTGTATCCATCGTCTTCGTAGTCCGACAGGTTGTTGGTCCAGGCTAGAAACATAAAAAAAACAGCTCTTCAATAAAGATAACTTGACAGTGGGCTATTAGTTGGTAGAAATGTATGCTCGTATTTACGTTCCCTAGTTCGACAGTAGGCCAAATTATGGTTGGCATAATGTCATATGAAAACATGGAAAAACTGGATTTCATTTCGTGTATGTTTTGCAAATTTTATTCGTCAACGGCAACTTTTACTCTAAGCCAGTAGAGCAACTAATAGTTTACTTAAGAGGAAAAACAAAGCAAAATAAACAGAATGAGGTTATAATGACTTGGATTGTTCAATTGGGGGAAATTGATACGGATTACAAGCCCTCCTACTGATGAATCTGAAAACAGCCAGAGGGTTCGAGATTCCCAAGGCTTGCTTCGGAATACGCTGAAGCCCCCTCCCCCCTCTAGAAATAAGCAGCTATGTACTGCACCAGTTATACCTGATTCTTCCTGATCTTCCACGCCTCCATCAACATAGCTGACCTGCAGAAGAAAGATTTGTTACAATTTTAGCCCAGAGGAAAAGTACTGCAGATCTAGGGAATAGAACAGCATAATAATTATGTAAACATATTATGCCTTGTAAATAGCCAACTGGTCTGCTTCCTGTTAGTTGGGATTTTTAACCATGTTATGTTCAAATAAAATATTTGTTTCCTTCAGAGGCACGCCTGAAAACTAGCCAAGCTTCGTGCTTATGAAGCTAACTGCATAACCACTATAAAAAACATTTACATTTTTTGCATCACATTTACAACAATTTACGTTCGGTTTGACCCAGCAATTCAAAATAACCCACTTACACTCTTGTGCGCTGTGACAAAAAGAGCGTTTTCTTTTCACCCAACAATTCATTGGTACCAACTCATTTCTGTGTGGAGACAGTGACTGTGAGAAGAGTGTTTCACATTTCAATCCACTGTATTCCCAGTAGCTGAAACATTAAAAGTATTCATGCAAGACTCTCACGAGGTTACCTGTTTTCTAATTCTTTTTCCCTTTCCGAGATGTCTCGCCTCATCTTCTTGGAACTGTTCATAGTGATGACGCAGAAGTTTCTCCCAGTAGTCGGGGTCAGCAGTCTCTGCGTCTTGCTGTTAGTGACCAAAGTTAAAATGCAACATTAGTCTTCCTCTCAAAGCACGTAGGAATATTCCATACCCTGTGCATTCATTTCGTAAACAAAATGAAATGGAATTCGCTCGAGGTAATCCTCTCTATTTTCCCAGTGCAAAATAAAGAACGTACGCGAAATGAATCTCAATGAGAGTGCTGGAGGCGAGAGAGAAAACAGAGAGGAAGTGGACTGTACACCATAAGTGACTGAAGTGTGCCAAATACAGTTATCATGCCAGCTCACAAAACAAAAAATAGTGCGATAAACCTGATTGAAAATCATCACATAACTGCAGCAATTTCAAAATTAAGTTTTTTCTGTACCTTAAGAACTTCAACATCTTCATCCTTCTGCTTCACAACATAACTTGCAACCTGACATAAGAAAATAACAAACACTAAAGGTACTCTGCCAGAGAAAGTTCCAGGGATTAGATTATATACAAAGGAAATAGACAAAAGAAATCACTTTTAAGGTCCATAACATTTGTAGTTCATCAAATGTAGGAACACCCTGCATTTAACCCACTTTTGGAACCGAACAATCGAGGCATTGCACCAGAAGTTATCAATAATCAAAAAAATCTTCACAAGCATAAAAAATGAGATTCTAGTGGTACAGCAAGAAGTGGTCATTTTCTATATTCTCATCACCTGTCTACTTTGACAATGTGCTGACATTGTGCAGAGAAAGTAGATGTTGATCACAAATGTAGAGAAGTTAACTGTGTGAACATATACTACCGCACAGTCTAACAGTAAGTCTGCAGGCCATGCTGGTTCAATATCTTGTGTTAATGTTTGCACGTTTGAATTAAGTGTCTGAATTGTCTTGATCAGACGCTCAACAGTGAACAGTTCACTATAAACATGCCAGTTATTTATTGTATTGTTTGAGTGATATACTACTCTGTTAGCCTAATGCTAAGGCTACAGGCCCTGATCACTTAAGTTTAATATTGCATGTCATGACGCTAGGTTTGTACTCATGTCAGGTAATAGTAATACAAACCAATCAGAGCAAGAGAAGTCATTACAAGAGAAATCAACTGTTATCTTGTTCTTTCTCTTTAGACATGCTAAGATCAGTATTACCCCAAGCTGCTGTTACACAATTTTAAACACAAAATACTGTGTAAACGGTAAACCACTGTAAACTTAATTTAAACTAGGAGCATTTCCTTTTTTCTTAACCCATCGAGTGTGTCACTTGACAGACTAAGAAAAAAGGTACTGCTCGTAGTCTAAACTTAATTTGACAGCAAGCAACTTCTTTTAAGGAAATGGATGATTCAGAAAACATTACTTACCAATTACATAATATACTTATATGTCAAATATACCAATGGGCATTACAGATTAACTGCCTTTAAAACCTACTGATTTAATTCTAGCTATATATAACGTGTGTTGCACACAGTATTTACGACTAAATTCAGTGATATGCGACCGTTTGAATCAAACTCCTGTGAATAGCTGGTGATAGACTTTTGTCAATCAAACCTTATTAATGACCTCATATGGAAGGTGTTTGTTTAATCAAACCCTTCGAAAGCGTTTATATAATTAAACCCTTGTATATAAGGCCAATATAAGTTCGATTGACGGAAGCCCATCGCCAACTGCTCACAGAAGTTTAGATATAACAGGTCACGTATCAAAACTGCAATAGCAGCAAAAAACAATGGATAAAATTTCATGCTGACCAACAGAAAGTTAGATTTTAATGAGCACCACTGCAAAAAGCCAGGGTCATTCAGTCCGGTGAACATGAATCTTCTTACCTTGAACGAAGCAAGATATTCATTGGCCATGATATCTTTTTCTTCATCAGGTGCGTCGTCATGACTGCTGTTCCGATCCAACAGTGACATAACAGCTTTTTCATCATAGTCTATACGGCCTGAATCACCTGAGTCTAAAACAAAGAAAGCATTCAGGTACAGGAGGCTGTTATAGATTTTCAGAGAACACAGGAACATGGTAAGGCTAAACAGTACTACTTGTGGTATAGAACACTATACAGGTTTTGCACAGGACTATTTTGCATATATAGCCCCTATAAAAATGTCAGGAGATTTGAATTTTTAACCCAAACTTGGCAAAGATGTGTAATAATAAAACATAAAGCAGTACAAGTGGGTTTTATGATGAAGACATGAAATGATTACATATGCAAATAATTTCATTACATTATTTGCATTTGTCATCAATTTGTCTAATATCAAAATAATTACACAAAAATGTTTTGCACCAGTGTTTGATTGCTTTTTCCTACAAAACTCAAAGCTTTGATTAAACTCTCAAAATTAATGGTTTAATTTAGTGGCAGCAATCTTGGACGGCAGGAATTGGCATTTTTAGGGGCTATATTTGCAAATTAGGCAAGTGCAAAACCTCTATAGTGATAAATTACCGGTAAGATCAATATATACAAATCTTACTTCATGCTATATGTTACAACTTCAGACTTGACTTGTGAAAAAATTAGTTTACTATTAATACTGTTAATATTTATTCACGTTTTATTTCCAGTAATCTTGTAGCAACTAGGATATTGCATTAACTACATTTTCGCTCTACTTTGATATGACTGTATATAATAGGAACAGAGTTTCACCTCCATTCTTAGCATTATCATCCTTGAAAAGTTCTTGTGTGCCAAATCTGAGAATGTCATTCAGCTCACTCTTGGACATCACAGCTGCTTTATTTGAGCCCAAGCCAGGTCTTACTACAAGATGTGTCAACATCATCTTTTTCTTGGCAACCTAACAAAAAATGCACAATGAAAATTAGATTAGATTCACAGCATCGCCAATCAAGCTTTTGCTGATGTGATCTTGTGTAGATCTCTACAGAAAGGTACCTGTGTGATGCGCTCTTCAACGCTGGCCCTCGTAACAAACCGATAGATCATGACCTAGGAGAAAAAAGAGAACATTTTCATATATTATGACAACCTATAATGCTATATAGGTCTATCTGTGAGCGACTAAGAGAAATTGCAACTGGGATCTGCCAGCATGTAACTAGTGTTAGTTGGCCTTGTCACACTGTTTGGTTCATCTCAAGATGTTGATATAAGAGTCAAGCAAACATTCTACAACTACCGGTATCTTATTCTGAGAATTATAACTAGTTTTGGCTATTTATTGATATAGCGTTTTGATCAAAGTAAAGAGTCTGTGAGGTTGTCAGATGAATTCTAACAAAAAGAGGACTTTGAAAAATGGTAGGAAGTTTGCAGCTTTCCAGGACATGCCAATTCCACATTCATCTAATGTGTTATCTAAAAAACTCTTGGATCATCAACAGCTGAATAGTGTACCTTGTTGTTCTGACCAATTCTGTGTGCCCTGCTGAATGCCTGAGGAGTAATAAGAGTACACAAACAAAATTACATGGTAGCTACTGTTTCATACAGGTTTTGGGCACAGCTGTAGTTCTGCTAGTGAAATTGAATGTTACCGGTACATACAGGTTTCCTTCCCTTTTGAGCTTTTAAAATTCCATTCATGACCTTTCACAGCTTTTCATAACCTTACTTTTTTTCTTGGACATTTTAAAACATTTTTCATGATTGTGGGTACCTTTTCACCACTTCTTTGCAAAGAGAAAAACTGCCTAACGTATTTTTAAAGTCAGGGTCATTTTCCATGTCTTCCTGTGGCCATACACTCAAATTCCATGACTTTCCAGGTCTGGAAAAAGTACTTCTTAAGTTCCACAACTTTCCAGGTTTTCCATGACCCATACAAACCCGGTTCATACCTGAATGTCATTATGTGGATTCCAATCCGAGTCATAAATGAACACAGTGTCAGCTGTAGCCAAGTTGATGCCAAGACCTCCAGCTCGAGTGGACAGCAAGAAACAGAATGTCTGTGCACCTGGAGCTAAACGAGACCAAAGACAACAATAATGTAATGACCTGCTGTTGCCTTTAGTTGATGTATGTTTATCATAAACATCACTATCTATACTAAAACCACATATACCAACACTATACTAGCTCAATGTGTTTATTCCTATTTCTATTTCTATTTGTCCATGGGCTTGAGAATAACGTTTCAGTTACCCAGTGGCAAGTGACAGCTTTTATTTTACAAGTTTTGACTACCCAGAACTGTCAAACTTGAACGAATTAACTAATTATTAGCAAAATCAAATACTGTAGGACAACCTCACATTTGACATAGCACTACAAAGTGGCAACTAGAATAAAAAACACTAATTAAAAAATAGTTTAAAAAAGATCCATATTTCTCTTGTGATTAACATTCGCCTGTTTACAAAATCACTTGTTGCCACTTGATTAATAAAATTCAAACTAAGAGGTAATCCAAACTAGGTAGCATCATGAATGGATCATGGTTGAAGATGCCTTCCCCAGGCCTTTGCAAGATACTTCTCAGAGACTAGGTTGTCAGCATGAAGAGACTGCAGGTGCCACTTCACGGTTAATTCACCCTTAGTTGAAGAGCAGTGGAAAACTTGGGGATAAGCGTAAAGACCGGTGAGTGTAGAACAGGCAAGGACATTGTGATGAGCAGGGGTGTAGCTAAGGGACGGCTACCGGCTTATTTCACCGGCTGAAAGAGAGCTTATCCCCAGCTTAAATTTCACTAGGAAACAAAGACTATTTTGCAGGTACAATGGTCAAAAAGCCAACTGAGCTTGTTTGTGAGCCGGCTTTGTAATCTCTTAGCTAAATCCCTGGATGAGAAACCCTTCTCTCCCAGCTAACTGCCTGCCTAGATCGGAACAGGCTACATAACAATTATTCCATGAGACCGGTGAGTGTAGAACAGGCAAGGAGATTGCGATGAGCAGGGGTGTAGCTAAGGGACGGCTACCGGCTAATTTCACCGGCTGAAAGAGAGCTTATCCGCAGCTTAAATTTCACTAGGAAACAAAGACTCAAAGAAATTTTGCAGGTACAATGGAAAAAAGCCAACTGAGCTTGTTTGCGAGCTGGCTTTGTAATTTCTTAGCTAAATCCCTGGATGAGAAACCCTTCTCTCCCAGCTAACTGCCTGCCTAGATCGGAACAGGCTATATAACAATTATTCCATGAGCCTGCGTTGGATATGAAGTGATAAAATAACCAACGAGCGCGTAGCGCGAGTTGGTTATAATCACTTCATATCCAACAAGGGCGGGTTTTGCCGCCGATTTTTATTTCCACAATTTTACAAAGCGTAAAATAAAAACTTGGCGCACTATTTTCCATATGACGTAAAACTCCGACTATTGGCTCATAGTCAGAGTTTTTTAGCCAATCAAAAAGCTAGAAATGCAATAGTCGGAGCTGAGAATATACTAATATTTTGTATACATGTACTAAACCCTAGTGCGTGTCGCCATTCTCGCATTGTGCCTCATACTCATCCCCTTATTTTTGCTTGTCCCCTTGTTTTTCACGCTGCACCCCAACTAACTAAACATGGCTAATTCAGAGCACTATGTCAGAAGATTCCTTAAATTATATTACGTCTGGATCTCAAAGTGATGTACATAAACATCAATTGTTTTCATAGATTTGTAAGAGGAAACTTAACAAGGGCACAGTTTACTTCAATGTAGGTAATTTAAAGGGAAAGCAAAATAAATGTGGCACACAGCAGTTAAATATCACTCATTTGCAAATAGAACTCTTGAGACCCTGCAAACGTGGTGGCTTAATTAATGATAAGCAACCAAAGCACTTGATGAACTCAAAAAGCAACAAAGAATTTTATGACAATTGTCATTTCATTTCAAGTAAGACCTCTTAAGCTCACAAGGCAACAAGGCCATTTTGATGATAAAAGGGGGGCCTTGAAGGGAATATTGTGCGTACCTCTGGAAAAATCCTGGCTATGCCCGTCTTTTTGTCATCACTCCATTTTAAAAAAAGTACAAACCCCATTGAATTAGAGGATGTAAACGTCAGGACAACAGAAAGATATAAACATTAGGTAACTCACCATTAAACCTATCAATACATTCCTGTCTAGCTGCACCATTAACAGTTCCATCAATTCTCTCATACTTGTAACTATGTCCCTCAAGGAAATCTTCTAAGAGATCCAACATTCTTGTCATCTAGTTAAAAAATTAAGGTCACTGGGTTATGCTAACATCAATAATGTCAAGACATGAGGGGCATTTTTGAGGTGCGTTTATTTTTCAGAAGTCGACAGTACTAGTGTTTGCTAACCTAATCATATTGTTTAATTCAAAACCACATCTCTCTTTTCATCTTTTTTCTTACCTGAGAGAAGATAAGCACCCTGTGACCCTCCTCTTGTAGTTTTTTCAACATCTTTTCCAATAACACCAGCTTGCCAGAGGCACGAGTCAGGGCTGGTGTGTCAAAATTGCCATTGATACCACGTGGAGCTTCCTACAATACAAAACAAAATAGGTATTTAACAACTGCATCACCTTGTATTCATGAGAAACAGGTACGATTGGCAAAAAAAAAGCCAGGCCCGACGGAAACATAATGCATTATGAATAAAACAAAAACATGCAGAAAGTAGTTATGGAATAAATGAAGATGTCAATAAACTGGTCAACACTTTATTATTGTAGCCTTCTATTTCACTCTTATCTGCTGAGAGCTTGTTATAAAAATAAATAGAGGTAAAAACAAAGGAAGAACGTTCATTGGGACAGCCAAAAGGTGACCATAGCTGCTTTTAAAGGGTTTTATTTAGAGTATTACACTGACAAAAGTCTTGAGACTTTGTTAACTGGCTGTTTAATGGGGGAGATAGTTCACAGCTCTCTAGAACCTCTAATTTCATTGGATCTTAATAGCATGCAGCTTTATTGTTTTAGGGCTAGGGTCCATTGTTACTGTTGTTTGTTTATCATTTTTCAGCCAATACTGTGGGACCTTGTAAAGAGATGCATACCGCCCCAAATGGGGAGGAGGTGGCTGCGTAATTGGAATTTGATTGTAGTAATAGTAACATACCAGGGCAGCAGAAGAGAACAAGTAAGGATGGTTGCAGCATTTCTTCAGCTCCATCATCACATTCAACAGAGAGACTTGGTGAGATCCTTTAGTATTAAGAGCTTCAAAGTTCCTTGTTAAAATGTATTTGTAGTACTTCCTGATAAAAGAAACAAGGTGAACAAAAGTTAAGTCAATTGTTGAGATTGAAATGAATAAAACAAACTAGAATAGAATCAGACCACATGAATGTGTGCATGCATGTTCAACAAAAGAATTTTCGGTCTGGCAACACCAACAAATGGACAGATGAATCAACATTATGCCTTTCTCTGCCTCAATGTCCGTTCTGAACGCTTTGTCAGTTTAGGCCATTTACAAGCCAAAGGAATTGTAGTAAGACCAATCAGAGATTTTACTTACTTTTGCTGTGGACTCAATTCAACTCTAACAATCAGCTCACTTTTGGAAGGAATTCCTTTTAAGACATCTGCCTTCAGTCGACGTAACATATGAGGACCTAGAATATCATGAAGTTTCTTGATCTGGTCCTCTTTGGCAACATCTTCAAACTCTGTCAGAAAACTGTTCTGGCTCCTGCAAATAATTAAAAAAATGCAAAATATTTATAACAAGCACCAGAAAGTCTTTAAAGGTTAGAAAAATGGTTACAGTACTGGACTTATAATCTGGAGGTCCCGGGTTCAAATCCTCCTGGCACACCAGTGCTCAATTCACTATCAGCCTTATCCCTGTTTCTTAGCATCAAACAACTGCAAGTATTTCTATTCCCCTGGATGGGATGCTAGTCCATTGTAGGGTCACTCCCCAGCAATTTATTTGCTGGTACCCATTTATACACCTGGGTGGAGAAACCCATTTATGCACCTGGGTGATTTGAGTGTATTGTTTGTTGCATGTCAACTTTCATGTTGTTGTTTTAAAGCAAACAACATCAGTAAGGTGCATCCAAAAAGCTTACAAAATCAAATGGACATATTATTATAT
Source organism: Blastomussa wellsi (assembly GCA_947652115.1). Taxonomy (NCBI): domain Eukaryota; kingdom Metazoa; phylum Cnidaria; class Anthozoa; order Scleractinia; family Plerogyridae; genus Blastomussa; species Blastomussa wellsi. Next base: position 16,740,282 of record OX393564.1, read on the forward strand.
CACTGCCTATGTTTATACCTCAGGTTGAGAAAAACTACTTTTTTTATTGTTGTTATGTTTTCTAAAGAAATAAGTTTCGAATCTACCTGAATTCTCTTGGATCCAAAAAATTAAGAAGGTTCCACAGTTCTTCCAAGTTATTTTGAAGTGGAGTTCCTGTCAGTAACAGTTTGTAATCAATGGAGTATTCACTCAGAATCTTGAAAAACTGAAAAGAAAAAAAAAACAACCATCAATCAATAAAACAATTAAGCCACAAATCACTAAAGAAAATTGACACAACAAAATCTTTTTTTTAGAAATCTCTAGAGTTAAGAGCAAAAGGGGGAAGGACACATTGTGTTTATAGTGAGATTTGTTTACTGCCCAGAATTACTGGTCTTACCTTTGACTGTTTATTCTTAAGCCTGTGAGCCTCATCAACTACCAACACAGCCCAGTCAATTGACTGCAGAGTGGTCATATCAATTGACGCCAGTTCATATGATGTCAACAGAACCTGAAACTTTACCGGGTGGTCCTTCTGCAAAACAATGCACATTGTCTCACTTTTGGACCATCCGTTGAATTATGACGAAACCTCATTTCAAGTAACAGTAACCTAGTTCTTTATCCACTGTTTTACTCAGAAGAGTAGAAATAATGTACAAAACAAGTGCAAAAAACTTGCGGTATTTCTATCGTTGATGACCAGTTTAACTAGTTTTCCATAGTTCTCTTATCCCTTTTGTCCATGCAGTGATAAACACTAAAGAAAAACATTGGATAAACCCCTTTATGTTTTCAATGTACATTTATCCTCTTATTATCATAATCCATATACCACAACACCAACAAGATGTTTACAAATAATGATTTTTTGATTGTAGTTATCTTCAAACCTTTAATTTATGAGGTTTTAGTCCTGACTTCATAGCATCTTCATCAAATGAAAAATCATTATTCCTGGAAGAAAAAATATTTATCGGTTCTATCAAGATGATTTGAAACTTTGTTCAAATATTTCAGTGCTGGGGCTTATCCACACTGGCAAAAACGTTGATGTTTAGACAAATTTTCGGTCATCACCAATGTTTTACAAGTATGGATGGTTTGTTCTAACTTCACAAATTTTGTCCGAAGCACATATATCTTCAAACGCACAGCCGGCAAAATTTGACCCAGGTAAAAACAACAATTCCATTAGCACTTCCATAAGGCCGGAGCTGTGAAACTGAATTTTCATTTTCGTGATGAATTTAGGAACACTAACTTTTCTTGTGATTCGTAATGGTAATTGTCCGTTTCCATGAGACCTAAAGCTGCAGTATGCTTGTTTGTTTCTTAATCGGCAACGCGCTCTCAAAGGTGCCTTGACCTTCAAGCAGACTCCTTAGACTTCTCAAGAAAAAAGTAAGCTGTTGAATTGCTGCAATCCTCGCCAACAATAAAGAAACAAAGAACACTTCATGAGCCAAAACCAGACCTGACAGATTTGATAGGTTTGTAGAGTGTCAGTAGTTTCAGTTCAGATACGAAGCTGTCCAACAAAAATTGTTGTGGCAAAATTAGTCCTGTAGTTTTTTCACAGACAATTCCAATTTTGTCTGCTAGAGCGGATAGGCCCTTGGTCATCAAAACACAGGAAAATTGACATTGTCAGGCACAAATCAAGACGGTTTTAACATATTCACTTTTTGACTTTTTAAACTCAATTTAGAACAACCGGTATGTTAACTTAGATGTAAGGCACATTTGAATACAACCAAATGATTTAATTTGTGCCATATAAGCAATGAATTATGATTATTATTGTCTCAGTCTGTGACAACATACTGGCAGTTAACAAAGAGCCAGACAAAAGATAAATTATGATAAATTCAGGATGTGAATTTCAAACAATGATCTGATGCGAGTTGCATGCATGCCATTGATAGAAATGCATTTCAATTAGAATACAATATTTTATACAGCTAACTTGTTACAAACTGTGTACTCTTGTACAAGCTGCCAGGATAATGCCCTCTGACAGTGCATTGAGATTTATATAGCAAGACAGTGCCTTGAGGTTCGACCAATAGGTACAGCTGTACTATGAACTAAATAGACGCAACGTGGCGAGCTTGTTAAGCAATGAATGGAGCTAACAAAGATATGATCCAATCCAGGAGAAGCTAAGATATTTTGCTAGATTAAACCACGAGATAGAAGCTAAAATACCGACATGAATAGTGTTTGTGTTAACAGCTAGAACAAGGGAACGTTCACTCATGAATTGAGCTTTCAGTATTGCACTATTGCTTATCCTACTGGATTGCATGACGAACGTAAACAGCCTAACCCTCAAGGGGTGTCATGTTCCATTAACTGCGTTTTACCGACCGGTAAAAGCGGTATTATTAGATTTCTATTGAATGATAGTTGATGAGGGTGGAGCCAGAATTCATCAACTACCAGAATTGATAGCTAAGATAAAACAAGAATCTTCAAGATGAATACAAGTACAATGACTGTGGTACTTTTAACAAAATTAATTAACAACAACTGTTAAATTTACCTGATAGTTGCTCTGCAGACTTTATCACCCGCATAAGTGACGACATACATATCAGGTGCCCAAAATTCAAATTCCCTTTCCCAGTTGATAATTGTCGATAACGGAGCACTAATTAAAAATGGGCCAGGTGAATGACCCTGGAAGAAGAACAAAGTAAAAACATAGCAGATCATTAGACACTTAACCCATATGGAAAAAAAAGAAAATTGCTCACCTTTAGTGATTATATTGTGGGTGGGGGGTTACAGTTTATGAAGGCGGCTATCTTAGAATCAAATAAAAGTAACTGGAAGTTCAGGGCTGGACATTAGCACTCACCCACTCACCAGGCGAGTGTCTACAGTGTCGGTGAGCACAAATCACATATCACTCGCCCATTTGGCAAGTACGATTTTCATCACCAAAATACTATTTAAATTGCAAAATAAACAATGTTTTTACATTCCATTTTGCTGAGAAAATTCCTAAACATCAACTTGTCATTTCTATTTTACAAAGCTTTATATTCAGAACCGCCCAATATAAAATTGGCGCTAAAATGCAACATTGGACTTCGCAAAGTCCTTCGTAAATAGACAATTATGGGTTTGATAATTACATAATGCATTTACTTGTAAAAAGTGAAACTGGTGGTCACTATCAAGCCATCGGCGATCAGGTGACCATGGCACCCAAGGACCGCTCCAGAGAAGAACAGACACATTTGTTTGCAAGCCGCAGGGATTTCATGAAGATTCATCAACAGAAAAACTATTTGAAATAATTATAAAGTAATTGCCTCCATTGTCATTTCTTGAGGTTTAAGGTCTTTAACTAGAACTTTTCATTAAAGTAATAACCCTCGGTCTGCCATGTACTCGACAACATTGCAAGCGAATAGTTTTCCCGTACTTTACCAGCGCTATGATCAATGCATGTTCTTCTGACAAGTTTAAAAATGGTGAGAACTGAGGGCAGCAAAAATGTGGAAATATATTTCCAGAGTTTCTAAAGTTGTCCACGAGAAAAAGAACATAAGAAAAAACTGAACGAAAGCCACCCGTGATATAAGGGAATACGAGAAGACAAGGACAAGGAAGTTTCTGGGCAAGTAAAAACTAATCCGGGCGAGTACATTTTGAGGATTACTCGCCCGAACAGTGAGTGCTCTCAAAAGTAAGTGTCCAACCCCGAAGTTGTTGTCTACGCTTCTGCTAGCACACATTTCAAACTTGGATAATAATTTTCATTCAGTTTGAAAGACGGAGTGTACATTCAGCCACTTTTATTCCAATCTGGTAATCAGCTTACCTCCTTCCAGATTGAGTACAAGAAGGTAATAGTCTGAATTGTCTTGCCAAGACCCATTTCATCTGCCAAGATTGTGTTTGTTCCCTGTGCCCAGGAGAACCGTAACCAGTTTAATCCTTCCAGTTGGTATTCATGCAGCTTTCCACCACTAGCTGAAATGTAGTCTGGCTGTTCCTCATACTTATCCCGTGGCTATAACAGAGAAAAAAGTCTTGATAGCTGTTTATCAAAACTTCAGTGGTCACTTAAAGCCGCGGGGGCTAAACCTCAGAAAAAAAGCATTTAGTGTTGAACAAGAAGCCATCAAAATATGCTGAAAATTACAACATCACTGCAGGTTTTAGCGAATATATATCATCCTTCTTTAGTTTAGGCTTACTCAAGCCTTAGTGCTGTCTTTATTTTAAATCTTGGAGTACAAACAAGGAAGTCTTTAATTTAGAATGGTGGTTTGTCTCAGGGTATGCTATTCAATAATACAATGTCAGCTTTTCTATCTATTATAAAATTTTTTTTCAAATTTACAATTCTTCATTAATTTTTACTAATCACTAATTTTACATTTTATTTTATTTTAAAAACAGGACAAAAATGTTTAAAAGTTAGAACCAGTTACACCTAATTTAAAGCAAGAACTAAGTCTACCATTTATTCTGAAGCCTCTTACATCATTGTCAGGTTTATCAGCATTATCAATGTTTGATGATTCAGAATCTGAATTAGGATCTCCATCCTATGCAGGTCACAAAATCATCATTAGCATAAAATAAATTACAAAATTCTATTTTGGAAACAAGTGTCTAGTTATTGATGGCAAACATTAGTCTGGGCAATGAGCAGACCAATTCCGATATATTAAAATGCTAACATGGTGCCGAGGCTTAGGGGAATAAAACAAAAGAAATTATTTATTCATCCCTAAGCCTCAATGCGAAATCTACTGGTCTACTGAGCTTGTGGTCTTAAAGTTGACAAACAACATGTACTTGTTGTACCATGATGTTGTGACAATTTTCAAAGTACTCATCATCAAGACTTCTTTGAACGCAAGAGTAGATGATGAGAATCAAAGGTTCCTCAAATGCAAAACAATATATAAATTTGCCAAAACAGCACTTGTTCTCTCAATAACACATGGCACAAAGAAGTGAACTTCAGAACTTGCCAATTACCCAAACAGGTACAACATTTGCCAATAAAAAGCTACACCACATTCGAGGGAGAGAAAACCAGAGGATGCAGTGAAGTATAGTTCACACCACACAGAATAAATGTTAACAATAATGTTATCATTACTAAATATTACTTGTAGAGCTGTAAAGCATTTACATCTACTTTTCATTAGCTGTAAAGATCAATTTGAAAACATTTTTCACATCTTTCAATCCCATAATGAACTGAAAAACGTCTTTATCAAGTAACAGAATCAGTAAAAATATTTTAATGACCATTATTAATCAGTTAATATTAATTTTATAATAACTTTACCTTCTAATGTTTGTGTTTACCATATTTGATCATAAAAATTATTATTCACATCGTAATTATACAAGTCATTTATTTAATGACTTGATTGTTTATTGTGCTTGTTAATAACAGGTAACATGAGTTATCAGTTACAAATTATGTTATTGCATTAAATTACATTGAATCGTCTAATATAATATAAGTTAGTTTAACTTTATAGTTACATAAAATTTTAATGGACTGCTATTTGAATTAGTGCCTAAACCAGGAGAAAGTTTTTTCTCACAATGCATACATCATTTTTGTCAGATTATGAAATACAATGTCCTACTACAGAAAACAGAGAGAAATTGAAGCAAATTTCATAATAATGTGAACAAACTTACATCACCAATTGGGGTTTGTTTCTTCACTTTCTTGTGTTTATGGGGCTTTTTCTTACTGGTACTGTTCTTCTTCTTCTCATAAGCATCTCTACAACAGTACACACATGAAAACAGAGAACCAACCATATCCTTATGCTCAGTGAAGAAAAGAAAAGCCAGAATGAAAGGAGCAAATGAACAAACAAGCAAACACATAACAGAACAAACAGACCAACAAAATAACCAAAAGCAAACAAAAAACAATATAAACAACATTTAACGATAGTAACTCCAATAAAAAATTTTGTACTCCTAGCAGTTCTATACATATTAGGGACCAAGTTATGAAACCATGACGGCAACATCAACTAGGACATCGCCAAACAAAAGACTTAATTAGCAGAACAATAGTCCTGCATGTGCATTATCCATCTTTGTACATTTCATAGTCGTCCTCTGCAAAACAACAACTGTACATGAAATGACTAAATTCTGCGTGGTATGGAGAACGTAAACCACAGCGGCAAGTTTTTCATGTTTCTAGTTTGAATTAAACAAGCACTTAAAAAATCCAATTTGAATTAGCACCAATACTGATAATCACACTAAACAAATCTTGATACTTGCAAGATATGCAAAATATAAATGCATTTTTTCTTATGGGTGTTGTCTACAGCATCACTGCCGTGGTTTCATAAGGTCCCTATTCACCACTGAAGAGGAAGCTACACTAACTGAAATTATAATAATCCTCAGAGTAGGGAAGTCTTAATTCATGTTACAAAAATGGATAATTAACAAATAGACGCGAGCTTGCTGTCATGCGTCCTCTAATAGACCACTTAAGTTATTTCTTCATCACATCGTCAAATTTTTGGGCTGCTCACTCGGTCTTGAAAACAAATTTCATATTTAAAGGAGTCCCTTTGGATGCAATTTGTTGCTTATTTGAGAACTAACAGCACCAAAGACAGTTTGAGCAATTGAAGCTGTTTTTCAAAGTTTTCAACGTGCATGCAAACTTGAACCCAGGCTTTCTCTTTTGTGTTTTGATGAATTTTTCGGCCGCAAACATTAGCCAATGAGCGTGCGAGAATTACTGCAGTTATGGTAAAAGTCCAGGTTCAATTGAGTCCAGGCCACACTAGCAAAGGGTAACTGCATCAGCACCCGAAGGCTTTGTACCAGTACATTATATTTTCAGCTTCTATCCAACCTTGCAAGTCCATAGAAAATCAGAGTCAAACTTATGTAGAGCAAGATGTTACCTGAGCTCCTTGTATTTTGCTATGTGGTCCTTGAAATCACTTTAGAAACAAATAAAACTGTGTTAAGTAATCTCCTAACATGTACATGATATGAACTGCAACAAAAACATATTATCTACTACCAATAGTCCATGTTCGATATGCCAAAGTTCAAACCAAGGTTTTATGGTTGCATCAAGCCCCTTTGTGGGACTTTGCAGGGAAAAGGATATTCGAAAATTTGCATTTTTAAAGTCTGAGAGTCATATAAGAATTTTGATATATATCAAGCATGGGCTGTTTTGTTATCTGACAGGAAGACTAGTTGCAGAACATAAACTACATTCTAGGTGCCCTATCCTGTAGGTTATTGACCTTTTTTTATCAGCATCTTAATTTACTGCATTCCCACCAATAAACAAGCAAACAGACAGACAGACAGACAAACAGAAACATGATAAATACAACCAAACCTGATTTGAGAGTTAACATGATCTTCTGGGTTTTCCCAAGTACTCAGATTATATGGAACATCTCGCCATTTGACAAAGTACATTTCTTTAGATTGCTTGGTAACTCTACAGTATAAAAATAAACATAGCTAAGAAAAAGCACTGGACTAAAAACTCAGTTTATAAATCTACATTTATCACACAGAAAAAGCAATTTCAGGCTTACAGTGCATCTTATTTATGGTTGAAAGGTCCTGAATTTCAAAGATCGCCAAAAAGAAGGCTGATGATACAAAATGTAGTTTACCCTTCGTATTTTGTCTTTTGAAGTACCACCAGAGTGCAATACATTCTGGTCGCTGTGCAGTGCGTTCTGGTTGCTGCGCATTGCATTCCAACAAAGTGATTATAACTGCAGCTTGTTCCACATCAAAAATATAGTCTCAGTAAGTTCAACACACTGTAACCACAAGTTCCACACACACGGCTCCTTAAGATTTCTAACCTGTGTCTCAGGATGCGATGAATCTGTAGCCAATCTGGTCGCACTCCATATCTATAAAACCTTGCCTCAAGGTTACTCTCATCCTCTGCCTTTCTGTTTTGTATTACATGTGCAGGAGTCTCTTTGTCTTCATCACCATCATCCACTGGAGGAGGTTCTTCCATGTCATTTTTACGAAAGTATGCTCGATACATACTGGGGTGGTAAATCTCCAACTAAATGTTCGCAACAATAAATAACAAATTCACAACAATTCAATTAATGAACAATCCATTCAATGGTCAGTGTGTGTTCATTGATATGACGCATACAGGAGAGCACAAAAGATGCACAAGAGTTGCTGTACACCTCGAGCAACTCTAGCTTCTTGAGTGCTGTTCAAACTTCCCAAATGCTTCATATCATGATGAACACACAGCTGTGGCATGAATAATTTGTTTGTAGATGTCATCGCATATGGGCAATTGAACTTGATTACATGAAATTCAGCAGCTATGTAATTAAAATGGCATGTACTAAAACGAAATGACTGAAACAGAATGAAACGAAACAAAACGAAACCTAAATGCCTCTATAGCAGAGATTCCAACCCTTTGAAATAGTAAAACGGGAGGTTTCTGAAGCAGCTAAGCTACAACCACGAGCGCTAAACGTTGCAAACCTCAAGGTGGTCCAGGGGCATTCTCTCCCGCAAAAAATAAAATTCCTACTTTTTGAGATCATATTGAGTGGAAAATATTCTTAAATAAACCATAAACAGATGCAAGCCTTGCACGAAGTCACCACAGCAAAACTACAAAAGAAACAAGAGTTTTTTTAGCGAAAATGGGAGGCCAAAAACAATCGCTAAAAATGGGAGGTTTCCAGCCAAAACGGGAGATAATCTCTGCGATATGGCTTCGACAAGACTCACTCCACTTTAAGTGTCCCCTGGTAAGCTCCCTGCCCAACCCCTGCCATTATTTTCGTCTCAAACTGGGCTTGATTTTTGAAATTCACTTCACTACATACTGAAGCTCAGAGAATAGCCATTGCTCGGTAACACATGCTCCCTTCTCAAATTATGCCTGCCATCTTGAAAAAAACATATACAAGGCATCTCAAACATACATGTAGCAGGGAAGACTATAATCTAGATTATCTGACAATTATTTTGATATTTTCAGTCGTTTCGTTTCGGGTTTTAGTACACACCTGTAAAATTTTTAGATTATGGGTATTAAATTTTAAGGGGGGTAAAACAACAATAAGCAATGCACCTTCTTTCCCACTTTTAGTGTCTTTTGTTTAACTCTCACACTATAAACTAAAATAATTATTACTAAAATTCTACCTTCCCTGGTTCTCTCTGGTGTCTTCATTGAGCTTACCTTTTGAGGTGTCTTCTGGGAAATCTTTTGTAAGAGCGTTATTCTCTTGTCAATAGGTTTAAATTATAAATATCTCTTATTTTATTTCCATTTTATTAGTATTTAAGTGTCAATTTCTCATAATAATTTTAAGTCTTATAATATCTTTAATTAGTACCAATTGTAATTAGTTTTTAATTCAGTGGTTTTAAATTTCAATGAGGACCTCCCTGAAAACCACACATTGTGATGGGAGCCTCCTCAGAAAAGATTAATTTAATAATAATAATAATAATAATTAATTATTAATAATAATAATAATAAACTATATGTCACCGAAAAGGTAATAAAATGAAGAATTCAAATATATTATAATTTGAATGATTATGAATTCTTCATTTTATTGCCTTTTTGGTGATATATAGTTTGCTGGAGTTTTACCAAAAATAACGTGCTTACAAAAGACACCCCAAAACGTTAGCACTAACCTTGAGCAATATTGTTTTTAAAGGTGAGATAAAACTGAAACAACAAACCTGAAGTTCAGTGATCCATGAGCAACTCCAGTAAGACATATCCACCCATTTGACAAAGAATTCTCGTGTTTCATAAGTCTGAAAATAAAACTAATCTTTAATCAAGAAATGTAGATGAGCCTTGTAACGTTATTTCATGTTGTTGCGTTATGTTGAAGCGTGACATTCAATATATGATACAGAGGAAGCTGATTTGTGTCACAAGGTTCAGTGACATTCGATGTACGATATATTATATTAGGACGTGAACCGTAAAGTCAAATATTTTGTTTTTTAACTCTTGTGCAGGCATGCAAATCCAATACCTGTCCTGTTATTGTTAATAACAACAGTGTTCCTGAAATCTTTTTTCACATCCTTAAATTTAAAACTTCTCATTCAGTTATACTTTGTATTTGACCTTTCTAACTGCATAGTGTGTTTGTACGTTTGCAGTTTGCACTTTCTTTTATTATATGGCCGTGTCTCACGTGGACTGGAAACTAGCGAATTCACGAATTTGATTGGTTAAAATCGATATTGACCGCAGTCTAGATTTTCCCATCTAGAGCGGCATCTAGATCGGTTGCATTTTGGGACCAGAAAGGTACAAACAAAACAGGAACGACCTTGGTCAAGATTCTCCCAAGATTCTACCCCGACCCTGGTCACCGCCAAAACAAAAATTCCGCCCCGAGCAAGAATCGCTCATGCTATGTGCCCACAATTAATAATAACATATCACTCTTTGTTAGTGCCTTCCTCCCCCAGGTCCAGGTTGTCTAAAAAGTTTGATTGAACATTCTGTCACGTACACAGGCTGTTACTGCACTTCATAACGTTTTGTGTTATAAAACAATAACTGAACTGCACCTCTGGTTCAGTAAGCTCTTCATTCTCCTCTGAATCAAGCGAAGTACCTGAAACACGTATTGAACTGATTTGGCAGATGTTCCTGTACCACTAATAAAACCATTCCAACGTAAATTTGGTAGTGTAATCAACCAGTGGTTATTGGTTTTATTTAAAACATGTTTCATTTCAGTATAACAAGAAATTTGAAGTGGCTGGTATTAATAAAGGTTACATAATACAACACTGTTTCTTCCACAAAGAAGTGGTGAACATCTGTTTTTTTCCTTTAATATCAAATGAACACACTGGTAAATACACATCTGAAGGGAACAAAGAAATATCCTTATGCACCACAAAATTCCTACTGTATCATTAATTAAACAAAATGCATGATCATTCAGCGAAAAAAACTAAACTTTTGACCTCAAACTGAAAGGTTTAGATACACAATGTACACCAAATAATATACTCACCCTCAACTGGCAAGGTAACATATCTCCAATGAAGAATTCTCTCAACTTTGCCTTTCAGTGGTTCACTCTACGAAAAAAAAATCAAGTTTAAGTGAACCAAAAGTAAACAGCACATACGATGTAATTGTAAAGCATTCCGAACTATAAATTATTTTCTTCCAAACCAGTTTTTTGGTAATTTACATAGAAGTTTATCAACGTGCACATATTTTCAATTTGTCAGCAACAGTTAAGTGTTGGCTTACAAGTAATAAGTGACAAAGTTACCTTGCACCTTGGACATCTCCAGTCTCCACCAGGAATTTTTTTCATGGGTGGAATCAGGCAATGCAAGTGATAAGCGGATGGGCAGCTGTCACAACATAGCAATTGTCCACCATCTTTACACACTCGGCAATAATCACTGTGCATGTCTTCACTGGAGTCACTTGTCATTTCATCTTCCTACATACACGTAATTACATACATTATGAACTTCCAACGTCAACACATTTGCAGAATCAAACAAGCCAATGCACAATGACGAAAGAAATGGCCAGAGAAATGGAAAGAGTTTCTTCCAACTTTTAAAGGACTGCGGGATGTATGGAAGGTTACATTGTGTATTGGGGCAGTATTCATTTGAGTGCTCAGCGATTGATTTAACAAACAATCAGAAGTAAAACCAACCAATCGTGACTTGTGCATGCACATTTTCCCGCACTTTATGTTGGCTATGTTTAATTACTTCACGTTTTGAATGACTGGATTGTCTCCGTCCATTGCGATTGGCCAAAGTAATTTTGTCTGTCTGGGTCAGCTGAAGCTTGCTCTAACAAAGAGAGTTATCTCTGGTACTTTCCCAAAATTGATTGTTTCTATCACTGTTTTATGTTACAGATTTTGCAAAATTGAGTACTTACACAGACAGGACAACTCCAACGTCCCTGTGGTGGCTCGTCAAGTGGAGGATCCAGACACCTCAAGTGAAACGAGAGTGTACATGTATCGCAGAGTAACAGGTCTCCACCTTCTTCACATTCCTCGCAGTAATCCTGATGCTCATCCTAAAAACCATTCATTAATATGTAAAATTATCACCGTTAATGATTATAGCAATTTAGAATTTACTGAAATTTTCAACTTTAACCACAGTTAATGCTTACCTTGATTATTAACCAGGCTCTTGCTGTTCAAAGAACATTTATTTAACACCATACAATAGAATGATGTACTTGGTTTGAACAACTGGCCCAAGTAAGATGTTTTCACAAATCCAAACAAATCTAGTGGGTTACAAAGTAACTGGACCTGGTTCGCTCCAAGTCCTTAAATACATTGTTGGGTATCCTTTTTGCCCCTTTTGGCATTGTCATGCCAGTGAGTTTCTTGGATAAAATTCCCTTGAATTACAAGTGTGTAAATCTACATGTAATGCTAAATGAAAAAAACCATGATCTATAAACTGAGTAAATGGCCTTAGTTCACCAAGAGTTGTCGTTGCTCAGTTGGTTGGCACACCCGACCAGTGCTTGGGGGGCCTCGGTCATGGGTTCAAATCCTGTCAGGGACTCAGATTTTTTCTTTGTCACATGCACATGTAATTACTGTTTATTTAAACTTTATGATCTACGGGCTGTTTTGTAAAATTGTTATTATGGTTTGATACTCATCTTTCTTAGACTTTACCCTAAAAAGGGCACCCATTTCTGATTTTCACAGCTATCCTATCCCCCTGCCATCTGTGAGTCAGTAAGTCAGTACCATACTTATACTCTCCCTGAATGGGTGACATTGTTGTAAGCATTTTGTACAAGCATCAGTTTTGACCAAAAATGAGGTATGTCTAGGATTGGAAAAAGTTACGAAAGTTACAAATTTTATGATTAACATTGAAAACAAGACTTACCACGCTCATCACATTATCTTCATCATTCCCTGTAAAGGAAGAGACAAGGGGGGTTATATCCAAGGGTTAATACCAAAGCTCATTCTTGAATAACACACGTTAGTAGAGCACAGAACCTACAATATTGGCCTCACCAGTGCTTTTCTTCCTTTCTTTCTTCTTTTTGCTGATGATAACCTTTTCTTTTTTCATCTTTAGGGTACTTCTTGCCTTTTTCTTCAAGTTTTTTCCACTGACCTGGCTTGTATCACTGTCATCATCAGCTGGCTCGTCAGTCTTCTTCTTGCTAGCTTTTGTCTTACCACTTGCTCTTCCATTACTCTTCTTTGATCTGCTACCTGAGCTAGCTTCACTACCTCGGTCACTGTCATCGTCCTGGATTTTTGATTTCCTGTCCCCTATGAAGCAAAGAAAAAGAGAAACATTTTTAATCATATAATACGAGAAGCTTCAATTTCAAGGCTCTTGTATTACCGGGTATTATAGTTTTATATGTCTTCCTCCCCAATTTATTGAATTGTAACACACTGTATGCACTGTATAATGTTATGGGAAATAAACGCTAATGCTAATGTTATGTACAGTCCCATCACGTCAAAGATTGACCAGTTGTGACTTAGAGTGCAAAGAAATTGAATTTTCCAGCTTGGCCTTTCAGCAAGTTGGAACCACTACAGGTGTGGTTCCAACTTTCTCAGTGGCTGTACTTCACCTGTCAAGTACCAATCAATTTGATGGATAAAATTAACCAGTCCAACACAAAAATCGACTATCCCTTTGCTACTGGGCAGGACTTTCTTTGCACATTGCACACTGACAATTAAAAGAGGGAGCAACCAGGAGAAAGAGGGAACAATTTGACAATACTGTGCAATAGTTTGAAAAAGAGGAAACACTAAGGAAATGTGGAAATACTAAGGAAACATCAGAACCAAGAGTAAAAGGCCAAGGGTGATAATCGAAGTATCATACTAACCTTTGGCTCCTTTTGACTTTGGTTTAAACAACATTTTAATCTTTGTTCTGGATTTTGAAGTGTCCGTTTTTTCAATGATATCTTCTTCTTCATCATCATCATCCCCCTCGTCAGGGCAAGACACTGGCTCGGAGTCATCACCATCTGATAACTCAACAATCTCGCTCTACAAGTAGAAGATTTAAAAACATGAAAGGGCAAATAACTACCACGCTGTAATACAATCTAAGTTAGTAAAATAACTAAATACAGTCTGCAAATGCAGTTGAATCTTCTGTAAGTGGATTCCCTCGAGACAGCTTAGGATTAACGCAGGGTTGTCTACAACTTTTGAAGTAACTGGCAAAATATTGGAAGTAGCTGGATGGTGATTAATACGCATTTTCATATATTTGCGCCAGTGTTCAGTGCTCACCCTAGTTTTCAGCACGGCAAATAAAAGAACTTTCAAACCCGTAAAGAAATTCCAGTTTAAGGCTGCAGTTTTAAGGGATATATTTGCTGTCGATTGCATGAAGTACTGTTTGAAAAAATCGGCGGTTTGATTTTGTCTTTGGAACAAATTGCTGCAGTGTCTTTTCTCCTGCCTTCAAAAACTCAGTATTTACAATGGTGTGGCTCAAGGGCTATAATAATTCTCAAAATTTCATTTAACATGTTGCCTGGAGTTTTTGAAAAACGAAACCTGCCTTTGCCTTCACTATGTGTGAACTTCATTCACTTAAAGTGCCTATAACCCCCCAAAATTTTTTTGGTCAGCTTAAATCTTTGCATTACATGGACCAAAACACCGCAGAAATTTTTACTTTTGGTAAAAATGGTTATTTCTAACGAATTTTTGAAGATGGAATTATTTGACACACGACCGAGTTAAGAGGAGTCTGTGGCTGGTGACGTCATTCCAGGACATTGGCGGCAGTTTTGAACAAGAAAGCATATGGGCCCAGATGAGTAGATCTGGATGGATAGTGCAGAATTTTAGTACAATGTGTATGTACATGTGTATTACACAATTGTAATGAGTGCTGATGATTTTATTCCGACCAATTTGCTGAGCATTCACCCATTCTGTGCGTCCCTTTCACTGATCGAGCTCAGCGCACAGAAATAGATCACGCAACCTCCCGTTCAAAGACTTACTATTGGCATAAAGAATTCCTCACAACTTGCGGTAAAAAATGTAATATAAAGGATGATGTTGGGGAAGACTATCGGCAAATTTCTTAAACATTCTAAACTTGTGAGCCCTTATAGACGGTAGTTGATGTGGCGTAGTTCACACCGGCTGGCCTTGACATACACAGCTAAATTATAAACCGAATGACTCTAAACGTTTGAAGATAAAATATAATACAGTTACTTGGCTTGACTATTTGAGAGGCCATTTTGCAAAGTTCTAATGTCTGGACTCACGAATATATTATTTCCAGTATCCACCAGATCAGTATATTCAAGCAAATGCGAAGCTCCGCAACATGGGCCGATCTTTCGCATTGTGCGTGTAAACAGGCTGAGCAAATTTAACACGCAGTCAGTTTCAAATCAGTAACTCTCACAAACATCGCTTGATACATTTAAACAAAGATAACATTTGGAATCGGCAAGAATAAATTACCTTGAATTCTACGAAAATTCTGGAAGCCGTGCGAAGCAAGGGGTTGAAGCCTTGAATTATTGTAGATAGATCAAAACTCTAATTTAGTCTTTACTCGTTCTTTGCTGCAGACTCGCTGATCGACCAGACCTGGCCATGAAATTTGTTCACAGAAGTGTTTAGCATACAATGCTGAGAACTTGATCGGTACCCACAATTTTAAACGCATTTTCGAGCTCAGAACAAAGCCGCAACAACTCGACACAAGGCAAGCAATACACTTACAATCGATGGCCTGGAATGACGTCACAGCAGCGATTCATAGTGGCAAGCTGGAAACAAAAGATGTGCACTAGCAGAGAAAGCCCATTAAATGCACTGAGGCCCGCTCTTTCTTCAAAAGGTATTAACATTAAGAGATTTGGAAGGTGAAAGAACATATGAAATTCTGGCAATAAGTCGTAAACGAATGTTGCATTTTACCGTCAATTCACTGTTCACTACTCTTTAACTGTTGCATTTTCCCCTGAGTTTTCGAGATACATGTATCTTATCATTTTCAGGAAGTAAATAGTTGTGCTATGGGCGGTAAAGTTCGTCTGATAAGGAGAACACGTTTAATCGGAATAAAAAAATCACAAAAGTAGCCGGCACAAACGACCCGAGTGGTCGGTTAATTCTGCCGCATGCGGGCAACCCTGGCATTTGCATGTAAGCCTCTGCTTTATGGAATATCTCTCCCCGAAGAACAACTAAGCAAAGAGGCTTAATGACTAATATATAGATTTAAAGTGATACTATGATCAAATTTGTGACTCTCCGATTTAAGCCATTAGACAACTGGTTGGTATAAGAACAAAATGCTGCTTATATTTTTAAATATCTCTTTGTTCCAGAGATATTAATTTATTCAAGGTGGGAGCTTATTCAAGGTGCTTATTAAATTTTCATCATTTTCATTAAGTAAAAAGTTTATTTTGTAACAAAACAATAAATAAGAACAAAACATTACAAAATAAAACGCTGAACAAGAATTCGTTAAAGCCCTCACTCGTTTTCACTACCGTGAAATCAACCACCAAAAGGTCGAGTTGAGACGTTCAAAAAGACCAAAAGGTCAGAACACTGCTGTAAATAAGAAATCTAAGCCAGAACCAGCCCGGTCGACACCAGCTGAAATCAATGTAAACATTGAGAATCAAGGTTGCTATGAAGGTTGGGTGCTTAAAAAGTACTTTTTGGAGGTGGGGTGGTAGGGGTGGGCACTTATTCGAGGCTAATCGAATAAATACAATATGTGAAAGCACGAAATCTCAACTAATGTGTATCAGAAATGTTTAATTCTTGGCACCAAGGCTCTACTGGGTGTGTTCTGCAATATGAGACTATCAATTATGTTACCATGGTAACATATTGGGTTCCAGACTTCCACAATGTTAAGACCATTTCCAAATTTTTTTCAGGTTCCATTTTGATATTTCTCAGTGCTGCCTCATTTGCTTGATCTACTAAGCATACAAGTGTCTTAGGTAGACTACATGTACTTGGCTGACCATGTTTCATTTTTCTAGGCTGAAATTCACTATTGAAAACAGGTCCGAGGGATCTGGAAAAGAGTGTGTTGCCATGGAAATGCAATTTTATTACATCAGTAGGTGTGCTGCCTTTAGAATTACTTGCATACCAAGTTTCAATGGTTTCTGCAGCAAACTGATTGAGATAGGTCCACACTCAATATCAAATGGGGTTGATTAGATGACATCATCAGTCCATAATTTGCATATTTTATTATTTAACCATAAATATCTCAGAAAGTAATAAAGATATTTGAAAAGGTTAAACAGCATTTTAAATCTTGCATTGAATTCTCTCTGATGCAACTAAAAAACCCAAGTGCAAAAATTTTGTCAAAGTATCACTTTAAGCCATGCCTAAAGCGGAGCTCCAAATTTTGTTGGAATTTACCCTGACAGGGCTTCTTTCTTTATTAAATAGCTGAAGTTCTCAACAAAAGGTTTGTCAGAAGTAAAAGAGAGTGTTTGCTTGGTTGAAACAGAGCTGCTGTTCATCAAGGACAAGTGAATTTGCTGCTGGGCAACAAACTTGACATG
>OX393564.1:16762904-16772904 GCA_947652115.1 Blastomussa wellsi
CTATTGCATTTCTAGCTTTTTGATTGGCTAAAAAACTCCGACTATGAGCCAATAGTCAGAGTTTTACGTCATATGGAAAATAGTGCGCCAAGTTTTTATTTTACGCTCTGTAAAATTGTGGAAATAAAAATCGGCGGCAAAACCCGGTTTGAGAATTTACTAAAACAATTATTCCATTCGCCCTTGTTGGATATGAAGTGATTATAACCAACTCGCGCTACGCGCTCGTTGGTTATTTTATCACTTCATATCCAATGCGGGCTAATTGGAATAATTGTTATATACCGGTTGGTACCACTGAAGATGGATTACATGGTAAAAGACAAAAAAGTACTCTAATTACTAGTATTCAATACTCATAATTTGAGTATGGTTTTGTTTTCAATTGTATTTTTAGGGCATAATTTATCATTATTTCAAGCTTAAACTGCAAACAACCTAACTGAAGTGCAATTCAAGCTTACTGTTTGCGCAGACGAGAGCACTCCAGCTTTGCATGTTGAGTGTCATCTGGTCTTTTACACAGAATCAACATACAAGAAATAGCTTAAAAGGTACCCATGTAATTCCGTATACTGGTAGAACCTTGTGGTGATCACTTTCCTTGCCCACAGGCAAATATGGCAGTCTAACCAATATGAATATTCACCGTGTACGTCAGAAGGAGAGAGACGGGGGAATCAGACTAAAGGTTTAGCGGAGTGAATACCAAGCAGTCTCTAAAAATTTACAACAAAAATTCTTACATTCTTCATTCTGACGATATGCGCTTGGTTTTCTCTAAGAGACACAACTTAGTTAAGAATCATTTAGTGAAAATATAACATAATTTTGCCGGTGAGTTTTTCGATTCTTTCCCAAATCCCGCACGGTTTCAAAGCTCGGCGAGACCGGAGCGACTCCGGAGCACAGATAGCGCGAACTTTTAAATTTACGACGTAAACGCCAAAAAGCCTCTGTCCACAAGGAAAATCACCCTTAAAATCCTTATGTTTTGTAATTATTGGTTATGTGAGGAAGCTGCCACCGTCATAATGTACGAAAAAGTATAGAGCGGGAGGACAGCCTCAAACAAAAGCATGTGTCATGCACTCCGGAGGAGATGAACGCGCCAATTCTCAAAACACAAACATCACGCTGGAAAACATGGCATTTTCTCGCTCGCGTACAAAGCTTTTTATATAAAAAATAAGGGAAGAAAACGATTTTTCTTTTCATCTAAATACGCTGAAATCCAGCTTTAGAAACAAACGGAACGAAGGACAAATTCACCAAGAATTAATAGTAAGGTTATCTATCGTATTGA
Organism: Blastomussa wellsi; assembly: GCA_947652115.1. NCBI lineage: Eukaryota > Metazoa > Cnidaria > Anthozoa > Scleractinia > Plerogyridae > Blastomussa > Blastomussa wellsi. Next base: position 16,764,211 of record OX393564.1, read on the forward strand.
AGACACATGGAAATCACGGAAATTTACGCTACGTACCGTTTGAGCCGTCGGCAAAGGATTGCAATTCTTTCTTTCTGCTGTTGGTCGAGGACATTTTGGTCGTCACATCTGGCCAGAGAATACAGCTAAAAAAGTCAGTGTAATAGGAAATAAATTAAGGAACGGAAAAAATAGAAAATATTCTCGGTTTCGGAGATGGCGACTACGACTTGCGCAGCTGCCTTTGTCGGCAGTGGGAAAGTGCGTAAACTAGGGAGAAAACGGAACTTTGATCAAAAGCCGGTTAAGTACAGATCATCTTTTTCCGTGCAGTTTTAAACAAGGAAGTATCGTTTTACGCTTTTAAAATATCTAATTAATGGTAAATAAGGCTGCATTCCTAAAAACTAAAATATAATGCATGTTTTCGAAAGAAACTAAGTTGTGAGAATTCATCATTTTCGTTTTCTCTTCACCAACCTTCACGTGACATAAGAGTTTCGTTTTCATTGAGATCTTGCAGTACTCTTTGCCCGAAAAATCACGTTTTTTCACATGATAATTCCAGAAGTGTAGAAAAGTTAGTTCAAAACTTTGGAAAATAGTCTTAACATTAATATGAAGGAATTATGCCGTTACCTTAATCACACAAGCATAAAAAAAGAAAAATTGTATTTCTGAAAAAAAGTGATCAAAACATTAATTCTCCTTAACCATCAATTCTAGGAGTTGGCCAAATGTTGAAATAATAGATAGTCCATAATATCCTAATCCTCTGTGATTGGCTGAATTCTTGTGTGATTGACAGAATTCTGGTTTTGCAGTAAATACCACTCCCTAATAGCTGACCATAGCTCCCCCAGAGCAGGAATTAAAATAAGCAGCATAATTTATGCACCTCTAAATAAACTCTGTGTTTTTGCTGTTTTTTAGCTTGGGGGAAAAGAACAATTTATTTCTCCATTTTATTTGTTAAACTATTTCCCAAAATTAATGTCAAAGAATTAAACAAGGCATGTCCCCCCTTCTATCAGCAAAAACATCCATACTCACGCACGTCAATAATTGTTTTCATTTGTCTTATTTTTAAAGGAGCACTGTCACGAGAATCACTCCAAAATCGCGAGATCCTAATGATGTATTTATGTCAATGGAAACCTACAAATAGTGGTCCACTTGGTTAAAAATTATTCTGCCAATGTTCTGAAGTTAATAAAAACAGTGATATCATTGTGATACCATCTGCAGGATCTCAAAGTCAGGCTGACTTGTGACTTTGTAAAATAACTTAAAGCTAAAGTTATGGTTTCCCCTTCCTTGAAAATGTTTCTTGATATCTTCATGTTGAAGTTCTAGGAACGTTTTGGGTATGACCAAAAGAACTTACCGGTAGTCATAATTTTAGTGCTACTCACAAAATAGATTTTGCTGTGTAGCATACTGGAATTAATTGACAATAATAAATGGTAAAAAAATGGTAAACAAAAAAATTCAAACGCTAAAAAACAGTCAGACAATTTGGGGATAACCCATTCATCAGAGTTCAAACAATGCCAAACAATGGATACATAAATTTGTTTGAACACTGATGAAGCTGGGGCTATCCCCGAAATGTCTGATAATTTGTGCTGATTTACGAAAAAGCACAAAAATCCCCATGACAGTGTCACTTTTAGTACCTCAGATGGTTTGGAAAAATTGCATATTGGTAACTGTTGTGAAATGTTTGAGAAGGGGTCTTGTCTGATTTAAAATGCCATTTGGGTCAAAATATTAGCCTATGATCAAGTTATTAATTTACTAGAATTCTCAAACACCCAACTGTAGATTTGAATAAACTATCTTTGTTGCATCCTTTCTTTTTTGAATGCCTTTAATTCTGAACTGATACTTGTCCGTATTCAGAACTGCAGAAGGGATTGGAATTTCCTAGGGGTGGGGTGGTTCTCAAAGACCAAAAAAGTAGTAGAAGAATTTTCGTTGTTATGCTGCACTTCTATGGCATGTGCAGAGATACTATGATATGGGCGAAAATAATTTCTGTGCATGCAAAGAAGTGCAGCAAGATGGAGGTTTCCATCGCTGAGGGGAGGTGGGTGGGGAAAAAGAGCTCTTAGGGCATGAACGCATAAGAGAGCGATTACAAGTCAAGAGGATGTATATTCCGAACCAAATGGTCCGAGTTCAACCTTTGGCCGGGGCACTGCATTGTGTTCTTGGGCAAGACACTTAACTCTCACAGTGCCTCTCTTCATCCAGGTGTATAAACAGTGACCAGTGAAATAATGCTGGGAGTAACAGCATCCAATCTAGGGGGGATAGAAATACTCCTAGTCACCTCATGCTACAGAAACCAGAATAAGCTCTAGCCATATGGACCACTAGGCTCAACACAGACTTAACCTTTCTCTTTACTTCCTTCTTGAGATATATTGGGCAACTGAACCAAGACTGTGCTGTGTTGCATACCAGTGACCTTTATTTGAAATTTTAACTGGCCCTTGGCATAATTTGTCATCATTCAGAGTGGCTACAGTCAAATAATTGATTACAGTCTTGTAAGCCAACAGCTGGGATCATATTACGTGTCTGCTTAGTAGGTGACCAGGTACAGGGAATTATGAAAAATAATTATTGTATTTGAAATGCCTGCCTTAAATAGACTGCTTAAGAAAGGTGCCACCTCTAGAATATTAAGTTAGCAAAAGGTTACAGCATGCTTATGCATTCGTTCCATAAAACATCTATACTTTTCCCATGTAAGGGATTTTTTCCAAGACCCACCACCCCTCTACGATTTCCAATTAAGCTTCATGTTTTTCTTCAAAATTTTTGGTCTTTGAGAACCCGCAACCCCCAAGAATTTCCAATCCCTTCTGTGGGAGGGAGTATGGATGCTCTGGAACTACACATAGTAATGTTCTAAAAGGAATGGAACTATTAAAGTAGCAATCCTTCAAAAGCAGTGACAAATTTTGCTGTATAAATATTGCATTTACTTTTATTTAGATGAGATTGACCCACATATCGTACATAACTTAACCAGTCTAAAGTAGCAACCCCTCAAAGTGGAATCCCTCTGCAACTAACAATAGGAACACATGTTTCTTTCTGAATTATATGGTAAGTTGTTAGTCATTAGTCATTGAGCAGCCCCTTTTTAGTCCATCAACACGAGGTGAATAAATATGGTCGTGCGAACACTGGGGTTGAGAAGAAGAGGCACACCAAAGACAAGAAGAAGAGACATGTCCCCAATTTTTGCAAGACCATAATTATTTACTTGCTTCACGCTAGATGGACTAAGAAAAAGCGTCTGCTCATAAGCTAGTGATCAAGATCGAAACCATGAATTTGGTATCAAGCAGAGCAGTGCAAAAATGAAGGAAACCATCATGTGAGAGACACTGTCTTGACGTTTCAACAAATTCCCAAACTAACTTTTTACAGAAATGCATGGTAATCAGTACAGTTTATAAATATTTTAAGCTTTATACCAACCAAGAAATGCATTAAAAGAAATGAAAAGTAATGTGGGACACAGTAAATCTTTTAACCATGGCATTTATTAAAATCAATAAATGGAAGACATCTGAAGCATTTTGCTCCTTTCACTTCTTAGGAAGACGATGAGCCAGTTGACAGCAAAGCTAGAACACCACCGGCCAGAGAAGTGGAAAGCAGGTAGTTTCTAAAATGACATTAAGGAATTCTTAAGAAGCAAGGTGCATCAATATGTTATGGCATTGCCATCACACGAGACTACAATGAGTCAAAAACGTCCCCCAAATAATGTAATATTGCTGGAGAAAACCTACTATATGAAAGCCCAAGACAACATATATAAATTAAAAACTGGTATAAACTATTAAGTAAACTGACTTTGTTTAATGAGGGTTACACATAAAGGCCTTGTGACTAAGAAACATGTGGCCCTTGGATTCCCAATGGAATTAGGATTTTGAAGTGTTTTTTTTTTGTGTCAGGAGAAAAACTGGAGAGCTTGCAGAACGACCCTCACAGCAAGGACAGGAACAAACAACAAACTCAACCCACACATCATGTTGGGTCTGACTGGGAATTGATCTGGGGTTACATTGGTGCAAGGGACATGCTTTTGCCACTGCACCATTCATGCTCCCCATGGTTCAAAACAATTACCAGGATAGTCTAATAAACAGACAAGATTGTTGTGGGGAACAGAAGGGTTACTACGTAATCCACACAGCGCATTTTTTCTATTTTTTGTGGTACGACATGACTGCAATCCTGGAGTATTTCTGCTACCCTCAATCCAATAATACAAGCTACCTTGCCCCAGGATGGCACATCAAAAATGCACTGTCGCTCCTTTATACTCCTGGATAGACAAAGGAACTGAAGAGTCTTGACGTGACACAAAGTTCACAGCAAGGCTCATCCCAGGCCTCTCGGTCTGGAGTCTAGTGCACTGAGCATCATAACACACACAGGGGTTTCAATAACAGCCAGTTACCGGCGGTCTACCGCCGCTTATACGACCTCTCACCACTGTCTTTGCGCTGCCCAGAGCACTGGAAATTTCATTTCCAAGCTTCCAGATTCTGGGAGGGAGCATGCCCCCAGACCCCACAAGGGGCAGTTGTCATCACAACCGCCTATTCTACTATCAGTAGCCGTTATTGAAACCTCTGCACACTACCCCCATTAACAATAGTGCAGTAAGCATAAAAACACACTACCCCCATTAACAATTCCCATATAAATTGAAAACAATATTATAAAGGATACGCAGCAGGATTGAATGTTCGCAGAACATAAAATGATGCTATCAGGATCAAAAACAGGTACAAGGCATTGTTGTAAAATATGGAGAAAGTGATGGCTTCAGTTTCAGCAACCTTGTTCTTTTTCCAAAGGATTCTGAAGAAAACAAATCGTAAATCATGCTTTAATTTTAAAATACAACATAACAATATTTGACAGACTTATTTCATAAACATTCACAAGCAGTAGGCCATTTTACAGTTCTGTGCTGAGTTACCAAGCCTCTGAGTGGAAGTGAGGCTGAAGGTGACTTTGTTGTGATACAAACCCTCTTGCTTTTGATATGTAAATCCTTGTGTTCTTATGCTAACTAGTTTCTGGTCTTTATCATTACAAGGTCACCCCAAACCTCGCATGAAAAGGATAGCTGCAAAAAAGTTAATACTTAAACACATTTATATAAGAATACTAATAATTATTACAAATAAATGCATTAAGACAGGGGAGGACGAGTTGACGATCTCAATGTTTGCCTCTTTATTAATATGAAGAAGTCAAAACTACGGTATGAATTATACTCTTTTATTATATATATAGCGACAATTTTAGGTAATAAACCTTGCAGATAGAATTCTATATCTGCTATATTTTCACATGTGAGAAAAGCGATACGTCCAATCAGCTTCGCGTATAGCTTTCTTCACATGTGAAAAATATAACCAATCAGCATCAAGAGTAGAACGACCTAACCAATCAGGGCGCGGGAATTCAAATGGTTTCCAACGAGGTGAAAACAACATGCTGCAAGTTTGCAAGCTCTCGAAGACAGTTTATGTTTTGGTTACAAATTTTGTACTTTTGAGAACTTTATGGAAAGGAAAGCCATCAGGAACACGCCAAGCAAAACCTTGAGAACACAGTTTTGATATGGAAATGCTAAAATCATTCTCCAGGCGGAGCGAAGACAAACTAAATGTTGATAAGGGAAAGGAATGAAAGACTTTCATTGTAGCTTTGATACAACGCAGCCGTGGACATTCTAAGAAAATTCAAGCACTCTTGGGAACACCAGAGTAAAGTAAATATTTCACTTTTGAATATGGATTTACGTCATAATTATTGTTTAATGAACCGACTCCTTGTGTTATCACAACTTTAGTTTAAATTCGCCGGTTGATTTGCGCGCAGTAGTTGATTCACTTATGGCGACATTTCTCGATGCGATAGCAAAAGCTTTTCTTTTAAAAAGTATTAACACAGTGTGTTTTATACCGCTATTTAAATAAAGTTCTTGTTTATGATAGCTTGTCGTCGCCGTAATTTTTCTTTTCTATTTAAATGAGATCTCGCTTGGAAAGCCATCAGAATGCATTTGCAGCTTTGTTTTCCTTGCGATGCGTTTAAGTCTTTAATTATAGACAAGAAAAATCACTTTAAGTTTACAATGGTTGAGTCCTTGTTATATATAATAAACAAATTACAGCATAGAAAGTGCTTTGTACGGATTATTATTCACTTGTCGCAAAACTTTGGAAAACTCACTCGTTCGCTGCGCTCACTTGTTCGTTTTCCAAAGTTTTGCAACTCATGAATAAAAATCCGTACGTCGCACTTTCTATGAAGTAATCTATATATACAAAATAATAAATAGTAACTCATAAGGTCAAGCTGTAGTAATGAAGTGAAAGTGAAGTGCTCCCAAATTAACAGAGTGTTCTGTACAAAATGTAACAGTGTAATATATCGTTCTGGCTTCTTTGATATCAATCTCTACAAAAGTAAACTTATGTACATATATAAAAGAGGCTGACTGATACAAGTTGAACCTTTCATCCTTTTCTTGGCGGGTCAGCTTCTTGTTAGAATCCAGCTCCATGTTAACTTCTTTGGTAACAGAAGCATCGCGTCGCTGGGCAATCCTGAAATAGACACGTATGCAATCAGGGATGTAAATAACAGTCACACATCAGACAATGGCCAACCTAAATTTGCCAACATCTGAAGTAATCTTAACTGTAGTCAGACAGAATGTCTGGAAAAAGTTTTTGCATTCAAATGTAAATGTCAATGTTTTGCCTTGACAACATGTTATCAAGGTTTACTGTAATATGACATCGGACTATAATTGTAATTTTGTCTGGTCAAAACATTGACTTAGTCAGACATGTGTCCTCTCACGGGAAAAATATTTGCAGCCCTGTGAAGCATAAAAAGACTAAAAACTTAGCAACAAAGTATGGCTTCATGATTGTATGATTCACACATCAGTTTATATGATCTAATCAATCAATAACTTCATACTTTTTCTTCCTAGAATTCTAGTCATGACTCTCGCTGTGACAGAAGTGGAGCCATCTGAATATGATGTGGCATCAAATATAATAATAATAACAGCAACTTATTGCTATTTTTGTTGTAAATGCTATTTGTGTTGAATTTTGTTTTTATTGATACTTTTTAAACACAACTTAGTCTTTCCTGTAAAACCGTGAACATCAGAAATGTATATGGAATGTTATTGTGTTACAAGAAAAAAGCCAATCAGGTGTGAGAAAACTAAACCGCAAACACCAACAGTAATTAGTTTGTGGTTTTGAGGTTTGTTTGCGTGTCCTGCACTTTGCTGTGATTGGTCACCACATAGTCAACATTCCTAAAATATTTCAGGTGTTCACGGTTTTACGGGAAATACATATATGTTGTGTTTATATTTGATGCCACATTATTTCAGATGTCTCCAGTCATAAATAGAAATTCTAAGAAGAAAATGGACCAAGATAAATCTGACTGATTACTGAATATATGACTGCACCAAGAAAAAGACATGGGGACCTACAACGTAAATTTTTTTAAAATCTTTCTGACTCAGTGGTATAAATCAGCCATATAAACAAAACCAAACATTTTCTAGTAGCACCAAGTCAGTGAGGTTCAAATAAAAATCTCTTTGTTTGCAACAAAATAATTATGATTGAAAGAATCCTGAACACATTTTGTTGTAATGGTTTGAACGTTAACTGGAAAACAATGCTCGCGTCAACATAACGCCAAGGACCTCCTAAAACTGAGAGCTGATTGGACAAGTAGCGTGTGTTACGTCTGTTTGAAAGTTGGTGCGCCAATCTAATTTTATCGATTGATATCGATTGGTTTTCCAATCATCGATTTCTATCGATTGGTCACCCGGGGAAATAATTGGTACATGTATATGAGCTTGAAAATAGAAATCTTTGGTGCTGTTTTTATATCGCTGAGGTGTGAAAATACTCAGCTTTTTTGATATAATAATAATAATAATAATAATAATAATAATAATAATAATAATAATAATAATAATAATTTAATTCTTATATTGCGCGCTTTCCATAAAATGATCAAGCGCGCATTACATATAATAATTAAATACAGAATATCTAAATAATACTTATTAAAAATACCATAATAAAAATCGAAATATACAATGCATGTCAAGGTAATAAAAATTTTCAATAAAAAAATCAAAAGTTCAATCAATAAAAGTTTCCTTAAAAAGGTGCGTTTTCAGATGGCACTTAAAAGTCCGTAGATCTGTAACAGAACGAATCTCACGCGGTAATACATTCCAAAGTGCCGGAGCTGCGACTTGGAATGATCTGTCTCCTAATGTAACCCTACTTCTATAAGTTGGCGTTGCAAGCAACAAACTATCCGAGGAGGATTAAATTAAAATTTCCTGGTCTTTTAATCGACACAAGTTCTCTTAAATACTTTGGCCCGATTCCATGGATGGCCTTAAAAACAAACAGTAGAAAGTTATGGCTACATTTATGAAGAAGACTAATAAAATTCGAAAACATAGATTAACTGTTTAATTTGGTATTGAATTGCAGTGCACTTACTTATGTTTCAACTGGAATTTCACGTTCTTGTAGGCAAAAGCCACTAGCCACGAACTGATTAGAGTCATCACAACAAACATGATGCCGGAAG
>OX393564.1:16777904-16785404 GCA_947652115.1 Blastomussa wellsi
AGCAGTAGATTTGTAAGTTATTATGCTGGCATAGAAATACAGCTGTAGAACTATCTTGAAAGGACAGTCAGTTACTACCAGCTCCCAAAATTGTACAACATCTAAAACCTAAAACAAGTTAACAAAGAATTTACAAACTCCTTTGCTAATAGCATGCTAAAAATCTGTAAACAACTTTCCCTGATGCCACTTCAATGACATGTCCAAACATTTTCCTGCTAAGACCAAGTTATTATAAACAAAGTGGTATATCAGTAGTCAAATCACAGTAAACAGAAACTGTGGAAATTGTCCAAGCTTAGGACTTGTGCCATTTTTATCTTCCAAGGCTTCCTTGAAGTTGAATGTTACACCTGAACATTCAAGCGAAGAAGCACCATTTTCTCCACACCAGGAAGCAGGCCCAGATATAACTGATCTCACACAATGTGAAATACCCTTTACAATAACAACTGGCTCATCAAACAGAACATTAAAGCCATCATATTGAAGGGAGTTGTTTTCGATGCTTATGGAAGAAAAGGTTCCTGTCTTGCAAGCAAGATCTGGTGCAGGATTGGCAGTGTGTCTGGTGGACAGGTTTGGATACCTGGAAATCGTCACCTTGACTGAATATTTGTTATTTTGGCTCCCAAACAAGCACATCCCGTGCAACTTGATGGATTTAGAAACAGAGAAAACTAAACCATCATCTAAATTAGAATCATAAAACCATCCACTATTTTGAACTGTACCAAATCTGCAACATCGATTAGCATTGCCAACTCTTATAGTCTCAGGAAATCCCACAGGGGATGTTAAAACAGAACTGTAATGCTTTATCACACTATACACCTCTTTTGATGTTAAAATATCACTGTCAAGGACGACTGCTACAAACTCCTTCTGCTCCATAATGGGAAAGCGCACTGCTTTTACAATACGTTCTCCAAGAATTTTTCTTTTTGCAGCTCCATCAGCCACTAATTGTTGCCTTTCACATTCTTTTGCTGCCCATCTGTCAACGGCCTTGAACAATTCAACTTCCTTTATAATCAGCGCATCTCTCTCAACCAGTGCTTCCAACAGAGACTTCTCAATTGCAACAAAACTACTCGATTTCACTGCATCTTCAGCGTATTTATCAACTGCACACCAGCACTGTTCCATAAGCTTTTTCTCATCAAATATTCGAGAACAGTCCATCATGCTGAAAACATTTGAGCCATCCAAGATCTTTCCCACATATTCAATGCACTTATCAACTATGGTTGGCGAAATGGTGCAAAATTCACAAAGTTTATATTTATTCACATTCAATGCTGTTGTTGTTATTCACGAATATATTTATTCACATTCAACAACTACGTTTACATTCAAGAAATATATTTGTTCGCGTTTAACGGTGTATTTCTTATTCACGAATATATTTACTCACATTTACGGGATGTATTCATTCACAGTCAACGGGTTATATATATCCGTTCACATTCACGATCCAAATATTCATTCAACACGGTGCAATATTCATTCAACATTTTCTGCGCACTCTCTTTGCGCACATTAGGTCCCAGCTCCCAGCGAGCCGTCCCTTTTTCCTTCGGTCAGCGGATGACATTTGAACAAGTGACCTTTGTTGACCCTTTGTTGTGGCAATTGACAAGATGGCATCTCAGCCGAATGGTCGTCCGTGTTCGTGAAGAAATGAGATCTTTTAGAGGTGGAGCACAAAGTCTTATGGATCGGACACGCCATCTAATTCAAGAAGCTTCCACTTCAGTGGCTCGCGAGATCGAAACGAATGTGAATGTGGCTGGAGTAAACAGCGCACCGAATGGCGGGAAAAGAAAAGTACCTGGCCATCCATTTCGACCGTCTGTGTTCGGTTCAAGCAAAAGAAAGAAAGGCGTAAAGGAGCAGCCCTCCATACCGAAAAGTGTTCATCTTATTGACTGTCTTGAGAAAGAAAGCGACGACGAAGATACGGATGAGGAAAGAGATTCATTTTCTTTTAGTGAGCGACATATTGTTATTAAAGGAGAGTTTGACCTTACACCAGGACACTCTGAAGACGAAATACGCAATGAACTAGTGGAAGTCTTCAAGTCAAAAATTCCAACGATAAGAAAACTAGACTTTGATTTTGTGAAACGCGAAAAGAATGTTGTCACCTTGCCCGTGGTCAAGGCGGGACACAAGTGGGACTTTGCTCACGTGAAGAATCTGTGCGGACAGGGTCGTCTATATGTGAAACTTAATGTTTCCAAAGATGAATTACTTAACAGAGGAAACTCTGATGATGAGCTGTCCAAACCAACATTCCTCCATACAGAGAGAGCCCTTGTTATTGAACAAAATGTCGCCTCTGTACTTGAAAGTGACCAGAACTCAGTACCACAGCAGACCAGGCACTGTGGAAGATACACAGATGGAAGATGTCAAATCTCCAGTACAGCATCATCTGATTCCATAAGTCGACCAGGGCCATCACATGCACAGCCTCTCTTGCATTCTAACAATGCCTCTCCAGGGCCATCAAGTTCATGGCAGTTCCAGTTGGAAGCCTCCCAGATTGAATCTTTAAGGGCAATATTTCCTCACCTTTCTGAAAATGATGCCAGGAGTGCCCTTACCAATTATGGCTCTGTTGACAGAGCGGCAGATGCTCTCAGTGCAAATGAACCAAATGAAGTAGCACAAGAATCCTCACCAGTAATTGCAGTAGAAGACAATCCCACAAGTGCATCAGACGTTCTGACAGAACTGAGAAAAGAAATGCAATATCCTCCACGAAAACTGAACATTGACAGAGAAGATTTGTTGTCAGATGCAATCTGTTATTACAAAGATCCAGACTTTGATCCCAGAAAACGAATTCGAGTCTGCTCAAAAGATCAAGTAGCTCTTGATACTGGTGGCGTATTAAGGCAATTCTATAGTGATGTTTTTGTTGCCTTGTCTCAAAATAGTGATCATTTGAAGCTCTTTGAGGGTGAAGCCAAGAGACGGTTACCACTGTTCAGGAGTGAACATGTCGTGTCTGGTATTTTTGAAATCCTCGGAAAATGATTGCCCATAGCCTCGTGCAAGGTGGTCCAGGATTTCCATACCTGGCGCCAGTGGTGTACTCATACATCTCCACTGGTGACCTTCAGGCAGCTCTCCTTCATGTGTCAGCAGTTGATGTTTGCGATCCTATTCTGTCAACCATTATTGAAAGGGTAAGACTGTAAACATGCATCATGTAAGAACTGATATCAACCAACCTTACATAAACAGCCATTAGTGAACTTTATAAACATAGCCGTAGCCATATTTATCTAAACCATGAATGTTAATGTAGTTGTTCTTTTAGTCCTTGTTGTCTTTGTTTTTTTTATGGATAGGTTGTCAATTTTATGGACCATAACAAGTCCCTTTGTTTTGTGAATTTGCAATGAAATTATATAAATGCAACATGTATGTGTTAAATTGGATATTCTTGTATCTATTGTTTCTTACTAAATTCCTTTGTTAACTTTTTTGATGGTTGGTTTATCTTGTGTAATCAGTTCTCTGTAACATTAACAGATTAGAGATGCTACTGCCAATGACTTGCCTGCTACTGATCCTGAATTGCTTCAACTTATGTCAGAGAGTGGAGAGACAAGGCTCCTCACTGTAAGAATATGAGAAATGAGAATATGAGAAAACATTTAAATTATTATAATTTAGCTCCCAAGGAAATGATTATTAGTTAATTTCTTAATAATATTATTAATTTCTACTATGAACTTTATTTCACTATCATCATCATCATCATCATCATCATCATCATCATTATAATTATCAATATCATTATCATTATTCATTATCATTTTTCATTATCATTATTCATTATCATTATCATTAGTATAAATTATGCATTATCATCAAAGCTGCCTGCATTTTTGTTTAGGTCTTATCCCAGTTCTTGTATTTGTTAGTATCATGTTCATTTTTTATGGAGGTACCTCATGCCTAGAAAGTACAAGGACTCTTTTCTGTTTGTGCAGTACATGTAGTTACCTTACTTAACTAGCTTTTAATCTTGTTTTGACAGGATTCCAATAAGTTAGATGTTGTTCAATCAGAATGCATTTGCAGCTTTGTTTTCCTTGCGATGCGTTTAAGTCTTTAATTATAGACAAGAAAAATCACTTTAAGTTTACAATGGTTGAGTCCTTGTTATATATAATAAACAAATTACAGCATAGAAAGTGCTTTGTACGGATTATTATTCACTTGTCGCAAAACTTTGGAAAACTCACTCGTTCGCTGCGCTCACTTGTTCGTTTTCCAAAGTTTTGCAACTCATGAATAAAAATCCGTACGTCGCACTTTCTATGAAGTAATCTATATATACAAAATAATAAATAGTAACTCATAAGGTCAAGCTGTAGTAATGAAGTGAAAGTGAAGTGCTCCCAAATTAACAGAGTGTTCTGTACAAAATGTAACAGTGTAATATATCGTTCTGGCTTCTTTGATATCAATCTCTACAAAAGTAAACTTATGTACATATATAAAAGAGGCTGACTGATACAAGTTGAACCTTTCATCCTTTTCTTGGCGGGTCAGCTTCTTGTTAGAATCCAGCTCCATGTTAACTTCTTTGGTAACAGAAGCATCGCGTCGCTGGGCAATCCTGAAATAGACACGTATGCAATCAGGGATGTAAATAACAGTCACACATCAGACAATGGCCAACCTAAATTTGCCAACATCTGAAGTAATCTTAACTGTAGTCAGACAGAATGTCTGGAAAAAGTTTTTGCATTCAAATGTAAATGTCAATGTTTTGCCTTGACAACATGTTATCAAGGTTTACTGTAATATGACATCGGACTATAATTGTAATTTTGTCTGGTCAAAACATTGACTTAGTCAGACATGTGTCCTCTCACGGGAAAAATATTTGCAGCCCTGTGAAGCATAAAAAGACTAAAAACTTAGCAACAAAGTATGGCTTCATGATTGTATGATTCACACATCAGTTTATATGATCTAATCAATCAATAACTTCATACTTTTTCTTCCTAGAATTCTAGTCATGACTCTCGCTGTGACAGAAGTGGAGCCATCTGAATATGATGTGGCATCAAATATAATAATAATAACAGCAACTTATTGCTATTTTTGTTGTAAATGCTATTTGTGTTGAATTTTGTTTTTATTGATACTTTTTAAACACAACTTAGTCTTTCCTGTAAAACCGTGAACATCAGAAATGTATATGGAATGTTATTGTGTTACAAGAAAAAAGCCAATCAGGTGTGAGAAAACTAAACCGCAAACACCAACAGTAATTAGTTTGTGGTTTTGAGGTTTGTTTGCGTGTCCTGCACTTTGCTGTGATTGGTCACCACATAGTCAACATTCCTAAAATATTTCAGGTGTTCACGGTTTTACGGGAAATACATATATGTTGTGTTTATATTTGATGCCACATTATTTCAGATGTCTCCAGTCATAAATAGAAATTCTAAGAAGAAAATGGACCAAGATAAATCTGACTGATTACTGAATATATGACTGCACCAAGAAAAAGACATGGGGACCTACAACGTAAATTTTTTTAAAATCTTTCTGACTCAGTGGTATAAATCAGCCATATAAACAAAACCAAACATTTTCTAGTAGCACCAAGTCAGTGAGGTTCAAATAAAAATCTCTTTGTTTGCAACTAAAATTTCAGGCTTGTGTATGGGTTGAGTTTTTGGGTTTTCAATATGAAGTTCTGTCCGTCCGTCATGTATAATGCGAGTACCACCTCCCCCTGGGCTCGCTTCATTGTATAAGACTCCAAATAAGACATGTCTGTCTTGTGTTCTTGGGCAAGAAACTAACTGTAACTTATCTAGTACCTTTCTTCCAAGAAAAGAGAACTTTTTAGGGATTTTCCACACCAGGGCCGCAGTGCTTGAATGTTGTTTAACCCATTGACTCCTGGAGATATTTGAAAAAACCGTGTTTTTTAGACATTTTCTAGTCAGTTATAGGCTAAATATGCTTCAAATTTCTCCAAAATGCATTTGCAAAATAAAGACATGCCAGGTTTTTCACTAGCATCGCACTTAACAACATTTTAGCTCGGGCATGCACACAAATCAAAATTTCTAAGCGTTTTTGTGCATATTTCAAGCTCCATTAGCCCAATCAATATCATCTGGTTATCATTGGAAAGCTCTTTCTCTCCTGCAGAACTGGGGTAAACGGCATTCCCATTTTGGTCAAAGCTGATGACGTCAGAAGCGGAACAAAGGACAAGGTCTGTCACGGCAAGTTACGGCCGGTTTAGGCGTCAATGGGTTAAACAGGTTATTATAAAACTCCATGTCATCAAATAATGAGTCAAGTATTAAATAAATATAACTTGAAAAAAAGATATAAGAAAGTACCACAAAGGACCTTTTACTGCATTAAGGATGTAAATTCAGTAAAAACTAAAACCTATAAACAAGCAGTAGATTTGTAAGTTATTATGCTGGCATAGAAATACAGCTGTAGAACTATCTTGAAAGGACAGTCAGTTACTACCAGCTCCCAAAATTGTACAACATCTAAAACCTAAAACAAGTTAACAAAGAATTTACAAACTCCTTTGCTAATAGCATGCTAAAAATCTGTAAACAACTTTCCCTGATGCCACTTCAATGACATGTCCAAACATTTTCCTGCTAAGACCAAGTTATTATAAACAAAGTGGTATATCAGTAGTCAAATCACAGTAAACAGAAACTGTGGAAATTGTCCAAGCTTAGGACTTGTGCCATTTTTATCTTCCAAGGCTTCCTTGAAGTTGAATGTTACACCTGAACATTCAAGCGAAGAAGCACCATTTTCTCCACACCAGGAAGCAGGCCCAGATATAACTGATCTCACACAATGTGAAATACCCTTTACAATAACAACTGGCTCATCAAACAGAACATTAAAGCCATCATATTGAAGGGAGTTGTTTTCGATGCTTATGGAAGAAAAGGTTCCTGTCTTGCAAGCAAGATCTGGTGCAGGATTGGCAGTGTGTCTGGTGGACAGGTTTGGATACCTGGAAATCGTCACCTTGACTGAATATTTGTTATTTTGGCTCCCAAACAAGCACATCCCGTGCAACTTGATGGATTTAGAAACAGAGAAAACTAAACCATCATCTAAATTAGAATCATAAAACCATCCACTATTTTGAACTGTACCAAATCTGCAACATCGATTAGCATTGCCAACTCTTATAGTCTCAGGAAATCCCACAGGGGATGTTAAAACAGAACTGTAATGCTTTATCACACTATACACCTCTTTTGATGTTAAAATATCACTGTCAAGGACGACTGCTACAAACTCCTTCTGCTCCATAATGGGAAAGCGCACTGCTTTTACAATACGTTCTCCAAGAATTTTTCTTTTTGCAGCTCCATCAGCCACTAATTGTTGCCTTTCACATTCTTTTGCTGCCCATCTGTCAACGGCCTTGAACAATTCAACTTCCTTTATAATCAGCGC
>OX393564.1:16800404-16825684 GCA_947652115.1 Blastomussa wellsi
CTGATTGAAAAAGACAAAAAAAATTAACATCAATTCAAAATGCTCAGCAGTAGTGGCATGTAATAATCACACATGCCATGTATCTCATCAGATTCTGTGAGAATTTTATAAAGAAAATAGTTCACTTGGTATTCGTGTATGGTTAAGGTATTGAATGTGCCTAACCTTCTTTATGCATCCCCTTACGTTTTTACAAATTTTCACACCCTTTTTAAACTGTTGAAAATTCCCTTGGGAACATTAAGCTATTCCTTTATTTTTATTGTCTTCCTGGTGTAAATAATAATTATTATAATAATTTAATACTGATAACAACAATAATAATAATAGTAATAACAATAATAATAATAATAATAATAATAATAATAATAATAATAACAATAATAGTAAAGGAGATGATCACAACAGAAAGTCGAGAAATGCCTAGACTTTTTTTTCTAGACTTGGCCATCGAGATAAAAGCATTGTCAGGAAATTGCAGACAGTGAAGGCTATTCCAGTTGTCATTGGCTACCTGGGGACCATATCAAAAAGGCTTGAAACCAATTTGAATGAAATCAGATTTACAGAACAAACTAAACAAGGGCCACCCAACGGTTTTTTTTAACCAATCACAAGAGCAGTTCACAACAAAAAATAAAAAAGTGGTAAATTTTCTTCTCCCATTGTGATTGGTCTGTTGATGAAAAACTGATTCTTTTGTTCTGAATTTGTCTTGTGATTTGCTAAAAAACATTGGGGGTAGCCCTGGTTGAGTTTGTTGCACTATAATATGTTGACTGTGTATTTGCAAAAATCAGTGCTGACTCGGAAGTTCCAGGATCCTCTGAAGAGACCTCAGCATCTAGGGTGACTTGTTGATATCTGGCTGAGGAAAATGGTGCCATCACCATTTTGTTGCAGAGAACAGACCTTATAAGAATAACGATGAAGAAAAGGTGTACTCACACTCAATAACCTGGTCATATACCCTCTCCTCAGCTGTAACAACAAGATCAAACTCTTCTTCAGTTTCTTGGAATCTCTCAGGGTGTGGTTTTATTCTTCTATTCCTGTCCAACATGTGAAGGATTCCATTTTGTTTGTATCTAATAGGCTTTGAGTTAAGGATTGTTTCATGGTTTTGAACATCAAGATGTTAAATAGCACACCACACAAATGTGGTATACAATACATCAAATCAAATAATTTGACTGATTAGTAGCCAAATCTAATAATTTGAAGGGACACATTCACTCAACCTTGGCAAGCAAACAAAAGAATTTTCCAGTGGAACATGTACAGTAAATACCCGAAGGATTGGATTTTTTTAGAGTAAATCTGGCATTATAATAATTAGGCCTCTCAGTAAACTATACTTTATATTATTTCCAGGAAAAATTGAGAACCTTTTAAGATGTAAGAAACATCATCCTGTACCCAACAATCATTGGTTCTTTAGTGTGTTTACGGCATTCATCCTGTATATTATTTTAGTCTATCACTGTGGATTGCTCTACTTAAAAAAGATGTCCCCCACCGGGCAGGGAATTCCCATATAGGAGGGATGGGGATGTTCTTCTGGAATTTCAATAAAACCCCTAAAGACCACCAACTGGGTGTGGCTAAAGCTTGTTTGGACCCCTAAAAGATACCATTTTCAATAATGATCAGCCATAATACAACCTAAATACTTTATATCTATCTTTTGTCTAACTACACTTATACACTTAAAATGCACGTCATTTCTTTATTTCTAAATGCCGCCTAGTATTTATATTGTCCGTGGGGGGAAACCTCTATTTCTTATAAGCTTTGCTTCTCGGAGATTCCCCGCCACAGTCACTTCGTCCAAGTTGTATGCTCATTTTAAATATAATATTAATGAACTATTTATTATCTTTTCTATTCTACTTGTAAGTTATTCTGTGTGGCAAGATAATAAAATAAAATAATAAAATAAATAAGTTCATGCTACCCTGAATGAGACTTGTTGGCTAAAATTATTTCAGGTTGTCCCGAATTCCCTTAACAAGACCAAAATCCTTAATTTACACCCCTAAGCAAGACAACAAGCATCCCCACTCATTTCATGCTATAGAAGTCCCCTCTGAGAGTTTCTCTCTCCGTAATCACACTTCCCTGGTAATGCTGCAACTTTTAGCTTTCAACATGTTGACGGTAGTGAATATCATTAATTGTTGACCTATAACAATGGCAAAATAATAATCTCAATCAATTGGTTACCATAGCAACAGTATAGCCTGAATTTTGATCAGCATAATAAGATGCAACTTTTTGCAAACTTAAGCTTTCAACATGTGTTGACGGTAGTGAATATCATCAATTGTTGACCTATAACAATGGCAGAATAATAATCTCAATCAATTGTACCATAGCAACAGTATAGCCTGAATTTTGATCAGCATAATAAGATGCAACTTTTTGCAAACTTAAGCTTTCAACATGTGTTGACGGTAGTGAATATCATCAATTGTTGACCTATAACAATGGCAGAATAATAATCTCAATCAATTGTACCATAGCAACAGTATAGCCTGAATTTTGATCAGCATAATAAGATGCAACTTTTTGCAAAAGTTACTAAAATTCCTAGGAGCAGTTTCAGAGCCACAATAAATTTTCAACAATTTCAGGTGACTGCGAAACCACTCCTGGGAAATTTTTTCAACTTTGCAAGTAGTATCTTGAAGAGCTAATTAATATTCAATAATAAAAATAAGGGTGTTTTCAACAGGTTATACTGTTGCTATGGTAACCAGTAATTTCATGAAAATTATGATTAGGCATTTGCTTGGTACCATTATTTTAAAATCAACTGATAGAGTGGTAGTACTGACCCATCAAAGTATGAGATGGAAGGTGCTGGAAACTGTTGTGACCCAAAAAGGCATTTGCCACTTTCACGATTGCCTTGGGCAAAATGATCAACAAGGAAATGTTTTGAAAACCAAGGTCTACTTCACATTGCACTAAAATTGGCTTGGGCTGTAACAATTTACCAAATCAGCAGTAACATTTTCAGTGAAAATCTTTGACATAACATACATTTGACTGTTTAAATTACAGCACTTTTCATTAGTAACTTGTCAGCCACATGATGTCACATTGCCGTTTTGTGTTCTTGGCAAGGCATTTTACTCTCAGTGCCAGTTTAAGGGTGCCTGCAAATTGTTGGGGCAACCTGACAGAATGCTGGAAAAAAACCCTTTCTGTTTGTAGTGTAAATAAAGACTTGAATTAACCTGGAATGGACCACAATCCCATCCAGGGTGAGTGGCAATACTCCTCACTGATTCAAGCTACAGAAACTGAAGCAAAGTCCCAAGAGATTAGAGCTAATAGTCAGTGGGCTGAAGACTTTCACTTACTAATGCTGAATTTCATGCTTTGTCTAACTCAAGGGAAAAGGGAATTCATACAAGATGAAGTTGTCATTGAATATCTTAGACAATTTCAGGATAGGGAAATCACTTCTTCTAGTAACTTTAACTTCTCTCACTATTTTGGTTGTGCCTCTTGATTCCTTGGGGAACAAAGGGCCGCATCAGCACTCCTCCAGCGAACACGGTTTTGGCTGGTCCTCTTCAGCTCGGCCCACGTCATTCCGGCGGCCTTCGCCTCGGCATAGAGACACCTGCATCAAGTCTGTCTGGGTCGTGCCACTCTCCGTTTTCCTTGTGGGTTCCAATCAAGTGCCTGTCTGGTGAAATTGGATGTAGGCTTAATAACAACTCCCTTGGATAGGAAAATCACCCCTTCTAGTAACTTTAACTTCTCTCACTTATTTTGGTTGTGCCTCCTTAATTCCCTTGCGTAGAGTGTAGCCAATCCATCCCCATTTTCTATTCTTGATGTCAATCTCAATTGGGGCTTGGCTTGTCCTGTCCCAAAGTTGTTCATCGGAGACACCGAGACACCGTTCATCACGAGGTGGCTTTTCTTCCAGTCCTCTGGCACATTCCCCTGTTCCCAGATCTTATGTAGGAGTGGGTGTAGCATCTCTGTCGCGGTCTGGATGTCTGCCTTCAATGCTTCTGGTGGTATTCCACCAGGCTTTGCCTGACTTGAGGGTCAATGCTTTTTGGTGATCTCTGTCTTGGTGGGAGGGTTGGTGTTGATGCCTAGGAGCTCAGTTGATGGTGGGATGTCTGGCGAGATGGTGTTTCCATTCTTGTCCTTGATAGGGCGACTTGGTTGCTGGTCTTTCCAGAGAGTGTTCAGTTGATCTCATACAGCCTCTTCATATTTCTTTGGCCTGCTGCACTCTCTGCTTTCTCAGTCAGCTCCTCGATGAACTTTCTCATCTTTTCTCGCACTCTTCTCCACTTGCCAGTTCATTTCCCAGTAGCATGCCTGTAGTTCTTACTTCTCTTCCTGGTCTTGTCTCTGGTTGATCTGGTCTTTTAGCTGTTTCCTGTCTGAGATCAGTGTCCATGTCTCCGTTGTTAGCCATTCTTTGGGTTTCCTTGTCTTGTTTCTCAGGAATGTTTTCCATGTTGTTGTCCAGACATCTCGCAGACTGTGCGATTGCCCTTCTACTTGTGGGGAAATAGAGAGCCTCCAATCACAAGGTCATCGAAGGTACAAAACTCTATGAAGAGTTCACCATTCTCATTTTGATCTCCAGTGCCATGTCTGCCCATGAGACAGTTCTCTGTCTGTTGTCTGATCCCACTTTGGCATTCAGGTCTCCCATGGGGATCTTCAGGTCTCTCTTTGGTGCTTTGTACATGATTGCTTGTATTTGCTTATAGAATGCTTCTTTCGCCTCTATAGCTCCTGTATTTGTAGGAATTAACACTGGATGATGGTGACATTCCTGCCCTTTCAAGTTGAATCTTGCAGTGAGAAGCCTTGGTGATAATGGTTTCCAGGACAGCAGTGCTCGCATTGCCTTGGGTGTCATCAGCAGTGCTACTCCATGTATGTGTGGTTGGCCGTCTTCCTGTCCAGAGTAGATGATGGTGTCTCCATTCATCAGTCTTGCCTGTCCTATTCATCTTGTCTCACATAGGCCTCTGCACACTTATGCACTTTTTCCGGTCTCATATAGGGTTCTGATGTTCCAGGTTCCTACCCTGGTCTTGGCGCTAGCCGCCATCAGCGCCCTGGTTTCCTGAAGGCTTTCACCAGCTTGCGTCATGGGCTCTACTAGAGGGGACTTTTCCTCGACCTTGTTGTTGCAGTTTCTGTAACTGGCTGTTTTTTACAGGACCGGTTTGTTAGCCGAATTCAAACCCCCAAACTGGAGGGCCAGTGAGCACTCTTCGTCTGGTCTCTACCCTTTGACATGTCTGGCTTGGGTCACCCTGCCAGGAAACGAATGTCCTGCCAGCATAGCTCTCAGGGTCATAGACAAACAAGTCCCCCCCCCCAACCAACAGGAAGGTTGCACTTCTTTTAGCAACTTAAAATTCATGTGTACACACAGGAGGCTGAGTGACATGCAACAGAGTGCATAACGGCATGCGAAAAGGCAGGGCTGGGTGAAGTGAAGGTAATTTGATATGTTGTGTGGTCAGTGTTCCTTGCTCTTGTAAAACTTTATTAAGATACCACCATTCAGTGCCAAACATTAACTTGAATAGCAGAGCCAACCTGGTGCATAGGGTTGTCCCTAACGGCAGGTATGCAGAATTAACAAGCTACTTAGGTCATTTGTGCGGGCTTCTTTTGTAATTTATTATTCCAATACTGGTGAAGATATTTGAAAATGATAATCATCTGGCTATTTCCAATTTTTTGCCACAAACTGCAAAAGTTGGGGACAACCATACCTGCAGCCAACCATGTTTTAAAGTAATAGACCGGCTGCTAATGATGATTTCAATCATGACTGCACTTTGGAGTTGCCAGACCTGCATTTATCCAATGAAGGGAAGTGAAAAGAGGTCCAATGATGAGATAATGCTGCATCGTGTCAGATCACAAGGTTCCTCGTTTGTCAACCATATAGGAAAAAGTCCAGTGCACACATCTGCATGGCATTGCTATTCGGCACTCATTCATTCTGCACAATTTTCTCACAATAAACTATGGCTTCACTTGGGTAGCAGTGGTTGAGCAGTTTGTGCCAGATGATCAGTACGTCATTCAAGGGCTTGTCTGTTGTTAACCAGTTCTCCACATCACTTCTCTCTTTACTCAGCAAGGGAAAATGTGATGGAGTAGCATGCTACAGAAACCCAAGTGCTCACGCCCTCTTGATCATAGTTAACACAAATTTAATCACAAATGACATATATTTACAAGGCCAAATGCTGAGCGAATACAGAAAATTTAATCATCAATCCTCTTTTATGTCAATAATTATACTAAGCTATGAAAAAAGCCCTACATCATTTTTTTATCCAGCCCAGTTTATATTTCTATAAATAACAATTTTTAAATCAGAAACCAAGTGTCACCACTTAATCATTCGTTCAGTCATTGTCCAATCAGAACTCAAAGAGACATTCTATTTGGGGCTTCTGATTGGGTCAAGTCTGCACGGAAAAATGATGAATATTATAAAATTAATAAAAATTATACCAACAACAAAATTATTGTTTCTGATTAGTTCTCTGTAAGCCAGCCGACTTCTTTTACATAACATCCACGTTGGTGTCTAATTTCAGGTATCCAATTGAACAACTTCAAACTGGACACCTGTAATTAGACATTTTCCACGTCAAAGCTCCATGCTCACCAGTTTGACTTGGCAGCTGCTTTTTGGTATGGAAATACGCTCACCACTTCAAAACAATAACACACGGGATGCAAAGTCAAACGGGTGAACATTTGCTTTCTACTTTCTTAAATCTATTCCTATTCTCAACATGGAAAATCAAACTTTGATAACTTCTACTTAAATTTCAAAATTCGTTCCAACTTCAACTCACTTCACAGATCTCAATAGGAACCAAACCAATATAACGCACAGAAAATTTAAGGCACATTTGACATGCTATTAAGAAATTGCAGGGTGCAACATGAAGGCTGTTGGATGGCCTGGCAACACCAAAAAACAATTGGTCAAACCAATGCCTTCTTATCGTAGATTGAATGACAGACAAGCATTATGTGGACAAGTGAACCAGTATTGTTAATTTTTTTTCCCAATGGCAAACTTCTAACATTAGCGTTAAGCAGAGTTTGTAAGTGAAGGCCTGGAAAAAATACAGATCATTTCTAGCGAAATCGTTAGGAAATCCAATAAAATGATACTTTTTGCGCTAAACCCTTGGAGGTTTGGGCTGGTAAGATGAATTGAAGGAAATGTTCTGCCAAGTATGTTTTATTCTACCTCAGACCAAACGAATTTTCTCAACACAGCTGAATTAAGCTAGTCTCCCCATGTCTCTGCATCTCCAACTTAATTTTGGTTGTATACAACCTTAATCCAGTTTGAATACTATTTGTACTTTTGGGGAAAATCCCTACTTAGTGCTAGAAAAATTAGCCACTGCAGAGTTATGCCAGACATTAAATTCTTGGAAACGGTTTACGATAACAAGTACTTCATAAAATCTCTCCTACTTTTTTAACTGTTAACAAGTTTCCAAACATATTTACTCCCTAAAGGGAGTGGAATACAGATTTCCCGAAAAGGTGTCAACCAAAATTATTAATTGGCCATGACCAATAGATTGGCCATTTAGACACAAAAAGAGATATTCTTGGGTAGAACTGTAACAGCACTATCGAATTTGTAAAGTAAAGATTGTTCTTCCCAAAACAAAATCACAGGCTTTACAAGGGTAGTGCCTGCTACTAGTGAGGTTTTTTGACTGGCCCTATCACCTTCCATCAAAAGTAGATCTTATCAACAGCTATTGAATTCCAATACGAAAATTGAAGGCAGCCAAGCAAATTTTAAAGATAATCAGGTTTGAAGTGCTGACCTGGCTCTTTTTTAAACTTTTCTTTAAAAAAAATTGCTGTAATTTGTTTTTCGGTTTTTCATGAACAAATCAACTCCAAAGATGCAAGTCTATTGTAGTTGCAAATGTGAACACATCCATTTAAGTTATTGCATTACAGCCATTTTCGGTTTGACAGCTCTCACATGCACAGCCAGAAAAATGCAAAATTTTGCACTAAATGAAAACTTCATCAAGTATTCCATGTGAAGATCCAGACAAAATCCCTACTCACCCCAAAGTAGGAATTGAAAATTCCTGGGGTGGGTTCTCAAAAGCCAAAAAAATTTAAATACACAACAGTCAGTTTTAATTTCCAGAGGGGTGGGGAGTCTTGGTAAAAATCCCTTCACTGGGGGAAGCATGAATAATTTTTGAACTAAAAAGTGGGGGCCACCCTGCATTTTCAAAGGGTATAGAGAAGTGTTTTTAGAATCATTTGTTGACACGGTTACAATTTTCCTATCCCCTCCCTTGTGAGTTAGATATTTCCATCTCACATTTTCCATGCATGCACTGTGCCATGTGTTTAGCAGTTTGTGTTTGAGCAATAATTGATTTGATTCAGAATGTTAAATGCGAGACATTACGGATTAGTGGTCAATGGTTTTCGGAATTTCGCCCTTCCCCAAGCACACACTTCCAGTGTGATAGATGGGTTGCATGCCAACAAAGTAGGCACTGTCCTTGTACCAGATTACTGCAATTACTCATTATCTGCTTGACCCTACCCACAAGTCCCATCAGATCCATTACATTTGCCTTGAGAGGATCTTTACATTCAAAGTCTAGTGTTTGTTTGTCCGAAATTAATTCAGTTCATTTTACCTAACAAT
Source organism: Blastomussa wellsi (assembly GCA_947652115.1). Classification (NCBI taxonomy): domain Eukaryota; kingdom Metazoa; phylum Cnidaria; class Anthozoa; order Scleractinia; family Plerogyridae; genus Blastomussa; species Blastomussa wellsi. The sequence goes on from OX393564.1 coordinate 16,809,145, forward strand.
TTGAGTGAAGTGCACTTTTAGTCATGGCAAATTGACGTTTCAGTAGGTTTCACTTGTGTATAAAGTATTTGTGGAGGAAATGTGCTGCATTTGCAGGGTTCTGAAATAACAAGCATGGTAAAAAGCAGCTGCTTTGGGGTTGTTCACCAGAGCACTTGAATTTGCTCTTTCCTCCAAGGCAAAATATTTAGCAGTATTACAGTTGTCCAAAGCATTTGATAAGTGCAAGGACAATAAGCAGAACATGTTATATTCAGTTGCTTGGTCCACCAACAGTTTTATGCCACTTCTTTATCCAGCCATTCTGTCAGTCAAATCAGGATTCTGAGAATTACTCCATTTCTTCAACTTGGCATTTTAACCAGCCAATGCCATTTTGTCCAGTGGCTTCTTCTCGTTTGTTTGAAGAGCAAGGGAAATCATCATCTCAGAGTTCCATCAGTCTTTATTGAATCAATGTTAATCTGCACAAAATGTCTTCATATCAGTTCCTCCTGGTGCTGTTCATGGGTGCTTGATTTACCAAGATTAGTGGTCATTGTTGGTTGCACTTGGTATACGACTGGGTTTTGGGTCACTTTCAAACCCATAAAAACAGGTCGAGAGTACAAAATCTCTTTAAGGGCTGTATGAAAACGGTCCTCCTAGATGGCTTAAAAGCCATGCGCTTCTGTTTTATTTTCACGCACGAATAATGGAAATCAGAACATGGATTCATGATTCAATGTTCACCTGGAACCCAAACATTAATCCAAGTGTGCAGGGCTTGTTTTCACATCTCTTCTGGTGAATTCTCGGGAAGGGTACAGTTGAGTGTAGTGATTAAAATTTCTTGGTATTTGGAACATACTGAGAAAAATAGTGATTCTTTGCTGGGAAAACATTACTTAGGGAGATTCGCTTCCTTTGCCTAAAAGTAAAATACTTTGTATTCCCACTTGCAACATTCTTCACATGACAATATTTCAAGTCCAACACAGAGGTATCGTGTTGGCCTCTGAATATTGAAGTGAAAAATGGCTAAGATCAAAGCCAAGCAGCAACAGGAGGGAAATTGATGGGTGAGGTTAGAAAAGGAATTGGCAAGAGTTGACGATTCAGCAGGTTATTTCACTAGTAACACAGTGATCCATACTGAAGATTTATTAACACATATGCATTTGCAAGCGAAATTTCACACTAAAATGCCTTTCAGGAAACATGGTTTTACCTTTTCCACAATTAGATCCGTTCCTTCTTTCACTCCAGTCAAACACTGTCGAAGTCTGTCTCAACTATGTAAAGCACTGTGCCCCTTGATTGCATTAATTTTTAATTACTTAAAAAACAAAACAATGAGAACTCAATGGAAGTTCATTTCACTCTTGAACTGGTCACACAGGCTTTACACTTTGAGTGGGGACACTGCTCAATGTCTTGGAAGGCTGCAAAGAAATAATGTTAAAATTCCTCCGATGCCAAACAACGCTTTAACGTCATTTGAGTTTCTCATCCCAATTTACTTACATCAAGCCACATTCATTTGTTACCTAGAAAAGTAAAAACCAACCAAACTAAGCTACCACAAGGCTAAAGGGAATTTACCCGTCCATTCCAATTCCATCTTTTCTAAAAACAGAAAATGATAGACCAAAGGGAACTGTTTTAGCGTGTCGTACGTGATGGTATGCAAATAGAATCTGATCAAATTTTGTTTTACCAGATACCGCCTTTGTTTGCTACTCTTGAATAGCAACAACGCTTAAACTTCGAAAATCGACTGGATACAGTTGAGCGTCTTTTTTCAGTAAATCTCTGTACATATCATCGTAGGTTGTTTCAAACGAATAAATGTTTGGTCGATCCGGTGCTGGGCCAGGCAACTTCACTTGAACTCCTGAACCAAATGATTTCACGTTGAAACCGCGCTTGCTGAAACAAAAGAAACGAAACAATATTCCTATCGCATTTCTTCCATTAAAAAACGAAGCTCTTTCGTCCCTTAACTTACTTAAGCTGTAATATCGACCCTCCAGAGGCTTTCTCTGGATGTAAAATCTTTACCTTAGGAAATTATGTGCTTCCATACTGCGGTTTTGGTTGCTGGAGCAAACGACGGCGATTCTTAACTTTAGAACCATAGTTCTCAGGTTCAGAGGCATTAAGCGTAATCAAATAAACAAAATATGCAAAACTGGGATAACTATTGAGGGAATTACTGTATTACACAACTGAAAAACCTTTCGTGGAGTTCGATGGAAACAGATTTTCCTTCGCGAAAATTACACAACAACCAACAAAGATGGACTCCTCGAAGAAACTAACGACGCAATAAAGCTGACGTCATAAAGAGATCATGAAGTTCATTGGCTAATCGTAGTATCCGGGCACCGCACCCGAAAATCCGGGAACGCTCGTACTTAGCCCCCACTGAACATTGCGGGGAAAACATGGCGGACGGATTTATAGAAGAAAAGTCTGCGGACTTGGGTCCGGACGTGGTAGTAATGTATTTTGAAAGCAGTTTATCGACAGTGCATTTCTGATCTCTAATACTGTTTTATAAAAATTATCATTTTCAGATTATTGACGATGAGCGATCGGCGTCAACAATTATAAACGTGGTATGATTTTATCTTTTATAATATTTCTGATGCTGAAGCAACTTTATTAAATTAAAATGTTTGCAGATGGCAGCAAAATTCAATTTGATAGATCTATGCAAGTCTGTATGTAAATTACCAGAATAAACCTAGTTAGAAACTTTTAAAAACAAGTTGTATTAAATTACTGTTTTATATTTTTCTCTCAGTTTAACAGCAAAAATACCTAAATTGTCATGGCGTGTCTTTAAAAAACAGCCCAAATTTTTCAAGTTTGTTCTTTGTAATCCATCTAAGTCATAACAACCCTTTTTTCCTTTTTGCTTTATTAGTACCTCTATTGTTTCTCACACAAACATTTCTTTTTCTTTAGGAGACTGACGTTAACAGTGACCACTCAGAAAAAAGTGAAAAAAGGAAACTCTTAGAGTCATGGCTAAATAAAATCATGAGAATAAAGATCTCTGATGGGAGAACATTAATCGGCTCGTTCCTCTGCACTGACCATGACAGAAATATTATTTTAGGATCATGTCAGGAGTTTGTTGGCTCTTCAGGTGTGTGATGTTGTCGTCAACTCTCTTTCACCACTGTAAGATGGGCATCTCTATAAAACAGACACGAAGTTGGTCCCTGTGAGCCCTTGTTAAGTAATTTTACAGTATCTAGACATCTCTCCAAGTAAGACAGTTTATGCTTGTCCCAATGGTGTCTGTCTTCAGAGAGATTTAGTCGAGGTTTTTAATTAGCCCAATGTTAGGCAGCCCAATGTGGCATTTTTGACAGGAATGACGATTTGCATGGGTGACATACCAGTAGATCAGTTATACTTATGCATAGTTAAATTATACCTGTTATCCCTCAGGGGGACACAGTGCCAGGCATTTGCTAACCAGACTAACCAGTCTATTCCCCACACCCAGACACTCCTAGGACTCATGACTGACCACAGGTACCCCACTTTGTGTTCAAAATTAAGATGAGACTATTGATTTCTGTACAAATAGCAAAAGCATGAGTGTCTTAAAACCAAAACCAAAGTAATTACTTGGGCGACTCACAAAGAATGGAGACAATCTTGTGATCCTACAAAAATAAGCAATTATATGTAAGCAAACACAAAGCATGGAAAAATGTGTGCACCTGAATCACAATTGGTTTTGGTTTTACTTCTGATTGGTTGAAAGTGGTGCAAGATTTTGAAACCAACCACTGAGTGTACTGATGCAAAACCAAAGCAATTTGGTACTTACTTTCGACACAATCTGAATTCATCATTCATAAGACTATAATGGTCTTCTTGTGGCATGTCTATTCAAGGATTAATCATGCTTTCCTAGAGTATTACACAAACAAGACAGCATATAATTATTATACTAATAGGAAATCAGAAGATTACATTTTCAAAAAAAAACTGATGGAAAAACTCTAACCTGCAGTTCCTTTAAAGAAGCAAACAGAGCAATAATAAAACTACCTTTATACATATATGGCTGTGCCTCACAAGGACTGGGAACTACTGAATTAATGAATTTGATTGTCTGAAATTGAGACTGATCATGGTCTAGATTTTCCCATCTAGACTGGTTGCATTTTGCAGCAAGAATGCTACAAACAAAAACACAAAAACATTGACTTTTCTCCTAACAATACCAAATGGAAGAGACAAAAAGCTTGTCAAAAATTTAAAAAAGTAATTAGAGTCAAGCAAACTTGGCAAATTTAAAGGGACACAGTCAGCTGGTGCACATGCGCATTTGATATCACTGACTGTGTGCCTTTAAATTCAGCTCATTGCTGTTCCCAAGCAAAAGTCACATCTAGTAAGTCTCTTGTTTGGCCATATAATACACATCTTAGTAACCAAGCTTAGTTGGTCTGTGGGAGAATTTTGACCTCAATCATGAGTGCATTCCTCACTATATTTGGTCTGTACTCACGACCTCAGTCAATAAGAGCTGCTAAATGATGGTTCAACTAAAATTGAAGCAAAAAACTTTTGAATACAGATTTGATTTTTTCCTAATTCACTTGTTAACTGACAAGTGACAAGTGACGTACTAATGAACAATGAGATCAGAAGTTACTGAATTTTAAATTGCCCCATGCCACTAACACTGGGACAAAACCACTTCAAACAATTCCCCACCCCTTGGGTAGAAGGGTTGAACTTGAATGAACTACGCAAAATATTACTTAGTATTTTCCTTCATATATCAACTTTAGTTTTCTTTTGTTTGGCAGATGAGAAGGAGGAACCAAGGATTCTTGGGTTAGCAATGGTGCCAGGAAAACATATTGTTTCCATTGAAATTGACGAAGAGTAACTTCTACCCAGTTTTTACATCAAAATGAACACATGAAGAGATGTTGTTATAAGATATGGCAGACCTGTTTTTGAATGCACCACAAGCATTTAACAATGTACACAGCTACTTTCACTACTAACAGAGCCTAAAGTTTGCTGGGATGGTTTGACAAACCACAGTGAGCCATGTCATATCTAACCAAAACATGTATAGATTATGTTCTGAATTTTCCAGTCAGCTGGTGAACAAATGTTCATGAGCATGTTTATAACTTGTTTTGCAATTCTGGTAGGCGAGCCAACTGGACCAAACTAATGGTACTTTTGTGACGATGCAGTTTGAATAATTAAGTTCCCGGAACATGCTCTTTCAACACTGTGTATTTTATACAGGTTTTTTTTTAAATGGAAGTAGGCAGCTGGTTTGAGCAGAGTAACTCACTGTTTGCAAGAATCGTTCTTTTTAAATTTCTTTACTTTTGGGAAAAATGTTGCTGACTTGTCTCAGCAAAGTGGAGCACAGCATCTGATGCTTTGCCAATGCTTTTCATCGGTTGCCAATACTCAAGCCTAAAATTCACTAGCAACGAGTCAGAGTCATAACCGTTTTGATCTAGAGAAAATCAAATTGACTGAGTTGTAAGCAGAGTTTTGATTCCGCTTATGACCTCGTCACTTACATTCTAGTGAAAACTAGATTGTCATAGTTGCAAACAGAAAGGAAATACTCCGAGTGCCTGAAACTAGCAATGTGCGATTCTGCTTGCGACTCCAACAACAGCATCATAACCAGTATCGGAAGAAAATGGAAACATTCTGGTTCTTCTAACTCAGATTCCATCATGCTCATGACTCTGCTTACGACTCTGATTTTCAATTTTCACTACATCTTAAGCGTTCTTACGACTCCGTTTCAAGTGAAAACCAGGCTTTATTGAAAGCACTGTTTATACTTTAGTTTAACATGAACTGTAAACATGTTCTGTTACTTTGCAAGTTTTTTTTCTTTTGATATACAAAAAGTCTAATTTGGCTGGAGGATATCAGCCATTCACCTGTTGTATGCAATTACTGGAAATACCAATTGAAAATAGTTTCGCTGACATATGAGCTAGAACAACAATAAATTGATTACAGAATACCCAAAACTCAAACAAAAGTGCAAAATCTTGAAATACTTTATTCCAAACTAAAATAAGAAAATGAGATATCACAGACTTAACTTTAGTTACAATGCACACGCTACTATAAAGTTCAAACAATAATCATATGTTGTATTATAATTTAAGGTGGCCGAACACAGTTTTTGTGCACACTACAGTCTTTCTTGCTGATGCAAGGGAGTGTGCAGACAAGGATTGCACATCAACAATCAGTGCCAATTTTGGGGAACCAGACTGCAATGGTTTTAGAAAAAGGCAAATGTGACACAGGTTTCAAAAACTGTTTGGCCACCTTAAAGTGCCTATGAAATGACAAAACAAGCTATGGAAAAATAAGCTTGTCTGAAAGGCCTGATATCTCCTCTCGTTCCAGAGATATTCAAAATTTTGGAAGTATGCAAATGAGGTACTGATGATGTTATAAGGTGTCTCAGTGATACTACACAACAAAATGTCTAATGAGAGATTTATTATCCAACACGCCACATTGTTATGTCTGGTTCTCTGGAGTACAAATACCATGTGATATTTGTTTTTGGCATTATTTGTACTCTACGAAGCACAGTTGGACTGCATTACCGAGGAGTCCCTGGTTTTCTTCATTACAGTATTTTTACTGGTACTTCAACAAACAATCTTTAAATCTAAACAATCGTTTATCTAAAAAAGTAATATCCATTTTCCATCCATATTGTTTTTTTCAGCCAAAAGTATCCTTTTCTTTCAATATTTCTAAAATATAATTTTCTAAGCAACATTTTTCTCCAAAATATCACCCATGTCCAAAATATCATCACATTATCAAGCAGAAGCGATATAAAGAATGAGACTGTTGCATGGCAATCAAAAAGGAAAATTTATATTTTGGTAATGCAGCATACCTGGCAGGCAGTTCACACAAAACATTATCATCTTTAATTGGAACCTTGAAGCCACACCTCCCCAAACTAAGTACTTGCTAATAGCAAGTTGGTGACTGCACAATTAACATGAGGACCACACAATTTCAATTCAAAAGAAAGAGGGGATGTTCATAGTCTGACTGAAACAAAACTTAACTTAATGTGTAACATCTTTGATTCATAGTTTAACGAGCAGCACACCAAATCATTCATGACTACACCTACACCTGCCATCGAAATTTACTTCTGATCAACTGCATCAAATGGACAACAATAAAAACAGATTGAAGTTATTTGAAAAAAATAACTACAAGTATTAATTTACTTTTAATTAAATTTGTTAGTAATAAATGTCAGCTAGTTCTTTCAACCATTCACGGTTCACATCTCACAATTCAGTTGTTAAGGGGCGTGCTGGCTTGGAGTCTAGCTCTGAAGTCATCTTTTGTATACGTACTGCATTGCAGTCTTGACACAGGAGGTGATCATCCAGGGGATAGCAACCAGTGCCACCCTTTTCCGTTGATAATGGAGCCTTGCAATCCTATTATAATAAAGCAAATAGTTAATTGCATTTCATGGTTATATCTCACATTCAAGTAAACTTGATAATGAAACCCAATTTATCTCCAAAAGGAATGGCGCAAGTTTGTCTATGTTATCTGACAGGTACAGGCAGTGGCAAACGAGGACACATTGTTCAAGACACAAATGTTTCCCTGTTTGCCCACATGCACAACGTTGTAAACAATTTTTCTGTCCGATGCACAAAAAAAAAATGTTTCTGATTTTATTCAGAACCGTTTTGTGTCCACAACAAATGTTTCCTCATTTGTGCATGCAAAGAAAGGTCATGAGCATTAAGCAACAATGTGTCCTCGTTTGCCACTGCCTTAAATATAATGTGGCTGCCAACTTTTGTATGGATGTGAGTGCAGTCCCTCAGAATGCCTTAACTTGAGGACTTAAGTCAGTACCTCTCTGGGTACTTTACTGAAATTTTTAACAGTAATAGAAGAGCAAGGAAAAAGTTCCATACTCAAAAGGTTCCATGCTACAGTTGCACATGTTGCATGCAGGCCCGTAAGCAGGATTTTTCATGGGGGGGGGGGTGTGTATGAGCGTCTCCAGCGCGAAATCCCTACCGCCACAGGCGCGAGAACGTAGGGGGGTTTGGGGGTATCCTCCCCCAGGAAATTTTGAAAAAAATAGTTTATCCGACACAGCATTTCGTGGGTTTTGAAGGCAGTTTGTTAGGTTCGAAACAAGGCAGGTTAAAGTGAAGGAAACAATTTATTATTTACTTTGATAATTTTTTTCACAATGAGCGGACTTCCAAGGCTCGTGGGGGGGGGGGGGTGGTCGCACCCGTTGCACCCCCCTCCCTACGGGCCTGGCATGGGATGTGTTACATGCCAATCATGTAAAGCCAAAGGACTTACAGGATGTTACAGTGCTGACAGTTACGTCGTCAGATTTCTAAATTCTGTCATTCCATCTATTAGGTATTACAGAGATTTTATTCACAAGTGTACTTTCTAATTGCTTACCTCGCAAATGTAACACTTAACATGAAAATCCTTGTTCATTGAAACAATACGAACTGTCTCGTCTTGACCCTGAAATAATAACATTAACATTCCTCCATTAACCGTATCAATTTAGTGTGACCTCAAGTAAAAAAAATTGCCGCCTGCCCAAACTTTTAATTAGTAAACAAACCATTAACAGCTACTGATAAAATGGCAGCTCAGATGCTAACAAGTTATTAAAACCTAACCAATGAAAATTGCATTCAATTGAGAACACATCGAGCCTCGCCATTCAGGGTCCAGTGCAACCATAAGGCCATGCCATCTGTATTATTTAATAACTTTTCAGAATCTACATTATGCCATCAGTGGTAATAATTTATACTCAAGGCACTGAACAATAATTATTTCTCCTACATATTCTCTTCTCCTTTTTGGGCACAATGATAATTACCTCTTCAGGGACTATCAGCTGATTGCAAGATGCACATCTTGGTGAATATTTCCTGGAATAAAAGACTGGGTTTAGAAACAGAGTAAAGAATGCTGTGGGGAAAAACAGCTCATTTGAAATTGAACCCTGTGCGAAAGTCTTCAACACCACAACTTTATGCCCTGACTGTACTATGGTGGGTTAAATGAGTTCATTATCAGCATTAGTTGAAGAAGCCCAGTCCAAATGTTTTTTAGGAGGAGATGAGATGGCCTGATTACTGGGCAGCAGATGAGTCCTTAATATGAAGTGTTAAATTAATGTTTTAGTCACCTATAGTAGTCCTCTATGCAGTGGATTTTATTAAAGTTGTCCACAGTAAACTGAAGTCCATCAAGTTTCTTGTTGCAAACTTCACACTTGAAACAGTCTGGATGAAAACATTTTCCAGTTGCCCGTAAAATCTGTTTTAAGAAATCATCAAGTTTCACTCAACAGTAACCTTAAAACTATTCCTGGGTTGACATCACAAACTGATTTGCATGGCATCAAGTCTTTGTAAACATGCATGCAAATCAGTTTGTGACGTCAGCCCAGAAAAAGACCCACGCCCCTTCCGACTCAGTCATGAACCAAATAACGTGCAGTTTTTCGGAACTTTTTAATGCTATAAATAGTCCACATTTAGTAAAAAGGAGAAACGAAAGGTGCAATGCGTTTCAAACTGGTTTATTTTAACGAAAAAATATTTTGGGGTTAGGTCCACTTTAAAGCACAGATTTGCCTGTAGCATCACAACACGCAAAAAACATTGCTTTTGTAGATTAGTTTCAACTGAAGGCGATTTCTTGAGTAAAACAACAAATGCAACTAATTTAAACAAGATTCTGCATGCATTTGAGAAGCTCCCTACCTGCACACAAAAGTTTTTTCCTTCCACCCCTTGTCCATTCCAGAAGAATGGAAGAGAGGGTTATTATTTTGCTTCAAAACCAAAATTGCCTTTTGATAACAAAGACAAAGAAAAATTATAATTACTCACTCACCCGCTCAGTGATATGCTGGATGCAAACCCAACAGGTTTCCAGAGTATCCTACAATTGCAAAACACCAGTTAAACAATTTAATATCAAATCACCAAAATTATTGAAAAAATAACAAAATAAATTGAAAAATAAACTCAAAACATATCAAAGCTGACTCTTTGGCATAGCATTACAGGATATCAACAAAAAGAAATGGAAATTATTGTTGTCTTGCAAAGGGGTGACGATCACAGATTTTGTTCTCCCTTTGTATGTCCAGGACAGAGTGGAAATATGTCCAGCTGCCAGGGTCTCATTCAGGGTTGCATGTGGATAAATAAAAAGCATTGTCATACTGCATTGGTGGTCTAAATTGATCAGGCATGAAAAAAGCGATCTTTTAGAGGTCAATAAAGCTTGAGCCATGCTCAGATTGATCTACTTTTAAGTTAGAGATTAATTCAAAGTTTTCTGACTAGCATCCCTGTCTCTTAAATATAAGTATAGCAGTCACGTCCCCTCCCTTGGATTTGTCTCCTATCCAAAATACATCTAAGTTACTGTATTTTCATTCTTGTCAAAATAAGAACATGAAGTGTAGGTAAAGATCAGGACACGTTTTTGGCCGCCGCGATCGCACCGCGATTGCGTCGCTAATTGCGGCCTGATTGCCGCGATCATGGCGCAATTCATGATGCAATCGTGCCACATTTTTTGGCTGCTGCGATCCGCCATCGCGGCGCGATCGCGTTGTCAATCGCGTCGCCAATCACAGCACGCCGAGTGATGTCCTTGCAAATCGGTATGACATTCACACACGACGCAAGTACAGTTATAATATACATATCATGCATACTTTGCATGATGAGATCTGAATTTTTGTACTTTTATTGACACTGTAACATCATTATGTTCATGAACATTAGTAAAACTGAATCTGTCATGGACAACTGCCAGTGACTCACCAGATAATCAGTCTCACAAAAACACTGTTCTTCCACTTTGTAGAACACCTTTCCAGTTAACTGACATCCTAAGAATTAAAAAGAACAAAACGGAATCAGCTCTGAGATATAAGTGAGAATATGAAAGGTGCACGTCAAGAAAAAAACCCAGACGATTAGTGTACCGAGACAGGGCTGCCACTAAGGGCCGGCGGCCGGGAAATTTCCCCGGCTGCTACAAGTTTGAGCCCCAGCTACTTTGAAACAAAACCAAAACACTGGAAAGTGAAAAATACATCAAACAACAAAATCCACTGACAACTTTTTTTACTTTCCCTGCCTACTTGGAAAATTAGTGACAGCCCTGTATGATCAACCAAATCCAATAATCATGTTCAGTGAATTGTCACTGGTGCTTGAGTTGTGACCAGATTAAAGAGATTTGTCTCTGATTGACAAGGTTTTTCACTGGCGCATTAGAAATGAAGGACAATTTAAGATGAAGCAGGTGTTTGACAAAACGGAATCAGCTCTGAGATATAAGTGAGAATATGAAAGGTGCACGTCAAGAAAAAAACCCAGACGATTAGTGTACCGAGACAGGGCTGCCACTAAGGGCCGGCGGCCGGGAAATTTCCCCGGCTGCTACAAGTTTGAGCCCCAGCTACTTTGAAACAAAACCAAAACACTGGAAAGTGAAAAATACATCAAACAACAAAATCCACTGACAACTTTTTTTACTTTCCCTGCCTACTTGGAAAATTAGTGACAGCCCTGTATGATCAACCAAATCCAATAATCATGTTCAGTGAATTGTCACTGGTGCTTGAGTTGTGACCAGATTAAAGAGATTTGTCTCTGATTGACAAGGTTTTTCACTGGCGCATTAGAAATGAAGGACAATTTAAGATGAAGCAGGTGTTTGACAAAACGGAATCAGCTCTGAGATATAAGTGAGAATATGAAAGGTGCACGTCAAGAAAAAAACCCAGACGATTAGTGTACCGAGACAGGGCTGCCACTAAGGGCCGGCGGCCGGGAAATTTCCCCGGCTGCTACAAGTTTGAGCCCCAGCTACTTTGAAACAAAACCAAAACACTGGAAAGTGAAAAATACATCAAACAACAAAATCCACTGACAACTTTTTTTACTTTCCCTGCCTACTTGGAAAATTAGTGACAGCCCTGTATGATCAACCAAATCCAATAATCATGTTCAGTGAATTGTCACTGGTGCTTGAGTTGTGACCAGATTAAAGAGATTTGTCTCTGATTGACAAGGTTTTTCACTGGCGCATTAGAAATGAAGGACAATTTAAGATGAAGCAGGTGTTTGACAAAACGGAATCAGCTCTGAGATATAAGTGAGAATATGAAAGGTGCACGTCAAGAAAAAAACCCAGACGATTAGTGTACCGAGACAGGGCTGCCACTAAGGGCCGGCGGCCGGGAAATTTCCCCGGCTGCTACAAGTTTGAGCCCCAGCTACTTTGAAACAAAACCAAAACACTGGAAAGTGAAAAATACATCAAACAACAAAATCCACTGACAACTTTTTTTACTTTCCCTGCCTACTTGGAAAATTAGTGACAGCCCTGTATGATCAACCAAATCCAATAATCATGTTCAGTGAATTGTCACTGGTGCTTGAGTTGTGACCAGATTAAAGAGATTTGTCTCTGATTGACAAGGTTTTTCACTGGCGCATTAGAAATGAAGGACAATTTAAGATGAAGCAGGTGTTTGACAGGAGGAAACACAAGTTGGGCAGTTGGGGCATTTGTGCCTGTCATGCTGGTAAACAGGGCTCCTGATTAGCTGCCAAAAGCACCCTCCTTCCAATGCTTCTGAGGTAGCTGAAAAGCATAGGTATTTAGCTAAACAGATTACAGCGCTAGGACAGCTACTTCAGGGGCCAGAGGGCAGATAGAATAAGCTGCTGGATCAGGTCCTGGACACCAGCATGATGGATCACAGGGGCCTCAGCTGACTGGCATGTGTGAACACCTGGCCATAATCACACCTTACTAGAGGAGCTCTGGCAGCAACGCTGGGCTAGCAAAAAAATTTTTGGTCAGTAACATCCAAGTTGTCACTAGCCACGAGGCTAGTAAGCTGAAAAGTTAGTATTGAGCACTGTCAGTCAAAAATTTCAATCTGATGCAAGATGCAAGCTGACAAATCACTGCAGCTATGATCAGCCAAGAAATCTACCTCTAAAAAGATTTCCTGGAAAACTGCCTGAATTCTGACTACCTGCCAAGTTACTCACCGCACTTGACACATAGAAAGCATTTGATGTGGAAAAGTTTATCCATGGCTGTACATCCTGTACCCTCACCAGAAACCTTCTGACCACATTTACTACACATTCCTGTAAAATGAAGAAAAGTTAAAGCTTGCTTCGGGTTGAACCAAAGGAGTTATGGTGGCCTGATAATTGTTTGAACATACAACTCTGGATCAAACGGTACGAGTTCAAGCCAGGACCAACATGTTGTGCTCATGGGCAAGCCAGTACAGTGATGTACCAGTGAATTTAACTCGCGAATGACACACCGTACAGGCCTGAGACTTGAAGAACTTGTTTATTTATTTATAATCTACACTATCTGAAATTCTTAACTTCTGTAGTTAAATTGTTTCAAATTTAGTTTTTAATTACGTGACAGTGAAAATCACCAATTGATCATCAGCCAATCTGGTAGGTCCGTGCAGTGACAGCAAGTCTGAATTGCAGACTTGGCTAGAATCTGCTCTTCGTGGTGCTGACCAAAAGAACATCAGATGAGACTGAGTTTGTTGAGGCTGTTAATTTTATTTTATTTATTTATTTATTACAATTTATGGATTAAAAACCAAAGGATGACCCGTAAAGGAGTCCTAGACCCCATATCAAAACAGATCACCTTAACTATATATATATATAAACAACAAAATAATAGATTCAAAAAATACAGAAATATAAAAATTACTTACAAGTCACTGAAAAATTTCTTAACTCTAGATTTAAAAATATTTACATATTATTAAAAATATTTACATTATCAGAAACATAAGGTGCATAGTACTGATGTGTTTCCTTCTACTGTACTGTATATTCATCAGGTCTAACAAAAGAGAATCTGACAGGTTTATATTGAATCTCAAACTGCTCTCTGGGTGTCGGTAACTCCTATGCCCAGGGTTTTCATTTAAGGTCAGAGGCCGGACGTTTCGTCCGGTTGTTTCCCATTCCACGTCCGGTACTTTGATACCAATATTTGGGATTTGTATTTTATTTGTTACTATGATAATCATATTTTTTTTAATTGACACGGTGAGTAGTAAAAATGGTAATTTTCTCCCAACCACAAGAACTAAAACATCTCGCGCGTGCCCTTTACTAATAAGGTCACCATTTAGAAGGTTCAGCTTATATTTCCCTTATCCAACGATCAAAATATGACTTTAAAGCTTTTGAACTTTGAAATAGAAAGAAATGACAGATTGTATCTCAAGACAAACTAAAAAGAAAACACTGGCAATCTTGAAAGTGATCAACTGATCTTTCAAATTTGGAGTTCTTCAATGCTCGAGAGACAAGCAAAACTGATTCCTGGGTTCCAGAAACGCTGGAAACAACGTTCCTGAGTGTTCTATTTTTAAAAATTTTTTGGAAAGGCATGCCCCCAGGCCCCCTATGTGCCTTGCGCCTTCTGGCGCCCAAAAAAATTCACATCCGGTGCATTCACAAATATGACCACTACTTTGACCGCTACTTTAGAAAACTGTGTTGAAAACCCTGCATGCCCCTATGAAAGCTTTGCTTGAGGGCACATAAGAGTGAGGCCCGGGTTCAAACATCTAGCTTTTCATGTGCCAAACCTAATTTGGGTCAACCTGCCACTCTATTTGACTGGACTTGTCAGGTAGAGTGGCAAAAGATCAACTTCAGTTCACATGTTGATCTTTACATCTGCCGAATATTACGCTAATATATTTGTTAATATAAGAGTGTTTCTGATTGGTGAGTGAGCTGTTAAAAACGTGGTCGTGTATATCAGAAATGGCACGACACAACACTCTGCAGAGCAGATCTAGGGGGAGGGTGCAGTGGGTGCGAACCCCCTCCTGAGATGACCTGCGGCTTTCTAATACAGCTAGTATTCTGCTAAAATTCTATTCTACGAAATTCACAGTAGCGCTTAAATACAGGAATGGCTCTGGGCTCGGAATGCACTGGGAACGGGTTTGGTTAGCTAAATTAGACTACAAAATCACCATGGTTAGCCTATTATAACACTGCGGTTAGTATAGGTAATCACATGAGGCCAAGTACTATTAAGGATTAATTGCACGAGAGTTTTCAAAATTTTCCAAAATTGCCCGAGTCGCGAAGCGACGAGGGCAATTTGGGCAAAATTTATACGAAGGAAAATCACGCGCGCAGTCTATTTTTATCTGGGAAGCCTGTTTAGCGCTACGGCAATTAACGGATTAGCCAATCATTAACAGGTAATCATGCCCTCTCTTGATTACTAAAAATGCCCTCGATTAAGAAAAAATGCCCTCTCTCTCAACCAATCAGCGCTCAGTAATTTTGCCCTTTATTGATAAGCCTACTAAGCAATCCGGTTAGCCTACTATAGCACTCCGGTTAGCCTACTAAGCACTGCGGTTATGCGGTTAGCTCTCAAGAATGGTAAGGGTAACACGATAGATAGAGCTCGTGATCTGAGTGACCCCGGGATTGACGAAAAAATCAAAGTCTAAAAAAATTTAAGTGTCCCCGAGCCATTCCTGAGGGTGTCAATGGGGTTAACTGTTTAGCGTATAATGACGTTTTTTTGCTATCGTAACCGTATAAACAACAAAATATGAACTGCCTAACGTATATAAGGAGATCGACTTTTTAGCGTATGCGGTATTTAACGGGCAAAGTTTGGCGATTTTCGAAGACAATTAAGTCAAATAACAGCATTTTTGAGAAACAAATGTAAATTTTAGTTTAGTTTTGACCTTGTTTTACTCTTCTGGAGACCCTTTGTGGTCCTTTGTACCATTATTTTTCGTCTCAGTACGTGTCGTGTTGGAGATTGCATGATTTTATTTCGTGACATCCTCCGAGCCTGCGCTCTCCCTGCGGTTTTAGTTACCAGTTCCAGGCTTCTCTCTCCGCCTTGTAAGACAAACATGTCAAACATGGCAGCCATTAGTGCAGTGATTACCTTTTACCGAAATTCGCAAGTTTTAGAACGTTTTCGTTCAAGAATTTCTTTTCGGGATGACTTACAAAGTTTCAAAAATTTCAAACGCCACGTAGAGAGTTTTCTTGCCGTGAAGGAGAAAGCAAGGGAGCTCGGAATAAATTGCTTCGAGCTGAAAATGTTTCGTTTAGCGAGGTCGACCACAGGAGCAAGTGACTGCCAAAATTATGCGATCTATACCCAGGAACAGTGGGACCTGGAGAAGCCGCTACTTCTTGGAAGTTCTGGGAATGAACTGAACGGTAAGTTGACAAATATTATTTACGTTAATTTGGATCATAGACATCATAAGGCTATCGAATGTTTACTACGTCACGTGACTCACGTGCGGAGGGCGCATCTTGAAAGTTTGTCCTCTGTAATCCGTTTTAATCTTCCGTATTATTACTTCCTTCCTATGTCT
>OX393564.1:16825884-16930884 GCA_947652115.1 Blastomussa wellsi
GTTAACGTTTCAACGAAAAAATGAAACTAACAAATGCCCATGAAAAGTCAAAATATTTTTAAGTTATCAGGCTTTTCATCGAATTTCAATGAATTATAATCATTAAACTAGGCTCGGCGATGCTTTTAGATCTGGTTAATATCTTTCAGTCTTTGCATTGGCAAGAACTAGGTTGAGGTGATTAATTTAATAAGGCTCGAAGACGACCATCTACAGCCAACGCAGTTCTGTTATACCGTGTACCAGTTTGCAACGTTGGGAGTGAAATTGAACAACAGCTGTTTATTTGGCAGGATTAGCAAAACCTAAACATGGTAATCTGGTTCAACAAAAATCTACGGCAGGTGATGTTTTGGAAACAGCTTTGCTCCAAATTCCACCACGTCGAGTTAAAACTGCAAAACCCGACTTCGAGCACGCGTTCTCAAAACACGCAATGGCGTACACAAAAACAGTGGGGAACCATCAACAACAGATTTTAATGTCTTACCAAAAAAATCTGGATCGCCTGTATTCTCCAAATTCTTCACAAGAAGATCAGTTAAGGCGTCAAGTTCTTCTTCAGTGCTTTTCAGTCCACTTGCCGGCTGTGGCGGTGGTGGAGGAGGAGGATTCGCGCTCCCTCTTGTCAACCTCGTCGCTGTCATCCTGACAGGCTTCGGCGAAACAGGCGGAGGAATCTTTTTGCCTGTTGCTGGGTCTAATCGAACAGGAGTCCTAGAAGCCATTGTTATCTGCCAACACAAGATCACTCAAGCGCTACGACGTATTGTGCACTCCACAAACTGAACAGCACCTCCACTGCTAGCTCGTTTGCCTTGTTTGGAGGGGGAATGTAAATGAGCTGGAATGACAGGAATTCGGAAGTGAATAGGGTGGGGTGGGGTGGAAGTGGGTCACAGGGGCACCGTTCGGGAGGGGCGCCGGTTTGATCGGCCAGTAGCTGTAGCCGAATTATCGTGGTATTTCCGAACCTGTGATCAGGCATTCTTATTTTTCGCGGCGGGAGAAAAAAAATATATAAAGAACGCCTGATCGCAGGTTAGGTATTTCCGCAATACATACACAATGACAGAAATTCACTAAAATTCTGGCGACAAGAATGGCTTCTAAAACAATGAAGACGAAGGCGGTTTACTCTGGAAGCAGTCCCTAGTTGAAGTTAGCCACTAAATTGTTTCAAATAAACACCTGGATGCAAAGCTACACTGTAAACCTTTGTTTTCTTCGCATGGATTTGTCTCCTCGGTGATCTGATGACAACATTATATTTAAAGTTATGAGATGAATGCTTGCTTTACAGGATACGGAATCAGTTAATCCAGCTGGTAACATATTCTTCCAGAGTTTGCAAAAATAACTGACATGTTTCACTTAGCTGTTGGTAGCTTTCCTGCAGGGTCTGTGTTTAATAACCGTTTATGACAACATGAACCTTGCCAATTTCCTCGTCCAGGTCATCAGTGGGGCTACTGATCTTGAACGATCTAGTCCTGAGATTGCGGAATTCTTCGAGCCCGGGCCGACTAAGGGCTGAACTGGGATTTAAACCCGGGGTTGACTCTCGCACAGTCACTTGTGTAAGGAAGTCAAACACGGGCTCGCTTACCCTCGTTTAACGATCCGAACGGCGAAAGACTCATCCAGAAACGCCCAGGAAATCTCGCTTATGTCATGTGGTATTGTAGCAGACTCGTACCCATTATGCCCTGCGCTACTCCTCCGAGTGAAATGGACTTTGATGGAATTGACAGATACAAAGACAAGATACTAAAACACGCCAATCTTGTCTAAATTTATTTTTTATTCAATTTATTAACAAAAATAATTCATAAAAATTGTATACACTTAAAGCCTTAAAAACAATACCAAAATTTTACAACTGCTAACACTTTCGGTTGATAAAAATAACTTTACAATTAGGCTAACTAGATATTCCTGGATACTAGGTTTTGCGAACTATAAATAGGTTTTGGCTTAAATAAATGATAAACAATCAACTTCACCAAAAAGACAGATATTTTCATTGGAAGAAATGCATAATTTTAATGACACTTGTTGTAGCCGACAACCCGATTTCCTGCGCTATCAAGTCAATGGCGTAAAATCGCAGCATTTTTGGCGGAAGATATATCATCCTGTCATTTCGGCAAGCTTCGGCGGCACACGTATCCATTTCGTAAACGATCGATGCCATTTAAGCGACTCTTGGACATTTTTTCTGATAACAGAAAAAGGAAAACTGCATGTCACCATCGAGAATCGAAACTGGCATGCTAACATCCCTCTCTCATCACCAAAATACCACCGCCATTAAAGGGAAACTGTCACGAGTATAACTTCAACATTTCAACAGCACAAAAACGTGTCGACACCATTGGAAACCTACGAACAGTAGTCAAGTTTTGTTAAAATTACTATGTCAGTGCATGGAAGCTAAATATGGACTGATATTATCAGGAGCTTTAGATCTCAGCTTGAAAAAGTCAGCCTGAAGTTTTCAGGTTCTGTCTTTGTGATTTGGAAAAATTGATATAAACTGTTTACAGCTACCCTGATAGCCGTCTCTATGTTCTAGGAGCATTTTCATGTATGGTGAAAGAACTTCAGTTGTAATTCTGTGGCCATTTTACTAAAAAAGCCGAAAAATGTTTTTCAACGTTTCTAATTGGTCAAAAATTCATGCAACGTCTTTAACCAATCAGAACAAACCTGCATTTTTGCTGACACACGTTTTCCCGCGCTTTGGTGCCGGTTACACAGGATGATTCAGCTTTGCGTTCTGATTGGAACATTACGAAACTTGGGCAGAGTTCTTACAAAAAATGTTGTTGAAAACCCTTTACAAACAAGCTGTTACCATATTTAACCATTTTCACGTGCACTGCAAGATCAAATGTGACTTCCATATCACTACAAATTGTGAAGGCGTGAATTTGGCAATATTTGAGAAAAAGGGGCATTATCATTGCAAGGGTCTAAACGATTTGGAAATACTGTACACCGAATTTGGGATCAATGTGCAGTAATGTTTGAATATTTACGCAATGCTTCTGAAAGTAGGCATGTAGGGTCCATAAAGCAAAGTAAAAGCGGGCTTAAAGAGCTTTCTTTTTTGGCAAGTCCGTTGTTAACGCATCGCCACTCGTGTTGGACTTGCCGCTTGAGCCAGATGTTTGTTTTCCCACAGGTTTAACATTGTGAAGTATCATGAGGCCTTGATCTGCCATCCGCCATGCATCTCTGTCTGTTGATTCATTCCTGATGTGGATCAACACTTCGTCCAGGCCAAGCTCATCAATTTCATCCCTTGTGGAAACAGAAAATAACAGTTATTACTATCCAACTGTGCTTCGTAGAGTACAAATAACACCCAAAACGAGTACAATTATCAAGCGGTATTTGTACTCCAGAGAACCGGTTAGAAATTCACCCGCACGGACACAACAATTTGCCGTGTTGGGAAATAAATCTCCTATTAGACGTTTTGTTGTGTGGTATCGCTTTTAACTCTTGATTGTATTTTGATACTGCACAACTCGTAAAAATACTCAGCGATACTACACAACAAAGCGTCTAATAAAATTTATTAAAAAACTAGCTATGGTATATTGCATTTCCTGAGTTCTGATTGGTTTAGAGGCAATGGTACGTATTTGAGCTCATATACTATTGACCTACAAATATGGTAAGGGTACGCGTAAAAGAATGCATTTTTCGCAATGTTTCTACTATATTTTTTGGGCGTTTTTTAATAAAACAATTATTCCACTCGCGCTTGTTAGATATGAGATGGTTTAGCCAACTCGGCACTACGCGCCTCGTTGGCTGTCTACCATCTCATATCCAACGCGCGCTCGTGGAATAATTGTTAAATATACATTGACAGATTTCCTTGTATATAAAAACTCCATAAATTTTAGGGTGTGGCTCGAGTTTAAATCCTGGACTTGCCGTCACCTGTGGGTTGAATTTGTTGTTGGTTCTCGTCCTTGCTCCGACGGTTTTTCTCCGGGTCCTCCAGTTTCTCCTTCCACAATCCCAACATTCCTCAACAAAAAATTCAGGACTTCCACCGGATTCGAACCTGTGACCTCCGCGATACCAGTGCGATGCTCTAGCCAACTGAGCTAGGACGTCACATAGTGGTAGCAAGATCAATCTATCCGGGGCAACAAATGCCAGTTTTGGCAAATCGCCGGTGAAGCGTTCTAAGAGTTTCCAAATTATTTCAGCCAATCAAAAACTAGCGTGAGCGCTCGCGAGTACACCGAAAGTAGCGCGCGAGCAATACGTCATTCAGGCACGAACACCAGTTCCGTCACGGGAGGCGGGATTTTGTCATCAACAGTTTGGGGGTAAAATGATGTGAGGAATATGAAATGATTCACATACTTTACATCGCGTCAGTGTCCTCTTTTGCAAAATGCATTCACGACCGCCTAGTTCGCACTTACTTGTTCTCATGTGACTCGATCATAGCCAAAACGATCTTTGCCACTACATTCTGTAAGAGCGGATCAAAACTGTACGCTAACTCCATCAAACAGAACTTCAAATCAGGAGCTTCAACCAGCTTTTGACAAGCCTAAAAACAAAAAGTACAGTCAGAATTTGTTATACGGATATCAGGGACTGACGACGTGTCTGTATTATGCGGGAGGCGCGTTGGTGCAACTAACCATGGTTCAACCTGCGATCAGGCGTTCTTTGTGTTCTTACTCTCACAGTGCCTCTCTCCGCCCAGCTGTATATTGGCTACCGGCGAATTTAATGCAGGGGATGGGAGAGTAGAAAACCAGTAAAAACCCGCGTGTAAGAACCTACATTTTTTCCAGCTCTTGAATCTCTATACGGTGGCCAATTCACATTATCAACCCAGTTGATACAACCAAATTATATTATTCTATTTTGGGTTTGTTATTGACAATTTAGGCCGAGTAGGTTCTTAATTAGGTTCTTAATTTATATGGGGAAGACAAAGTTGTTGATTACCAGAAAAATAATAAAATTGGTGTTTGCTCCTTCACTATACAGCATTTATTCATAACTGAATTGCCCTAAGTCTAACAAAACTGACTAAACAATGCGTATGTAGTACAGTATTACCGGTAAAAGCATCTTTTCAACAAGAGCTGTATATGAAAATGTACCAGAACCCTCATATAACAACCTGTTTAGATTTGCTTGGCTAAAAAGGTTCTTATATTATGGGGTATTAAAATGGCAAATTTCTGCCAGCAGGTTCTTAAACCAATAGGTTCTTACATGCGGGTTTTTACTGTAGTCTCACTGTAGCCGCTTCATGCTAAGGAAACAAATTCCGGCCTGATGGACCTCTAGATTTGTTCGTATGCAGATTTAGCTTCTTGCCGTTTTAGTGGGCTAAATTATAACAAAGATCCATGAGCAAGGACCAAACAGGAGAGTTTGGCATCACCTAACATATACAGTTTCGGATAACAAGGACCGGGAGGGGGGGGGGGGGGGGAGGAACACTTCTTACCTTACATTGTATCATCAAAAAGTGGGGACGGGGCGCGTCGCTTGATTTCTGAGTGATATCTCCTGCACTGTTACTCCATTCCCTGGGGGAATTTGATGCTTATCGTTCGCTCCGTTAGTTCACTAGCCTCTTGCCCATGAACAACAAGAGCGCGTGGTTAATTCCTTGTCGTTGCACTTACCATCTCATTTTCAGCATAATACAAAATGATCTTTCCTGCCAGCAGGAATAACTGTTCATCGTCCGTGATATTGGGAAGGGACAACAGCAACTCCAGAAGTGAATCCTGTGAAGGAAAAAACGCCAACAATACAAAGTAAGATCAACAAAAACAATGTCTTCTCGCATTTTATAGGAGTTATAATTCACTATTCGCCTTCAGTTCGCAGAACATACAAAAGCCCGTTTCGCCGTGGTCAAATATCACAAGCAGTTTTCTTTTTATTTCCAGTTCGGGTGATTTCGTTCACGATGAGTGTGACCACACGAGCAAGGGTATATAAAACAGTTGCTGTGTGTAAATATATTTTCAGTACCTTCCAATAAACGAGTTTGTTTACTTTTTAAATGCTCCGCACCCGACTTTGAATAGTAAATAAACAGTGAAAACTAAAACGTTGTCTTTGAGGTACTTTTCTATTTTTCGGCACGTTTGACCGTATGCATTCAGTAAATTCACTACTGCTACTTTGCAAAATATAATATTTTATATTCAGTGTAACTTAGTGCTTAAACATGAGCTTACATGTGTTATGATGACATCGGAGTTCTCAATGGCCAATAGCTCCAGCGTTTGGAGAGCCAACCGCTGAGTTTCTGCATCTCGGAGTTTGCACAGATGTACAAGTGATGTGGCTGAAAACAACAACA
The DNA here is from genome assembly GCA_947652115.1 of Blastomussa wellsi. Lineage (NCBI taxonomy): Eukaryota > Metazoa > Cnidaria > Anthozoa > Scleractinia > Plerogyridae > Blastomussa > Blastomussa wellsi. Next base: position 16,832,261 of record OX393564.1, read on the forward strand.
AAAACAAACAAGCAAATAAACAAACAAAATAAGTCACGCCATGTATTAATAATGTCCAAATGTTAGCACTGTGGAGGATTAAAATTTATTTTGTGTAGATTAATAATATTACAAACAATAAACAGTTTAGAACTGGTGTGGAGGAAAGTATTTTGTATTTTACTGATCCTAAACTGCTGGGAAACGACAAAAAAGGAGAAACCAACGAATCTTGGAATGTCATTGTTCTGTTTGCCATATCATTCAAGGCTTTTCAACTGAGGAGGTTGGTTAGAGGTTAGAGGTGTTCGGATTTTTAAGCTGAATATTTGAGTAGAAGAAACGTTTAGTTTATCTCTTATAAAGGTTCAAGCTGGCATTTCACTAAAGAAGATCCTGAGCAGGTTATAGTCCTTCCGAACAGATATTCAATCGAAATGTTCTGTTGGATACTCCTAAAAAAACGTAAAGCGCTCAAAAAGCACTGCAGGATGTGTCTCATATATGAACCATGTAGGATGGCCTGAGCTAACCAGGAGTTCTCGTAGAAGAGTTGGTTAGAGCGCCCAACAGGTAATCTGGGAGGTCATGGGCTCTTTGTCTCACGCTCGATTCATAACTGATCATTTCATCTTTACGTTAGAGTAGTTAGTCACACTTCGTTTTAACAGAAAAATCTATTATTCATGGAAGGACCTCATACCTGGGGCACTTTGCTCTGAAAGCATGACTCTTATTTCTGCAGTAAATGCAAGTTCAAGGAAGATTGCAGCAACAATGCGAGAAGCTGGAATTTGGACTGAAACAGCAAAGCAGAAACATGGCATTACCCTACAAATCTGCAAATGTTAAATGATTTAAGCAAAATGCGTCTAATATAAAGAGAGTAAAGGAACAATAATAATTATTACATACGTTTATAGATATATTAATATCCTTTATTTACTTTAGGGAGTTAACCGCCGCCTGGTTAGCTCAGTTGGTAGAGCGCTGGACTGTTGTGGACTGTTGTGCGGAAGGTCTCGGGTTTGAGCCCCACACCGGACCAACACTCAGGGTCTTAAAATAACTGAGGAGAATGTGCTGCCTTTGCAATGACATCTGCAAATGATATACTAGCCTTCTCGGATAAGGACCAAAAACTGTAGGTCCCGTCGCCTGCATATTCAGTGTTACGGCAAGCAGGGAACGTTAAAGAACCCACGCTCTTCTCGCAAAGAGTAGGGAACGAGGTTCCCGGTGTTGCGGTCTGGCCTTGTTTCACGGATTTGTGTTTGACATGGGGATAACCTCACTGCGCCTTTCTCCCTTGGACGGACTTGTCCAAGAAAAATTGACATGAGTATGAGTGGATTCAGCATTCTGGTTTTGAGCCCTGGCCGTGGCACCGCGTTGTGTTCTTGGGAAAGACACACTCACATAGTGCCCCTTGCCATGGATACCTCCTCTCTGCTGCTGGCTTTTGGTCCCCACTATCCTTTAAGGCACCAGCTCCTAAGCTCATCATTAGCGATGAGTTGAACACACAAGTGTATAAATGGGTACTGGTGAAAAAAGTGGGGAGGGGGAATCCTGCGTTAGACTAGCATCCCATCCAGGGGGAGTAGAAATACTCCTAGCCAATAAGCTCCATCTGATGGGCCAGCAGGTTCGCATGTAGACGATCTATAAAGTTAGCCCTCTTGTGCAACCTATTCCTGCACCGCAGATGAACTCAACCAGAGGCCGAGTTCTTCTGGCATAAACATATATCTTACTTCGTTCAGCAACGTAACACAAATCATCCAGACTATAAATGAAAGGAAAAATAATAATTAAGTTGTAAATTATCAGTTTGCTAACATGAAGTGAAAGTCTACATCCTAACCACTACCTGAGCCCTCTCACAGATGACACATCCTGAAACATCAAGGCTAAATTTTTGAGATTGTCAATTAAAATTCTTAACTTCTAAGCCTTCCTCATTTGAAGCCATCTTCTTTTGTCTGTAATAATGATAGTGATAACAAATCCTGCCAACTTGAAAACGTCGGGCCGACATTTTCAAGTTTTCCGTATGAAATCAGTACTAACATATTTTGTCTCGTCCTTCTGTTCTGAATTCACTTGATGTTATAAAATTCGTGATTTAGAAACAATTTGAGTATTGATGAAGTGTTGAAAGTTTAAATTCAGCCAATTCTGACAAAAATCGTGATAAACTCCTACCCTTTAATTCAAAGGTTGTTTAATTTGAAGATAGTTTTATACATTACAAATGATTACTTCATTCATGGAGTGCTGACAAATTAAAGGTCTAAAAAATGAATAAAGTCCAGTGGATACATTGTTTGTCCTTACCCATTTTCACCGATGACCACCTGCCTATTGGCTTCGCTGTCAGACACTATGTAGGAGAGAGCTGTCACAGCTTCATTGACGACACGATTCTCTTTGGAATGCAACAAAGCACACATGGTGCGTACTCCACCCAGTTCAACAAATTGATCCTAACAACCAAAACATAGTAAGCCTTGTAAGTTACAGGTAATGGTGTAGAATATAAAATAATCTGTGAATGCGGGAGGCGTGTGGTGGGAGAAAGTGGGTGGAATGGCAGCGTAATGGTTAGTGTACTGAACGTAGGATCGAGTCGTGGTTTGAGCCCTAGCTGGGGCACTTTGTTACGTCATTGGGAAAGACACTTTACTCTCCCCTCCCATGTGTAAAAATAAGTACCAGCAAATATAGTGCTGGGTATAACCCCAAGATAACCTAGCATCCCATCCAGGGGAGAGTGAGTATACCCCTATTAACTTCACGCAAAGGAAACCACAATATGACATTCGGCTCGTATGCAGACTTGACTTTACTTGTGAATGCAGACAGATATCTGGCTATTCTATAAACATTCACAATGTGCACAATGACAGAAATCATTCTTACAGATTTGTTAATTGAACCAGAATTCACTTCAAAAGTGACAAATGGTTTCAGGTTTGGAAAACTTCTAGCGGTGAGTAGACTAATTCCACACATTCTAGTGAAACAAAGTTTTGGTGACATAATCACATTGTATCATTTGCTCGTTTTCAATTCTTTTCTGTTATTCATTTAGCATGGATGCGACCTGCAGAAAAGTGACAAGCTTCAAACCTGAATAACAGGAACCGTCAACAGTTCTGATATGGCTTCAATTGCATATTCCTGAGTGGCCTAGGGAGCAAAAATAATTCCTTAATTAATCTCTCTGCAGTAAGAAAGACTTGAGCTAACAAAGTGGATGCAAAAGTTTAAACCGAAAGAGACTTAAATTTGTAGAATCCAAGACTTAAAGCACATAAACTACATGTATGAACAGAATTTTAACTCAAGTACAGAAAATTATTTCCTTGTGTAGGATGTAAAGAGGATATGTAATATTCTGTTTATTATAAAGATACTAATGAAATTGTCCAGATAAAAGAAAACTTGCTCATTTTTAAAATAGCAGAAAAGTGGCCACCTGAAGAACAAAATTTTTCTGGCATGTTAAGAAACTAGATATGAGAAGTTATGAAAAAGAAATCAAGACTGTTATTTTCTGTTGAAGAAAAGTAAATAATAATCGAGTCTCAAAAATCTGTAATAAATGAAATACTCAGTACCACTGGCTGATCGCCTGAATACGAAGCTCTCTTATCATGCTAGTAAACAGACTCCAACATCTTCACTTGTGAAAGATCAAAATAGTGCCTTCATTGTGGACAGTAAAGATACAAATCTTTAGTTAAAGGAAAAGTCTCAACTGGCATTTCTTCAGTATCTATATAATAAATTAAACTAAATATTATTTGCTTTGTAGAGTGAGAGGGGTAGGGGATAAAAATAATGACTTGTTTTGCATTTTCCCACTATGTCTTTCTTTCAGTACCCTCCCCTCCCATGGGGTGAACAAAGGATCCAGTAAGGTCTTACCTGATCTTGTGACAGACATAAATTCATCAAAGCTGGCACCCTGAAAAAAATAGATAACTTTTAAGTTAGCTACTTGGAGCCTAGTGCCTATTATCAGTTGAAAAGTCTAGAGATGTCCTTGAACAAAAATTTTGAAAACATCATTTAACATGGAGTCACTTGAGACAGGCTCCAACTTGTCAACATACTACAGATGTCTGTTTTAGAGGATTGTGTGTGTTGTAGTTCAAATTATTTTGCCCATGTTACAATTTGGTATTTTCCTTTGTTTATATTTCATTATTGTTTATTAGCAAACACCAGAAGAAAGAAAAAATACCAAATTGTAACAAGGGTAAAATTGAACCACAACATATGCCCTAAAGTGATTATGCAAATTACTGTGTACAGTATGCCTCAATAGTATTGAGGCACTACTCAGTCTTCTTGTACCTTTTCAATAAGAGTGACACAAGAAAAATAGGATCAGATGTAACTCCATTTGGCAGCTTTAAACAGGTGTCCATTATATTATGCCGCCTCTCAGTAACATGTGATCTCAACTCATTGGTGCTAGATTGTTTTTGTTTTTTTGCTGCCAACAATCATCAAAGCAGACTTCTCAGGAAAGAGAAGCTCACTTCAACAGGTTCAAAAGGTCTTGCCTGTTAGTTACAATTGGTAGATTTTGATCCGACCATTTGTTTGTTTCAAGGTGCTTTTGCTATCTCCATAATTATTAAGATTGATAGCTTCAAAAAGGGAATCATTAAATTAAAATCGGTTTTTAAATGCATAATAGAGATTATGCCATGGAAAGTGCGCACGAATGATGATTTTTATTCACAAGTTGCTATGCATCAAAAAACGAACGAGTGAGCACAGTGAACAAGTGAGTTTTTTGATACATAGCAACTCATGAATAGAAATCGTTCAAGTACTTTCCATGATGTAATGATTTTATTTTTTAAGAGATTTTCTCTTACTGAAAATGCTTGTTGCCCTCCACTGTGAATTACTATCATTCATGTATCTGATTGGATGAATGGTGTATTTTCACAGTCATTTGCTAAGTATGTATGAAATAATATTTCTATAAAAATCGCATGGACCGTAGGTTAGTCAACTTACCCTCCCTCCTGTACAATTCTAAACTTTGTGTCATCTCCTGTAGCAGCTAAGCTGGCCAGTTCAAAAGCGGCACTTCTTCTTTCCTTGACACTCCCTGTCTTGGCACTCTTCATGACCTTATCAATGTCCCTAACCTGTACCAGGTATGTCTCAATCAAGTCTCCAACCTGCAGACACAGGCAAAGGCAACCTTAAATCCTGCTGAACTGTATTTACATTACAAAATATTATTTTGTACAAATTTTCATAATCATTCCAGACTATTTATTTCCCTTTTTCTGACTGAAAGCACTCTTTGGCTGTCCAGTAAAATAACTAGACTTAGCATATATCTTACAAAGCATGACCTAAAAATGGGTTTTGCAGTCTGCATAAGTTTCCAGTAGTGCAGGAACTCTCACAAGCTTTTAATTTTATGTGTCGTCTAGTGTACACTGTAGCAGTTCCTATAATAAATATGATTTGAGAGGCTAGGGGCAATGTAACTGTTGTTTTGTTTCTATTGATTCTTGTGAAAGGTTGAAAATTAATTCATGATAGCATGAGTTGCTACAACAGTGACTCACTGTTGTACTGTTCAACACTGGGGAAAAAAGAAAGAACAACTCAAAATGTGTGGTTCCAGAAAATATCCATACCCCCATCTCTCTGTAATTTCCATTTTTGCAAAGAAAAATAAACCCCCCACCCCTCCGGAATTTCCAAAAGTATTTTGCATACCCCCTACACCCTCTGGAAAATAACGTTTTGAACAGAAATTGTGCAAATGTTGTCAATGTTATGCCACTTTCTCTTGTAAACATGACTGTTGTGGATAAACGATCGATTGGAACAGGTTTGAAAACAAAATAAAGACAATACAGAGATTTCCGGATGAACCATGACAAATGTGAAGGAGGGATGGGGGAGTCCAAAAACAAAATAAAATAATTCCTGCGAAACAAAACTTTAAGAAAAAATCCTGCACTGCAAAGGAACAAAAATAAATAACCCCCAGAGGTTGAAAAAAAAAATCAAACACTCCTGCTGGTTGTGAAACAAATACCATACCTTTTCAGGAAGTCCTACCTACCTCCCCCCCCCCACCCCCTTTTTACATTTCTAATGGTGCATCCCTAAATGCTACACAGACAGGATGTATCACATAGGGGCACAAATAACAAAATTATAAAATTTAATAGCTGCTGTGATTTACCTCTGTCTTGAAGTTATGAAACAAAATGGCACAGATCAACACACTGCACACCAAGAAAAATGCCTGGCCAATATAGAAGATAACTAGAAAATAAAAAGAAATCTGTATTTATTTAATTATTAATGATAATTTATTTTTACAATAAAACAGGGGAAAGGTACAGTGTGTGTATTTAAGCTCCACTAGTCCAACTAAGCCCGCTCTCAAATCGTTTTTGGCTTTAGATCTTATTACAATCAGGAAATTCCCAGTTTTTGACTTTTTTGGTACTATCCACTATAAACTTGGTGTACCAGTATGTCTTTCAAGCTCCCAGAAATATTAATGACAGTATCCTTTTTTGTGTGAAGGAAAGATGTTACAGGTCAAAATTGTCTGCAGGAAACTGTTTCCAAACTAAGTATTTTTTAACCTAGGTTAAATTTTGTTTTTGGCTATAAAAAGTCATCCATCGATCCCTCCCCTACTCCCCCCCCCCCCCTACATGATCAAATTTGTGGCATCATATATTTATAATAAATAATTTTACACTGTAGAGAAAACAAAAGGTTTAGTTTAAAGGTTTAGATTCCATCAGGTTCAACTCTAATTACTACTTAAGAGTGTGTAGATTAAACCCAGTAAGTGATACATACTGGACCAATACATTTGTTCCTTCTGTCGTAAACAGGTTTCTTCTTCATTATCACATTCATAAGCCTGAGGGAAAACAAAGTGAATTCTATGAAGTTCTTCTCTGTGTGCAGGCAAATATGAATTCAGCTTTCAGACTCAAACATTACATAGTCTAAACTGTTTGAGGAGCTCATTTTCAAAAGGCACTCAGCCCAGTCCATACTGATCACGTGTTATCAATGTTAAAACATAATTCATAGCAAACAAACATACAAACTTTATTCAAGAAGCAGATAAACTATAGATACAAATAAGGCCTTAAAAAGAACTTCACCAAAACTGAGTCACTCACCAGCAGTTCAAACGTAATATAGATTCCCATCAACAGAGATGCTGTTACATTCATGATGGCTCCACCAGCAAATGCAATCACAAAATTATTTTTGCTGGAATAAAACACAAAGAAAAATATGGCAGCTGTAGCATTAATCAACTGAGTTTAGACAAGTAACTTTACAATGTATGTTTAAATTATTTTACCAATACATGAAGCATGTTGGAAGATTATAGTAATTTCACAGGTTAAATGAAAATAATCACTCTTACTAGTATACAATATCTGATGTCTATTAATTAGTATATATTATAAATTAAAATAATCTAATGATAATCATTATCATGAAAAACATTGTTGTCATCACTGCAGTCAATTCAGTGTGACGGTTATCATCGTCATCATCACCTTTGTTATCATCATCATAAATATCACCATCGCCATCATATCATTATTATTTAGCCGAGAATACTTACTTCATCCCATACTTTCCTACAAAGCCACCCAGTCTGGTGTAATTAGGACAGTATATGAAACCAAACAGCATCAGAGCCCCTGTCAACATGAGTCAAGAAAAGCCATAAAAAATTAATGATCTGCTATTAAAAATGAAAAAAAAAATGAAATAAAATAAAAATATTAAGAAAACTTTAAATTTATTACCTGTCCAAAATGAGGAGAACCAGTAAATAGTCGTGAAAGCCAAAACAGTAGCCAGGAAATGAATCCATAGAAGGACCTATAACCAAACCAGTGGATCGATCAATCTTGAAGTTAATCAATCTATTAAACAATCAATCATTCATTCAGTCAGTCAGTCAGTCAGCCAATTAATCAATCAATTAATCAATCAATCAATCAATCAGTCAGTCAGTCAATCAATCATTAATTCAGCCAGTCAGTCACTCATCAACTCAGACAATCAAACAATCAATCAGTTGGTACATTACTCACTTAGCCAATCCATCAAAATAATATTTAAATCAGTCAGTTGGCCAGTCAGTCAGTCGATCAGTCAATGATTCAGTCTGCTGCTCGCTTGCTCCCTCACTCAGTCACTCAGTCGGTCGGTAGGTCAGTCAGTCATAGACAATCAATCAGCCAATCAGTATGAGAAACCAAGGAGAGAAGGGATTAATTAAACAAATATTTCTTAATTGACATTGAATTGGCATCAACAAGAACTCGGAAAAAATCCAAGTCCCAGATGGGATTTGAACCCATGACCCTCCGTGATCTAGTCGGACGCTCTAACCACTGAGCTACTGGCGACTCTATGTTGAGCAAGGGTCAAATGTGGGTCTTGACAGGAACTGCGTCTACTCTACTAAATTATAAAGGAATCACTGTGGCATAATGTGTTGTAAATTTTAATAATAAATATAATTTGTAAAACTGGAACAAAATATATTATTAACCTTGAAATTGCCCAGCAATTTCTCCCTTCGTTCAAATATGGTGATTTCCTTCCTCAGCGCCTTCTGAACATCATCCAACTCTTCTTGCCCCAAAAGATGAGCTCGTGAACTAAATACATGAACATCAGAGCCTACCATGTCTTGACTGCCTTGGTCTGGACCAAAGGTAGTTGCATATGACTACAAGAAAATCATTAAGGAATGTAATGTAATCAACATTTAGAGAAATAAATACTAATGTGTGGTCCCAAAAAGTATCCATACCTCCACCGCAGAGGGAATTGGAAATTCATGAGGGGTGGGTGGCCCATCAAGGTCCAGGAAATTCCTGAGAGGATGGGGTTATCAACAAAATTATGTTTCCTAATGGTGAACATTGATGCAGTTATGATTTCATTTCAGAATCACTTCTTACCTCTGCATACATGTACATTTTAAATTGTAAAAATAGCAACTGAGGTTTTTGATACACAATCATAATACAAATCAAATCAACTGTTTTAAAATCCCTTTGTGAAAGAAAGTTGTGCATAAAAAATAACCTGGTACATGTACTCCTATAACCTATTTTGTGCAATTTTATTATTGTAATTTTACACTGCAGAAAGCATCACAGGAGAACACTTACCCCTCTTTTTCGTTTACTCATTGGAACCATTTTGATGACAGAATTATCCAGAATCCTGTAATCCTAAATAATATTTAAGTGGGAAAACCTTAACCATCTTCAATACAATGTTGCCTTTTAGGGGGGTGGTTAGCTACTTACAGCTGTAAGTCTGTGTTTATAAATTACATTATCGTTTATATTTTCCTGTTTGGAAGATAACGAAAATGTTTTCTTCTTTTGGGGTTTGGTGTAGGGTTGCTCCTTGGGACTAACCGGTATTCAACAATTATCCTGTGAAATCGTGAGGGCTATTGCCCGATACTTAAATGACAAGGTTGTAGGCCAAGCTGGCTAAAATCAGATGATATTCTTCAAGATAATTGTTTTATTATTCAACAAAATTTTTAACAACAACAACAACACTTTGCAAGGCTTTGTAAGACTCTTTGCAACCTACTTGTATCACAGCAAGGATGTACATTATGTAATGATAATGGATTTAACAACAGTGGCTTTTATTTATGACCATATACTGGCATCATGCCCGATTTGTTGAATAATAAAGAAACCTGTGAAAATCTGGAACACAAAAGAACTACAGAATAAAAGTTAGGGGTGTACACATCCACACCACTGGAGCTTAGCTAGTTTCCTTAGCATGAAGCAGCTAGGAGTATTACACACATACATACATCTTTATTTAACAAATTATGCAGGTTAAATGTGGATTGGCAAGATCCAAGTCCATCACATGTAATTCCCCAGCACTCTGTCAGAATGCTCCAATAATTTCCCAGTACATAGGATTTATACTCCTGGATAGATAGGCACTAGAGATAGGCACTAGGAATAAAAAATACCTTGCACAAGATCAGAGCACAGCAACCTCTACACAGCACGACTTTGGTAACAATCTTTGTGAAATTAATGAGTGTCATATAATAGACGTTTTATTTTTGCAGTGAAAGTTGTGTTGTCATTAGGTGCACAAAAATAGTGAATTATAAAAACCAGTAAGTTGCTATAATGGCTTACCTCAAAGGTGTAACCATCTCTAAGATATTCTCCTTTGAACCTAAAGCGAAACTGATGCTCAGCTCTTCCAAGCTCGTATAAAATATGAAGCATCTGTGCTCTTGCTCTGGCAATCGTCTCATGTGGGTTACACACCAAGGTAAATGTCTTGCTCTACAAAACAAAACACAGCAATTGCCAATTGATACAAAAGGTTTAAAAAAATATCCTGACAACTCTATCAGTAGCAACCGACAAGAGACACTGAGCTTACTGAGGGAGGGGTAAATTTACAAAGGGAAACAAGATCACAGTGTGTGAGGAAAAATGTATAGACTACAGACTCTGTTGCATTGTTTGAGGAAGTGTATCAGCCATATAGGAGCAGTATTGTTTTATGGGTTGGAATTCAGGTTTATAAATAATGAGCAAGAAGAAGCACACATGCATGCAGTAGATCTGCTTTTCAACTTACTTTGGCCAATCAGCATTTTCACTGCTGGGTTGACAGACATCCTCAAAAATGCAACTTAGGTAGTCATTTTTGTTTTCTCGTCTCACCTCAAACCCCTCCTGTCCATACCGCCTTGTTGTGTTATATCCACCCCCCAACCCTTAGAGAAAAGACCGACTTCAAGTTTTCTAGCGAAGAGATGGTCAAATAGTGGGTTTTCTCAAGGTTCATAAGGAGACTAAAGCCTTGTCCCTGCACTACCCACTAACCCTCATCTATTAATACTGCCTTCTGCTTGCTGTCAGGTAATGATCAATGCAGAAAACCTTCATTTAGGTGGGAAGGACTAACGAGCAGGTTGTAAGCACTTTAATAACTGGCATTTAATGTATCGTAGTTCTGTGAGAAATAACTTAGTAGCGCTTAATTACAGGAATGGCTTCGGGCTCGGAATGCACTGGGAACGAGTTTGGTTAGCTAAATTAGACTACAAAATCACTCTGGTTAGCCTATTATAACACTGCGGTTAGCCTACTAAGCAATCCGGTTAGCGTACTGAGCATTGCAGTTGGCCTATTAAGCAATGCGGTTAGCCTACTATAGCACTCCGGTTAGCCTACTAAGCACTGCAGTTAGCTCTCAAGAATGGTAAGAGTAACACGATAAATTTTTAAAATTTTCGGTGTTCGGCAGCCGGGCCTCAGTAGTGTAGTGGTTAGTGGGAATAGCTCGTGATCTGAGTGACCTGGGATCGATTCCACCTCTGTGCTTTTATAATTGACTTTGTTTTTTCTCTTTATTAGACGAAAAAATCAAAGTAAAAAAATCAAAGTGTCCCGTAGCCATTTCTGCATTTAACGCCATGTAAATAACTTGGTGTATCTGCAGACTGAAATTGTCCAATCGTACGACCACATGTCTACTGCACTAACAATAAATTGCAAGATCGGAATAACATTTGGTGGCAATGATTTCTTTAAAAATAAAGCGAGAGATAAAGTGCTTTAAGCTAGTGACTCCAGGTGCTCTTCAGGGAACTTGTGGTTTGATCATCGATCGAGCTTGAGTAAGGAACGATATACGTTGCCTTTTTCAGTTTGGTAGGTACATCTATGTGAATTTTAACAAGACCAGTCGTGTTGATACACTAAATGAAGGAGTTGATTCTGTAATATTTGTATCGGCTCCCCCTTACAAAGAGCAGAGAGTAGAACTGATATCAAGCTTACCATGCTATCGTCTCTAAGAAACAAACAACAAAAACAACATGAAAACATTGCTCTTCTACGAAAATATTTATGCTTCCAACTTACCGGGAAAGCTTTGCTCTCGACGTAAATCAACATGGCTGCAAGTTTTAAGCTGGACAACTACTGGAAATCACGGTTTTCTTTTCAATTCTTGGCGAGAAAGGAATCTTCATCGCCATGTTTGCATCGATTGACGTCAATGCAAAACGTGACTTAGTAGAGTCCCCTGAGTAATTTTCGTGACCAGATCTCTGGTTTTCGACTAAGCGAGAAGGTTTTATTTTCCATGGAAATTGGAAAAAATTGTGATTATGCAATGTACCTTTTGCAGCTGCAATATCCAAGAGAAAACAACCTGTTGTTTTTTCAGAAGAAAAGAGAAATTTCTATTTTTAGCCTTGTATAATAAGCTTTTACAAGTTAAATGGATGTAAATCATGACATCATGCCTGCGCCATAGGCGCCCCATTCGTTGTATGTGCATGTAAGAAGAATGTACGAGAAAGGTTCGAAGATTGCCCTAAATTTTATGCAGAGAAATGCTTTATCTTGCGTTTTACTTACGTTATTTTGATGTTTCTCTGGTCCTAGAATCGATTTAAAGACATTTAGGCGAGTTTTACGAGTTCTCCGAGGTAAAAATTAGATGTCTTCAGGACCACAGAGACATACATCAAAAAAACACCAGATAAGTCATTTTTATTTGCATTCTTTTCTACGCGTAGAATTTAGGACAATTTTCAAACCTTACAACGTATGGGATGCCTGTGCCTGCGCCTCCTTCGTGCACCGTTAGATATTTGACGTAAACAAACATTACTTAGCAACAGACGAGAAACAGTTTGTACCGCACGGTCGGCTGCATAAACTTTTCCTTTCGGACAAAGAAAAGAAAGGAGGGATCACAGAATGACAGTGAACAATTGAGGCCAAGCACGGTAGGTTTTAACAGTTGTCCTTTCATTTTGCATTAAAACGTAATTATATATCAAGGCATTTCCCTGAGTAGTGACCTGACATGGTTTTTCGATGAATCGTGAAAAACTGTTTCGTGAAGTGATCCATGAACTGGTCTCCTGAATAGCCATAGCCGTGATTGGGGCGCGAAGCTATGCTGACATGAAAATTGACTGGATAAAAAGCCAGTGCAAAATAAGCTTACATTTTTTCTGGTTGTTTGAATTTTTCCGGAAAATAGTTCTAAAACTTTCCTTCAGTAGGGAAAATATCTTCACTGTCGTATTTTCAAGCACGGATTTTTGTTACAATTACAGTTATATGATCACCTTCGTAAACTACACCTCTTACGTTTTACCGCGCAATGGTTCATGCATTGAACTAGCAAGGGTGCGTTTCCAAGGAAATATTATGGTGAACTTTTTGGCTACGTCCACACTATTAAATTTATGCTGTGTAGCACTTTGAATTACTGGATGAAGAAAGTCTTTTTGAAAAAGTTTTCTTGTTCCTATTGTTAAAAGAAACGAGACGTTTCGGGAAGAACCCCTTCGTCAGTCGCAAATGATGCCGTTGATAAAACCAAACGTTAAAGTTTACGAACATTAGTGTTCACGCACGCGCGTACAATGGCGTTGATGCACTTGACAAATATTGCGCACGCACATTGTCTCTATTTTAAAAGACGAATTAAATAAACTTAAAATCAATGTTCAACCCCCTAGGGGCTAGTGTACCCAGATGGAAGATGAGCCGTCTTCCCTTGAGCTGTCGTGTTGCCGTTCCTCCTTTCACTTGCCTTCACAGACACTCGCATGTCCTGGACTTGGTTGTGTTCAGGTAGATTAAAGTGTTCGGCAACGGGGAACCCACCCCCTGGTAGCGGGGATTCTGTTTGAAACCCTCCACTGAACGCAGGTGCTCACCAAAACGATCCGCAAGCCTTCGACTAGCTGCGCCAATGTACTTGTAACAGCACTAGCACGTGATGACATAGACTACACCAGCCGCAGTACAGTTGAACTGTCCCTTTAGCGGAACATCTCCGTCGGCGTTGGTGATCGTTTATTTCCTTCCCGTGAAGTCACATGTGCGGCACCGGAGTCTTCGGCAAGGAAATGTTCCCGCTGGTGTGGCTTGGGTGCGATTAGCCTTGCTCCAAGTCGCTCGTTTAATCGCTTCGCGGAGGGCGCAGGAGGGAGGGCGTACTGGAGTCCGATTTAGCGCTAGAAATGGAGGGCGCGCGCTGGCTTGATTCGCGCTTGATTTCCAAGTGATGATGATAACTTTATTTAACGAGGGTAAAAACACTTAAAAACTGATAAACTAGTGGCCCTCATTATACTTACATAAAATATAACATGTTAAAATAGGGTTTAGCTTAAGAAAAAGAGAAATGGTCGTGACCTATGTACGATTCCTTATGATAATTCATATAATTTTTCTTAAAAAGTTTATTATAACATAGCTATATGCTAGCGCGCGCTCTGATTGGCTAATTTTTTATGAAAAAGAAATGGATGGTTCATAGAGATGGTTCAGGCTGACGTCATTGTCGGTGAAATTTCTTGCCAGCAAGAGTTTCTTCTCGCAACCTTTTCGGAAAAAAATTAAATTTAGCAGTCACTTATGGCTAGTAATAACCCAACATTTGAGTTAGGGTTTTTCGATGACATTCAAGAGTTAGATAACGTGTCTGAAATGGTTGAAACATCGGAAACATCAGATAAGTCGAGAGATCAACAACTGAGCGAAAGTGCGACTTTTCAGTGTGAAAAATGTCTTGCTATGTTATAAAAGCAATGGACAATGCCTAGCTAGCGTCCATCCAATTCGGGATCCACTTGGATAGTTGGGAGAGCACTTAGGTAGCTAGAGATGCTCTCGGCTGCGCCTCGAGCATCTCTTACGCTACCTTCGTGCTCTCCCAACTATCCGCGTGCATCCCGAATTGGATGGACGCGCGCTAGGCATTGTCCATTCCTTTACAGTGCTTCGCGCCTTACCGTTGCCACTCGAGAAAGTTTTTGATTAAATTTTACATCGTTCTGACAACTTTTTGCTAACTTCAAAGTGAGCCAGCCAATCAGAACATGAGAATTTCCAAGGGCGGAGATGTCAAATTATAAGTGCATTCACACAGTTCCAAGATGATTTTCATGGGATGCAAGGAAGTATAGTCGTTATTGAGGTTAACCCATGGGTAGAATTTGTCTAAACCACCTCCAAAGTCATACTACTCATATCTGGAGAGTTCGAAGAAGATTTTCGTGGAAAGCAAATAATTTTTATACTAAACCCATGGGTAGAATTAGTCCAAAGTACCTGAAAACACATTCTGCTTATATCCACAGAGTTTCAAGGAAATTTTCTTGGAAGTAAAGACGTTATAGAGGTGAACCCATGGGTACAAAGACCACCTACAAAGTCATACTTTAAACAAGGCACCCATGAGTTCACAATAGAAACTCTGGTAGTTCCCCAGAAATCTGTTTGGAACTCGGAGAAAATATGTAGTATGGTTTGGGGGTGATTTGGACAAATTCTACCCATGAGTTCATCCTAATAACTCTTTTACTTCCAGGAAAATCTCTTTGTAATTCAGTGGATATGCGTAGTATGACATTAGAGGTGGTTTAGACTAATTCTAACAAAGACGTAAGTCCTGTAACTCGGGTACATCCAGTCAATCCTCTTGCAAAGTCAGCCTAGATGTATAGGATGATTTTTGGCGTGCTCTGGTACAATTCTACCCATGAGTTCAACATACAAACTCTGGTAGTTCCTCAGAAATCTTCCTCAGATGTTCCTGGAAGTAAAAGAGTTATTAGGGTGAACTCATGGGTAGAATTGGTCCAAACCACCTCCAAAGTCATACCACACATCTTCTCTGTGTTCCAAAGAGATTTCCAGGGAACTAACAGAGTTTTGATGAAGAACGCATGGGTAGAATTGTACCAAAGGACGCCCAAAGGGAACCTACACATTTACGCTGACTTTGCAAGAGGATTAACTGGATGTACCCGAGTTACAGGGGTGAACTCATGGGTACAGGGGTTACAGGGGTGAACTCATTTAGGCGAGTTATCGCTTTCTGGGTTCCCCATCGGCAAAACAAGCGTTGAGACAAGAATAAAAACACGGTGAAAGTAAGGTAAGTCAATTTTATATAAGATTTGGCAGTATTTCGGTTTGCTAAAAGGTGCTGTAAATTATTCCCATACAAACTCTTATATTTTTGCCATGACAGCTATTATGCAATATGATCCTGATCACAACGTGAGCTTGCGTTGCCTGTGGTTCAGACCAATTCTATCCATGGGTTAGCCTCAATAACGATTACCAAAGGACGCCCAAATTTATCATTCTACCAATGGGAGGCGGCCTTGGGCTTTTGAACTGGCCAACGGTAGCATGCGTTGCGATGCGTTGATTGGTAGATTCGAATTGACTCGCATTCTTCAGATTCCTTTGGGCACGAATCTGGCAGCTATCATATTGAGAAAGCTGTTTTTTGGACTTCAGTATCGCTTTTCTCGGAAACTTTTGGGAGGATGAAGCTCAATCTCGGCTCAAGTACGAAGAAATTTGTGCTCGATCAGATGCCGGCGTTTTCGAGGTGAGAATTATGACGGTTTAGCTTCAGTTTGGGCTTCAACCGGACAAGGTCGTGGTCGCCGGCTGTCGTGCTGCCTGCCTTGTCTCTCTTTCTCTTCTATATGATCTAGGGGTCGATAAATTATGTCGCGAAATGACGCCTTAAGCGGCTCAGAACGGGCAAAAAATAGGACACAAGACTCATTTAACATTTCACCTCAACGTTTATTGAACATGTAGGATAAACTTAGTATTTAGAACAAATCGCGGCCAACTTATTTATGTACATCTATATTTCTTTTGTAACCGCCATTGATCGGTGTCACGCAACAAACTCAAACATCGGGTGGTTCACCTGTGGTGTGACATGTGAAAATCTTTGTCGCTGCGACGGAATTTTGTCGCTGCGATCTGTCGCACGAATTCAAACCAGTTTGAATTCGTGTGACAGATCGCAGCGACAAAATAAGCACAAGCAGCGTTGTCGCAGCGTGTGTACGGCTTCTGCGACAAATCGCTGCGACAAACTTTAAATCAACCAATGAGGGAGCGTCCTCTTTTTCTAGTTCACATTTCCCCTCTTCCAAATTCGCTTGCGTGCACCAAACAAGAGCCCTGTCGCAGCGACTTGTTGCTGCAGCAGTACAGACGAAGTGACTTGTCGCGGCGACGTGTCGCAGCGATTTGTCGCATATTGTGTCCCCACCTTTCTACTTACACATATACACCGCTTATTATATCTGAAATATTCAAACATCTGAAAATCGAAAGGATAGACTTTTTCTAAACAAAACAGTTTTGTCATGGTTCTCAGCTTGATGTCACATACGGCCGAGATCTCAAATATTCAAGATGCTCTGTTTTGAAAACGAAGAGTACAGTGGAGCTGAAAATTTGCGAAAAGATATATTTTTAGTTAGCCTGACACCTAGTGGCAACGAAAATTTAGTACGCCTAGCGATTTTGATTTCAGAATATTATGAGGTGACATTTATTTCAGACCAAAGTCATCTTACATCAGGCCTGGTGGACCAACTTTTTATTATAACATTCAGGAACTAATACGTTTTTGCTGTATTTTAACACCTCAAAACTTCGCCATAAATTTTATCGAAATCGCTCTTATAAAAATTCTTCAAATTTTGCAGACCTAAAGAAAAGTATGTCAGGTCAAAAATCCAGGAAGGGTTTTCCAATATTCCCCCTTTATGACAAGTTGTCGGGTCTCGAGTAAAGCGGGGCATGACGTCACTACGTGCTATGGTAACTCCGATCTCGAAAAAACGTACTTCATCTGAAATTTTGATCTTTTTCCGTCTAGTACACTTGGAGCAATCGATTTTCTGTCGAATACTCTATAGCGGTACACTAGCATTGCAAAATCCGTTTTGCAATATTCGGTAACCAACTAGAACCGTTCTATTATTCAATCGATAAACTGTTTAGAATACTATTCTTTACAAATCAAACCCAAGAAAATATGAACAACACCGTTACTAATTCATTGTTTTATTTGGCGACATTACCAAATACCAGCATAACTGCTGGTTAAGTCTGTTACACGCCCTACTGACAGCGATAACATGATAAAAAAATTTAAAAAAATATATTTTCTTTACGTTATAAACAGTAATAAGTTAATAAGTTAGATATTGCACCTTTGAAGGGAACTTGTAATAAAGGTTATGTCAGTAAATAAATTCAAACGCAAAGCTAAGCAATATATTAATTCTTACACACTCTCTTTCGTCATCACATATCACTCAAAAAACCTCACCGCAGATAGATCTCAATAGAATGGAAACAATTCGCTCATAAGTTGAACTTTCCTTAAAGATACTCAAATTACAAAATCGTAAAAGAAAACAGTATAAATCTGTTAATCCCCAATTCGGTATATTAAACCTTGCTGCATCATATAGAACAGGAATAACTTAGATTTACAAAATCCTCATAATGTTCAATCAGGAAAACAAATCTCGTTTCAAGCTACTTCTCGTAAAAGTACTCAAGACTTTTTAATACTATTGCTCAACCAGAACCCTGCTGGGACTCAAAAAAATGTCTAGTTTCCCTCCCAATCTTTTCGAAGCTTACGATTAAGACATTCGATTCACTTGGTTCTCGAAGAAGCGTGTAGGCCGAATTTAACAGGTGCTAATCCTTTGTACACTCGTCTGCAGGGCAACACTTGAGAAAGGGTGCTTTGGAAAGCCTTCGACTAACTACACTGACTGCGCATTTTATAGTATCGTAACAACCGAAATCTTAGAAATGTGACATACAAGCAACGCAAATAAATAATCTCGCTCACGAAGGCGAACTAAAACTTTAATAGAAATACACAAAGTGTAATAAACTTTTGACTTTACGGTTTTAAATTAACACGTATGAAATGAATGTGAATATTTCAAGGAAGTGACAATTCTTTAAGCATATTAGTTTTTATGCTTTCAGTTAAAAAATACCTTTCTAGATTCTGTACACATTCGTGAAAAGAGAAAAACAGAATCATACAATTCTGCCATAATTATTATTTTTCACAATAAATTAAAGTCAGATGTCAGATAAAAGAGAACAAAGAACAACTGTTCAAGAAAGAACAAAGCTTCTCCTCTTCCTCATAACGAGTAGTGTTTTTGTCAATAAGGGAACTGTATCACTTGACATTTACAGTTGTTAACCCTGAGTTGTAAGCTCAAGAAAACAACACAAGGTAATTAGATGGAAGTATAAACAAGTGATCAAAATGTGAGAACTGAATTTTCCAATATTTAATATTACCTCTACACTAGTAAATTATTATTTCGAGTTTGTTCCATTTTCAAGTTAAGTTTGTTCGCTGCAAAATATTTAAACCGCATATCATTACTCCTATAAAGTAATTTGCTTCTGTTGAACTTAAAAAATTAAGATAACTTCTATATGGAAACTTTCTGTGTTGCTTCCTTGTTGGCATCGAGTGTAGTATGACCAGCAGTCACTTTCTAATCACGTGTCATCGTACTACACTGCTCATCAATCCAGGTCGACATGTACCGTTCAGAGAGCCATTCAGTGTACTACTCGCCATAGTTCTGTCGGGGGATCTGTGCTCAGGCGAGTAAAGCTCAGGAGAGCCTGATGAAAAGGACCTCTCTAGTGGATCCACCTGATTCAATCGCGCCAGAGCGTTCTTTAGAACCTGGGAGTCTATAGGTCCTGTTGTTTTAGGACTAGTGTAGGGACGTGATAAAAGGGCCTGGAATAAAGCAAAAATCAATTGGATTTGTTCTCTACATAAATGGTACAGAGTAAAGAAGCAGATTAATCGCAAAAAGGCCGGAAATCTGTCTGCGATTGCAGGATTAGAGCTCAACCCCTCCAGCATGCCTGGTGAATAGGTCACAGGACAACGTTCCACCGCTTGGAATTTTAAATAAGTTTGTATTTTATCTGCATTAATATTTGATTGTTGGTTTACATTGCTCCCAATTAAGCGCAGCAATGCCAATATTTTTTCCTCGTGTCTTGACTTAATGTAATGCATCAGCTCTCCTAAGGTCTCACATGAATAGCTCGATACCCTGCGTGAAAACAATAGAACAAACAACAGGAACAACGCCCCTAGCCCCAAAAACAATAGCAACTGCTGCCAGTAGAATTACAACCTTTTAGAGCTGCTACACTACCGTTAAACTCCACAGTAGCGCGATAGTAATTGTGGCAGTCGCATAGCCTCATGGGGGTTACTTTAGAGGCCAGGTCATTTCGTTGGTGTTGTGTTTTGTGGCACACGTTTGCTGGTTTACTACTCCCTTACTCAGCACTCCCATTGGCAAGTATACTGTAGATGCTAAGTATGGTTTAGCAGAGTGACGGTGCCTTGGTGGATGCCACTCACAGGGTTGTCATGGCTACCCGCTGCACTCGTTGGCAATTCTTGGCTCCACCAAACTATCAGGTACCCCCCCCCCCCCCGTTCATCTTTGTTGTTGATGAGTTTAAAGAATCGAGAAGAAAAAGTAAAATACTCGTAAAAGTAGCCAGTCAGTGATGGGCTACACACTGAATTGCAGAGCAGACAGGGCACAAGAATAAATAAAATCGTCAACCAAGGGATATAGTCTTGAACAGATGTACTATAACATTGAAAGAAATGCATAAACTGTAATTCTTAATGCAATACCTTGCATTTTAACTAGTTGACTGACCTTGCTTTTTTCCAGTTCTCTTGCAATAGCACCCTTTTCTTGTACCAATAAGTTTACTTTGTCGTGAAGTTCATTGTTCTCTTTTTCCATTGCACTTAGTGCAGCCTCCCTTTGGCGTACGCTTCTCAGATGTTCCCGGATGATCTCCTCGGCATCTGTTAATCTGTTCAGAACAGCCAATCAGTTTTTTTGTACAATATCTCAGATAATCTGACGTTGAGCTACGCTTTTCATGGAAGACAATCGACGGTTTTGTCTCCGTTAAAACAGTGATCGGAATCTAGTCTGACATGCACGTCAAAAGAATAAAACCTACTGATCGCCACAGAAAAAGGTATTTTCTAAACTTTTCAACACTGCTCTTAAGCTGTTGTTGTTGTTATTGAAGTTGCAGTATTGCTGGTTTTCACTGTCACGCAATCGAAAACTAAATTCGAAGCAATTCAACTACAAAAGCTAAGAATTTCAAATATTATAGAAGATAAATAAATAAACAAGTCTCAGGTCTGTGTGGTGTGCCGTGCGCGAGTTATTTGCAGGCGTTGCTATAACAGCGACTACTTTGGCTCATGAGTTTAGTACACTTCCACATAAACACAACTTGTTATATCTGAAATGTTCCAATCGAAAGGAGAGACGTTTTCTAAACAAAACAGCTTTGTCACGAAACTCAGCTTGATGTTACATACGGCGGAGAACTCAAATATTCAAAACGCTCTTCTTTTCAAAACGAAGGACACAAACGAGCTGAAAATTTGCAAAAAGATAGGCAGGCCTGGCATGTACTAAAACCAGGAACAAAGGAATACCCCCTCTTGATTTCAGAATTTTATGACGTCACATGAAAAGCAAGAATGGGTTGACTGTCCTGTTGCTTTATACGTAAGGTATGTATGTGCACTAACTCACTTAGCGAGCAGCTCTCGTTTTTCTCCCATGAGCTGTTTTTGAGCAGCCTGTGTTGTGTCCTTAAAATCTTCTTCCTTGTTCATTCTCTCCTGAGTCAGTTCCAAGCTGCTCTGCAGAGACAGCACGGTGGACTCCAGGTTTCTCTTCTCTCGTGCGAATCTATCCCTGAAATAAAAACATTGCCAAAAAGAGAAAATTAACAAAAACAAAGGACATTAGTGTTGTAAGACAGTCTAACGAAATCGCTAGAATAGGGGCCACTCATTCAGGGGCGGATCCAGGATTTTTCTTATGAGGGGTGCACCGCTAAGGAATGGCGTAACTGATGGGTGACACAAGCAAAACACAAGTTATATTAGAAAGCCGAAAGTCATCACAGGGAGGGGTGCGCACCCCCTGTACCCTCCCCCTAGATCCGCCCCTGTGCTACTTTCTTTTAGATAACGTTACTACTACCCGTGCCAACCTTCCCAAATCTTCATTATTATTCGTGCAAATCACACGATCCAGTTGGTGTCCTTACTTGAGTGATCTTATTGTGGCATGAGCCTTGGTTTTCCTTTCGTCGTTTTTCCGCTGTAGTTGATCAATTCTTTCTGCAGCATTCACTAATTCTCCCTGTAAATACTCCACCTCTTGTTGCAGCTCATTTACTCTTTCTGTAAGAGACTTGGCATCATCTTCCTTTCGTTTATGCTGTCGGTGTAAAATCGAATTGTAAGAAACTGGGCAACTTGCATTCTCTTGTTTAGCGTTTTTTAACTCTTTAGAATAGAGATTAAGCAGGACCTTTTTTCCGCGAAAGGCAAAGCTTCCACTTCTGCCGTCGGTCTGCCGTTTGTTCGACTTAATTCTCAATATTTTGCCGAGGTATTTGTGTACGTATTCACTGATAAGGAAACAAAATGAGAAGAAAGTTTGCGTTTGCTGAATAACGTCATGCTTAATCTCTCTAATAAAGACAGTTTATGTCAAGGAATATCAACTGGCGACTTTCAGTAATGTAACGAAATCGCGAGACTTGTTTTCAGTAGAAGATGCATACTGTGCTATGTGAGAAGCTGTACTGTTCAGGGAAGTAGGATTTTTCTTGAATGGTATGAGTGTTTGGGGAATTAAAAGCATCAGCCTTGCTAGCTAAAGCGTTAAAATCACTCTCCTAACTTGCAGGTTTAATAAAATGGCTCAGAGTTTAATGATGAGATGTTCAACCTTATCTCCAGTATTTTTTAGCTTCTCTTTCAAGGCTTCTATCTTGACCTCTTGTTCTTTCACTGTGTATTGTAACTGACCGTCTCGTTCTCGCAGCAGTTCAACTTGCCTCTCTAACTCCTGTACTGTTTGATGTTGAATTCCCCTAAAGAACACAAGGTACGCCGCACCCTGTTACATTCACGCACAATTTTGTGTTGTAATGTGAGGCAAACATCTTCAAAAAATCATTTCATTGGAAGCAACGTATACTGAAGCTACTCAGAAAATAAAGTTAAAACACGTTAGAAAGGGAAAGCGCGGGGAAAACGCGTCAGCCAAATCCGCCATTGTTCTTCATTTTGCATTTTAACGGGTAGAATACACCTCACAATCTGATTGGCGGCACAAATTTCTTAAATCAACCAAACATAGCGCCCAAATCAATCAAATAGGAATTACATCGGGAAGTCATTTGAATCAGGAAAAAATAGTAACGTTTAAGGTTGCAAGTAAATTTTGTATTTACTATACCTACGGTGTGATAAAATTTATCTCGTCCTGAATACCGCTATACTAAAGGTTGTTTCAAAGTTGTTTATGGTGAAGTAAACTGTTATAAGTTAAGATTACGATCGAGTATCATACTCGTTTTTTATGGTTATTGATTAGCTAAAAGTTCGAAAGAAAGGCAATGTAATATTTACCTTAGCATCTCCTCGAGTTCTATAACATCACAAGCAAGTCTGACAAGGTTTAGGTACATTGGTTAGCACCAAAAAAACACAAGTTATCAGAATAGAACTGAACGGTTATATAAGAAAAGCAGTTAGATTACAGTGCAGCATTTCAGGTTTACAGTTATTTTTTAGTCAATAATTATTGTCACTGTGCCTAGTTTTTAAATAGTATTTAATTTTTTCCAAATTTTCATTCTCACTCGATCTAGTTTTTAAGTTTTTGCTTTTATAACCATGTTATTAACAACTGAAATAAGGATTTATTTCATTTATGTTTTTTTTATAAATGCACGTTTCGACCTTTAGCCCTACGTCGAAGCAACATAGTTACAGTTAGTTTACTTTGGTTTGTCATAATTTTTATTTGCTGTTTAAAGATTTTTTATATATATTACAGCGATTTCCAATAAAATTACTTTGTTAAAGTAAGTGCACTATTTACAGGCGAGCGCAAAGATCGAACAATTAATTGCTATTATCATTGACACCCATGTTCTACTTGTGTCAGTAGGTCAAAAGCAACAGCAATGAATTTAAATGCAAAACAATCTTAGTAATTAAAATTAATGTGCAATTTCGTCAAGAGGCTAAAAAGTTGGTTAACGTTTCTACCTAACTAATAATATATTGGGATATGGAAACAGATTAAAGAATATTGTTGTGACATGTGTACTCTCTTTCAATTATTTTCAACCTTACAATTTATTAACGACAAGCTTTAGTCAGATGCTTTCCCCGAGTTTTAAAGTGCCACTACGATGAAAAAATGTTGTTATTGTTCTCTTTCGATTCCGATTTTATGTTTGGCAAGAACGCACCATGCCAATTATTGCGTCTCAATTTTCGAAATAAGTCCGTTTTTTTGAACGACAAATTCTTATTTAAACTGTACACCATTACCAGATTCGACTTCAGTCGAGTTGCACTGAGAGAACTGGATCGAGAGAGAAAATGACGTCATATACTCACTAGTTTAATTTTTTACTGTGTGAACCCAGCAAATTTAGTATGCAGAACAGCAACTTGCTTCTAAAAGCTCGTGCTACATACTAATCAGCTGTGTTCACACATTGCAAAAATAAACTAGTGAGTATATGACGTCATTTTCTTTCTCGATCACGTGACACACGCTTGCAAGAGGCTTTTCTCAAGTGTAAGTGACCCTATAAGGCATTGGTAGAAACTCAGCTGTGTTCTATTGGAAATGCTTGAATCTGATTGGTTCTCCGACTGTTTTCTAGTCGCCGATAGAAAACGATCGCGCGCGCGTTGCTCTTTGAAGGCAAGATTTTTTTTGATTTTTCGCTTTAAAATACATAAAATGGTAGCTTTTGGAATGCAATCCTTAAGTGTTTCTACTAAAGCAACTATACTACTCGCCCTTGTTTTCTATGAACGATACTCAACTCGGTTGAAGATGTAAGCAATAGAGGACTTTTACCGTGTCTATATAACCTCATCTAAACACGGGGGAGGGGGTTGGGAGAATTCGAGACAGTTATTCATAACCCCCCCCCCCCCCGAGTGTTTAGATGAGGCCATATCAGTAAACACGGTCCTATAAGTCTTCTAAGCCCGCTGTTTCTTTTATAAAATATTTCTCAAAACTATGCGTGAATCTAAAACGTCACAACCGTGGGTAACTACTCATATCTTCATTTCTAAACACACCTATCGACCATCGACCGCGCGTAGTATTTGTTATTTCATAAAAGTTACTCTTGCTTCTTTGTAAAAAATATGGCGTGTGCTTAAAAGAAGTAGTATCACAAGGTAATAACTCACTTGTTAACTTCTTCCTCTTGAAGGTGAACTCTGAGAGTGTTATTTTCTTCAAATGTCAGCTTCATTTCAGCCAGTTGTTCATTAGCGTTCTTTAGCTCTGACTGTGTCAGCTCCAGCTGTTCACTGATTCCTTCAAACTCGTGTCTCAAACCTGCCAACTAACCACCAAGCAATCACTAACAAACCACTACCGAGCGATACACTTAGTTTGTTTTAGTTCAGTTTGTTGTGTTTTTCAACAAAAGAAAAAGAAAAATTTTACCTTGAACTCGTAGCCCGCAAGGTCGAGCGACGAAGTCGCGCGAGTGCAGCTCGACTCCTCACCAATCCCCCCCACGGCTTCGCCGCTCCAACGACGGCCTCCCCAAAAACAAAAGCACTTCGCCGCGAATCCCGCCAGCGACGCAGGCTAGAGCTTGATAAAACGTACCACTGTGTTTTCGCTCTTTGTCGGAGTCACGGGAATGCCCCCATTTCCCTAACAACAGTTCAAACCCGATAGAAAACCTCCCGATATTACAAGGTAGACAGTAATGGCAAGAATACAATACCAGTACAAGCGGCTGCAGCACATCATACCTTAGCTTCTGCTTCCTCTGCTTGTTGCTGAGCTGTGTCCTTGGCAACCATAACAGCAGTGTATTCTGCCTGTCGTTTGTGCAGCGTACTTTCCGTCTGACGCAACTGTTGTGTTTTCTGGAGTACAAAAAAAACTCAGCGATGATTTTTCCTTTAACAACGTTGTATTAGTTCCAAGTAGAACAAACCTGTTCGATGCGAGTTTTTTCCGGCTTGAAAACGATGTGCAAAAAGACCACCGCGATCCATGGACGATTCAAAAATGTATTTTCAAAACTTTTTTTTACTCCGTATTTTAGTTGTTAACTGGATTTGTACTTGACTTCCGATTCTGACATCGTCGCAACTGTAAGCCATCCTTACTCTATTCAAGTTCTAAGATCCATATCAAAATTCTCCTTAATTCTTTTCCCGCCTTTTCTACAATTTTCATTGGGAGAATTAACATCGTTCATTACATTGTTCGTGGCTACTCTGACGCAGTGCTTTCACTTCGTCTTGGCCAAGGGACTCTTCAGACACCTTTCTGTTTAGCAAAATTCGTTAACCATCGCGCTCAAAGTCCCGTTCGCTAACAAAATGACGACAGCAACCTCGCCTAGTATCACATAAACTTAAATCTAGATTAACATTTACAATAATAAAATCTAAATTGACCGTAACTGTCAACTTTAATTGAGAATTAATATCCTGTCGATATGTCATTCCGAACAAGTTCTTTATTCTCCCAACCTTACTGTCTGACTTTGTTTACAAAAGTTGTGAGACGTTAGCAATTTAACAGCATACCTTATCTAATTCAATTTCCAGATGCCTTTTTGTTGTCTCCAATGTGGATACTTTCTCGGAAAAATCCTTTATTTGTTCCCAGGCCTTACTCAGCTCGGACTCCAGTTGCGCTGTCCTGTTCTCCAGGCTTCCTCGCATTTTGCTCTCAAACTCTAACGCGGTAGAAGCCTTGGTTCCAGTGTGGCTGGCGTTTGTGAGTTCAGCACGAAGGCTAATCAGTTCCTGTGTGACAGGTACAAATGGCATAACTCGATCAACTAGAAAAGTTTGCCAGTGTTTAAAGTGTCTATATGGCCTACAAGGTTTTTATGCTTTTGGTATATCTTTATAATATTGCATAAGCATTATTCCAATTTTAGTTTTTGGACTCCGCAACTTTTTTGCCACAAAATAGAGCTTTAAAGTTCCCGCGTCAGCCACGCCCAATGAAGATGACCGCGAGTTGCTACTAAAAAAGAGTCCTGGTTCTATAACGGGTCGTGATGTCAAGTCAGGAATCGTCAAATCTTCCTGTCCGTTCATTTCACTGTTAATTCAGAAATATGATTAATTGTAACGGATAATATGTCTGATAGATGTGTTGTTCTGAGGTGTTCAAATTCTGCTGACTCAAAGAAAGAAATTCCCTGATTTGACGTCATTCATAACCAATCTTCGATCACACGGTCAACTTCATTGGGCGTGGCCAAGGCGGGAAATTTAAAGCTTGATTTTGGGGTGAAAAGTGACGGAATAGAATAGTTTTCTACGCATTCTAGAGATACCAAATCCAAAACAATCGCTTTTGGCCGTATAGACACTTTAAGGATCTATAGTATAGGACTTCGTGAATTATTTTGTGTTAGAGAAACTCGATACACCTTCCCGATAAATAATGACAGCTTTAGCAGCACATCATTGAAAAAGGTTGTGCTCCATTTCGCTCTGAAGGAAGAACCACGAGAAGAGTACAAAATTCATGACGTCGTAACGATTGGTTTTTCGAAACGGGATTTGATCAGCTGCCTAAAACATGCATCAAGTATTTGACACCGCTCAAATATTAGCATAGTTTCTCCAGATAAACCTCTTTACTTTGCAGACATCACTCACGTTTCGAAAGTGTTCGATCGTCAAAAACAGCTGAAATTACTCACCTAATGAAGGATGGAGTTTGGGGTGTTTTTTAAAACTTGTGACCTCATACTTTAACATTCTAGATAGTGAAATTTCCTTGTTTAGTTTTAGCAGTGTCAGTTTTGGATAATATTTGAGAAATCACCGATTGAAGAAACACTAGTTCTAAATTCTTACTCTACAATCAAATAATAGTACCGTGTAGCAAGTGGCATTGTATATGCTGTCGTTTAGCTAGCTTCGCTGTTCAGCTTCGTTGGATTGTATTTGCATCTTTTCTTCGGTGAATAAACGTGCTCCTTCTCGTTCGGAGCTTCAGCTCAACTTACTGGCGCAGATACGAATTAGTAATTTCTCTGTCAAATTCGTTTGTACCTCTTTGTTTGCAGTGAGAGTATTAGTAGCGTTACCTCATCTCTTTCTCGCAAGAGAGCGCTGAAATCTTTACTCTCCCTCATGGCTTGTTCCAGTTGACTTGCCAGAGAGTGACGTTCTGCTGACGACTTCTCTCGTTCACGCTCAATCTCATTACGCATGTCCACAATAAGTCTCTCGTACTTCGCCTTAAAGCACATAAATAAATTGTAATATCAGAACAATACCTGGCACAATTTTGGGTGTGTCACTGAGTATTATTATTCATTAGTAAAAGCGCCAAAGTGCTGGATTGTAATGATACATATTAACTGTAGTTTACTGAGCTTTACTCCTAACCATTACTTCCAAACATTATTTTTAATAGAATACACCACAAATACAAATGCATGATTCTTAGCAGTAATCTGAATCATCAAGTGGAAGTTTACACAAGCCTCCTTGTGACAACAAAATAACGTAACAACTTACCTGACTGTCCAATGAAGCATTGTGTTGTCGTAGGAGCTGTGCA
The DNA here is from genome assembly GCA_947652115.1 of Blastomussa wellsi. Classification (NCBI taxonomy): domain Eukaryota; kingdom Metazoa; phylum Cnidaria; class Anthozoa; order Scleractinia; family Plerogyridae; genus Blastomussa; species Blastomussa wellsi. The sequence goes on from OX393564.1 coordinate 16,860,921, forward strand.
GACAGCACTTTTATTTCTTCTTTTAACTGATCTACCTCTTGTTTGGCTGAGCTGCTGCTCTCTTGTGTGAACTCGTAGCGTGTGCTCAACTCTAAGCAAGAATCAACAAACAAGGACACAGGATTGTAAGTTGAAAACTATCCTCCATTCCCTCTGAGAACCCGCGTGCAGGGAATCATGGTAGTTGTACGTCTCAAAGATGTTGTGTACAAGATGCAGAAAACTAACATGATTCTGTGCGCACAAGATTCTTAGGAGGAACTGGGCATCAAAGAAAGGTACACAACTTGTTTTGGTCCGATACAAAGCAATGAAAAGCTGGACTCAGTTTCAGTTCGATTTTTCTAGTATTTACTGATTTAGTTGAAGGAAAGGCAAGGAAAATTTAATTTGTGAATTGATTGGGGAAAATAGGAACTAAACAGTTTGGCAACTCAATAAGCTTCACTGATACTGGTCATGAGGCGGGACGGGGAAGGGGTAAAATAAACAAGTAACAATAAAATTCTCACCTTATACAAGCATAGTGACTATAAAGCATAGTGACTATAAAAAAATGTCTAAGGAATTATGGAAGTGCAATAGGTATATTGTGATTAATAATCATAATAAAAGCACAAGAAAGTAATGACAGCTTTAGCCAATGCTAATGATAGCTCACCTAAACTCCTGCTTTGTTCTTTTTGCAGTTGTTCTTCAAGCTCAGCACACTTCTCATCCAACCTCTCCAGCTTAAGGAAAGGGTACAAAGTTGAAGAATGGGATATATAAACAACAGTTATTGTGCTGCACGCCACTCATTATATTTTTTGATAAATACAAATTATAATCTCTATTAAGCTCAAGTGCATTGCTTCCTGATAGTACGTAACAATTGAAATTTGTCAGCTACATAAAGCAGTGTATACTCTATCGTATATTTCTTGAATGAGAGTTACGTTTAGAGCGCTTTTCAACGGACTGTAAAAAATAATGAGCGAACTGCTTTGGTTTTGCATTAGCACGCTCAGTGATTGGTTTAAAAATCTCATGTTACTTTTTAACCAGTCAGAAGTAAAATCAAAACCAGTAGTGACGTTTTACTGCGCTTTGTGTCGACTACTTGTTATTACTGCACTTCGAATGCTTGTCTGCTTCCTTTGTAACTTGCCAGGTTTCAGACACTCGATAGAAATTCGCTCTATTAACTTATTTTAGTCTGTGTTTCTTCCATTCAAATCCACCTTTGAAGCGTAATAAATTAACACGTTGTTTTACTTTTTTGTCAACGGTTTTGTCTGGTTACGAGCCACTTTTGACAAATGAACCGTTTTCAGTCATTTGCAAAATTGACAACGTTTTTGGCGCGAAATGATCATTCACGAGCTATCAATGTCCCCAAAATGTGTCTGCCCACTTCGATGAAAGACTGCTTGGAAAATAATTATGTTTACAATGGGGACGCGCAAAGATTAGAAGATTGGAAGGAGTTACCATCCAGGAGTCACTTTACAGCAAGATTTAAAATGTTTTATTCAGCGATCAAAAAATGACACGTAACCAGAAAAAAATCGTTAACGTTTTGTAAGTAAAACTATGCGCTAAATACATCACGCTTCAACGATGCTCGCAAATGGTAGTATACTCTGCAAATAAAATGGATTAAATAAACTAACTTGACCACCTCCTACCTTCCACACTTCCACTGCACTGGTAATAAGCACCAATACTTTTTATAGAACACATTGATGCTACACAGGAAGGAGCAGTCTCTTTCTTATTTTCTTTACGCTTACTAATAAAATGCTACATTAGTAGTTTTAATTAATAATACTTTAATATATGTTAATAGATTGACTGGCTAAATAACTTTACCAGCTCATACCGTTCACAATAATCCAAAGTCTTTCACAGTTTCATTGCACTAATAACAAGTACCATTACTTCTTGTTAAACATGTTGATACGCTGAAATCATTGTATCAAAGTGTTTGACAAAGAGTGCTGGCCTTTCCACTGTGAATACAACAGCATTTCAGAGAGCATTTTCTTAATTACCCAAGGACTACCTAACACACACTCTCAGCTTATCAGCAATATAATGCTACATCATTCAATAGATTGAATATTTTATACTTTAGTCTTATGCATTTAAATACGTTGACTGTATGGGTAAATAACCTGACCAGTCCTTCCATTATCAAAGTGTTCAATAAAAAAGTAATGGCCATTCTTGTTTGGATACAATCACACAGAAACAGCTCTTTTACTGACTACGGACAGCCTAAAGCACCATAAGCTTGTAACCACAATGATGCTTCATCAATAGTTTTAAACTTATAAAATTATAATAAAGAGATTGGATGGATAAATGACGAGACCAACTGCTACCTTTTACATTTCATTTCACTACTAACAATTAGTACCATTACTTTTTTCTTAAACAGATTGATGTTCTGTTATGATTGTATCAAAGTAAAAGAGTGTGAATTGTCTGAGGACCGTTGGTGAACGCTAAGCTTATCACTGTTAGTATACTTCCTAATTGGTACATTTGAAATGTCTTAAGGTTTTCACTATATTCCCATTAGGATTGATCTCCTGACATTGCTTATATCTTTCTTATGTTAATTACACAACAATAGCACATGCAAGAACATCCAAGTACTTGCAACACAGCACATGCAAGACCATCCCTGACCTGGATCCTGGATGGATGAAAAAAAGGGGGCAACCAAGAACATGGAGACAAACGATACTGGGAGAAATTAAGGCTGCTGTTATTGGATGAGAGAGATCACTGCAAAACAGAGCAGCTTGGCATTACTGGGCATGATGAGGATGAGGGAAATACAGGGTTCTCAGTAGAAGGTGACACAAGCTGGATTCAACCCTTTGTCATGACAAGGGCAGTAGTGTAGCAGCTCTCGTAAGCTTGTAATTCTACTGGTAGCAGTTGCTACTGTTGTAGGGGCTAGGCACATTGTTCCTGTTGTTTGGTCTATTGTTTTCACGCAGGGTATCGAGCCATTCATGTGAGACCTTATGAGTGCTGCTACATCACCCAACAAGGATAGCCACTTGTTCTGTTTTACAGTCTTTCCCGTAAAACCGTGAACATCAGAAATGTATATGGAATGTTATTGTGTTACAAAGAAAAAGCCAATCAGGTGTGAGAAAACTAAACCGCAAACACCAACGGTAATTAGTTTGTGGTTTTGAGGTTTGTTCGTGTGTCCTGAACTTCGCTGTGATTGGTCACCACATAATCAACATTCTTGAAATATTTCATGTGTTCACGGTTTTATGGAAAGACTAAAAATACATGGTTCGCTTCATGCAGCTTAGCTCATGTAGCCACCTCATCTTTAATCAAAAATGTACAACGAACCCTACTCATTCATATATTAAGCTTGTCATTCCTATTGCTAGGTATTTCATACCTTGATGTTCAGATCACTAATCTGTCTTTCTTGTGTAGATACAACAGCATGGAGAGAGCTCTTTTCGTTCTCCAATGACTGTACCTGAACACTGAGCTCGTCAGTCTTCTTTGACTAAAATGGGAATGGATAAAATAATTGTAAGGGGCTAATTAATTTAATTTGTGGAGGTCACGGGTTTTAATCCCATCGAAGCCCTGAATTTTTTGTTTGATATGCTATGCGTCAAACCAACCTCAGCTTGGATGTTTATTTTATACAGTGATAAACATGATCCTGATAAATGCCCATCCTGGAAATTGGTTTTTCTCCACATTTGACATGGCTACCACTTGAATAACTCTCATCAAGTTACATTGCTCACGAGAAAATAAAATGAGGATCGTTTAGTAGCGATAGAGAGAGTTAAATTGAGTGTCGTAAAACCAAAAGTAATACTCTGCAAATCACTTGAAGGATGCAGAAAGTCCAGTGATCCAATCAAAACTCAATGTAATTACATGAAGCTGACACAAAGTGCGGAAAAGCATGCGCAAGTGACAATTGGTATCACTAAGCGTAGCAATTCACTAACTTCTTTTGACACTCAACTGAAAACTGCTCTATTATATCAATGCCAATCCTCAGTGCTAATATCCATGAGAACAAAAATAAAAAAAAATATTGCAAAACAATTTACCTTTTCCTTTTCTTTGTTAATATAAGAGGCAAGTTCTCTGGCCAGATTTTCCTTCTCTTTCTCTAATGCAGCTGTCTGTTCCATGGTTTCCTTCTCTCTATTCATGCTAGCTGCAAGCGATGCTTCAAGATCCTGAACCAACAACATGATGCATGTGTGTCATATTTTGCATAAAACACTGTACAATTATTTAATCATTGTGAACTGTTTCCACTGAGGAAATATTAAGTAACCAAAAAGTTACATGTACATGTAAGCCCTGACCAAAACAAAATTAGTTTATTAAAAATAGCCATCAGCCATAAAACAGATCAGAAACAATATTTCATATAAAATTATTTGCAGTAAGGAAACTTATCTGAAATGGTCAGCTAAAAATTTAAACTAGGTGCATAGTTAGAAAAAAGTTGTAGCTAGCTAAAAAGGAAATATCTGTAGCTACATTGATGCAATCACTCACTGCATTCTTGCTTCACTAAGTTCAAACAAGAAACCTACACTTACAAACAGATACCTGTGCCTTAATATCAGCTAGAGGGTTTCCTTCAAGATTTGCATCTTCACCCAACATTATGACACAAATTAAACAGTTAAAATGAGCTTTACAATCTACTAAATCGCTCAGTAGGGGGAGCACTGATAATGATGTGTTGAAATATTCTTGCATGTATTGTTTTCCAGATAAACTAATGACTTCAATTAACTATTGTGACACTGTAATGCACTTTTCTTCTAAAGTAGATAACCAAACAAAGCTTATCCAAATAAGAACAGACACAGGCTTTCTTCTTTTGGTTTAGTTATGTCATCATTACAAAAGGGAGCATTAAAAAAATCTTGTCATTGTGACATTAAATAATTATTCAACTATCTGCCTGTTAATGGCCAGCTATTCAAAACTAGTTTAAAACACTAATTTAAAGTTAACAAATAAGTATAGAACTTAGTAACACTTCAGGGAGCACATCTATTTGCATATTAAACAGCCAGCACCTTAGCATTGTTTAACAAAACCTTATTTAACTCAAAAAGCCAATATAAATATGAATTTTAAATACCATTTGTGTAATCAATCAATGCTTTGATGGACACTAGAATAAATTCATTCTGATTATATTCAGTATTAGTTAAAACTATAATGAAAGCATGAAAATAACTTAAAAAGATCAATTTGGTTAAAACTGATTTCACAAACTTAAGAAACCTGTGTATGGTCTGATTAATAACAATCATGACAGCCTTAGCTTGTTGTAGAGAATATTAAATTGACAAGCAATATCTAAGGTCTTGACTGGCATACTTTGATTAAATTAATGAACTACAACCACAGCAGAACAGAGTTACATATACTGCAGCATGTGCATTCAAATTGATTATACATGTACTGTAGATAAGTGCTGCACAAAGTCTTTAACTCCGTGAGTCTGAAGATAGCATCTGTATGGACCATGAACTACTATTAATAGTAGTACAAACAACTTCAAATGGAAATGATTTTCAAAAACTTGCAATTATAATTAAATGTAATCATACAAAAAGTTCAATATATGGAATAAATAACTCACCTATGTGCTAAAGGTATATCAGTTGTCAGAGCCAGCTACCAATTCAAAATCATCTCATTGATTAAAATTATGGTTGCTGTGCATTTACCTTTCTCAAGTCAACAATCTGTTCACGTAACAGGTCCTTCTCTTCCTCAACACTCTTGCTGTGACCAAACTCTGCATTAAGCTTTTCTTGATAATTCATCTCATTAATCTTATGATCTGACAACACCTGATAGCAGAGATGAACAAGAGCCAGGAACAATGGGTGTAAATACTGTAGATGAGTTGTAGCTGTACATATTCTATTTTCTTGCCCACATGATTAGATATTAGCTTAAATTCAACACTAAACAAATATCAGTTAAGGAAAGACAATACATGAAGAATAAATGTATAGGTATGTGCTGTTAGTAGCCTAAAGCACTAATATTATATCACACAAGATGCCAAATTATTGGCTATACACAAGGCTGGTATAGAATACGGATTTCTGGAAGGCAAACAAATCATGGGCTATGATTTTCCACGATAAAAGCCAAGGATAGAGCTAAAAAACTGGGATAGATGATAGTTATTCCATTATAAAAACTCAGTAAGTATCAAATTTATATTGTATGGTTTTTTCTTATATCATCACCCTCCTTTAAACAGCAAAACAGCAAGATGGATTATTTGAAAGCAGTTTAACACTAACTCAAAGATTTTGGACAATAAAACATTCCTTAGCAAATTGGTGGTTTACACTGTAATGCAATTAAAAACTAAATTCGAAACAATTCAACTACAGAAACTAAGAATTTCAGATAGTGTAGATGATAACTAAATAAACAATTTCGCCAAGTTTCAGGCCTGTGCGGGGTGCCACTCGCGAGTTATTTGCCAAAACATTCCACACAATTTACAAAGCTCAGTATGGAGATGCCATATTTGTGTCCTTCTGAGGGACACAAATATGGCTGCCATGATGCCAGAGAAACCATCTGGAACTCAATTGTGCTATAATAGCAACTTTCTTTTGGCTCATGAGCTATTATACTTCCACATAAACACCATTTATTATATCTTAAATGTTCAAACTGCTGAAAATCGAAAGGATGGGCTTTTTCTAAACAAAACAGCTTTGTCACAACACTCAGCTTGATGTCAAATATGGCAGAAAACTCAAATATTCAAAATGCTCTGGCTTCAAAATGAAGGGCACTATCGAGCTGAACATTTGTGAAAAGACATATTGTTAGTTCACCTTACCACCTAGTGGCAACGAAAATGTAACAGGCCTAGCGAATTTCGACTTCAGAATTTTATTACGTCACATGAAAACCAAGGATAGGTACTACCGTCAAGTACTTCATCAGGTACTATAATTTTAACATTTAAAACTATAGTGGTTTAGGCTGGTATTTCTCTTTTGGATTTTCTTACTTCTTCCAGTATTTCACCCATTCGATAATATATTTAGTCTTTCCCGTAAAACCGTGAACACCAGAAAAAATTTCTGGAATGTTTATTGTGTAGTGACCAATCGCAGCAAAGTTCAGGACACATGAACAAACCCCAAAACCACAAACTAATGACCGTTGCTGTTTGCGGTTTAGTTTTCTCACACCTGATTGGCTTTTTCTTTATAACATAATAACATTCCATAAACATTTCTGGTGTTAACGGTTTTACGGGAAAGACTGTGACTTTCAAGAATGCATCTAAAATTAATCTGTTACGACATAATGTAGTTTAGGGGTGCGGCCAGACAAGCACTACATTACTGGTGACCTCTCATCAGGTACCAAACTTATTTGCAAATTTTTAATGCCAAATTGACTTGGCTAATTAAAGCTGAATACAGGTTTAGTGCGCAAACAATCTCCACATGCACTATATGTACATGTTCTATGTTGTTCCACAACAAGTAGCTAAAATGAAAGCCAATTGAAAGCGATGCTTCAATGAAAAAGTTGAATTCTTCAGGCTTTCTTCTCAGCTGGTTTGTACATAAATGCAAACTAAGACATCTTTCATTTTAACACTATCACAGCACATTTTTATGTATCATTAGTGATTCAGTGTATATTATCACATTTATTATAAATCTACCTGCGCATAGCAACATTTTCTTAAATTTACAGGTGCAACTGAGTGCCAGTACCTTGTTTAACTTTTGATTAGTTTCAGACAGCTCCTTACTTAAACTGGATGCTTCATCTGTAGCTCTTGTTAACTTTGCTCGCAATGTATTAACCTAATAGATGGAGGAAAAATATAACAGCATGTCAAGCTCTTCAATTTGTGATTGCATGGTCATTACATTTTTAAATGAAGAACTGAGTGAAAAAAGACTATCTGTCCATTATAATTGTGCTGAGGAATAAATAAAGATGTGAAATTTGCCAATATTCACACAGTTATTAGAGAGTCTGTACCAGTTGAATTTACAGTTGTATGTACCAGCTGCCACTTAACACCACCAGTCTGGTACTCTGTTACTCTCATTATTTATTTATTAGCAACAGAGGGATGAAAACAAACACTCACATGTAAATATCAAATAAAAATGAGTTTATTATATAATAACCAAACCAGTTCAGAAAGAAACCCATAGAAAATATGTGCTCTCACTTGCTGAAAAGCTATATTTTCATTATGGTTAAATTATTTTTTATATTTTGTAAAGAAATAAAAAAAATTTGTCTATCAGGAGAACTCAGAGCAGTTGATGTAGAGGAAGCACTTAATGTACTAGAAATATTGTGTGTTTGTAAAGATGTCTCGATCTTTTTACAACAAAATAATGGTTATGCAACATGAAATGCATGTACAATGACTGGATTATGCTACACCAGTGCAGCTGTTGAGCACAATTCTATTAAACACGGTCACAATGTCAAACTTCAAGAAATGTTTCTGCACATAACTCCATTACATACCCCATATTTTAAAATATGATAATTTAAATTGGGGATGATCAGAAAGTTTGTGCAAGCCTAAGAATCAAATGAGAGTTTCAAAAGCACTTTCCTGTAGTCTGCAGATTACGCTTTGAAGGAAGTGTGAATTCTGTATCTTGTGATGCAATTAGGATTAATTAGGATGACAAGAGAGTACTTTGGGGATGAGACAATAGTTCTTGCTTAACACATTGACACCCAGAGATTTTTGAAAAAAGTGCTTTTGAATTTGGACATTTACAAGTGACATTTTATGGTCAGCTAGTTGTGAGCTAAATCTGCTCCCAAATACTCAATACTTCCTTTGCAACATGAAAACATGCTTGTCTTTCAACGAGCCTCGTGTTTTACGATATTTTTGCTTGGGCATCTTTAGGCTTTTCTTTTTTCCACTTTTTTCACTTTTCCTTTTCCTCCTTTACTAAGCATCGTTGGCCTTCTACTGGGCTTGCCTTCAGTCCAAAAATTATAAACTTAACAGGAAATTCTTGCCATGGAGTAGCCAAAGGTAGTTGAGGCACTTTTTCCACAGAATTTTCACTCAAATTTCTAAGCAAATGCCATGTGTATTTCATGCTCAATTAACACTGTCACTCTGGTCTGGGTATCATTGGAAAGATCTTTTCCTCCTGCAGAGATTGAGTACAAGTGATGCCTTTTTGACAAAATGTGATGACGCAGAACAAAGGCCAATATTAGTTATGACCAGTTTTGGTCGGCACGGGTGCCAATGGGTTAATATAAGCCATGTTGCTCTGGTTTACCTAAATTTTCCTCAGTCTATTCAAAAAATGTCCTTCCACTTTGCATGCAGCAGTCATTCTGCTAGTAGTTACTGATAATCCAGATTCACTCTCAAAATACCTCATCTTTTGATGCTTTGTCAAGAGATTCCATATCTTCTTCCTTCTCTGCAAGTGTTCTCTCTGCCTCACCGAGCTGCAAGGTTATATTCTCAATCTGCTTCATCTGCCGTTCAACGGTATCATCAGCTGTCTTGAGCCTTTCTTGGAGGCTGTTGTTTTCATCGCTCAGTTGCTGTATCCTTATTTGTTGCCTGCAAATCAACCATTACTTATTATAGGATTGAAATCACTGATGGGAAAAAAGGATATCTACATGTATTCCAATTGAAAAAATTATATTTACAAGCTCTTTTAAAAAAGCAAATAAAGAAGTACATCCAACCATGCATATAAGTTGGAAGCATCCAGTGGAGGGTTATTGCAATGTGGAATATTTTTTTAGGGGGATAATTCTATATGGGGGTGAAATTTTATCGATCAGTCTAAAGTTGTACAACAGCTAAAACTTTCAAACTTACTTTTGAGTTGATGACTTAGCTTCAGTCAAAACACTGTCCTGCAGATAACACAACAAAAACGAAGCGCATGAACACAATACTCTTATGAATCATGTAAACATTGCAGAAGTTAGAAATTTACTTTTAAAGTGCACCTAACCCCAAGCAAGATATGTTTTCGCTAAAATAAACCTTTGCACCAGTTCAAAACGTATCTCCTTTCACCAAATGCTGACTATTCACAGTTACAAAAAACTGTGCATCATTGGTTGCACAACTGAGTGAGAAGCGTTGTTGGTCTATTCCTGGGTTGACGTCACAAACTGATTTGCATTGTATCAAGTCTTTGTAGACATGCAAGCAAATCAGTTTGTCATGTCAACCCTGTAAACCCACACCCCTTCTAACTTGGTTGTGCAACAAATGACACTCAGGTTTTTGAAACTTTTGAAAGCTATTCAAAAGCAAAAAGGAGAAAAGAGAGGTGTAATACGTTTTGAACTGGAGCAAAGGTTTATTTTAGTAAAAACATAATAATTTGGGGTTAAGCGCACTTTAAGCACTACTGCTTAAAATCACATGTACCCACTATTAAAAGAAATGAAAGATGTGTTAGAATAAGATGATGTCTAACAAATCTTTAAGGTTGAAGATGCCTTTAACCTCAGTTGAAGTTAATTTCTGTACTAGTTTGTTATTTCATTTATCTGAGTATAAACATTACCTTTTCATTAGACAGTTTTGCTTCTCGATCCCGGATAGTAGCAAGATCTTTCTGTGCCACCTGTAACCGTGTTTCAATGGTCTTCTTTTCCTCTTCATTGGTTTTTAGTTTTACCTGAGGATGCATTCAAAGATAATCTTTCAAACAATGCTCAAGGCCTATGGCTTTCAGTAGCAAAATTGCTTAACAACATAGTCACAGCTTCATGCCACTGCTAATGCCATATGTGTTCAACTTGATCACTTTCTTCATTCTTAGCTAACTTTATTTGTAATTGTATTCACTTCTGTATTTTTATTATTGGAGATAGGCTTTGAATCATGTACTAGTTATAATTAATTTTTTAAATCTTAATTTGTGCAATCATATTTGTTGCAATCATAGTAATTAACTCGTTTTAGGTGTCCCTAATTAGCAGTAATGCTAAACCTTGTTGACATGTACACTGTACATAAAGTTATTATTTACCGGTATGTTGGCATGATATTTTTAACACTCACAAGTGCTTGCTATATTCTTTTAATTTGGATAAAAGTGCATTAGACACATAGTATTTGCTCTTTCACAGAAGATTTTGTTCAAAGCAAATAATTGTTAAGGGATGCATAGCAAAGAGATTACTCCGTCAAGCTGCTTGTCAGAGTTAAATAATAATGATAATAACAATATAATAATAACAAACTTTATTTGAGTGTCAACTGTATCTAGCACTGACATACTAATTGGGGATAATAAAACAAAAGTAATAAATAAAATAAAAATACAATTTAATACAGCGGTATTTTTTGTATTTCCAATATCTATTGTTGGCTGGGCAAGCTCCCGTAAGCAGCCATCTATCCCCTACACCTCTAGTGGCTGCTTACAAGAACCATTCTCATAAGCGGCCAGCCAACTGGCTCCAAAAATTAATATTCCAAAGTGGTTGCCAAGTCCAAAAAGTTAATTAGGAGCCATTTTTTAATGTGAAAGGTGTCGCCACTGTCGGAAGAGTATGGAATTTAAGCCCGCCTTATGTGTTGTTAGCAAAAGGAAAATTTCATTTCATTTTGTTCTGAACAAAATTGGGCTAAAAACATGGGGGCCGCTAAATGTCGATAGAAGTGCGTGGATTACAACGGCCGTTATGGTCATCTAATCAGGGCTCGACTTTAGGAAAAAAACCTTGGGGCCAGCTGGCTCCTAAGTTTTAAGATTTGGTCACCAGCACAAATTTTTTGGTTTCCGTAGGTTTCCGTGTTCATTAATGTGTGGCAACTGCACGCGGCAATTCCATGTGCGTGTGTGTGAAACTATAATTTCAGTTTGCAACTGTTGGGAACTGGAAGAGTTCAAAACGGCATGCAAGCTTGTATTCAATCATTTTTGGAACCCTTTAGTCTCTTCCTTGTATTTTCTGTACAAACCAAACCAAACAAAACGTTACATTTGAAAGTAGGTCGTAGCGAACATAAAAATGATTTCAACGCTGAAATACACCTTCCTTATTCAAATTGGTTTGATCATCTTTCTTTTTTTTTGCCGTTTAAGCAGTTTATTTCAAGTCAACCTTTTTCAAGTCGAAGTTTTTGAAGACCTTTGAAGCATCCATCTTGACAAGTCGCGCCGGGCGAAAAGTTCGATAGCGTGCCGACGTGCTAAATACTGTAATTGAATTCAATCACAAGCGGGAATAAATACAAATGTTGAAAGTCAAAAGCGTGCTATTTTCGTTAAAACTTGAGATTCATTGCATGATTGGAAGAAAAGTTTCATTGACATACATGTATGACCAAAATACTAACCAGTTTTTGGGAAACCTAAAAATAGCTTAACTGGAGAGAATGCGAAAGTTTTCGTGTTACAGCAAGACAAGAAGAAATCTGATATGTCCAACAAAACAAAACACAAAATGCTAATGCATGTGTCTGAGGTTTGCGTTTCGGCCATTTACGATCTACTATCAATGTATTTTATTCTTTCACATGCTCTTTAGGAACTACAAAATATTGGCAATGAAAAAGCTACGACAAATATACAGTCGCTACATGCATTCAGTTTCTGGTCAATCATGATGCGAGCTTTCGTAAATTAAATTAACTCCCTATTCTTTTCCTACGACATACTGCTAATTGCATTGTGAAAACGAATGTTGTATTACTTTTGAAATGGATAGACCATAGCTTACAATCAAATGGTAAAGAATTTTTCTTTTTGCAAAAATCTCATTTTAGGAACAAATGTCACTTCCAGAATGCTTTCAACCAAACATGTAGATAACTGATTTCACAATAGTAACATATAGTTAAGACGGTTTAAACGACTTTTTACATGAAAGTGATAAGAAATTATGTTCCTCGTGGTTTACAATTAACATTCATTCATTTCGTCATGGATCTTAGGAAATGAAAAAAAAAATAAATAAAATAATAACTTGAAATCGCGGTGGCCACACTGGCGACCACACGTGAAAAGTTAGTCGCCAGCGGACCAAATCCAGTCGCATTGGTGACCTCACAGGTCGCAATGTCGAGCTCTGTAATGCAAATCTTACCTTTACTTTTTACCTTAGTTACTTTCTATGGAGATTGAAAACTTTGACAAGACAAAGGGTAAGTTTCTTGCTGAAAGCAAATGCAAAATTTTTCGATTTAATTCCTTGGGCCTGTTGGCGACCAGCTTTGAAATATTCTGGTCACCAACACTCAATTTTCAGTCGCATTGGTGACCAGCTGATCGCAATTTCGGACCCTGAACAATTATTATTAAGTAAACATTAGGAGTATGTATTTACAACATGTACTCTTATTGTAAACTTAAAAACTATACTGTAAGCCATGCATTACCAACCTCTGTTTCCTGAAGCTTTTGTTTAGTTCCAGAGAGCTCTGTTTTGAGTTTCTTCATTGAAGTCTCCTGAGTTGCTCTATTCTTATTTAGTTCTTCTTTTTCCTTTTCAATTTCTTCTTCTAGTGACCGTACCTGTGCACATAAAGTATCTTAACCAAAACCTACTGCAAAGATGTTTATTTCACTCAACTACATGTAGTTAGTTGGCCAGACTTCAACAACAGGGTACAGATAAATGTACCAGCAATTAATTTTATAACAATTATCCGAATACACCAGTAAAGCAATTATTGATTTATCATAAAGATAAGAAACCTTGGCGCAAGCACACATATAAGAATGTTGCTTGCTTTAATTAATGATGATGGTAAACTGAACAAATTCTTACATGTGTAAGACAAACCTTTAATTTAAAACTTTAAAATGTCAAATGCTGCAAAAAGACATGATACCCTAGGAACTTACAGTTGCCTGTAGAGATGTTTTCTCACGTTCAATAGATTTCATTTTTCCTTTAAGTTCTTCAACTTCAGCCATAACTCTGTCTGCCTTGCCTGCATGAGCTGTTGTTTTGTCTTTCTCTTGTTCCCGCTCTTCCAACAACTTCAGTTTTTCTCCTATAATAAATCAGCCAGAAGTTCATAACTTCCAGTAACTCTATATAAAAGTAAGTGTGGAACCCAGTCATATATGTAGTACAACTAAGGTTGGACTGGATGCTACTGGAACACAGCCTTGCTTATAAGTTTTATTGCACATAACTGGACCTTAAAATATTCAAATTATGAGCATGGATTTCCACTGTTAGAACCAACCTTGATGTCTGTTTATCAGTTCTGCCATGTCTTCAGTATGTTGTTTTTGGACTTTTTCCATCTGTGCCCTCAAGCTATCATTCTCGTCAGTAACTTTCTTTACTTCCTGTTCATGTATCTTCCTCTCTTCTTGTTTCACTTGCTTCATCATTTCTCGCATTCTATTCATTTCCTCTTCCATGTCTTTCCTCTCCTCTTCCATAATTTTCATCAAACGCTTATCCGACTGTTCTGTGTCAGAATTCTTCCTGAGTGTTTCATTATCAAGCTCCAGCCTTTTGACCTTCTCAGTGAGCGATGCTCTCTCCTTTATCAAGTAATTCACCTGCTCCTTGACTGGATTAGTATCACTTCCAATTTGCGTCAAACCAGACTCGGTCAGCATGTCACATATATCCTCAGAAACATAAGCCCCTGCTTCCTTCTCGACTTTCATCTGTTCAAGTTCGGCCTTAAGCTGTTCGTTTTCTGCTTCCAGTTCTTGAGTTAAAGCTTCTCTCTCATCCGACAATTGCCTGATGTGTGCTACATAGTTCTCCACCTCAATCATTTCTTCTCCATGCTGTTTACGGAGTTGTTCAACGCTCTCAAGAGAGGATTTGAGACTGGTTTCTGATCGGGTGAACTGTCTCCAAAAGTAGCGGAGTTTGTGTTCCACTGGAATGTTTGTTCTGAAGCCATCTTTTTGAAGCCTCTCGTCAATATCTTCCAGTTCCCCTGCATCCTAAGAAGGGATGAAAAATCAAATAATTTAAAGATAGAGGTAACATAAAATAACATAATTATTGCAATTTACAAACCTCTCATTCACAAATTAAAGCTGCATTTATAATAAAAATAGATAGATGAAAATCAACATACAGTAATTTACTAAATGCTACCAATGTCCCATATGAACATGCTGAATAACTATTTCAGTGGCATGTTTACAGTAAAATTATCATCATGTTACTGTACATGTACTTCTAATAATTGGACTTTACTCTGGATTTTGCAATCTTCTGCAATTTCCTTTCCAAAGTTCTCAAATCATTATGCATCTGGAAAAATTAAAGCACATGATCCAGCAATTCCTACTGTACATGCATGAAATTAAAAAGTCTTTCACTTATAAAGGAAATTGTTGTGTTTAATATTTCCTCATTCTCTCACCTTTTAATTATTTTTTGTTTTTGCAATTTTGAGTGTACTTGACAAATTTGAAACATAGGCACACAATGTGTGCGAGCGAGAGTTATTTTTTTGTTTCTGATATGGACGTATTTGGTATTCTTAGGTGTACATGTAACAGGTATTTGTGTTTGTGATGAAAACAGCTTTGTTTGACCAAGTTTCCCACACTAGTCTGCAGCAATATAATTATTTATTTATTTTATTTTATAATGATACAGTATGTTGCCCTATTTCCGGACACTTTTTGCATAAATCGTAACATGTTACCTCAGAACAAAGCAAACAAGCTGAAATTCAGCCACAAGTTAGCTTCCATTTCTGGTAAGTAGGTCGTAAAGTTTCATCACCTGAAGCTCTTTCGATTCTTTGTAATTTTGGAAAGAGTTCATCGAGTTGGTTGCCCTATTTCCAGACAGGTTGCCCTATTTCCGGACGATCGTTACCAGATAAATACTCCGCTTTTCTCCTTCGTGGCAAAATATATCTTATAAAAATTGACTAAAGAAACATTCATTTACAAGATTTCTTTTTGTCCGAAATTGAAAGCTTTTTCTTTCGATTATTTGCCAAAGAAGTCATCAATGTTTTGAAACAACTCACGCCGACATATTTGATTTGAATCACGGCAAGACGAAGAAGACTGGCAACTGATTTGTTAGATACTGGACTGGACTTGGAAAACAACTGACGCAAGTATTTTTTTCGAAAGGGAGTGATGTACAGGACCGCAAATGATCCCGACCCGCAAATGATCCCAGGACCGCAAATGATCCCCAAATTGGACCGCAAATGATCCCCGGACCGGAAATGACTCCTACAATGTGATACCGTCAAAAAAAGAATGGCGTGGACTCTACATCGAGTTTATGGAGGAATATATTTATATGTGAACCAAAGTAAAGATTAGAACATGAGAAACCCCATACAAATCTGGAAACATACCGCGTTACATGAATTTGATTATATAGCCGCAATGCAAAAATAAAAACATGAATCAAAGAGGCCTTTGGTGTCTTATATCATTAACCGCTTTGATTTTCCGGTACACTACTTGCGTCCTTAAAAAAAGAGAAAACAATATATAATTTACTTAATTTATTTGAACTATGTTTCCTTTAAAAGTTACTTTTGGAAATGTTCCATAAAATACAGTAAGCGGTTAATGATTGATGGATAGGAAAATTATGTCAGGCGTTCAAAGCACCAAAGCGATACGCACTGCGTATGAGTGGTAAATCATCATCAAGTCAGTTTTGCATTTCCGGTTGCTTTTGTAATCTAATGGCGTAAAACAAAATTCCCACAGCGCGACGTTTAAACACAAAAAAGTAAGAATAGCAAGGAAGGTTAGGTAAAGAATGGTTTCCTTCGAAAGTTTATTTATTTCTGTTGCTTGGCAGAGTCAGAGTAGTGGGCCAGATTTGAACAGTCGTTTTCATTCTTTCTGTTAAGGTTGTCATCTCCTCTGGTGACCTCTTGCTCATGTGTCTTTTAATCGCTAAAAATGTGTCCAATACGTGAAAAGCTCAGTTATTTATGTTGGAAATATTGGAATAAGCTGTTATAAATTAACTAAACATTTTGGTCGCACTGTTGAATTTTATTTCTCGTTAAAATGTATTAATTAATGATTATTACAAAGCCACAATATTAATTTAGAGCTTAAATTGTCCATTGTACTAACTATTTCATTAAAATTTCCAGCGAAGTGCAAAGAGTGGAAATTAATATTCCACAATTTGTTGTGTTACTTATAATTACAGTTGTATTAAAAAAATAAGAAAAAATTAAAGCGTTTATGTTTTAGTCCACTGTGTAAATTACAGTTTCATTAACAGTAAGAAAAAAAAAACGCTCATTTTTTTTAATCCACCGTCTAAATTCGTAAGTCCACACTTTTCCTTCAGCTATGAGGAGTAGAACATTCCGGTCCGGGAATATTTTTTGTACAATCTGGGGACTTTTTCCGCTCCGGGATTTTTTAATCCACTGTCTCTATTCCCAAGTCCACGCTTTTCCAGCGTTTACGAGGAGTAGATCATTTCCGGTACGGGATCATTTGCGGTACAATTTGGGGATCATTTCCGGTCCGGGGATCATTTGCGGTCCAATTTGGGGATCATTTGCGGTCCTGGGATCATTTGCGGGTCGGGATCATTTGCGGTCCTGTACAGTGATAAAAACGCTTGTCTTTCAAGAACTCTTCGATAAGATTGCATTTCAAACAGAAACAAGTTTGCTATCATTAGGTGTCCGGAAATAGGAACACCTCACCAAAAAATGCAAATAAACTCTTTTGCTGTCAAGTTCAAAGATACAAAACTGAAAAAAAAAATTCCTTATATGCTGACAAACCTAGGCCTTTAAGCTTTACTTATGTCCAAAACAAAGTTTAATCTGTATTGCATTTTGCGAGAGCAAACCGCTCAACTGTAAATAGGTAATTCGACGCCCTCTAAAAATTGCATTTAAGAAGAAACAAATTTTACCTACCTCGACTGAAAACTTTAATGATCTCGCCTAAACGGAGTGTGGCTTAGCCATGAAAGTATCAAACGAAAGCTGACTAGTCGATAAGTCTTTGGAACATATCGATCGGATTTGTTTTATTGATTCAACTAAATACAGAATCGTTAAGTTAAAGTGTCCGGAAATAGGGGTGTCCGAGAAAGCGCAACATACTGTACTAACAAGAACAAAATTTACAAACACCTATTTACACAACTACATATTTACAAATTACACTTAGGGTATATTTACAATCACACCTAATTTCATAACAGTTCTTAAAAGAAAAAAAACTAAAACGAGCAACAAAAAACGAGGGGCAAATCAAGCTAGATGATTGCCAATTCTTAAAAGGGTTTGAATATCCACTTTTTTTCAAAAAATTACTTCTTACATATTTTACTTTCAGTTTCGTATTTGTTAGCAATTTTGTTCTGTTAACCTTGAATTGTAGGATGTATTTTGTTTCTTCTACAGTTCCATAAAAACAGTTTTCTAATAATAATAAAGTAATTTAGCAAATTGAGTGAAATTGAGTGGGAAGCTTTCTTGCTTCAAACCCGAAAAAATATTGTCCAAACATTAATGTTTTGACTCTTCATTTACAGTGAACAACCCGTTAATGCCAAAAAGATTAAACTGTGGCAGAGACTTTTAAGTTGTGGCGGCGCCAGGCAGTGTGCAACAATGCCTTCAAATTTAAAGTTTACAATGGTTTACTGTAATGCCACAAAGTTGGCGGAAAGTTTGAACGTTACTTTGAACGTTTGACAAGCTGCTGAAGGTTAGAGTGTATTACAGTAAAACGAATGCACCTTACACGTTGTGTTCTACAGAAGGGAAAAGCACAAGCTTGCAGCATGTGAATTCACATCCTCGTACCATGAACACCGTGAACACTTTTCCGTTTAAAACGCAAACTTCTAGACCAGATCTACATAAACACGAACTGCTGGAAATAGATACATCATGCCGACAAAACACTTACATGTAATAGGGCCAAGTCTAAACGAAAACAAAGATGGCCATACCTTGAATACGAAATATTGACACAAAATTAAATGATGCATACAAGCAGCAATTTTATTGGTTATTGATAGTACCCCAATTCTGATTGGTGCACAGGCAGCCCAAGCTCACGCTGTGATCAGGATCATATTGCATAATAGCTGTCATGGCCTCATTAACAAACTTTACCTCACTGGAGTACAACACCGTCAATTGCTCTCAACAAGTTTTGTTTGACTCCCCTGGTCCCCTCAGGACGATTATCGAGGCGGGGTTACCAAGGAGTTTTTCAACGGTTGTGTGTCGTGACGAGTGTGCACAGGCATAATAGCAATCATTTTAACTTGGATATTTTAAAGCAAACAGCCGCTTGGCGTCGATGACAAAGCCTGGACTGAGTCATTGTTGAGTTAAAATGAAACTAGAACATCTCTTCTTGGAATTTGCAATGGATTTGAGGCCGTTTGACCATTTTAAGCTGGGATTTTTCACTTCGCTCATCTGGTGTTCCGAACTGGAGTGTGCAGCCTTGTTCTTTTCTTTGTAGTGGGGAACCCAGAAAGCGATAACTCGCCTAAATGGCCAAGAATCGGCAAAATAAGCGTTCAGAGAGGAAGAAAAACACAGTGAAAGTAAGGTAAGGCAATTTTATTTAAGATTTGGCAGTATTGCGGTTTGCTAAAAGGTTGTAAAATATTCCCATACAAACTCTTATATTTTTGTCATGACAGCTATTATGCAATGTGATCCTGATCACAACGTGAGCTTGGGCTGCCTGTGATTGGTGTGAAATACATACATCGCTCGTCCATCCGTCCATTCACTGATTAGCCACATACGTCCCTACGCCAACTGGGGTAATAGTTATTTTTTATTTGCAAAAAAGAACTCAAAAATTGGTTATGACCATCATCGTCATTGTCATCATCAAGATGCCTGAGATTTCAGCAGCTTACATGTAATTTAAGATTATTTCCTAGCTTCCAGTATACTTCATATTTGACTTATAATATGCATATTTGCTCAATAAAGGTCATTCCACAGAAATAGAACCTGCGCTGAGATTTTTGTCAAACTTTGTTTATCGATTGTTTGTGTATGATAATAGGAACTGAAATTTTGAAATAAAAATAGGGGTCTCCCTGCTCATTTAGGCGGGGGTTTCAAAACAAGCCGGTGACTGCCAGAGTCCCACCAGTTTCTTGACTATTCTGCTGCTGGCTACTCTGGTCATAGCAACCAGCTTGCAACAAAAAGGCTCACTAATAACAGCCGACCTACTCTTCCAGTCACTGACACCTGCTTCAAAACCTCATTTATATGCAGTCACTCCTTATAATATCATAATGATTACATGTATATTCACAATTGGCTAGCTACATGTAAATATACATTTTCAACTATTGTTTCTTATTCTACAGTACACTGGGAAACTGATTTACATTAATTTTACAAGGAGAAAGTTAATGCTCGTTTCAAAAACAGTGAAAAAATGATACAGTGTAGGTCACCATAATACTCATTTATGAGAAAACTGTGATTTACTTCTCTGGCATCCATGGGCCCGCGAGTGGATTTTCTTGTGGGGAGCTAATGTGAATGTGTTAGCGTGAGCTAACTATGGGGGTCGGGGGGGGGGGGGGGGGAATAAAGTCTTCTGAAATGGCTGGAAATTAATCTAAAACTGCCAAAAGTGAAGTTAATTTTTAATTCTTATAAAACAACGAGAAACAAACTGGCCTTCACATTTGACCAAATTTAAATGAATAGACAACTTCTAAGCTAAACTCAACAGACGCTGAACGAGTGAAAATAGAAACAAGAGTTTGAATGCCATTATTGCGCAGGCAAAAATCTGATCGCCTGTTCAGGAACAAACCTAACGACAAACTGCCTCATCTGGCCATGTCTGTACGAGAAAACCCTCAAAAAACTAAATTGGATTGAAATGGAAGGCTGTGTTTCCTAAGAGGTCCGCATATTTGGCATAAAATAATGTAATGTATTTTTTTGTAAAAGACAGACCTGGTTTACTAAAGTAAAAAGAAATAGTGATTTAATAATAATAATAATAATAATAATAACTTTATTTCTATAGCGGTATATACAAAAGCTCTATATCGCTTTACAATCTAATAAATATCTAACTAACAATAGCACTAAAACAAAAAGTTAATTGAAAGCAAGTCTAAAAAGATAAGTTTTCAATCTGGATTTAAAAACATCGACTGATTGACTTAATTTAATGTCTAAGGGAATTTCATTCCAAAGCTTTGGGGCAGCGACTGAAAAGGCCCTGTCCCCATAGCTCTTCAGGCGCACATTCGGTACTTCTAATAAATGTCTGCCAGCCGACCTAAGATTTCTTGTAGGGTTATACGGGACTACAAGTTGACTTAAATACACAGGCGCCAGATTATTGAGAGCTTTAAAAGTTAACAGTAATACTTTAAAGGTAATTCGCTGCTCCACAGGTAACCAGTGTAGCTCCTTAAGGACGGGGCGAATGTGTGCAGCCCTAGGTTGCCCAGCTACGAGGCGTGCAGCGCAGTTTTGAACGCGCTGGAGCTTCTGAATCAAATACTTCGGTGACCCGAGGAGCAACGAGTTACAATTGTCAAGTCGACAAATAACATAAGCATGGACGAGGATCTTTGTGCTCTCAGAAGTCAGATACATTCCAATCTTCGCGATATTCCAAAGATGAAATAAAGCAGATTTACAAACGGAGCTCACATGCCTATCCAGTGACAAGGTCTCATCAATAATTACTCCAATGTTCCTAGCTTTGTCAGACTGCTTTACACGATGGTCGCCAACCAGGATACTATCTAAAGATGGACGTGGCCGATATTTTGAACTGATAACAAGCAGTTCCGTCTTGTCCCTATTCAACTTAAGTTTGTTACAAGACATCCATCGGTCGATATCTCTAACACAAGATTCAACCTGAGCGACAGAATAAGCTTGATCATCCCCACTGAGAGAATTGAAAGACAGATACAACTGAGTATCGTCAGCATAAAAATGATAGCCCATGTTGTGTTGCCTGACAATATCCCCCAATGGGGAGGTATAGAGCAGATATAAAATCGGTCCAAGCACGGAACCCTGTGGTACCCCGCACGACAGCGAACGCGTAACAGACCGCGCACCACGAATGCTCACAAAATGAGTTCTGTCGCTCAGGTATGATTTAAACCAGGCCAGAGCTAGATCGCAAAGACCAAAGCGGTTTGCTAATCACTCAATCAGTATAGTGTGATCAACCGTATCGAAAGCGGCCGATAGATCTAATAAAAGTAAGATAACAGTCCTATTCCTATCGACGTCTAGGACAATATTATTAAAAACTTTGACTAAGGCTGTTTCGGTACTATGAAATTGTTTATATGCAGATTGCAGTATTTCATCAAGCCCATTACTAGAAATATAATTAATCAACTGAGATGCTACCACTTTTTCAGTAAGTTTAGACATGAACATCAAATTTGAAATAGGACGAAAGTTCGAAAGAACTTCAACGTCAAGTGTGGGCTTTTTGAGGAGAGGATTCAACAATGCAAGCTTAAAACAGTCTGGAAAAGCAGCTAACTTTAAAGACTGATTTACAATTTGAGTCATAACAGGCAAAAGTACTGATGTGCACTGCTTTAAAACAGAAGCAGGGACGGGATCAAGGGGACAGGACTTGATGGTCGTCCCACTAAGTAATTCCGAGACAGCAGACAATGTTACAGACTTGAAACACGACAAGGCACACTGATGGGCAATGGCATCGGACTCCACAACAATATCAGATGTGGAGTCAAGTGAGTTTCGCAGAACTGTAATCTTCTCACCAAAGAAGTCGATGAACATATTAGCAAGATCACCATCAGACGCACACCCTGAAGGATACTCCGCGGGCACGTCCTTATATAGGAGCTTATTTGCCATATTGAAAAGAGTTCGGGGATTATTGCCACTCTCCTGTATAATGCCTGAGTAATAGTCCACTTTAGTTTTCTTGATCAAAGCATTCACTCTAAGACATTGTTCCTTAAATCTAGAATAATCCAATTCCCGTTTTGAAGAACGCCAGCGCCGCTCGAGAGCTCTGCGTTTTTTCTTTTCAGATCGTAATTCCTCAGTGTACCATAGGGCAGTTGGGCGAAGAGTAATGGTCTTAGTCATCAGAGGCGCGTGTCTGTCCAACAAAGACTTTAATGTAGTGTTATACTCATAAACAAGTTCGTCGAGATTAAAAGAAGCGGCATCCCTCACTAGCCTGGTGTCCTCTAACTGACCACAAAACTCGCTAAAATCGATATCACGAGTTCTGCGATATGAGATTCGTTTACGCTCGAGTGGTATTTTAGCGAGGTCCAACGAACTGTGTACAGCAAGATGATCCGAGACAAAAGGATTGTCAACAGAACAGCGGCCGACTAATTTCTCATTAGTTCTTGTTATAATCAAATCGAGTATGTGACCTTTCTTGTGAGGCGCTTCAGAGACATGCTGGATCAACTCAAACGATTCCAGAACTTGTAAGAATCGTCGAGCATCGCAGTCATTAGGCTCATCAATATGAAAATTAAAATCGCCAGCGACTAACAGGGCACTAGTAGTCAAAACAAGTCCCTCCAGGAAAGAACTAAACTCCTCCAGAAACATTCTGACCGTGAATCCATTCTTAGGACTCGGTGGAGCTCGGTAAATAACGACAAGCCTAAGATTATGATTGTAAGCTGATGTAAGATGAATATTAATGAGTTCAAAACTCCTGTGGATCGTTTGTACATCCTTCTTGACCTTAAAACATCTCCTGTAAACTAAAGCAACCCCTCCACCGTCGGCATAATTCCTTGGTAACTGCTCAATCTCAATCAGCCAAAAAGTGGGGGGGGGGGGGGGGTAAAGACCCCGCAGCCCCACCACCTGCGCGGTCCCTGATGTCTCAATGTGTGCATGCTAATCACACGTAAAATTATGCACAGTAAGAATATGCAATGCATAACAAGGGAATCGCCTTAAGGTGGCTCGATAGTCAAGTAAATATATAGAAATCCAAAGATTTTGCACAAAACTTGAGGGGTGAGGGGTATTTTTAAAAGCTCTGTTTTCTGCAAGTGTTTTGATTGAGGGACTGGGTCTGGCATGCATATTTAATGTCTGATGGCAGCAGGTCATGTGACATTGCTCGGCTCATTTGAGCTCACCTTCTGTTCGGCAGAATCGTGGGCAGAATCAATGTCATTTGGGGCAAAAATTGTCCCAAATTATATTGTTTTGGGTCATTTCTGGTGCTGGAGCTCATCATCAAGGGCTGAGATGGCTTAAACCTTGCCAATTCCAAAGAAATGTTTATTGGCACTGTGAATGTGACAAACTTCGACCAGCTGCTCAATTCCAGCTACTGGCAGTTTGTTGTTCATGGACAAGGGGCCTCAGAGCAAATGAACCTTGTCTCACCAGGCTTCAAGTGGCAAATATGGAAGTTTCGATCAACGATGGAAGTGACTGGAAAAGATTTATTGCATTATTGAAGCCTGGTCAGAGACTTATAAAAAATATCAAATTGGTTGGAGGTAGGTGTTTCCCGCTCAAAGAACGTTCAAATTTCCCAGGATGCAATGCGGTCAGATTCCTGCTGGTTGGCTTCTTGGTCGACGTTGCTTACAAAAAGGAGCCATTTAAGCTCTTGCTTGACCTTTTTCACCGAAACTTTCATTTGAGTCGGAAGCAGAAGAGTTGCTTTGTAATGTTTTCCCTGCGATTAAATGACTGAGTTGAAGAAAGATGTGTTTAGACTGTTTGCTTGTGAGGTACGATTTGCATGAATTTTTTTCACTGTTTTGGAGCTGATGTGGTGTTTTGCTGCAATCTCCATTCTCTAACTTTCCTTAGAAAAAGTACAGTGCTTCCATCTATTTTCCTCTGTTGTTTTACTGCAAAACAAATGCTTCTGCACTAGAATTTCGTACACAAATAATAAGACCTAGCTCAAGGATTTTTTTTCTCAACCCTATGCAGTTTTGAATGTTCACACTTGCATGGAAAAGGTAAATGATAACACTTCTATTTTTCTATGCCTTCAACTTTTCTAGCTTTCCCTGGGCTCAGGCTGAAGGGCAATAAACCTTTTATGCAATGACCTAAAATATTGCCTATCTGGTGAATTTTTCTTGCACAGCAGGCAAAACACTAATGCTGGTTATTGGCCAAAAATGCCTGATTTTGTAAATTTCAACTTTTCAGATTTTTTTCTCTGCGAATAATCAACGCCAGCTGACCATTTTAGGTCATTGCATAGACCACTGTAAACTTAATCTGTAAAAAGTGTTTCCTTGCCTGAGTGACTTAGTGTTTTTCCTCAGTTATCGTCACAAGAAAAGCACCCTCTGAGACACCATACCAAAGCGTGTACTGTTACCATGGCAACAAGACACCCAAACATCATTGTGTTTGTCATCATTCATGGCAACTAGTGTCATGATGTTGATTCTGTCTAATTAAGTTGCATTTTCAAGTCAAAGGTCTTTTTGACTATTGAGCCACCTTAAACACCCTGTGTGTACATTTCAAACTTGGTCTGGTAAGGCCGGCATTTAGTTGACTCATTGCAATTTGTTTAAGTTTGGAGTTTACCAACAAAGGGTTTTCATTCATTATTTTTTGTCAGCCATCTATGTTATGTTGCCATTATTCCTTCAGAAAATGCATTGAACCTAAAAGAAATGCTTGAGGATCTTATTTACAATTGCACCTTGGAGGTCTCGTGTTTATTTGGGGCCCAGCATATAATCAAGAAATACTGTACGCTACATGCACAATTTTCATTTATGTTGGAAAGTCTAAAAGTACCGGTGTCAAGTTTTCTTATCGTGAAGCAGGGTGGGCAGTGGTAAGAACACTTGCCTTTCACTAATGTGGCCCAGGTTCAATGTGCATAATGTAAATGTACATGTGCATATAGTGTGGGTTGTTGGTTCTCATCCTTAATGCTAACCAGAAACAGTGAGATGGCTAAGACTGAGGAAGATTAACATGTATAAGAAAACATTAACCCAATTTTTCAAGATACATGTACGGAAGCCATTTGTGATAAAGAGGTCATTGAACTGTCTCATAAGATATTTACTGAGTGTATGTGCAGTTATCATGACAACTAAACATATAGCAATGTTAGTTAAAATGGATAACAGGCTTCAATACAGTGGAATCCTGATTTTCCAAATCTCCTAGGGGACCAATGGGAGTGAAAATTGGTTCAAGAAATAGGGAATTGCAGGACTGCAAATAACTTTCTTTTCTGTGAAAGGGCATGTGTCCGACAAAGTCACCATTTTGTTCAGACAAAACAGTATTGATATCGGATATTGTGTTACAGAACTCCTCAATAAAGTGTTTACAATGCGACACATTGGCATTTGCACTGACAGGAAAAAATAAACGTCTGGACAGTTTGTCCAACTACAATTGGGATTTCATTGGACATTGGCAAATTTTGGCCAGCCATCATTCATTGTCCGACTGTTATGCACCTATCAATATTAAGTCCTGGGGGGGCCCGGGGTTTCTGGTGAGGATTTTGACATTTTCTGAAAAGATAAGTCAAATTCCCCACCCGGGACAACATACATCTAATTGGTCAAAAGTATCAAAATCTTCCACTTCTCCACTATTAAAAATGGCGGCCATGTCAAAATTCCCGATCAAAATCCCCACCCTGGGGACAAACCTCACAGTCAAAGTCCTGTGGGCAGCCCAAGCCCCCTCCATCAGGCTTAACATTGATAGGTGCATTACATGTATGCTTATGTTGTTATACTACAAAGGCTTCCCATTTCGATAAAAGTTTCTTGGCATCCAGCATTAGTTTCTGCATAATTCAAGTGGGTGAATGCAAAAATCATTCATAATCGATGTACAAGACTTGATCGCGAAATCTCAACAGAACAAATTAGCATCATTAAATGCGAATTATGCGTAAATTAAGCTCATATTTAGAAGCTGCAACTGGAAAGCAAACCTACATGACGTTTTGACAGAACCCATAACTTTAATTAATTGACTGTTTGTTTCTTCAAAGTTCGCATACCATACAATACAATCAAATAAGACTATCAAACACGGCAAAACTGTTAAAAAGACAAACATTTCAAAAACGTCAAAAAGCCCAATAAAGCCAAATACCATGTAAAACTCGCGCAGACCTCAAATAACTTTACAAGCCCCTCGCCGTCAGTACTTGAAACGAGCCGTGAACCCTTTGGCGTTTTAATAATAATCTCAATAACCAAAAACCCGGTGTGAAATTAAACAGTAAAGAAAAGCAACAATCGCGCTTTCGTGACTTGTGAATTGTGGAGTCAGCAAAGAACCAAGCCAAACGAAAAGAGCGAAAGGATTGTCAATAAATACCTGAAGTTCATTACGAGATCAGAGTAACTTACCGACTCCAATATTATGAGGCTTGACATATTGGCTGCAGAACTTTAGCCTCGTCTGTTTTCCTACATTGTCATCTCGAGCACTGGTAGAAGGGCTTTTGATCTATCCATTGAGCGTGGATGTTCCCTTTAAATTCAGCTCTAGAGCTGTCTGCAAGACTGCTGTTATGTCAACAAAAGCACATTCAACTTCTACACAGAAAGACGCCGAACCGTCGCCAATGAGACTGGGCATGAATAATGTTATCCCGTCAGTCCCGTCATGCACTACGTTGAGCGTATGTCAGGAAAGCCGAAGAGTTTCGATCAAAGAGACGAACACTTGGCAAACAAGTTAAATTAATCAGAAATCATCAACACGAATAGGACACAGCTTCCTTGTTAGGAGACGAGGAGAAAACTGATATTGTAGACCTTCTTGTTCGTTGCTCCGCCGAAGGTCTAACACGACGCCAGCTTCAGTAGGCTGCGAATGCATCCGTCCGTCTTCGCTCCCGGTCCGGCGCCCCTTGGGCCGGGGGGGAGGGGGGGGGGGGGTGGGAGGACGGCTGCATTCGCAGGCTACAGCTTCAGATTCGCTTAACGGGGTTGTTTAGTCTGTTTACTTACGCACTGACGCAGTTCATCAGTTTCCTTAGAAACTAACTGCGTTTTATCTCCGTCACCTGCAGATTTAACTTCCTCATTCTCTCACCTTTCAAACATTTACCTAAATCGGTCTACAACACGTAAAAGTGATTGTTGAAAAACTATACTGCATTAATTGCAAATAATAATAATAATAATAATAATAATAATAATAATAATAATTTCGAACATTTTATTTCGAATGGACACTTCGGACACTTTTCCTTTCGGACAAATTTCGGAGACCGCTGAAACATATCTATAAAAGTAAATTTGTTAATTTGCGCCTATAAAACACGAATTAGACTGAAAAAAAACATCTGTGGCAAATATCAACATTTTCCGTTCCAGTGATAAACAGAACAAGCAAAGCCTAATCCGAGTTCTAGCTCTATCATTCATATCTGATTGGAGCATCATCTGATTGGGATGGACGCTATATTTGGGCTACTTTTAACTTTTACGTGATATTTAAAATACGAGAAACAGTGTTCTTTAAAACACGTGCTGCGAATTTTATGAAGAAATTCAAAGCCATTTATGGTCTATTCATTTGTAGAATAATCTTCGGGATTTTCATTATTGTTCCGGAGAAAATCGGCTGGAAAATTTAGCCGTGTCTACATCAGATATAAGGTAAAGCTAGGTTAAAGCCTCGTGCCAAGTCGCCCATACTGCCGAAGCTTATCCCTTTTCCTGTAGCATCAAGCAGCTAGGAATATTTCTACTCTCCCCTGGATGGGATGCTGGTCCATCGCAGGGTTACCCCCATTTATACACCTGGGTGAAGAGAGGCACTGTGAGAGTAAAGTGTCTTGCCCAAGAACACAACGCAGTGCTCTGGCTAGAGCTCGAACCCGGGCCGTCCAATCCGCAGTCCAGCGCACTAACCATTAAATCTTCTAATATCGGCAAGACCACAACGACAAACCAATGCGGAATGGTGCCGGATCTTTTTAGACCTGGATCAGTTAAAATCAAAAGACACTATGCAAAAACGGTAGACTGAGTACAATATATTTACCCGATATTTCGGTTTGAAAAACAAACCTTCTGCGGGGCTTAAAGAAAATGAATGCAAAAAATACAAAATGACCGTTAAATATAATAGCTTTGAAATATAAAATAAGAAGGATTTCAAAGCTATTATATGTAACGGTCATTTTGTATTTTTTGCTTCAATTGTTTTAAGACCCGCGTAGAAGGTTTGTTTTCAAACCGAAATATCGGGCAAATATATTGTACTTGTTTTAATGTTATTTTATTTGTTTTAATTTCTTCTCTTCGCCGTGGGGATCAATCTACCGGGTTTTGCACACTAGCCATTAGGTCACCATGCACGCCACCACATATCAGATATAAAGACACTCATTAAACTTTAATTTCTTTTGTATTTCCTTTATGAATTATTAATGAGTTTTTGAACATTTCTTACAAGCGGTGCCAGAACCAATGATCATTTTCCTTTTCAAACACAGAACAATCTGAGACAATTTCCTTTTCAAACACAGAACAATCTGTGGAGTATAAGCCTCACTGAAAACAGAAACACAACGAGAGAGAATTACCCTGTCCCTGCATGCAAATCGGGAAAAGTTCCCTAACCTCCCCCTTTAACGTATCCGTGGGACTATCGAAGAGTCCAAGTTGATATACGCAGTAACATTTTCCAAGCCTCACTTCCTTCGACTGGCTCGTCCGACTTGATCAGTGCTCGCGCAGTTGACGTAATGACATCATTGTTACTTTGTTAGCTTTTGATACGTCATGAGTCGAGAAATCCAACGAGAAATCTAGTGCGCGCGGCCGCGCGTGCGCAAATAAGGAGGAGCTGGGAGGCTCTATATTATGTTATTTCAAACTTTACTCCACCATTATGGGCTTTTTCGGTAGCGGTTTTTCCTCAAGTCTTCTGAATGGAAATAGATTCGCCCATTGTGTAGAAAGTGGTCTGCTATAAACCGTATTCTTTGATGGAAAACAAAATGCTTCTTTTTAAACAATTTGCTATGTAAACAAGTCTTGTCTCAGTCTTAAGATTTATTTAAAAAATATGCCAGTTTGAAAAGGCGAAATTTCGAGTTTCGCTATGCAAAGAATCAACTGGCCTTAAATACCTCTCATTTTACAACAACTCGAAGTTGGCACAAACCAGCCTAAAAGAAGAACACAATTTACAGCTTATCAAATCCAAAGTCTAAGATTATGATAATTTTAACCAAATATAGTAAGAAATAGAATATGCCAAGAAACCATGCAAATATTATGTACTCGGCTAAACTAGAATCCACCTTTTTAAAACAAAAGTGAACACTATACGTTAAAAAATAACTATATACTAATTTCTGGATACTGAATTATCCTTAACATACAGAGTTTCAAAATTCTGGCGAATCAGACAAACTGATTTGTAGTTCTGCGATTGATGGAGTGGACATCTCCTCGGGTAAGCTGGTATCGCTAGTATCTGATACACGTAGTTCTTTCCGTATACTTGCGATGTCATTGTCGATTTCATCAATTTCAGCCTGAAGATCCTCTGAAATAAAAGAAGCGTATGGCAGGATGAAACTTGACATGCACTTTAGAAAACCACGACGGCAACAACAACGAGAACTCTCCAAAGAAAACGCGCAATAGTTTTGCAAGTGCGTTTTTAATCTCGGGAAACATTCTGGCCTTCCTCTCTACAGACCAACAACGTAAATTGCAAAATTCTGCGTATTTGGGAGAACGTGAGCCACTACGGCTCGGTTTTCCTATTTCTATTTAGAGTTGAACGCTCTCTTTTTATTACTGAGGCGTTTCTCTTGGTATTGCTTATTAGGACTAGTTGGGGAGAGCAGTAATCCAGTGATTGACATAGAATTCTCGAGAAGAAAACTATTATTTCTGAGATGAGACAACTCAGTGCACGGGGATCAAAAAGTTATGAAGCGGCTAGGGGAAAAACGGACCTGCCACTTGACCATCAGTGACTAAAATAAGCGCGCCAAAAAAACACCTTGAATAATCTTGTTTCATATCAGCCATTGTGTTCGAAATGTGATAAATTCTTATCCTGGTTTAAGAGCGATCAAAGTTTTAATTCTCTTGCATCAAAAGTTTTTTCGTTGTTAATGTTATGAGGAGTTTCAGATCAGACGACGTCAAAACTAAAGAACAAAAAAAGAATGTTAACAGAAACCTCTCTGAAAAGTCAACAAACCGATCATAAAACCGACATAAAAGTTGCCCCATAAACAGTTCAGTGAGTAAAATGAACGTACAATACAGAGCATACTGATAACACGATTCCTTACCTGACAGAATGATGTTAGCTTGATTTTGCACCTCATCCTCCCTTGCCTTCTTTGATTTGTCACCTGTGCAGCATTGATCCTTGTTTGGGGCTTTTCTTTTCATAGCCAGCTCTTCCTTCTTCTCGATAGCATCTGAGTGTGCATAGGTTTTGGACGTTTCTTCTTCCAGGCGAACATCCAGATTATTTTCTGGTTTTGTCGCAAGCGCGGGGCTAACGAAGTGAGGCTTTAATAGTTTGGGCATTTTAGGCTGCGCCTTATCATTTCTATCTCCCTTTGTCGCCATGGGAGGTTTAAAAGCAGCCTTCACTAACTTTGGTAAAGACTTCTTCCGAGCTGAATTGCCTTCATTGGGGGCTATATCTACACGGACATCTGTACTTGCGGCAGATCTCTTGAGGGCAAAGCCTGGTTTTTGAGGTTTTGGATGTTGTTCAGACTCTTCATTTTGGTTTAAAAACTCTGAACTTGAGGCTCCTTCACCACTACTACTTCTGGACTCGCTACTCTTGTTATTTTGTTTGCCTAGTTTGTTTGCTTGGTTCGTCGGCCGAGAAGAACCCTTTCCTTCTTCAATGGGGTTATCTTGAGAGATGCTTTTTGACTTCCCTGACTTTTTTCTTTGTTGTTTTTGCTTTGAAACACCTAGCTGAAACTCGCTAGAAATCTCGCTTGTCTTCGTTGTCTCAGAGTTTGACGTTTTGTCCTCTGTTGTAACTTCTTCAATGGGGTAATCTTGGGAGGTGCTGTTTGACTTTCCAGATTTCTTTCTTTGCTGTTTTTCATTTGGAACACCTTTCGGGGATTCACTAGATGTCTCATCGCGACTTGTGATCGTCAGGTTCGACGTTTTGCTAACCGTTGTACCTTCATCAACGGGGTTATCCTGGGGCATGCTTTTTGACTTCCCTGAATTTTTTCTTTGCTGTTTTTCTTTTGGAACACCAAGCTGAGAATCACCAGATATCTCGGCGTGACTTTTGATCGTCAGGTTCGACGTTTTTTCGACCGTTGCGCCTTCTTCAGCGGGGTTGTCCTGAGAGATGCTTTTTGACTTCCCTGACTTTTTTCTCTGCTGTTTTTGTCTTGGAACACCAAACTGAGACTCGCTAGGTTTGGTAAGTCTTGAACTGTTTCCTTCATCCTCCTTTACACAAGAAGTGTCTTGTGTGTTCATTTGATCCTGATCCTGTGTTTCTTTTGATGACAATGATTCATTTGCATTTTCGTTTTCTTTTTCCCCTTGTTTAGTTTTTCCTAAGAGGCTATTTTCAGAGCTTTCTTGCATGTCCTTGCTCATCTTTCGTTTCTTTCCGCTTTGTAATTCACTAGAGATTCGTCTCTTTTTAACCACTTTTGTTTCTGTGCTTTTATTTGCAGGTAAAGTTGCATCACTTGTTTCAAGCGGTGTCGTGGTAGGTTTACTCACACTTGTCTCTTCTTTACCAATGGCTTCCTCAGAATCGGCTTTAGCGTTTGAGGCAGAAGGAGCTGAAGGTCCAAGATCTCCAGGGACCATTGGAGTGTCTTCTTGGGTTCTTTCAGATTCATGGATAGGCTCACTCATCTCAGAAGTGGCATTGCTACTAAGCGAACGTTCTGCGGAAAAGTTCAAAGCAACTGATAAGATCATAACTTAACCCAATCCACCAGACATCGTTCATTTAGTTTTAGATAGTTTTAAGGGTTTCAATATACAAGTGAGATTTGCAAGTTTGGTCTGTTCGTCATGATTAGCCTGAGAAGGTGATGAAGGGAGCTTGCTTGTAAAAAGCTTGCCGGGTACGAACCTAGTGGCCAATCAGCCTAGGGCTTACTCCAAGTTCTGTAGCATGAAAACAGTATGAACATTTCTACTCCCCCCTGGATTGAATTGCCAGCCATCGCAGGGTTACCTCCAGCATTTTTCGCCGGTGCCCATTTATACACCTGGGTTGAGAGAGGCACTGTGAAAGTTGAGTGTCTTGTCCAAGAACGCAACGCAGTGCCTAGCCAGGATTTATGTTCAGCAGGAGTATTATTTTGTATTATTGCCCAATCTATTTTATCTCAAAGGCAAATTATAATAATCAATTTTAAGTTTTAGATACTTCATTCACTGACATTGAATTTCTCCCTTGATACGAAACTTGATATATTAACAGAGATAAGTGGTAATCAATAAGTGCATGGTTCTAATAGACAGTAACAGAATTGCTACTTACCATTATTATTATTATTGTTGTTTTTCACGGAGGCCTTTGAGACAGGTGCCTTAGCTTTGTTGTCTTTTCCAGTTTCGTTCTTTCGATTAGAAGAACCACTTTCTATATTCTTTGCCTTGCTTTTCGCTGGCTTCTGTTTAGAAGTTTTAGGCTTGGTTGGGGTTTTGGGCTTAATAACTTCTTCTGGACTACTGTGACTGCTGCAACTATTTCCACTGCTGTAACTTTTTCCACTGCTGTAACTATTTCCGCTGCTGCAAATATCCTGGCTTGACGAGTCTGTAACTAAATGTATAAATTAGTGTAACTGTATGTGCCTTCATGAGCAAACATAAAAACTCATTAAAGGTTTCCGGATCTTAACAAAGAGGCAGGTTTATAGAGCTGAGTTAAATATTTTTCTCACCAGAATCGCCGAGTTCCTCTTCTTGCAGTTCTTCCTCTACAGCTTTACCACCAATAGTCCCTTTATAGCGCGCTGCAAAACCGTATTGTGCAAGTCGAGTCTGCAACGAAAAGGCTTTAAAAAATTAGGTTCGAAACATAAGACAAAATGCCCTTTAGTGTAAGGACAAATGATGAAACTAAGGTATATGGAAATGTCGTGTTACCACAAAGGCCTGTTGATAAACCAATCAGAATTTCTTCGTGAATCTTCCTCTCCCCGATAAAGAAAACAAAGAAAACCCGCACGTGATTATAAGCACGGTACTGACCTGAAGAGGCATTTGTACTGCACTCCGTGCTGCCAGAGTAGCTGCTGCGAGCTGCCTCCTGTAGTTCTTCCCCCTAACGCTTATCTGAAAATTAAAAATAGTAAATCTTATATATCACTTGTAATTGCGTCAAAACAAAACGGAAAACAAAAAACGAGCTTGTGCATAAACAAAAAACCAGTACAATTATGCAAACATCCTGTTTGAGAATTGCACGATTTTTTTTATATTTAGTCCTCAATATAATCAACAGCTTAGTCCTACAGACCAAAGCAAAGTCTTTCTGAAACGTATCTTAATGTAACTGACTCAAGAGAATTTAGAACGGATTAACGAGTCATTTCCCCTACATTGTTTGTTTTAATCTTACCCAATTCAAGTTAACGTCTAAACTCTGTGGACTTCCTGTTTTATGAAAACAAAAGATTTTACTCGCTATTCAAAACGAACTAAGTAAGTATAATTGTTTTCAGATTAAAAAGGAAGTATCTTCTACAATACTCCTTTCTTACTTAAAGTAATAGCATGTGTTTTCCACAGCAAGAGAGAAATCTACCAAAAAACTACGTAACGTATTTGCTAATTATTCTTAAACTTCGAAAGTGTTGCCTAAGCCGTTAGACCGCTAACAGATTCAGTACTGGTTGAACAATGTCAACAAACCTTTCCCATGTCCTCAGGGTCGTCATCACAAGAAAAATTGCGGATACAAGCTGCGTTGATCCATGCCCTCGACACTTGCTTATCGAAAAATACCACATGATACGACACCTGGAATGTACATACGCTAATATCAGAACTTCGCTTATTTGGAATTGTAAAGAAATCGATATTAACCCTTTTTGGGTTCGAAAAGCACACTAACTCCAGTAAATTCTCGCATGTAAAAGAAAAAAGAAACAGTACGGCTATATGAGGAAATCAAAGTGAAATCACAGCGGAATGAGCAAATGTTCATCCAGTAGATTGGTTGCCTCGCTTCTCGTATTAAATTAATCTAATAGTTTACCGGAGAAACATTATCTTCGCCAGTTTCACAATAATAACCGTAATCGGGGTCATTCTCCATCATTGCTGGCCACCTGTTGACAAACGCAAATTATGAGTCATAAGAATTAAGTCCAACTGGCGGATGCTGCCCATGTACACGGGCTATTTTAATAATCACATCCATCAATTAGAGGGTTCAAAGAAATAAGAACGCCTGATCGCAGGTTAGGTTCAGGTAATATGCATGACAGCGACCCTTAGATTTATGGTAATTCTTTTAGATAATTTTTTTGTACCGTGTCATGAGAAGTATGTTCTTGCTGAGAAAGAAAATCAGCGTTCAAACGAAAATAGAAATGTAATGAAACATTGCTTGTCGTACCCTGCGAGAAGTGATTGCCTCTACGCTACGCCGAGATAGCTACCTATCTCGGCGTAGCGTAGAGGTAACCTGCCAGCTCGCAGGGTATGCTCGTCGTGGCTCGCGTTCGCCTAAAAAAGAATTTGGTCATTTTACGCTGAAACGTGTCAATACTGCTCATTATATAGCCCTGATTTTGGCGACGTTGTTGTTGCCGTTGTCATTCACTGAGACTACAGAGGAATTCCTTCTCTGTTGGACTGGCTGAATAATTGACTAGAGTTGTTCTTATAAAGCGTAACGCATACATAACTCACCACGGGTAGCCCACCATCTTTGCCCACACAACTGCGCCACTTGGGTAAGATGTGTACATCACGTCTAAGTTCCCTCCTTGACTGTCAAAAGTTTCTTGTGAAGCACTGCATGCATTGTAATAATCATCTAGGCATGATAAACAAAGATAACGCTTTATGAATAACCAAAATATAGCTACTGGAACATCCTAAGCGAGAAAACTTAAACTGACCAGTTTAGGGAATTGTAATGTTCAGGTATTAAATTCTAGTCTCTTCAGTGGGGATGTTTAGTGAGGGTATAGCCTTATTCTTAGACGATCCGAGCCTCCGCTCTTTTGATCCTGAGCGGATCAACTCTGACCACCTGAGAATCTAGCTAGCGAAAACAGTGCCTTACTTTCATTCATCGCACAGACCCATCTTTCCGGTATCTCCTGTGGATCTACATCATTTTGAAGGAATCTCCATTTTCCACAGCTGGGGATGCTGCACTGGGCCCAGGTTCCCTGCTTTCCTGTCTCGTGGGCCTGACTGATCTGTTAAAATTATACAACAGTTACAAACAACTTATTTATGGTCATTGCCCCGAAATAAATTTCAACATACGAGTTTTGTGAAACTTTCACAGGTTATCATGCAATGCTGAGATAAGTAAGTCCTTCCAATTTCACATAACAAACCCATGTTTATTTCAGCAATTTGCAATGCACTTTCCGCGGGAACAGAAATCACATATTGATAACTAAACTAAATTGTAACAATGTGACAATCTAATATATACTTTATGGCAAATATTTGTAGCATCGCACAATATTGTCTTAAAAACTTCCTTGCGTGCGTGTTCTCGAGGCTCCGTGAGTAACGCATAAATTTCTAGCAATAAGTTCCTTTTCAAACGAGATTTTTTTCAACAAAAAGAGGATGAATGGTGGGACAAATTACTTAATAGAAAAAAGGTAGGTCACCGTGCTTTTTTAAGAGTAAATAGCTATTCTTTTCTCTGGTGAGATTATCCTAAAAGAAACTTATAAGGGCTTGGACGTGCGCGCGCTAATGATGCAATAAATCGTGCACACGTTTTTCCTAGTGTCCAGGTACTAGTGCTTGAGCACCAAGTGTGAACAGAGCCTTAGAGTCGATCCGGGAAAACAAGAGATGGACAAATCTGTGCGCTTACCACTCTCAGCGATGTTTCTTGAACATTGTCGGTATCGTTTCGTTTCGTAATCTTTTTAGGCTTTGCTAATTTTCTCTTTCGCGTTGAGCTGCTCGCTGTGCTTTGACTGTTTGAATTTGTTCGCTGGGAGTCATCCTGACTCTGCAATGAAAACAAAGCATTTTTTGAGTTGATTACTCCAAGTATTAGAAAGAAGTCCAAAGGATAAAAATGATCTGAACACTGAGTAAACTTAAAGGTCTAATCATCTAAAGACGTCTAGCTCATATTAAGAAAAGGAATAGAATAGAATACAAGATTTACAAGTGAATTCAATTTTTTTAGAGTGCAAAGGATTGATTGATTGATTGGATAGTTCATGGACTGAATTGCCAAACACTTCTGTCAAGACTTAGATGTTTCTTGTTTTATATTTATGTTATTTTTATATGTCTATTTGCCTGTTCTTGTTTTTAAACTATTTTAATAAATGCGCAACTGGAAAACTAGACTTAGATACCTGCTGGCTTGTGCCAGGGTTATGGTGACTGTCTTGTGAGAGATGGTTGTCATCAAAACTGGTTGGAACACACTGGACATTTTCCTCACTGTCACACTGACTCTCAGATGCTGAAGACATGAAAACAAAAGTAGTTAGGGACGGAACATTTTACTCTTGAGATGGGGGGGGGGGGGCAATTTTTCTGGGGACATTTTTTTCACCTTCAGGTCGCAAGATTTTTTTGGACTGATGTGGGCCTGTGCAAGATGTAATATATCAAACACGAGAGACAGTGTTTCATCACATTTTCAAACACCGAGACGCAGCGGAGTATTTTTGACGAACTTCTAGGTGTTTGGAAATGTGATGAAACACTCTCTCGAGTGTTTGATATATCTTCTCAATCGAAACTAAACTACGGAGAAAACGGAGAAATAAAATCATAAAAATCTATGCTAATTAAGATCACTTTTCCAAACCACGGTTACGGTTCTGATTTCCTTTGTTTTAATGTTATGAATTATTAATGAGTTTGAGAATCTAACTTTATAATTGCGAAATCTTCACCTATTTGCGTGTAACATTAAAAACACTGTAAAATTTCTAGATGACGAAATTAAAACACTTATTCATTCTTTTTAAAATTTTGAGTTTTCAAACCCGCGTCACAGAAAAAGTATAAGTAAGCTTCTTTATAATAATTATTTATCGCATCTGGTAAAACATGGATAAAATTTAATAAGAAAACAATAGAAAAATACCTTTTGCCACACCGTCTTGTTCTCTGTCACTTTCTTGCATCTTCAGCGATTCTGATAACTCAGGATAGAGATCTGGGACAGGTTCACTGTATTCAATGTGCCACACCGGTTCTGGTACAGAGCTAGCCAATGCTGTGGAGCAGGTAAGCTCAGAAGAAGTGCTTTCCTGCCCAAAATTATAACCAAGTACACAAAAGCTGACAAATATTGTGATTCCATGTATTACGTTAACACAAACCGTTATCAGTTGTTATCAGTTTCTCGTTTCCTTGAGCAGAGGTTCATAATCTTATGTTTAGATAATCCTGTTTCAGTGTGACAAAAACAAAAGAAAAAGGTGAAAAGGTTACTTGTTTTCATGTAAAAGCAGTTTGTTTAATTACACTTTAATACGGGGTTGTCAACTCTAAGAAGGGCTGTTTCGGGAGAAAAACAAAATTCTTCCGGGAATCTGAAGATTTTGCCGGGAATCGGAAGACTTGGAAAATTTTACGGGGAACACGAAGTAATGAAGTTAAAATTTCGGGAATTTTGAGATTTTGTGGGAAATTCTTCCCATATATTCGGGACGATATTCCAGATTTTCGAGAGGACTTTTACACACGGTTCTGCTCAACAGCGTTTGTTAGAGCTGTCACCCCCCGTCTTTAATACCAATAATGAGTTCAGTCATTTCATTAGACCGAGTCTCATATAACGCATGTTTTTTACTGAACATACCTTAGCCAATTTTTTCAACTTTTTCTTTAATGTCAATGTTTCCACGTTTGTCTTAGCTGCCTTCTTTTTCCTTTGTCCTGTAATACAGTAACATTTTCATTTCAACAGAAACAACAGTTACTGTAATATTCTAATACAGTAAAATTTTAATTTCAACCAAAACAGCAAAAAGCAAACAAACAATAAAAAGAAATCCATGGTGATTAATATGAAATACTGCAGTAATTTACTTCACGTGATAATCTTGAATTTTACTTTTCATACCGTAAAATCCTACTTAAAGCCCTGGTGTTACATAACTTCATAAGGGGGTTTGGGAGGGCTTATAAACCGGGGGTGGGGGTGGGGGCTTATATCCGGGGGCATAAGCGGAATAAAAAAATGTCTCGGAACGACGGAGACGATAATTTACTTCAAAAACATCTATAAAACACATCTACAGAACGAAATTCAAAATCTACAACAGAGCCTTAATGTTATTCAAAACTCCACATCAACTTGTCAATGCCTATAACTTTCGATTAAAAATTTTGATGTTTGTAATAAACGGGGTGGGGAGGGGGGGGGGCTAATATCCGGAATAATATCTCCGAATGGGTGGGGTTATTATTCGAGGGGGCTTAAAACCGGGGGGAGGGCTTTTACATGGGATTTTACGGTAGTTGGAAGATACACAGACACGTTTCATGCCTTGCACAGTAAAAAAATTTGTGGCTGTTTAATGGTTTATTTATTAAAGCCAGAAAATCAGTTTGCGCTGTATTTTAAATGGTTTTCCAGGCGAGGCTAAAACGTATTTAAAGCTTTCAAATTAAACTTTACATTTTACTGTTCTTGTCGTATATTAAACTGTCAACTAACATTGGCAACCATAAAGTTTTGATGAATGTTTGCATATGATATGCAACTATTTATCAAAAACTGTCCCCAAAAATACGCCTTACTAACATGATTCCATGGTTTCAAAAAGTGTCGAGTTTCGTAGGTTTTGGGCAAATTGGTAGTACTTACAGACATTACAGAGAGTCGAGATAGTCGATACTTTAAACATGCCACCCTGAAGAAGGCAGCACTGCCGAAACGTCGGTGAACATAACCGAACTTAATAGCGTTAAAAAATACCAAAAACTTTTGTATCACCTGAACAAAACGCTACGCAGTTTTTATCAATATTATCATGCAAGTCGACAGAGAGGGCCAGTTTACTTAGAAAATTAAACCAACAATGGTTATGCTATCAGTTACCTTTTTGGAACCGTAAACCTTATTAATTGAGCACAAATTTGAGTCCAAAGTATAATTTCCAATAAATGTAAATGGAAAGAAAGGAAAATGCGAAGGCTGAAGCTTGCAATATTTTTTTTAGCTGGAAGGCCTTGCGAGAATTTCACTTTGCATAAAGCGGCGAACGTTATATTAAGCGGCTTCTATAATTTAGCTGAAAAAATTGTAAGCGTATAAGTTTGACAGCGATCAAAAAGGACTTTAGAGGATAAAGACGGCGAGCGTACATGAACGTTTCTTGAATTAAAAAAGTGCTAAATATCTTCAACCTCCCATAAGCTTACAAAGCTACGAATTTCACAATACGCTCTTTGATTCTACCGGTGTTAATAGAATGAAAAAGTGTATTATCTTGTTTATATTTAAACACTAGTTATCTAATATGTTAGACAAGCATATTAAACGAGTTTATTACCTTTTTGAGTCTTCTTAAATGTTGTTGCTTCACCATCTAATGGAGAAGTCGTCGCCATTTCTCATTTCTTCATTGAATTTTCCCGCCAATTTCGTCTGAAAGCCGCGGGAGTCAAGTCACGTGATAATCTTTTTCTTCCACAAAGGAGCACATAGACAAAACAAAATAAGTTTTGAAAATATTCTTGTGCGTGTGCCTCTATCTTGACTTGCTCTCGCTTTCTGCAGCAGATTATTGTGACGGAAAAGCTAAAAAAACTTTCGTCATAGAGAAGACACAGCGCGTGCAGCCATAGTTCTAAAGCGCACTCTAACCAGATTTCAGGATGGAAGGGTTTCCCCGCAAACTATCAGACGACAGCGAACGAGAATACATGGGTCATACACATCAACAGAACGGTAACAGTGTCCGATTACATAAAATTACCCGCTGAAAAAGGAAGAAGGGAAAAAGGAGAAAACGGTATTTTCTTGCCCAAAAACGGGAAAAAGGGCTCTGAGTGCTTTATATATCTTTTTTCTCTTTTGCCCTACCACGCCCTTTCCAGTAGAATCCCAATATTTCTTGAAATTCCGGCCAAGGGAAACGACAATTGTTTCGGGAAATCGGGAGTTCGCGAAGGCAGGCGGCACCTTAATTTACTGCGTAATGTAATCGAAGTAAATTATTAAAAAAACAGTACACCATTTATCACTATCATTGAATTAATTTTATTGACTTTACTGTCATCTACACTAGCATTATATCGTGTCTAACACAAAAATGCAATTGGAAATGAGAAATACAGTGAGTAGAGACAACTAGCCTACAGTGCAGGCTAGCTACGCAGGCTTCCTCTCTATCATTGAATGGCAAATGACGGTTTGACACTCAATGTAAGTTTCAGCGTTCCCTCGTCTCAGTTGAGGCCTACACTGCAGGCAAAGAAAGGCCAGGGCTCGAAACCGCTCTCGAACTCCAAAGAGTTACAGAACAGACATCTACAAGTTACAAATTACATCTTAAACGACAATGACATTGCTAATAACATGTAAATGTATCTACGGTGGTAATGAGTAAACCTGTTTCACCGACTAATTAGCCGGACCCAACGATACAAACAAGAAGCAAAAACAGGAAAGTGGGTCAGGAACAACTTTGCCCGGGGTATCAGTTGTATCTGTTCCGATCTGTTTCCAGACACACACGAGACAGGCAATGTACACCACGACGTGGTAACACCTTGCAAAGGGTACCCTCACACTTGCGCCCACTGAAAGGTGTACTCGGGCGCTTGAATGTAACTAAATGGAATTCCAAATCCAAAATTGAAACTCTGCTTCATTCTCGTAAGCATGTAATTCTATTGGTACTGGTTTTGCGGGCGATGTAGCAGCTCTCGTAAGGTCTCATATGAATGGCTCGATACCCTGCGTAAAAACAAAAGAACAAACAACAGGAACAATGCCCCTAGCCCCTAAAACAATAGCAACTGCCACCAGTAGAATTACAAGCTTACAAGAGCTGCTACACCACCGGTTTTGCTGTTGGTATTGTGTTTGGGGGTTAGGGACACTGTTCCTGTCGTTTGTGCTATTGATCTCTCGAAGGGCAACCTCCTTCCCAGACTACGATCAGTCCCTTTTTTTGTTAGTCCGTCGCGTGCGAAGGACTAAGAAAAAAAGGGACTGCTCGTAGTCTAGAAGATGAGAGACCTGGAACGAGGTTGCTCGAAGGGTAGCGAGCCACTCCATCTACTTAAGAAGTGAAACGGGTTTACTCTCAGGCTCTATTCTAGTTTGTCAAATCAGTCTTCGTGATATCAGCAGCTGGTATTAGGTTAGAATCTACCAGAAGCCATAACGCCTCCTGTATTTACTCCTTACTATTTCTTAGGGGGTGTTTACATGATACCGGCGCGACTTTCATTCCGGGGCGAGAAGAAAAAGTTGTACCTTGTTTACATAAACCATTTTTCTTGGGGTTGTGAGTTTCATCCTGTCGTAAACTGACGTAAAAAAGGAATATGAAACGAACAGTCATGCTGCGTTCATTTGACACTGGAATGAAGTTTCGTACCGGAATGACAATCTCGCTTCGGTATAGGAACCGGGGTGAACTCGCCCCGGTATCATACAAACACTCTTGCAAACTCTTGTTCTACGAGATGCAACAAGTTTTATTCTAAAGTTACGAGGATGTAATTTATCCTCAATTTTCTTTCTATTTGTTTTGGTATTTTTATTTATTTTATTTCGTTTGTTTGTTTTTTGGTTAATTTTGGTTTTAAACTTGCAATATTCACTGTGGCTCCACAGATGCTGACTCGTCCCCAGTCGTCTGTTATAAGAAAATAGCAAGACGCGATGGATGATGGGAAGGAGAAAAGTCTCGCCCCCTCGTCTGCCACCGTCCCATCATTCCCCGCGCCTGCTATTTTCTCGCATAAGAGACGACTGGGGACGAGTCAACCACAGATGCTAGAACATTGTAGGAGGTCCCGTGCAGGATTGTAAGGCTACCCGAATAATTCGTCGGTACTCACTTATGCTCCTCGGGCCTCGGCGAAGAGAGGCAATGTGAGAGCAAGGTGTCTTGCCCAAGAACACAACGCAATGACCTTACAGGGCTCGAATACAGAACTTTTGAGTCTAAAGCCCTAATGGCGTAAATGAGCCACAGTGCCTCCCACAGAATATGATATTAACTCTTTTTGAAAGCGTTGATGAAGCGCAGTCTAAGCATGGTAGAGCCTATTTTTAACAGGCATTACTACACTATGATATCATACAACGACAGCCGAATCTCTGGGTAACGCGATAATTATCCGTAAAGACAGAACTCTAAATCGGCTCCAAAGCTGCAAAATTTCTTTACAAATTGATGTTGGCTGCAGCAAGCGATCGAAAGTTCTTTTACTTCCTTTTATTGTTTTATTGTTTTAGATTTGTTTTGTTGTTGTTGTTTTTTTCTTTTTCTCCAGTGTTTACAAGGCAAATATTTCTGTTTCAAACTGAAAACCAAAAATATAAAATGCAACCTCGACTTCTTTGTTGACAGCTTCTATTGAACTTATATAAAAAAACCTTCAAAACATTTGCCAAATATTAAATTACAACGGTAAAAACATTTACACTTACAATTCCTACGTCTGAATAAAAAATGTGTCCCATAACTATTTGCAATAGCTATGGCTATCTCTTTTGCTAGCCAGATTGTCAATCGAATGTCAAGGATTCCTTTTTAATGTGAAAAAGTAAATAATGCAAATATTGCCGTTTGTAGTGGCCAATGCAAATTCTTGTTTCGTCTTTTCTGGTTCCTCACCTGAACTAAACTTATTTTGGCAACATGGGGGCCAACTAGAAAACCTAATGGTTTCCCTGGC
Source organism: Blastomussa wellsi (assembly GCA_947652115.1). Classification (NCBI taxonomy): domain Eukaryota; kingdom Metazoa; phylum Cnidaria; class Anthozoa; order Scleractinia; family Plerogyridae; genus Blastomussa; species Blastomussa wellsi. The sequence goes on from OX393564.1 coordinate 16,905,015, forward strand.
GCCCATACTCAAACTTAAACATCTCAATTGAACTACGTAAACTAAAAGGAAGGTATAAACTTAGTCCTTAACTGTTGTGAGGGAATAAAGAATTGTTGTTGTTGTTGCACTTAGCTCTAACAAAATAGTTCTTAGGCATGCCACACAAAATGAAACGAAGCAGTTACTTCATATAAAAAAGCTTAAAAATTCCAAATAGCGAGAGGCCGACCGATTGGTTATATTACAAGAATAAGCAGGAGAATTGGGGTCTGCCAAGAAACAACTCCAGTTTGTGGTCAGATCAGAACTTGAACCTGGGACCTACGGATTTCATGTCCGGTGCTCTAACCACTCAACCATGTTGCCTCCCTGTAAAAGTTTTCAGGCAATGACACTTGGCGGAAGGGTTTTTATCTCTGACAAGCCTTCAATTCTGCTTCATTCATCAGCGCGTGAAAACTGGACTGCTTTCAGGTGCGGTGCAACCATGTGTCTAGCTTTTGTTCCCATGACTGTACAAGCTTTTGAAAGAAGCCATGCAATAAGCGGCTCCCTTTCTAACGAATGTCTAGTTAAACTAAACGCGACAGCGACTGTTCAGAGGTATATTGTCTAAACTTGCTGCCACTTGATTGGTTTATTTCTACCTAGAACTAAGAAATCTACGCTGCTCCCTTTTAAAGTATCAATTATATTCTACAAAACCGTACTTCTAAGCTCTCTTAATACTGAAAGTGCACAATTATTAAACTTTTGTATGCTAAACAGCACTGACGGAAAACGTGAAGTAGGCAAGCAACTAACAACCGAAGTGGATGAAAATGAGAGAAAAATTCTTTGCAGTAAATTTACCGTTTTAGATTCCGTCTGCGACACAGGCTATGCTCCAGTAACTAAAAAACCGTACCTAGTTTTGAAGCCAATTATGTCATCTTTGAAGTTCCTTTAACTTTTTAAGGTTTTACACCTGCAGTTTTTATCATCATGGTCTATAATGATGAACCTTTCAGTGAAGAAGAAAAAATATCTCGCTAGTTTCAGATGCACTTATGGTACGGTATGTTTCGTTACGTTACGTTAGAATTCATTACGTTATGTTATGGTCGTTATGGTACAGAACGGTACATTCTGGTAGTACAAGTTCAGATCACATGTATGTGATCACGAACTCAGGATAAGATTGCCCATTTTCAAAGATAACAAACAATGCCGGGTTAGCGGTGTTATCACAGCACGAATCATACAATACATGTGGGTTAGATGAATCCTTGGGCGGAGGCCGAATGAGTGAACTACTGCCATTGGTGTATGAACCAACGACCACCCTAGCCAAGAACATTTGCTTGTGCCCACGAGATACACCTTGGTTCGAATAACAATGTGAATAGTTTGCCTTACAAGCAAAATAACTTCCCTTTCCAAACGCTGTACCATGTTTGCCGCACATTCGCCAGTCGAAGCCTTGCTGGCAGATGGCCTTTGCTGTGGTGGAGTTTGTGCCATGGAATAGTTGCCGCTCTTCGGGTTCTTTTCCAGATTTCTTGGCCATGCGGCTTTTTCGTCTGCAAATTGGAAAAGACGAAATAAGAAGGAAGCAGTTTACCACACCAACCCAGAACAGTATTATGCTGTCTGCGGAAATGTTAAAGTACCTACGAAAGTAACGATATAATTTCACTGTTGTTAGAAAATAGCTACTTAGGAACGGGAAATGGAAACAGAACTTGACGGCGACAATTGAATACAACTTGGGGGAAAACTAACTCTGAGCAACCTCGCTTGACTTGTGGGAAGTAGAAATACGTCACTAATTTCTGATACCAGGGATCTGCGGTAACTGGAATTCGGACAGACCAAGGACTTCCACACAGAACTTATCTTTAATGTAGTTTATTCTTCTTCTCACGTAAATCTAAAAGCATTGACAAAATTGCAATATTACGATTGCACGGTCATTGCATCATACAATCCTAATAGTGAAAGTACAAATGAACAAAGAAAACCATTGCTACGGCAAGCGAACCACAAGTGCTGTTACAGAAAAATGTAAATACCACATCGACAAAAGCTAAATTTGTATATGTAATAGGACTACATGCTGTCCAATTTGAAAATAATTGGATGAGAAAAATTCCGAGTTCAGTTCAAGGAATTTTTTTGAATCCAATTATTTTTAAATTGGACTGGCATGTAGTCCTGTTACCTATTAATTATATAGCATCCAAATATCATTTTTTCCCCATGCAATTTATTCTATTCTACACTGAAAAGTGAGAACTGACATGCCCTGAAATTGTCCCTTTATTAATATAATGACAGCATGCCGTCCGGTATCAGCTGACCTCTGTTATTGATGTGCATTTGCAGTCAAGCCTCTCTCAACAGACACCCTCTGTAAGATGGACAACTGGTGTTCGTCACAACCTGACTTAGCTTAGTAATCAGCTTTATTATACCTAAACGATGGTGTCAATCTCAGAGAGAGTTTGACAGCAAAATGACAAGCACTTGACTTACTGTGTGTATGCAGTCCACAAATCAATATTCTGAACTCGTTCTATCGAGATTATTTTGTGACGTCCATCCATGGTCTCTTGAAATTTCTTCTCCGTTTTCTTGTATTCATCAGAGATGGTTTGCAAACGGACACACGAGTATCCTTCTTCATCAGGAACAGTTGTCCAGTGGGATGGTACACCATCAGATTCAGCAGACACTGAGCTGGCTGGACGGGCCATGACAGCAGCTTTACGCCTGAAAAACAATATTTATTCATTTTGCAATCCGTAATAACATTCTCTCACACTATGACTGTAATTGTTTACTTGAGAAAATATTCTTCAAAACACCTCGAATGTGCTACCACAAAAGGTACGGTTTTGAGCACTTTTAGTCCGACAACAGGGGAACTATAGAACAGCACACACTTCTTTATAAGACCATCCCCCTTTTTTCTGTTTAGCGTCGTCTGACTGACCCAAATTATTGCGTTTTCAAAAGAAAAGTTCTGAGAACATTTTTTTCACATTTAATTTGAAATATAGATATTGTTCTGCCTGTACAGATTTGCAATTTAACTATACAAAACCTGGTGCAATTGGTTTTAGAGGCCTGCTAAGCACGTTCGGGTCAAATGTGAAAACTTCAAATCACTATCCTTTTCAAATTATTGATGATTTCCTTTGTTCACCTTTGGGCAATGATGTCTTTCATATTCTGATTGGACACAAACTCTGCAGGTCTTCTTCTAACAGGCCTCCTGGTTTGATGTATATCATTCTGTTGGTAAAATCCTTTAAAGTGCAGAGTGTACTGGTGATGACCTGCACTAAATGAATGACTATCATTTTCTGAAAATAAATTTTTGCAATGATCTGTTAGATGACTGCCAAACTCAAACAACAATAAAATTCCTTTTACCTCTTAATAACCCACTAGAATGTCTTAACTGCTCTTAATCCATGCCTACCATAATCCCTTTCATTTCTAACCTGCCACTTAGTCCTTTTAACTAATTGCCTAGTACCTAATAGTCTATTTTACCCTTACCTATCACACAGACCCGTTTATTTCTGAATAATTTACACATAATCCCTTTCGTTTCTAACCTGCCATTTAGTCCTTTTAACTAATTTTCTACCCAATAGTCAATTAATTACCACATAGACCCGCTTATTTCTGAATAATTTACCACATAAGCCATTTCATTTCTAACCTGCCACTTTAAGTCCTTTTAACTAATTGCCTAGTCCTAATAGTCTATTTTACCCCTCACCTACCACATAGACCCTTTTATTTCTGAATAATTTGCCACATAGTTCCTTTAACCTGAAGCCTACCTGCATGATAGTCCCTCCAACTTCTAGCTTACAGTTTACCTTCTAGTCTCTTTTACTTGTAGTCTACAATATAAATTATGTCATAGTCCATTTAACCCTTCTTAATGTCATCTATACTACATAGTCCTAAACTGCCTTGTCAGCCTCCGCCCTTTTTCTCGTTCACTTCGGCACTCTCCGCCTAAAATATAATATAGACTGAAACTTTTGCTGTAAACAATAACAAAGGTGTGGCTGACTAGGGCCCTTTAACTTTACTCCCTACCAACCACCTAGTCCCTTTTATTTCTAGCCTACCAGTCTCTTTTATTTCTTAACTGTCATAGTCCCTTTTTACTCCCCACCTGCCACATAATATAGTCCCTTAACTTGCTTTGTACCTATCACGTAGTTCCTTTCACTACATACCTACCATATAGTCCATTAAATTGCTTCATATACTTGCCACATCCCTTTACATTGTACCTGTCACATTAGGCCCCATCATATAGTCTCTTTTACTCCCTACTATACCTATAACCACATATATACCCAGTAGTCCGTTTCATTTCTTACCTGCCACATAGTCCCTTTCAAGACACTGACTGCTGGTCGTGTTAACATCATGTCCATCACCAGGAGTGTCATATGACTGCCACTTGTCATGCTCATCTTTCCAGTACCACTGCCATTTTGTGCTAAACACATGTCCAGCAGCAGCTACCACTGATGATACAGTGCTCAGTCTTCGAATCTTTGGACACTTGATATTTGAAGCTTGTATACATAGAACAAAGAGGTGAAATTGGTTAGACTTATCTCTTGATCAGTGTCAAATATGTGTCTACACTGCAGTCCAAACTATAATCTAATCTGCAGACACTGAGTTGCTGTCCTAGATATGAACACTTCAGTACTGTGTGTTTCCAGGAAGAAAGATTATTGGAAATTCGGAGATAAAGGGGGTTATCAAAAGCCTTAGTTTTTAATTAATAAGGAAAGTATGAAACTACACTAGATTTTTTTAGAGAACTGGAAGGGCATGTCAAAGGCATGGATGATCTCTGAACAACACACTTTCTAGCTTTGGACATGATTTCAAGTGCATTAAAGGGACCTAGTCCACCATACATATAAAAGTTTCAATATTATATTTTACGCGGAGTGTGTCAAATAGAAAGAGATCACTTAGAAACTTGCTAACGGAAATTTAAACACTTTGAGTAACATAACTTAAAGCAATAAGATTACACTTCATCAAACAATTTCAATAATTTTGATGGCATCGGAAATTGCGGAGGCTGACCAAGGCCCTTTAACAAATTTAGCTTGGCTACTCTAATATTTAATTACAATAGGGAACAATGGCCACTAATTACAGGAACAATTTATTTATTTATTATTTTATTCATTTATTTGTTATTTGTCGATGATGTTGCACCAGCCATACACATCTGCACCTTCTTTGAGAGAGCCTCAGCAGAGTTTTAGACAGTCATACATTTGTAGAAAGGTCTGTACAGTGTCTCACATATTTATAGCTGGTCCACATAAAAAGACAACTTTAAAAAAAAGTTGTTAAAAGGATGCCAAGGAAATATCATATATCATATATATGATGTTATAGGCTGATGAATTGATCATGTTGAAATAAAGATTATCTATCTATCTATTTATATTTCCATTCTTTTTTGTTATGATCTCATGATCACTGTTGTGTTTAAATGTAATTATAAACACCCTGAATACCTACATAAGAAGATAACTTAACCATGGACATTGCCTCAGTCATAAATTTTTCTGACTACAGCCCTGCTGGGTGCCTCTAGCGATTCACAAGATTAAAGTGCACCTAACCCCCAAATACTTTTTTGGCTAAAATAACCTTTGCGCCAGTTCGAAACGCATTGGACCTAACATTTCTCCTTTTTTACCAAATACTTACTATTTGTAGCATTCAAAAGTTAAAAAAAATTGTGCATCGTTTGTTGCAAGACCGAGTCAAAAGGGGCGTATGCATGCATGTTTACAAAGACTTGATGTAATGCAAATCAGTTTGTGACGTCAACCCAGGAATAGACCCACACACCTTCTGGCTCAGTCGTGCAATAAATGATGCTAAGGTTTTCATAACTTTTGAATCCTGTGAAATGTCAGCATGTGGTAAAAAGGAGAAAAACGAAAGGTGTAATGCATTTTGAACAGGAGCAAAGGTTTGTTTTAGGGAAAGACATATTTATATATAATACTAAGGAATGCCCCTGGGAGGGTACTTAACCTATGTTTGGGTATAGGGGTGCCGCTGGAGGCCCGAAACCCTGACCCTGTTTAGGACCAAAATAGCCTCAAACAGATACCATGTTTAATTTAGGACCAAGGAAAGCAATTTTTATACTATAGCACTAATATCTAGTTCTGAAAATGATCTTATGTTGACTGATGACCAGCTAAATAAATACTGATGAACGTTTCTGATTTGGGATATGCTTAAAACTTGACGAAAGTCTTGAAACCATACCCTAGTCGTCCTGTACAGGACGACTCCTCAATATCCATACCCTGTTTAGGACAGACTCACTTGAATTATATACCCTGTTCAGGACTGAGGGGTCAAAAACCATACCAGTTTCTAGCGGCACACCCCTGTATAGTCCAAGGGAGTACACCCCCCAGGGGAAATGCCTACCAGCATGTGGAACAGCCATCATGTCTTGAAAATGGACACGGTACAGAAAACCCTTAATCATCAGTGCAGACGTGATGTCATTTTTGACATCACAGTAAGCATGCTCCAGCATCATGTTCATGTCACTTGAAAAGCTCTCCCATTTGTCAGCACCCTCTGCAGCAAATTCCCACAAATAAGGTAGCTCTGTATGACGGTGGATGCATTTGTCACCATAGTTACATTTGCCACGTAGGTTGAATCCACAAATTTCAGTATCTTTTTCCATGTTGTTATTTGCTTGAATGGAAGTAACAGCAGCAGGATTTGTGGACATAGGCATAAACTGTCGAGGCTTCTCACCACCAGTTTGTTTCCTTTCCCTTGCCTGCAGCCTTTCCAGCACTTTAAGTTCACTGATGCCACCCATACCATGTTCTTTTAAGACATGTCTGTTATGTAAACTGGAGAAGTCATGATCCCTTTTACACTTTTCACCAAATTTACAATCACTATTAATGAAATGCTCACACACGTGCAGACAGGGGCAATGTTCAGCTTTCGTGCAAGTTGCTTTGCTGTAGAATTTACAGATCTCTGGTACAGAATGACTGCAGACAGCATGCTGCCTCAGTGGTTGTGGCATGGAAAAGTGGTTGCTCTTTGGGCTCTGTGCCATACCCGATTGCTTATCTTCTGCAAATTGGCAAATAAGAGAAAATAGAAAGGGGGTCATACTATAATACTATGCTAAATAATTAACATGTAAAAATTTGAATCTCAGAACTATTTTCCTTTATGGAGAAAGGTAGCTATCGTGCACGGTTCATGGGAATTAAAGTATTCACAGTTCATTAGGGAATTAAACAGAGTTTTCACAGGTTATACAATTCAGCGTTAAACTTTGATGTACTTTTCACTCATCTTGGATTATTGCATACATAATTGCTTTTAACGTTCTAAATTGTGCATTTGTCACCATTCACAACTGAATGCCGCAGTCTACACAAACAGAACTGGTTACACTTCACTATGCACTTGATGTGTCATGTGCAAGAACAATATTTTTACACAAGTTTCTGATCCTTGAAAGTTTTCGAGTTTGGCATGCGTGACTAATATAATTATTTTCACGAAAACTGAGCTAATTATAGATGACTGCTGATAAAATCTGGATTGGACCGGATCAGACTGGATTGAGAAATTGGATCGGACCGGACCAGACGGAGTGCAACTGACAAAACCCGGATAGGATTGCAAAAATGCAGATTGACAGAAATTCCTGCCCCAAATAGTCACATGACACCTCATCATCCACGATTGTGTTCACTGTGTCAGTTAGTTTTGGAATGCGCTTGCTCAATGTAAGGTCATGTAATGTTTACATAATGTAAACAGGTCGAAGTATTTTCAAACTATAAGAATATATCGTTTGATAAAAATAATAACGCCAATTGAGTATCATTTACCAGGAAACTGTTTAGTTGTATGAAGAATTTTTCTAGATTAGGAACTGGCATGGGGATACAAATCATTATAGCAAATTTAGAAGCAACAGACTGCGAACAGAAACGTGATAAACCAAACCAAACCAAACTAGTGAGATGATGTCAGATAGTGCAGAGTGTTATCTACAACTTAACATGCCGTGGCAAACGAAGACACATTGTTGCTCCTTTTGAGCAAACTGGGAAACAATTTTTGCAAACACAATATGTTTCTGTTGCGCAGACGGGCAGACAGGGAAACATTTCTGTCTGTAACGTTTCTTCATTTTCCATGGCCTTTAGGATGGTCATCTACATAGGTGAGAGTACTCCTGCAGGCCTCCTATCCCCCCACCCACCCAGCCTGTAGTGACTTCAGTTATAATTATACTATTTGCTTTGCCAAGCATGAGCAGACAGAAACTTTAGATATTTTGCTTACTTTTTTACTTGACTTTCTTAAATATCTTTTTCTAATGCCCAATACGCAACTTTGATTTCCAAGTGTAATATGTTTTGTTTAGGGTAGAGACTAGATGGTTTTTCATGATCTAAGCAGTGTATATGTGCACTTGTCTTTCATTCCGGACACAAAAATGTAAAGACGCCACTTTCTCAACAACACAATTTCAAGTATATTTATCTTACTCCTGATACTATGGTGACGTCTTCCACGGCAAAAATCGTTTCTCAGAAGCTTTAGTCAAGACAGCTTTTTAATTTTAACCTTGGTTTTGACGTCAATCTTAGTTTATTTTAATTGCAGTAACGCATTCAAGCAGCAAACCTTTCTCGTTCCCAGAGCCCTCGTTTCTTTGGGTCACGTGGTTAAAAGAAAACACGTGGCCCTGGGGACAAGGATGGTAGCAAAAGTGATTGTCAACGTTTGCAACTTGATACTTTTGCTTTTCTCTCGCAAACATATGTAACATGATACTTTTGATTCTCAAAAACATATTAAAAGATGTGTTTCTTTTTCAAGGCTGTAAATAACCGGGAGAACGTTAAATATCTGATGTAAAAATTGAAAGAGAAAAAAATTTCGTTTCATTCAAAAAGCAATTTTTCATTGAAGTGATAAACAAGAACTAATTTAATTTTTATCTAGTAAGTGTTTTAACGAAAAGTATTGAAGGTAAACATCTTTTCTTGACCGAGAGTTTCCAGCACCGGTGAAAACTAAATACCTCAAACAATAAAAACAACAATAGCGGTTTTCGGAAGGTGCCACAGATGCAAAGATGACATGTAAATTGTGAAAGATTCTCACCATCAGAACTTCCACTCAGAGTTCGCTTCCTTTCTCTTCCTTTAAGGCATTGAAGCACACGATGATCCCCGATGCCATCCATATCATATTCTTCCAAGACTCTTATGTTATGTTCATCAGAAAAATCATGATATCTTTTACATCTGTCGCGGAATTTACAATCACCGTCGACAAAGTGCTCACATACGTGCAGCCAGGGGCAAAGCTCGCCTTTCTTGCAGGTCGCTTTATTGTAGAATTTACAAATGTCTGGAACAGAGCGATTAGTGGCAGCTCGTTGGATTTCGCCTTCGTCCACAATTATCTTCAAGATTTTTTGCAAGAGGGTGGAATTTAGAAATCCAAGGCGGAAGTGATGTAGAACCCGGGTCGTGTGCTCGTCATGATAATTGTGCGACCTTTTACATTTGTCGCCAAATTTGCACGTTTCTTTGACAAAGAAACGGCATAAATGTAAACGGTCGCATCTTCTATCAGCACATCCACTGTTCTCTCCTGCCTGGGCACAGAAGTCTAGAGGTACATCTAACTTCACCATCACTTTCGATTTCCTTTGCCTGGTCAGGCTGAATAGCTGGGGAAACCTTTTAATGAATTCCAGCGCACCATAATCTGAAATAAATCTACGGTTGCCTTGGGAAAGAAGTAAAACTGCACGCCCGAGCTCCAACTCTCCTCGATGTTCCAGAAGAAGTTGTACAAACTCTTCCAACACAGCTGTCGCAGCCTCCATTTTGGTTGCTTCCGGGATTTTGAGCCCGCATGTACTCCATGGCTGAATGCCATATAGTTACGCCAATGACTTCATGCAATTCACATATTCTGTACACTTACCAACATCACTGCGTAGACCTCCATTCACCTCCCCTTCACGATCGTTTACCTTCGTTTACCTCCATTCACCTCCGTTTACTTCCGTTAGCCTTCGTTTACCTCCGTTCACCTGCTTCTTCCTCCGTTTACCTTCGTTTACCTCCGCACCTTCGTTTACCTCTGTTCACCTCCGTTTACTTCCGTTCACCTCCTATCACCTGCGTTTACCTCCGTTCACCTGCGTTTACCTCCGTTTCCCTTCGTACCTCCGTTAACTTTCGTTTCCCCCCGTTCACCTTCGTTTCTCTCCGTTCACCTTCCTTTCCCTCCGTTCACCTTCGTTTACCTCCGACCACCTTCGTTTACCTCCGTTCACCTTCCTTTCCATCCGTTCACCTTCGTTTCCCTCCGTTTGCCTTCGTTTACCTCCGACCACATTCGTTTACCTCCGTTCACTTTCCTTCCCCTCTGTTGACCTTCGTTTCCCTCCGTTCACCTTCGTTTCCCTCCGTTTGCCTTCTTTTACCTCCGACCACCTTCGTTTACCTCCGTTCACCTTCCTTTCCCTCCGTTCACCTTCGTTTCCCTCCGTTTGCCTTCGTTTACCTCCGTCCACCATAGTTCACCTCCGTTCACCTCCGTTTACCTTCGTTTACCTCCGTTCATTTTCTTTTCCCTCCGTTCACCTTCGTTTCCCTCCGTTTGCCTTCGTTTACCTCCGTCCACCTTAGTTTACCTCCGTTCACCTCTGTTCACCTTCTTTTACCTCCGTTCACCTCCGTTTACATCCGTTCACCTGCGTTCACCAGCGTTTACCTTCGAAAACCTCCGTTCACCTTCGTTTGCTTCCGTTCAACTCCGTTCGCTTTCGTTTATCTCCGTTTACCTCTGCTCACCTGCGTTTACCTCCGCTCACCTCTGTTTACCTGCGTTTACCTCCGTTCACCTCCGTTTACATCCGTTCACCAGCTTTTACCTCCGTTCACCTCCGTTTACCTTCGTTTACCTCCGTTCACCTTCGTTTGCCTCAGTTCAACTCTGTTTACCTCCGTTCGCCTTCGTTGCCCTCCGTTTACCTCCGTTTACCTCCGTTCACCTGAGTTTACCTCCGTTCACCTCCATTTACCTCCGTTCACCTGCGTTTACCTCCGTTCAGCTCCGTTTACCTCCGTTCATGTGCGTTTGCCTCCATTCAAATCCGTTCAACTCCGTTTACCTCCGTTTGCCTCCGTTAAACTCCGTTTACCTCCGTTCGCCTTCCTTTACCTCCGTTCACTTTCGTTTACCTCCTTTCACCTTCGTTTACCTGCATTAACCTTCGTTTCCTTCCGTTTGCCTTCATTTACCTCAGTCCACCTTAGTTTACCTCCGTTTACCTGCGTCTACCTCCGTTCACCATCGTTTGCCTCCGTTTAACTCCGTTTACCTGCGTTCACCTTCGTTTCCTTCCGTTCATTTGCCTTCGTTTACCTCAGTCCACCTTAGTTTACCTCCGTTTACCTGCGTCTACCTCCGTTCACCATCGTTTGCCTCCGTTTAACTCCGTTTACCTCCATTCACCTTAGTTTACTTCCGTTCACCTCCGTTCCCCTCCATTCACCTCCGTTTACCTCTATTTACCCGTGTTTACATCCGTTCACCATCGTTTAACTCCGTTCACCTCACGCGTGTACCTCCGTTCACTTTCGTTTGCCTCAGTTCAACTCCGTTTCCCTCCGTTCACCTTCGTTTACCTCCGTTCACCTTCGTTAACCTCCGTTCACTTTCGTTTACCTCCGTTCACCTTCGTTTACCATCAGGGCCTGCTGCTTTGTTACTTTTGATCTTCTTAAGACATTTGAAAATATTTTCAGAATCCAGAACCAAAGAGTTGTAGGTAGGTACTGAGACTCTATAAATATGTTGGGAGGGGGTAAGTTTCTAAAGAAACTGTGGTGCTGCGTCGGTGGGAAGAAAAACAATATAATTTGGTTTTATCAACTGTGTTGATAATGTGAATTGACCACCGCAAAGAGATTCGAGAGCTGACGTTTCGAGCGTTAGTCCTTCGACGGAGCGTAACTTGGCTCTCAAATGTGGTTTTACCGCAGATACTTCACTATTTAGACCGTCCGATTTTCCGAGAAACAGCATCATTTCAATGTTTGCCCCCTGTCAGACAACGTGGCTAATTTGCATTACAATATGAAAACCATAATGGCGGCTATCATGAATATGGTTTATTGAAAGGTGTAAAAAATCCCCGTACATTATACCCGACCACAGTTTGGATTTCATTGGACATCGACAAATTTTGGCCGGCCATTGTCCAATGTCTGACCGTTATTTGCAGCCTGGAACATGGTCACCGGGAGATACATCTGTGATAAAAAGGCAATTTGCAGAACACGCCTCTATACCTGAGCTTATCGTGGTTCATCCACTAATCGACCTCGAATGTCTTCATCACCTTGTCAAATTTTGGGCGACCCGTATTCATATTGAAAACGAATTTGATGATTTCCCCTTTAAAGGAGTCCCTTTGGATGCAATTTGTTGCCTATTTCTGAGAACTAACAGCACCAAAGACTGTAAACAGTTTGAGCGATTGAATCTGTTTTTGAAAGTTTTCAACGCGCGTGCAACCTGGAACCCAGGCTTTCGCTCTTATGCGTTTCGATGAATTTTTGGACCGCGAATGTTAGCCAATGAGCGCGCGAGAACTTCTGAAGTTGTGGTAAAATCGCTATTTTCGCATTTCCCATAATGCACCTTGTTTGTACCCCAAATTTTGCATGGTGTATTATGGGTAATGTGAAAATGATGAATGAAATAAGATTATGAACCTTATTCTACTCATGCTCATAAAGTAAATGATTGACACAAACCAGCACAAAAACTGAAATTAGTTATAAACTATGTTTTTTAAAAAGGGGTTAAATCCCTAAGCTGTCAACTTAAAAACATCTCCCTTCTAGTCTCCTACATTCTAAAAGAGATGACCACTCAATTCTCCCAGCCCGGATACTTAACTTTGTATAGAATTTGTAGGGAGAAATGTAGAATGTACCACCCAAGATTTTCTTCATCCCCTTTGCTGGTGATTGAACATGCATCATGTGGTACTGTACATTTATTTGAACTGCATAACATTTTTCACATCGCAAGACTTGAAGAGGCTCCCAACGATGGAAAGATTTGTCAAGTAAGGAAATAATCTTCCACCAATTCTTTCAGAACGTGTTGTTAAAACTTTCCAATTTTGAATACTGATACTTATTTGACTTAACTTTCATTCAGTTTTAGCACCTTCATTTCATAAATGCTTCTCATTTTGACACCAAGTCTGCTAAATTGCTTGTGTGAACCAACTCATGTCATGCTGATCAGATGGTACAAGTGAAAAAGTCTACTGGGAAGGTGCTCATTATGCGGAAATGGATCAGGTTAAGGGTTGCATCAAATCACTGAGCAAGACTGATGAGCAGAAAATTAAACAGGGTCCTCAATGAAAACCTGATGACACACAGTACTGAAAAAAAAAACAGGTCTGATTGCCAAGGGCAAGTAAATTTTAGCGCAGCTCAAGTGTGCAATGCACGTCAGGACAGCACCACTGGTGAGAATTTCGGAAACCCATAAGGCCAAGAACGTTTGGTTGTAATGTGACCATATGAGGTAAAACTTAATGCAAGGCTGGTCAAGCAGCTTAAAAGGGTAAATTTATTGCCCAATACTTTGGTTAGACAAAACTAATCTTCTACAGAGGTTGAAAAAAGTGTTTCCTGAAGGCTAGTTCTGTCTAACCAAAATATGGGGCAAGAAGTTCAGCCTTGCATTTAGTTTTACCTTTTATTTTTTGTATTGCTAATCTTGATCTACTCCAAGATTGGTGTTGGTTCAAGTGGTTGTTGCCTTTATTCAAATTTCCTGACCATGAGGATTGACCGTACTCCCGCAGTCTCTGGAGGAGGGGAGGGGGGACCCATATTCAAGAAATAGGCCTTGTTAACGTCAGCCTGCAACATTTTATAGCCAGGTAGGTACTTGGTGTAGTTTTTAATCATTATTCAGCCAGTAAAGTCGACGTGCTAATCAGTAAAGTGCCTGCTGAACATCAACCTTCCTTAAAGTGCACCTACACCCTGTAACCCCAAAATATTTTTTCACTAAAATAAACCTTAGCACTTTTTCGAAACGCATTGCACCTTTTGTTTCTCCTTTTTACCAAATTCTGACTATTAAATATTATAGCATTCAAAAGTTATGAAAACTTGTGCATCATTTGTTCCACGACCTAGCCATAAGGGGCTTGGGTCTATTCCTGATATGATGTCACAAACTGATGTGCATACATTTTTACAAAGACTTCATGCGATGCAAATCAGTTTGTGACGTCATATCAGGAATAGACCCAAGTCCCTTATGACTCAGTCATGGAACAAATGATGCACAGTTTTTCGTAACTTTTGAATGCTATAAATAGTCAGAATTTGGTGAAAAGGAGAAACGAAAGGTGCAATATGTTTCGAACCGGTGCAACGGGTTTTTTTTTTAGCAAAAAAAATATTTTGGGGTTAGGTGCACTTTAATAATGTTGAAGTTTAAACAGCTGGAAAAACTTTTTGAACAAATTCAGGTACATGTTCCTATAGATATCACTATCAAACCACTTTATGCTAACTCCGTGACGTACCTTCCTATACGCAATTGACAGCTGCTGACCTTTACCACATGACCATATTGCAGGCTCAGGTGTAGAGCTCATCAAAGTCACATGTTTTTTAAGTTCACTGCTGACCTGTTACTGCTTTCATTAGATTGCAGGATTTTAAACGTGGCAAAAATTTAGATTTTACTCTTGGACAAGTGAAAACAGAAGTTTGATTGCCCATTAGCCTGCATTAGTTCTGTTGAATTCCAATCAAGCAAGGTATATTTACATTGGGGGAAAAATTTAAACAAATGAGCAGTAACAAGTTGAGGTAAGTAACTTACAAATTCTCAAACTCATTAATAATTCATTGAGTTTAAACAAAGAAAATCATAACCGCGAAAGAGGTCTGGATACCCGATCTTAATTAGCACAGATTTTGACGATTTTATTTCTCCATTTACTCCTTAGTTTTTGTTTCGATTGAGAAGATATATCAAACACTCGAGACAGTGTTTCATCAGCTATCCAAACACCTTGAAATTCATTAAAAAATTAATACTCCGCTGCAAGTCGAATTTACAACTCTCTTCTCAGTGTTTGGATATCCCGATGAAACACTGTCTCAAGTGTTTGATATATTACTTATACTCAGCCTGAAAAATAACACTAGAACCTTCCTTGTACAACTGGCATTAAAACAGTCATTGCTGAATTCTTAGATTAAATTCAATGGAGCTAGGACATACTGTATTTCAAAAGATTCAAATACACACTTCTATTAAAAATCAAGAGATCGCTAAATACTGGGTTATAACTGTAAACAACAGATATTAGATAAAGGAGAAAATGAATAGGCAAAACTAGACAACCTTAGTACTGACTGGTTTGATAGATTTCTGCTTGCTTTTGGATATAGTCATATCTCCCATAAGCGAAAACTCTTTTTGGCAAGAAAGACTGACCACTTAGGCAGGGCTGGAAAAAACCTTCAATTCTGACTTGCCCTTTTGACAAGCAGCTCTTAATTTTTCTTTTCCAAGGCAGTTGCATGCCATTTTATAACAGTCTACTTTTTTCTGATTTAGTCGTCAAGTGAGTTGCCTGTACACTTGCCCATTGGATAAGTATCATGTATAAATTAAAAGATACTTGCCCTGGAAGACTGGATGGCACTTTTTGGAGCCTTAACAGTAGAGGCATCCACTTATTGGAGGTTAAAAAGGTAGTTTTTGTATGTGGCTGGAAGCATGAAAAGGTGTCCATTTTAAAATGGCATCCACCAACATCAGACCTCTATACTTTTTTCCATTCTGTCAGAAGAACCGTACGATACTGCCATGTTTAAGTTTGCAGCTCATATGGTAACATTAATAAAAATAGTGATTCCTAGCCATTACAAATCTTGCACACTAATTCAAATCTTGGTCTCTTTCCTTTTGATGATTTCAATTAGTCATTAGAAGCCTTGGTGAGAAGGTACAAAGGCCGCTGGAACCCTGGAAAAATAAACAGAAAATAAAATCCAGATTATTGTTGCACCTTTCAACAACATAAAGCTCTCTTTAATTAACAACAGTTTACAGTTTGGGTTGCTGTCCATCATCTAAGCAGACCTCTCGGGAAACAAAATCACTTTACATGTAACTGCTTTAAAAGGTCATGTCAATCAGTAGTGATTGGTAGATTTTAATACAATTTGTCTGTTTCAGTTTTTCAAGCTTTGCCAGCTGTCGCCATTATAATGACTGATGGAAGAAAAAACAGTCCGTGCATTTTTTTGAAAGGCAATGTAAAGAAAAACTTACATGCCTTACACATTGACACTTATCCTTTGTTATCTTAAACCTGGGCCAAGGGAGAGATAAATTGTGAGGTCATAAACCTGAACACTCTGTAGAAAATGGTTAAATGTTATTCTTTTGAAAGAAAGAGTCTTAAAAATGGTGGACACTGTCAAAGAACTAAATACTTGCATCTTGTTTTTTTCCAGTTTATGTTGTCTAGTTTGTGTAATTATACTGGTTCTGTCATGTTCACTGGAAAGCACTCCTTTCATTACAAACTCCCTAATTTTGGATCACTTCAATGCTTGACTGTTCATGCAAATTCAAGTCAGCAATCAAGTATACGTACATGTTGCAAAGAAAATCAACACAGATGTAACACAAATCACAAATGCCATGCAGTGGGCCTTAATCACCGAACAGCCATGTTGAGTCACGAGGGATTGAAAACTTTTGCTTTGCCATGCGGAAACTCGTTCCCAAACATTTCAACTTGAGGCTCCGGGTACGAAATCTATTCTCTATGGCCAATATGGCCGCCACGCGAATAAGGCCCATAATTATGGCTTGCTATTTAGAGGTAAAATAGTTAAAAAAGAGCCTATGAAGTAAAAAAATGTTTAGCATTTAATGGTAGTTTGTAATGTTTACCTTTCAAAAGGGCCAAAATAATGTTAAAAGAGAGAAAAATCTGACCTTCCTTGGCTCATTCGTGGCTCCAATTTCCAGGGAGACTGGAGAAAGCTATGACGTAGAAACTACAATAGAAGCACTTGCCTGCAGATTGTTAATTAGGTGGATCTGTGGATATTTTGGATGAGATAACACCATTGCCAGTGTTTGTGTACATACACATCAGGCTGAAATTTCCTTGTTGCCCATGATGCCCTCAGTACCGTGTAACTGTTTCTAGTCACATTGAAGTCAAAATGATGATTTGGCCGCGTGCAAACGAGAACCACTTTTCAGTTGCCAAATTCGAACTTTAAGTGGCACAAAGCCAGATTTTTCTCCATTACACATTATTTGTTTCTGACCTTTTCGATAAGTAGACATTGCAAACTACTAATTAAAAAACGTGCAATTTTAATACATTATGATTAAGAGATTTTTTCCTCTCACCAGATGCTTTGTGTTGTGGAATCTCCAGAACTTCAAAAGTAGCAAATCCCACCGCCTCTGATAAAAGGTAGTCAACAAAGTGCTCAGGGCGGAACCTAATGGCATCGTAGTTTGAACGAATCTTCTCCTGGAAAAATAATACCACAATATATTAGACTGCTACAATAATATTCTTCTGTGCAAACAATAATTTTGTTAATGTTTTGTTTTATTGTATAAAGGATCCGAGTCTGAGGGATAAAAATTAGGTAATACAACAATATGGCATTCATGCTTCTCTTTGGGTGAAATTGCTGTGTATACAGGGCATGGTCATGTTCCTGTTCCGAGAGTCGATTTTATGATTTCCTAGACAGGCAGGCAGGGTGTTAGGCGGATGTTTGTGAGCAGTACCCAGTCGCCTTCATGTCAATAGTCTGATGACTGGTGAAAATTGTTTAGGTTGAGTGCTGCTAATTATGTTTGGTAAGAAAATCTATTTTTTTTGGTAAGAAAAGATGAATTTCATTGTCAAAGGATTTTTAAAATATTGATGTTCTTTGATTTGGCTGTGACAATGCAGTTTATGTAACTTCCAGATGTTGGCTTTGTTATCACTAAAGGAGGGGGGGGGGATTTCAAAAACGCAGTGGATCAAGGATTAGCTGATAATTTAGCTTGGATTCTGGACTCTGCATTCCATTAAGTTGGGATCGTGGCCTTGGCGTATCTTATCCGTGGCACTTTCCGCCATTTTATTTTTCGTTTGGTTAGATTCGTCCGTAAAACAGAATATCCTATTACCGGACATTCTTTACGCTTTACGCTCAAGTCCCTATTCTCACTGTACGAAAATGTATCTGTAAGCAGATAGTGATTTCCCCATGCATTTTTCCTGCCCATACAAATGGTCACAAATGCGCCTACATATCCTACTACCCCTTGTGGCCTCATAGGTGCTCATAATTAACTAGTTGCTGGCAAAATGAAGAAGATAGAAAAAAGAAATCAGAAAAATGTAAAAAGGAAAAAAGAAAAAAAAGAAAATGGAAAAACACACAAAAACGAATTGCTTATTGCGAAGATAGTAAAAAAAAGAAATTGGTAAAAAGGAAAAACGAAAACTGAAAAAAGAAAAAAAAAACGAAAAACAAAAATAGAAAGGGGAAAAAAAAAGAAAAAGGAATAAAGAAATAAAGAGGTAATAGACAAAAGATAACCAGGAAATTTAAAATAGAGAGAAATACAGAATAAGCATAAATACACGATAAAATTATTAAGAATTAATCCAACTATCGAAACAGAAGCAAAAGAAAAATGAAAGGATGTTCTGTTTTACGGACGAGTCTAACCAAGCGAAAAATGAAGTGGCAGAAAGTGCCACGGATTGTATCTTCCGTCTTTGTCTCAGTGTTTTTGTTTTGTCCATTTTCTGTTTGGACGAGACCCAAACCACCACTTAACATTAGAACTGCTGCAAAAAGAAGCAAAGAGACGAAGCCTCTTGAAAAAATTGCCATCAAAAACAACATCTACCGTCCTTTCGGTGAAACTGTTACACAGAAAGTTTTAAAGGAATGTGGACACGAATTTGAATGAAAATAGTGGCGGATTGACATATTTGTCCAAAAAATAGCACGGATTGGCGGATTCCTGTGACCCTTTGTTCTACAAAGCTGCCTTGATTATTCTGTTAAACATGAACTGACCCATACCCTTTTTGAGTTCATTGTTTGTACTCCATATAAATTACTTGGAATAGTCATTGATTGCTTTATTTTCATTTCACAACATTGGTTTGTGGTTAAGCAGGCACTATTGAGTTATGGTGAACGCAAAAAGTTTGGAGGTTGCAAAGGAAGCATACATGTAAAAGTAGCTTGAGGCTATAGCCAAGAGAAACGCACTTTTTCAGTGCTCTCCAAACTTCCGAAGTGCACCATAACTCAAAAGCACACAATAAAAGCATGAATCAATTGTTTTAAAACATTGCTCAAGGAAATATATACCAAAACCTGCAAAAGTAGCACCAAAACTCACATGAGAAAAATATATTTCTGGTGAAGCCATTTGCTCATGTCATCAGCATGCTCTGCTAGCTACATTATTTACTTACTATTTCCTAAAGTAAACACTTACTGTTAAATTTCTCTTCTTTTTGTATGAAGAGAATGGCTGTGGTTCAAGGATAAGCCTTCCACCAGGACGCAGGTTCATGAAAATTCTTTTGAACATGAGTTTCAGCCCTTCATCTCCCCAGTTTAGATGGATCCACTTTGTGAGACTCAGACACAGTATCATGTCATACAAAGGCTTCTGCATGGAAAGTACGTCACTGCTGCTTGGAACATAGTTTTCCTGTAGATTTTGTTGTAAGAAAACACAAATCACCAAATAAGATGCTTACTGCCAGTGAAATCTTTAGATTTTCAAAAAAAATTAATCTGACATTTGTTTGAGATTTCAACTAATGGAACTTGAAAACACTAACAAAATTGCTTTCTGATGATTTATGGCGGTATACACTGTTTGTCAACTGGCAAGTCTGCAATCATTATCCCAGGTCATATCATAAAATTCTGAAAATAAGTCCTGGACTTACATGTACAGTATACTTTGGGAGAGCTTATATTACATGTATGGGGGCCTATTTTCAGATGGAATTTTTTTTGGGGCTCCGCCGGGAAGTGATACTATGAACAGATTTACTAATTGAAAACGATGTACTAATTGAAAACGTATACCAATGAATTTAATGCTAGTGCGTAACTTTGCAATGGACCACTTTCCCATCCAGTAGGGAGTAGAAATACCCCTAATTCTTTAGTAACCAGAATAAACTCCAACAAGATGGGACACGTTGAACCAATGCAGACTTAACCTACCTGTTTAAATACAACATTGTGTGGAAAGGAAAGTTTTTCTTCATTGCCTAAAACAACAGGAGCAGCAAGAGGTCCACTGGTAACAGAAAAAGACATTGGGAAATCCATTCCTTTTTTAGAAGTTCCTGGCACTGAAACTTGACTTTGCACATAATACCGCAAATTATTCTTTGCTGCCTTTATTAAGCTGGTATCAATGTCAATTCCCATGATGACTTGTGGATTAAAGTCCCGTGCAATTGTCAGTGTTACGTGGCCCACATTACATCCCAAGTCTAACACATCCTTTCCTTTGAACCAGTCCTTGTTAAAGCATTTTAGTCTTAAATCTTGACTACACTGTGGGTTTCTGTAACCATAATACCTATTGTAGTTACCATAAATAAAAAGTTTATCCTTTCTCTTGTTTTTGCCAGGTGGGTGATGTTTGTCTCTCTTGGGATCCTTGCCTTTGTTTGATCCGTGATATTTTCTTATTTCTTGTTGTTTCTCAGAGGTCCTCTCAAGTTTAGCTGATGTGGAAGAATCCTCCATTTTGATGATGCTATCATCTTTGTTATCTACCTCCGTTGGAGTCTGTATAGAAATAGAAGCCTTTCTCTTGGGAGATGGTCCGAGCTCTTCTTCTACACTTTTCAATGAATTATCATTGGTTTCTGTTGACTTTGCACTGCACTGGTCAGTAAGCTGTATACTTGGTTTAACATCTTTTTTTCCATGGGGCAATTCCTCTGTTTTTACAAGATTCTTTTTCCTTTTCCTTTTGCCCTCGGAAACCATTCCATGCTGCTGGCTCAACACACTTGATTGCTCTTTGTGCCCAATTTTATTTTCAGTGTCATGAACATTTTGAGGTCGCTTCCTCTTTTTGCGCTTCCTTGGTGTGACATGAGTGGCATTGCTTTCAGGCTCTGGTGGCAAGCCTTTTAGATTCAGTGGGTCAGTTTTGTCACGCGGCTCCAAAACTTCAACTGGAGATTCACTGTGTACAGACAACGGTGAAGCCTGCGGTGTTACAACTGCTGGATCACGATCAATTAAACTGTTCAAATTCAGTGGATCTGCACTATTCCCTCCAAAGTGAAACCTCACCGGTTTACCCCTTGAAGGCTTCCTCCAAGGTTTTCCATGGTTAGGTCCCAGGTCACCTCTTTGTTTATTCTGTTTTGCAGGACCAAATGAACGAAAATCTTTCAAATTCGTCTTAAAACGTGGAGAAATGCCCTTAGTTATATATTTCTGGTTTCCGAGGGGGCTTGTAAATCTCCGCTTGACAGGGCTCTGCTGTTCTTTTGATTTCGACGCCATCTGTGTTGTGCTCGCCGCAAACTTGTTTGCTGATGAAATATTAATGAGCAAATGGGAAAGCGTATCCACTTTCTCGTTCAGATGTGCGATTCGGATTTTCAATGCCCGATTCGAACACAGAAACTTCTTGTTGCCAAGCGAAAAAAAGCCTTGTCTTGTTCAGCGATGACCCAGGACAATGGTCTGTTCAAACTGTGTCCAATTCTCCAAACTCGTTTGGAAGACGATAAGGTGTCAAATAGTGGCCTCGCCTCCGCGCAAAACAGTGCTTTTATCTCGAGGTGCTATTGAGGTGAACTTCGAACGCGAAAGTGGCTTTCGCTGCAAAGCCTCTTCTTGTCTCCAACTATAAACCACGGCGATATCTCAAACAAACATTTCTCTTTCCATTTCCGAGTAATTATAACAGGCAAAACGTTCAGTAACTTGTTTCAGACATCCAACCAATCTATCCTCTTATTGCAGCTACAATACTCCCTGCAACGTGTTTTCATCGTTGGATTGTTTGTAGTGCGCAGGTGCAAGCCTCGAGAGTAATTATTTCTTTGTGTTACATTTCGCTACCGGTATTTGAAGAGGTGTATGAACTGGAGAGTTTCTGCACATATTACGGGCTCAGGTAAATGGTTCAGATGGGATTTAGAGAGATTTAGAGAGATTTACAGAGATTAGGGACTTTCTCCGGGATATCATGCATAGATCTCCATAATGCCATTGGTAAGTCTAGCTACGGACGATTTCCCTAGTCCGACTCTGTAGAGAGTTATTTTAATCCAAGCTATAAAGTAATTGAAAAGAATTCATGACTCAGTATTTTTTTTTAAGTTTAGTATATTGATATTTGTCATATGTATTGTGCGTTTTTTCTTTTTAGTTAAACAATATTACATAGCTCTACATTCTTCGCAGAGAGCTGATCCTCTCAAAGGGAGCTTTTAAGACACACATTTGTATCGAGGACCAGTGACACGCAATATTAGATCGCGCGCTCTATATAAAAAGTCTTATAAATTTCTTTTATGGTGCTAATTTCAGCCTAATTTGTAGACTTGCGGTTCCGCTGAGCGATCGTTTATACTCATGACGATGTACATGGAAATGGTAATTGTAGTCATTTTTCTGGATATAGCGATACATATTTAAAAAGTTACATGGGCAAAAAGTGATATGGATGCAAATATTTCACACTCGTAGCGCCTGATAGCTCGTTAATAATGAATACGAAAAGTGAACCTTTCATGAGTTTCAACAATTTTGATCATCAGTTCTACTGGAGCCTTATACCCAAAATTGGCCATATCCTGAAATTTGAGAATGTTTAGCTCATACAATGTATTGATGGCTTACAAATTCTATTAAAGCATAAAAATCGAATAGTGAAGATATCTGTTTATTGAGAGCTTTTTTGTTTTTGAAATTTGTCAGCAAAGGAACGTATTCCACTACTATAGCCAACAGATCTCTGGTCGGCACATAATATAATGTATGGTAATCCTGACTAAGAAAGCATTACTGTTTTGTTAGCGCAGAGAAGCGGGTTTGAATCTATGCCAACTCTCGTGAATTTTTATTTAGTCTCTTGGATATAGACCAAACCTGCAGGTCTCCTGTACATACAGAGTTGCTTATACATGTTTTATACTGATCTTCGCCAACCTCGTTCCCTATGTATGTAGGGCCTCTCTCATTGTCCTCAAGAGCAAGTGACCCTGGGAACAAGGTTGGATTTTGGAGGGAAAGTTTTATAGATATTTGTCACATTTTTTGGACTGATGAATCAGCTCTATTTCTTTCCTCCATTTTGAGGATTGAGAAGAGGCGTCTTAACATAAAACTTTGTGGTTTCCTTGATTTTGACTGTTTTGGCTGGTATTCCCAAATCTGGGTCAGTTACAGTTCATAGTGCATATTGGGATTAGTGTTTAATTTTGAACTGTTAACTAGAAGTTCTGTGCTTTTGTTGTGTAGACCAAACTATCATGTTTGGTTTTATTTTCTTCACCAGCATGGTGGAAATGTTTGTTCTTCTTTTTGTTTCTTTGCCCTTAATTTAAAGAGGGTGCGTGTCCAAATGTGTAATGGAGACAAAATAGTGGCAACTGGAGACATATCATATATATCTTTACTACTGCTACTATTTCATATACCGGGTAATGACTAAAATTGAAATATAGATCTTCTATTTGCAGTTTTGCAAAACAAATACATATTGTGGAGTTCAACCTGCAGCTATCTAATAGAAGGAGACCAAGCAAAAATACTACCATGGGAATATCTTCTAGACTATTACAATTTACAAGAACACTACTCTGTTAGACGCAGGTCGTCTTTCTGGTCACTTGCTTCATCCACACTGGCTTCCCACATGGCTCCAATTGTAGCAAAGAAAACCCACGAAGGAACATCCTCAACTCCTTCATCACCAAGGCAACACAAAACATTTACCTTTGAAATAAGGGAGACGTTTGTGAGGCAAAGTGTTATGATGTCACTTTGGTTTGTCTTCAGTTTTGGGTCTATTATATCAAACAAGTACATTTTATCAACACTGGATGGTGATGCTAGCATACTTGGAGAGACACAAATGGTGTGCTCTGTATTGTTTGGAGCACTCAAGATGTATTTACCTTGTTGTTTATTTCATCGGACTTCAGGACATCATCAAGATGGACATCGATTTTATTTTTTTCGCAACATGGCAATTTTAGGTTGGATGAGGTGATTTTTTTACATGATTGTTTTTCAACCCATAAGATTCCTTCCCAAGACCGCTTCAGGAGTTCACCTGTTTTGTTGCTATTGAAGTAGGTAGACTGTTTTTTTTGGAGACGTGTGTAATAGTTGCCATTGAAGCTGTAAAATGAGAAGGCAAACGGATGTGACAAATGTCCTTCATTTGGATTTCATTGATCAGTCATCAATGTTTCACATTCATTCCAACATGATACAATTGAAAGTTTTTTATAACATCTCTTTTCCTGAAGGTAAATATGAAATGACAATCAAATTGAATATACTAGTACCATATTATTGGCTATCATCTATGCTTTTGCCATGGATAAAAGTCCTTCCCTTGTTATTCATAGAAAAGCCCATCATCGCCATTGTTTTAAATATTTTGTGGCTTGTCTCAGGAACATGAAGAAATGTGATCACATGCACTTACCTATGTGATGTCAGTTGTAGGCCTTGTGAGCTTATTTTAAATGATTTCCTTGCAAACAGAAACTGTAACACACCTATCCAAAAAACAGTCTGCCTATTTTAGTAGTATTTGGGGAGTAACACAAATAACCCAGAATTTTATCTGCTCTGAATTCTTTACACTGATTCCCAACACATGGAAAACGGAATATGTTACACCAAGAAAATATCAATCTCTTGTTACATGCTGAGTTTCATCTCCAAGAAAAAGCTGAGGTGTCTGAGCTAGGGACACAATAATAATAAGTTGATGATATAGCACAGCAGAGATCTGTCGAGTGTGTTGTGAGTTTGATATGGTCATCATGATGATGTCATCACCATCATCATCATCTCATTTCCTCGTGCCAGTAGGCACATAATGCTGTCATATTTTCAGTCCAACAATGTCTTTTCTGCTTTGTCTATACTCCAGCTCTTCCCACCTGCCTTATTTCTCTCTTTCTCAACAGTGGTGATCTTCAGTCTTCCTCTCACCTCTCACCCTTCTGGTATCCACCACTGAGTATGTTTTCTAACCAGTGTACCTTTTACATCATGCCTTGTGTTTTGCATGCTACCCATTTGACATACTAAATGTACCCCAATTATTCCCCTGATTTCTTTAAATGTATGATTACCGGTTTTTTTGGCCGAGATTCTTGATGAGATTCTCGGCGATCAGAGAATTATTGGCCAAGATTGCGGTTCTCCATGAGATTGTGGCGAGATCTCAGCATTTGCCGAGATTACAGACATCTCAGTAATACCTTGGCAAAACGTTGTCACTGGCTAAACAACATGTTTAGGACTGCAGAAAAGGGATTAGAAAATCTGAGTGTGGGAAAATTTTTGTTACAAACGTCCATAAGTGGGAAGAATATTTAACTTTAAATATTATTTTTCCTACAAATTTTCCTTTCTTTCAGGTTTGCAAC